>OZ038490.1:14652335-14657335 GCA_964036315.1 Acanthosepion esculentum | reverse complement strand
CCTCTGCCAAATCCCCCAGGCCACGTTCTTTCATCCACTTACTTAAGCACGCCAGGTATGTCATGCGTTACTTTTCCTTGTCTCTCTTTCCCTCTATTCGACCTTTAAGTAACGTGTCCCTTCAGGACGTAGACGATCATGGCTCTCCTCTTCTTCCTATCCTTTGTTGCTCTCAATAAGTTTCCTCGCTCTGCTCCCTCCTCCAGTCCACGTTCTTTCATCCACTTGCTTAAGCCCGCCAGGTATGTCATGCGTTCCTTTTCCTTGTCTCTCTTTCCCTCTATTCGACCTTTATGTGCCGTGTCCTTTCAGGGTGGAAGCGGTCATGGCTCTCCTCTTCTTCCTATCCCTTGTAGCTCTCAATAAGATTCGTCCATCTGCCACCTCCCCCAGACCACGTTTTGTCATCCACTTGCTTAATCTCGCTAGGTATGTCATGCTTTGCTTTCCCTTGTCTCTCTTTCTCCCTATTCGACCTCTGAGTATCAGATTCTCCAGGCCTTCCTTTCTCATTAGATGTCCCAGAAATTTCCGCAGCCTCTTCCTGATGTTAAGTATAAGCTTCCTCCTTGTAGCACTTCTAAAACCAATAACACAAAAGTCTTAATATGCAAAGGTCACCCGGTTGTAGTCATAAAGAAAACAATGACTGCCTATATTTCTTGTAACTATTTATACTATTTACATTGTTCGGACTGTTGTTCTCATCTTTACTGTTATGTTCACAACGCTTCGGCCGTTGTACGATCCGGCCTTCACCTTCATTGGAATTTCGAACCGAACCCTTTATTTCGACCTCTGAGGTAGATATTTCTAATTCCACGTGCCATGCCCTTTTCTGGATATCTCAGTTTCAGTTATTTCCCTTTAGGTACACAACTCTCTAAGTTTTTGAACTCACAACTCTTTTGGGTCAAGTCACTGAATTACTTCAACCAACGCTTTTATCCACTGGGCCACGTCGTGAATATAACAATAAAGATGAGGACAACAGTATGAACAATATAAATAGTGTAAATAGTTACAATACTTCATCTCAGAACTATAGACAGATGCTGATGAAGGCCGGAGCGTACAACGGCCGAAACATGGTGAATATAATAATAAAGATGAGGACAACAGTCTAAATAATGTAAATAGTGTAAATAGTTACAATACTTCATTTAAGAAATATAGACATATGCTGATGAAGGCCGGAGCGTATAACGGCCGAAACGTGGTTAATATGAAAATATAGCTGATGTAAACAGTCCGAACAATGTAAATAGTGTAAATACTTAAAATAAAACACTTTTCTTTTAACTAGACTTCGAACTGGGATCAAAGTGTAGTATCTGCTGTCAGGCAGATGAACTACATTTCATCTGTCATTGTCTCTGTCTTCGGACAGAGCGCAACTTAAAATATTATTGAGAGGTGCCTGATCTCAGAGGACAGCTGTCCTCGGCAGTACCTCCATCAATTTTACTGATAAGAGAGGATCGGAGTAATACCGATACCAGCGCAACCTACTGTTGCGGGGACATGGCTATTTTTGGACCTGTCCCGGGTACACACACTCGGGCTCCTTACATTAAACTGATATTGTGTCACGGCATGGGGTGGCAAGTAAATACAATCTATCTCCGGGCGGACACACTACACTTTATTTCTCAATTGTTTTTCTGTCTTCTGATAGAAAGCGATAATTAAACGGGGGATGTCCGGTTACAGAAATTTCAACCCCGAGACAGCATCTTTCTCATTGCACTAACGAGGCGGGGTCAATGGAATATCTACGCCAGGGCGATGTTGATTGCAGGAACTGGGCAATTTTTGACCTTAGTGCTTGGACTCTCCACTTTAGGCCAAAAGAGAAAAATAATTGGACAAAGGGCCTCGAAGTTGATGGAGACTCCATCAATTTTAATGATTTATCGATGAACAGAGATAAATAGATATGAATAGACTAAAATAGGTAGATATGAACAGATTGAGTTAGTAATTATAATATTAGCCATTTACCTACAAGGAAATGTTTGGCATTCATTGACAGCAACCAGTAATACTTTCGTCTTAAATTTATGAAAACATCCTTTTAGGAAAACAGGTTTCTCAAATCCAGTAGCTGTTATCACTCTTTCCAGTATTGATGGAGGTTTCCTTCCTAACCTTTTGTTTGAAGTAGTGTGGAAGGTCAACATCTTGATTATGTCATTATTTTCTCTTTCGGTTGAAATTTATAAAATCTTTCTCTTAAAACACGTTTATAGGTAAACAGGCTTCTCAAGTCCAGTAGCTGTTATCGCTCTTTCCAGTATTGATGGAGGTTTCCTTCCTAACCTTTTGTTTGAAGTAGTGCGGATTGGCAACATCTTTATTATGTCATTATTTTCTCTTTCGGTTGAAATTTATAAAATCTCTCTCTTGAACGAAAATTGGTTTCTCAAGTCCAGTAGCTGTTATCGCTCTTTCCAGTATTGATGGAAGTTTGCTTCCTAAAATTTTCTTTGAAGTAATGTGATATGTCAACATTTTGATTATGTCATTATTTTCTCTTTCAGTTGAAATTTATAAAATCTCTCTCTTAAAAGACTTTTTTAGGAAAACAGGTTTCTCAAGTTCAATAGCTGTTATTGCTCTTTCCATTATTGATGGGAGTTTACTTAATAACCTTTTGTTTAAAGTAATGTGGAATATCAACATCTTGACTATATCAATATTTTCTCCTTAGGTTCAAATTTATAAAATCTCTCTCTTAAAAGATCTTTTTTAGAAAAACAGGTTTCTCAAGTCCAGTATCTGTTATTGCTCTTTCCATTATTGATGAAGGTTTCCTTCCTAACCTTTTGTTTGAAGTAGTGTGGAATGTCAACATCTTGATTATGTCATTATTTTATCTTTCGGTGGAAATTTATAAAATCTCTCTCTTAAAAGACTTTTTTAGGAAAACAGGTTTCTCAAGTCCAGTAGCTGTTATTCCTCTTTCCATTATTGATGAAGGTTTCCTTCCTAACCTTTTATTTCAAGTAGTGTGGAATGTCAACATCTTGATTATGTCATTATTTTCTCTTTCGGTTGAAATTTATAAAATCTCTCTCTTAAACGAAAATTGGCTTCTAAAGTCCAGTAGCTGTTATCGCTCTTTCCAGAATTGATGGAGGTTTCCTTCCTAACCTTTTGTTTGGAATAGTGTGTGACATCGACATCTTGATTATAGCATTATTTTCTCTTTTGGTTGAAATTTATAAAAAAACCTTCTTAAAACACTCATTTAGGAAAACAGTTTTCTCAAGTCCAGTAGCTGTTATCGCTCTTTCCGGTATTGATGGAAGTTTCCTTCATAACCGTTTGTTTGAAGTAGTGTTGAATGTCAACATTTTCATTAGGTCATTATTTTCGCTTCAGTTAACATGTCCTATTCATTTTAGTTGTTGCTGCTACTGACAGTCCTCAAGTGAGGTACTTTGTTATATTTGGTGCAGTTCTTTGTTATCTGTAGCACCAATTCATAATGTTCAAAGATGGAAAATCTTTGCCAAGACCCTCAGGCTTCGCATTCTCAAAGCCATTTCTGACCATTGATCTTAGAACACTGTTGTATACAACTGACAGTTGACCTATTTCTGAACAACTCTGGTGCCGTGGCTGATATCCATATTAAATTTTCGATCTGGTGAGGCTTTTTTTATGAACAAAAAGTCAAGCTTTCAGGTTGATTTTTAATTTTGTAGCAACTTTTTCTTTTTTTTTTAAAAGGGAAATGCCAAATAAAAATGCAATAAAGAAATAAAGAAATAAACAGATTATGAAGGAACAAAGCCGTGTTAAACGGATCGGAGCAGGAATGGAATTGGTGCCGAGTATCCCGGGCCAGACATAGTTGGATATCCACGATTCCTGCAAGAGAATGGGAATTTAAAACTAAAGTTACAGTTTGTGATTTGATATGATCGGCAATTTGAAAGGATATAGATCAGTACATGGGGTCGTGAGGTTGCCGAAGATTTGTGGGTGGCCGCATTTCTCTCAATATCCTAGATCCTGCCAGCCAAACCATTCGTCATTACTCATTACAATTGGTTCCCCAAAACGGAAATTACTTATAACTCAGTCTAATCTATCTATCTATCTATCTATCTATCTATCTATCTATCTATCTATCTATTATATGTTAATGTACGCCATTCAACTGCCATGTGTGATTAGCAGTTAAGATGATACATTCCTCATTACAATTGGTTCCCCAAAGCGGAAATTATTTATGACTCAAATTAATATCTATCTATCTATCTATCTATCTATCTAGATGGTTGTTTTTTGGTTTAAGATATATATTCTGTTCCATTTTTACCTCTTTGGCTAGTTTGACCTTAACGATCCGTTTAAGAGAAACCTAGGTAGGTTTACCTGGCTCTTTAGGTTTATATATATATATATATATATATATATGGAGAAAACAACTGAAAAGTTGCAAATTAAAAGAAAAAAAAATTGAATGTTTTTTTGTGAAAGTATTTATTTATATTTTATATATATATATATATATATATATATATATATATATATATATATATATATATATATATATAAAATATAAATAAATACTTTCACAAAAAACATTCAATTTTTTTTCTTTTAATTTCCAACTTTTCAGTTGTTTTCTTCATATGATATACATATCAAGAAAGTATACGTGGCTTCTCATTATGCTATATATATATATATATATATATATATATATATATATATATGCGTGTGTATGTGTGTGTGCGTGGTGTTTCAGGATACGAGATGTGCATTTCTTAAATAGGGTAAGTGACCCTTACTTTGCGTAATGGTTTCCGTAGCTTAATGGAAAACCACACGTAGCCTGAAGATTGAAAACAAAATAAAGATTCGATACCTCTCGAGAGGCAATTTTTCTGTAATGAAACTTTTCATCACAAGACCGGTAGATAAAAATTCCACAGTTTGAACAATTTAAGACAATCAAACAGGTATATCTACTCAAACACGTG
>OZ038490.1:14642335-14647335 GCA_964036315.1 Acanthosepion esculentum | reverse complement strand
ACAAGAATTTAAGTAAATACTCTGTTTATAATAAACAGTATTAAATAACATTTACCGGCCTGAATGTCCGAGAAATTTTCATAGAAAATATTCGTCCTCAGACAGGATTCGAACCTGTATCCAATACGGAACAGTCACACAGACTGACGTGCCCCAACCTACTCGACTGTGTCTATGTATATATATATGTATATGCGCCTATATATATATATATATATATATATATATATATATATATATATATATATATATATATATATATATATATATATATATATATATATATATATATATATATATATATATATATATATATATATATATATATATATATATATATATATATATATATATATATATATATATATATATATATACGCACACACTCACATACACACATATATATATTTATGTATGGTGAGACGGAGAAAAAACTTGGCTTATGTTCTCTTTGCCTTTTGTATATGTATTTAGGCAGCAATCCTTCTTTTATGCACGTTTCATTGAATACGACAAATTGCTTTGATTTAGTTTTTTATACAATGTCTCATGTGATGTCTTAGAATTTTTTTTCGATAGATAAACTATATAAAAACTGTCCATCTATTCTTTTTTACTCCGAGCGATTTCGGCTATACATTTAGCCATTTATCGAGGTTTGCTGTATGTATATACTTATATAATGTTTTCATTTTCAAAACAAGGTCAAGATATTGTGCCTATATTCATAGTTAATATTGGGTGTTGTGGTGTTTTTTTTTTCTTTTTTTCTTTTTATTAATAAGGCTTCCATTATTTTTAGCCTTTTTTTTTTTTGCATGAGCTGCTTTTGCTGGTTCCCAGACTTCATGAATTCAAGCGTCCTACGAAGCTGGCATCCCGCTCCCAACATTTCACTGTTGAAACTGTTAAATGTAGCCGTCTCTTCTACTCCAATAGCTTCATATCTCACACCTCTCGCCCGTGGAACACCCTTCCCACTTCCTGTTTCCCTGATAGCTACAATCTCCAATTATTCAAATGTAATGTCAATCGACATCTCCAGTTGCCTTGATCTATCCACTATCCTTCTCCACATCCTTTCCTCTAACACTCCTATCTGCTCTCGCTCCAAATCTTCTGTAACCCCTTGCCGTGATCTATCCACTATCCTTTTCCACATCCTTTCCCCTGACACTCCTATCTGCTCTCGCTCCAAATCTTCTGTAACCCCTTGCATTGATCTATCCACTATCCTTCTCCACATCCTTTCCTCTAACACTCCTATCTGCTCTCGCTCCAAATCTTCTGTAACCCCTTGCCTTGATCTATCCACTATCCTTCTCCACATCCTTTCCTCTAACACTCCTATCTGCTCTCGCTCCAAATCTTCTGTAACCCCTTGCCTTGATCTATCCACTATCCTTCTCCACATCCTTTCCTCTAACACTCCTATCTGCTCTCGCTCCAAATCTTTTGTAATCCCTTGCCTTGATCTATCCATTATCCTTCTCCACATCCTCATAACCATTTTTGCTTCTCAACAGTCGTGATGTAACCACATCGAAACAAGAATGTATCTTTGTAGTGAGTATGTTGTTTTTGCCCGCATGTAAAAATTATAATAAATAATTATTGCTTTAATCTTGGTATTGAACCCGCTTTTGAATTAATGTTGTGAACGTTATAATTTATATTATTTTCGTTCTCATTACATTCATATATATATATGTGTGTGTGTGTATATATATATATATATATATATATATATATATATATATATATATATATATATACAGTAGTAGAGGTAATAAATCCGTTGGTATATAATCCAACAGGATCCTAGTAATATCAAGTATAAAACTGATCCACAAAAGTGCTCAATATATTTATTACAACAGAGCATATACATTACACAACAAAATCCCAAATTATCTCATGTGGGGATAGATCTGTTTCAACCAATGCGAAGTACATTGGGCTTATTCAATCCCAGTGTATGGACTGTAAGTACGCATGTAGAAAATACGTCTATAACATCCTCATCCACATGTAAAAAAAGAACGCTTAAAAGGTAATGGAAGCATTAATAATTAATAGGAGAAAGCCAGCACTTAATAATATCAACTATGAACACGGCCGCAATTTTCTGACCGTGGCGGAGAAATTAGAACAATCTAATCACTATAGATACACATATATAAAAATGTACATATTCCATTAAAAAATAAACTAAAAACACATCCTTGGTAATGACTACTAGCCGATAGGTCACGGATAGATAAAACATTTGGATATTTTAAACCCGCCTTATGTCCGGAAAAGGGAGCAATTATTCCAATAAATAAAAATGAAATTAAAATCCTTAATTGCAGTACACACTCAGTCATCTTTAATGAAAATGATAAAATATAGTTTTAAGTTATGCTATATTTATGTCATATTATATATATATATATATATATATATATATATATATATATATATGAAGAAATATAGTCTTAAAGTGTGCTATATTTATGGGATAAAGTGCTCAATATCGGAGCGTGTGTAAATATGAAAGTGAACATGGAAGTCAGCACTTAGAGGCGACAGTCTGTTTCAGTCTAGCATGAAACAGACTGTCGCCTCTAAGTGCTGACTTCCATGTTCACTTTTATATATATATATATATATATATATATATATATATATATATATATATATATATATATATACTTTGAAAGTACGCTATATTTATGGGTTAAAGTGCTCAATATCAAGGACAGAGTATTTAAACATAAAATGTACATTAAAGTCACAACTCAGAGGCGACAATGTTTCATGCTAAAAGCAATCTTCAGGCCATATATATATATATATATATATATATATATATATTTATGTGTGGGGGGTGGAGACACGGTAGTGTAGTGGATAGCGGATTGTGGAATCGGATAGCCGAATTCGAATTCCAGTCTTATCCATTATATACCCTTGGGAAAGTTATTAATCCTATTCTTCTCCCTCCAGTTATGAGTAAATAGCAGGACAGACTGTGTTCTATAGCCTTGGATGCCTACTGGTGTAGGAGAAGCACAACTCTGAAGCCTTCACCACAATAACCAAATCATATTTGCTGGTATCTGGCTGTCGCTTCCTAGGAACTGAGCTGCTTGACCCGGAGAGAGTCCACCATATATATACATATATATATATATATATATATATATATATATATATATAATGACCAGTAACTCCTCTCTCTACCTCTTTGCACACACACACACATAACACACACACATATATATATATATATATATATATATATATATATATATATATATATATATATGCAACATATTTTCATGCAAAAATATTACATAGAGACACATGTTGTCTATTTTATGCTGATCTATTCCAATTGTCTAGTCAGATTCTTGCTGTTAGGTTGAAATTCATCAAGAAGGGCGCCTTAGTTTTTATTTAAACAATTCATTTTGACCTTTTCTAAGATCATATTCAGCGGTAAATTATAAAGACGAACTTATTGTAGCTGCGATAAAATTTGCATACCGTTGTGATTTTTAAAAACACGCACGAACATATATATACGTATTAATCCAACAGTACATCCATCGTCTTATATCGGAAAAATGATTTATTGTATGCATTAAATATTTAAGATCCTACCTGATCAAACATTACAGGTCATTTTCGAATATTCAACACATAGGCCGAACCCTCTTCAGTAAATAATTGAATATAAAACTTCAGACATTTATAAAAATCCATTTCTTTCGAAATGTTTTTCAGTGGATGATTCGAGAGTCTGAGAGAGATTTGCGTTAATAAGGCGCTATTCAACTTTGCTAAGTCATCGACACAGTTAGTGGCTAATAGACAATCTAAAGCAAGTCGGACCTAAAGTAGGTTTCGCCTGCCAAAGGGGACTCAGGTGCGAATCCTGCTGGAGAGAATATTCAGGCCGGTAGAGAAAATAAACTGTTTAAGCCTCTTTTCAATTATGTGTATCTACTAAATATACGATTCATATATATATATATATATATATATATATATATATATATATATATATATTCGTGTGTGTGTGTGTGTGTGTGTGTGTGTGTGTGTGTGTGTGTGTGTGTGTGTGTGTGTGTGTGCAAGCGTGAGTAAACCGCTAACATGATTTCTACCAATTTTGGATTCACAAGTTTTCATTACTGCTATTGTTTTCGGCGATTATTTTTAAACGTGATTTTTTGTGACGAATTTTGTACGATAACAATTTTTAGATCTTTGAATTAAATTTCGGAATAATCGAAATTAATTACGAAATCCAGCGAAAGTCACCAATGAAATGAAAATAATTCTTTGTATGGAAAGTAAGAACCTACGTACATCAAATTGTCTTTAAATTAAGTGGCGGCAGAAGAATTATCATTGAACTTTTAAAAGCTAAGCTTAAATATTAATGAAATACGAAAATACAGCGATCACTTTTTGAGTTTTTCTGTAGCTTATCATTGTATATGACATCTACGTTTCCCTACCTATTGTTATGAAAGCACTATGAAGAGCACCTGTTTCTAGTGTTGATATAGTACTGAGATAAACTACAGAGCTAGTTAAACAATTATTATTTAGTGGACAATTATTGGGATTCCTGCAGTTACATGATTTATTATTAGTGTCATTTTGCTTAATGTTGCTTTGCGCAACCTTGTGGGTTGTCAGGCTCTCCGAATTTATATACTTGCTGAATATACTATTGTTATGTTTTTTAATTATTTTCTCTAGGTTATCAGCACAACTATAGCTTAACTTAAGAGTATTAGAGTTAAATATTTTACTGAGTGAGTTGGTTCCAGATTTGGGGAAATGTTTTTTAATGAGGTTTAGAAACAGGTGCCCCAATTTAGTTTTAACCATAATGTTAAAAGGGGGAGTATACCATATGATTTTTCTAGATCTCTTTCTACCATTATTGTTGCTATTTATAGGGCTTTTATATTGAATATTAATATTTTTATATCCAC
>OZ038490.1:14627335-14632335 GCA_964036315.1 Acanthosepion esculentum | reverse complement strand
GGACTGTGTTTCATGTCACAAATTAATTATCTATATCGGACATACTACCACCTCCTTTAGTAGACGATTCACATGTCACTTATTAAATCAAAGTTCTATAAAAAAAATATCTATCTACCCCCAATTTACAAGAACTCTTCAGAAAAATTCTGGTTGAAAACACTAAAATTCTATATAAGTCACATTACCGGAACATCTCGCTATTAGAGAGGTCCTGTACATTAAACATCTCTCTCCTACTATCAACCTCACGATAATTAACAGTGGGAATAAAGTTTTAAAAGTTTTTGGTTTTTAAAAAAAAAACGCTCCTCTTCAAAAGAACACAAAAATAGGTTACAATGTAACTGTCAAAACACGAAAAAAAACTAACAACATCAAAATCAAAATGCCCTTGAAAATGGCTAAAGAATTGGCCGAAAGCGGTTGGGACAATGAAAATTACGCAAAATTTTTATACTCCATTACTTTCCAAAAGGAAAAAATTAAGGAGGCTAGAAAAACTAAATAAAAATTAATCGGCCATATTTACCAAAAGATGTTTAAAAGAAACGTTGTTGACCGAGCGAGACTCTTCGGCAAAAGCGAATTGAGTTCTGTCGGTCACTGTGTGTTTATCTAAAAATAAATACGTTTAAATTCACCATCATCCATGCGACGGCTTAGTGGTAGAATTTCCAATTCAGTCGGGTTTCGATCCTAGCTAAAGACAACAGGACGTCTAGCCACACTGAAGAGCTGTGAAACAGCGAAACAGTCTGTCTGTGGATGACAATAATATAGACTCTTGAAAAAAATTAATTTCGGTTGAGCTCTCTTGGGAAAGAAGTGGGTTTGTAAACAGTGACTATTAAAGCTGATATAGCGTGACTCTTCGGCAAAAGCAAATTGAAAAGAAAAGCGATACCTAAGATTTAAAATGAATTTATAAATGAAAAATTTTTCTTGAAGCTAGTCTAAATTTCAAGCCTAATATATTAATTTCAAGCCTAATATATTAAATTTAATATTTCGAATAAGCAAAATACATTGGTGTATTTCAAATCTAATTTAAATTGTCTGGAAGGAGTTCTCATTTTGAAATTGCTAAACATCTCTGTTTTAGCGCCATTTTTAGACATCAATGTAATTCTATTTATTAAAAAAAAAATCTTTAAAAAATAGAATTTACTTTTCTGAGATTTTATTAGGAATATTAGCCGATAATCTGATTTGAACCAAATGTCACTTATTTTTAATTTAAATAACGCAGATATGCATATTTTAACATATTTATATAATTGTCTCCTATGGTGGACATATCTGTAAAACATACTTGAGAAATATAACATGAGCGCTTTCTTTGTAAAATGTTTAATTACCCAGTATTCTTTAAAAATTAGGACAATATTCTCCGTAATCTGAGGTTTTATTGAATTTTAGGTACATTGGATTTAAATTTGTTACAGTTGTCGATCTTATTTTCTGATAGTATCGTGTATGGACATCCGTATTTGCAAAAATCGACACGTTTATACATAAGAAAAACTGGGGGTCGCTGAATTGTCGTAAGGTTTTTCATGTATGATTAGTAGATGTAGTTTTTTATTTAATAACATTATCACCTTATCGCTACAAATTAATCCAGAAATTTTAAAGATAAAAAACTTTATAAAATATTGTTTTTTTAAATTTAAAAACAAATGAAAACAATTATTGTAAAAATTCATTATTCCTCGAAAAAAAAAGGTTTTCTGAAGAAGATAGTACCAATTATAAATCTGATTCATAAGAGAAATTAAAATCTTTTCTAATTAAATAATATCTGTTTTATTGCATTGTTTTTTACTTTACGATTCAGAGCAGACAGCTATGGGTAAATTAGTAAGACGCGTATCGCTAAACCATTATTATCCCCCTCACAGTTTCTTCTTCTTCTTCTTGCTCACCACAGTTTCTTCTTCTTCTTCTTCTTCTTTTTCTTCTTCTTTTTCTTCTTCTTCTGCTTCTTCTTCTTCTTCTTCTTCTTTAAATCTAATCCTTCTTCTTCCTCTTGCTCACCACAGTTTCTTCTTCTTCTTCTTCTTCTTCTTCCTTTTTTTCTTCTTCTTCTTCTTTAAATCCAATCCTTCTTCTTCTTGCTCACCACAGTTTCTTCTTCTTTTTCTTCTTCTTCTTCTTTTTCTTCTTCTTCTTCTTTTTCTTCTACTTCTTCTTTTTCTTCTTCTACTTCTTCTTGTTCTTCTTGTTGTTCTCCTACTTCTTCTCCTTCTTCTTCTTCTTTAAATGCAATTCTTCTTGTTCTTCTTTCTCACCACAGTTTCTTCTTCTTCTTCTTCTTCTTCTTCTTCTTCTTCTTCTTCTTATTATTATTATTATTATTATTATTATTATTATTATTTAATTATTATTTTTATTGTTCATTGTCTATTTTTACTTTTCCTCTTCTTTCTCTTCCCTGCCTTTTTCGCCACTCCTCTCCGCTTCTTCTTCCAACTGTTCCTTCGTTAAGTCCAATCTTTCTTCTTTCTCAACCCAGTTTTCTTCTTCTTCTTCTTCTTCTTCTTCTTCTTCTTCTTCTTCTTCTTCTTCTTCTTCTTCTTCTTCTTCTTCTTCTTCTTCTTCTTCTCATTATTATTATTATTATTGTTATTCATTATTTTACTACTATTTCACTTCTTTTTCTTCATCTCTTATTATCTGCCTTCTCTTTCATCTTCATCCAGTATGTTAAAAAGAATAACATTTGAAAAGTAAATAGTGGAATTCCTCATCTTCCAAACAAGTCTGTGGACAGGATCGAATGTTCGCACTGATAACGCCAGCTGCTTCAGTGTTGGCAGCAGGCAAATGTGGCCTGCTTCTTTGGCTAGCCGGTCACCGTGACCCAGGAGCAGGTGCTT
The DNA here is from genome assembly GCA_964036315.1 of Acanthosepion esculentum. NCBI lineage: Eukaryota > Metazoa > Mollusca > Cephalopoda > Sepiida > Sepiidae > Acanthosepion > Acanthosepion esculentum. The sequence goes on along the minus strand of OZ038490.1, from coordinate 14,629,453 downwards.
ACCAAATGAGAAAACACTTGCGGCCTTTCGCCGAGAGAGGGGAACATTAAACCTGCGCGCGCACAAACACCTTCACACAAATAACCCACACACACACAACGATTAACTTTCAATTTGTATCTTACGATAGATACGTGCATCGAACGGAGAAGAAATGCTTATTTGATCTTAGTATAAATTAGCATTAACCAGTTCAAATATTAGCTCTGTTATTTTACTTTGAGCACTGTTTTAATTCCACTAGAAATATCTGTGTGTGATTTTATATTTAGATAGATAGCTACATAGATAGATAGATAGATAGATAATGAACATCCACAGTCATAGATAGATAGATAGATAATGAACATCCACAGTCATAGATAGATAGATAGATAATGAACATCCACAGTCATAGATAGATAGATAGATAGATAATGAACATCCACAGTCATAGATAGATAGATAGATAATGAACATCCACAGTCATAGATAGATAGATAGATAGATAATGAACATCCACAGTCATAGATAGATAGATAGATAATGAACATCCACAGTCATAGATAGATAGATAGATAGATAGTTAGATAGATAGATAGATAGATAATGAACATCCACAGTCATAGATAGATAGTTAGATAGATAGATAGATAATGAACATCCACAGTCATAGATAGATAGATAGATAGATAGATAGATAATGAACACCCACAGTCATAGATAGATAGATAGATAGATAGATAGATAGATAGATAATGAACACCCACAGTCATAGATAGATAGATAGATAGATAGATAGATAATGAACATCCACAGTCATAGATAGATAGATAGATAGATAGATAGATAATGAACATCCACAGTCATAGATAGATAGATAGATAGATAGATAGATAGATAGATAGATAGATAGATAGATAGATAGATAATGAACATCCACAGTCATAGATAGATAGATAGATAGATAGATAGATAATGAACATCCACAGTCATAGATAGATAGATAGATAATGAACATCCACAGTCATAGATAGATAGATAGATAATCAACATCCACAGTCATAGATAGATAGATAGATAGATAATGAACATCCACAGTCATAGATAGATAGATAGACAGATAATGAACATCCACAGTCATAGATAGATAGATAGATAGATAATGAACATCCACAGTCATAGATAGATAGATAGATAGATAGATAATGAACATCCACAGTCATAGATAGATAGATAGATAGATAGATAGATAATGAACATCCACAGTCATAGATAGATAGATAGATAATCAACATCCACAGTCATAGATAGATAGATAGATAATCAACATCCACAGTCATAGATAGATAGATAGATAGATAGATAGATAGATAGATAGATAGATAGATAATGAACATCCACGGTCATAGATAGATAGATAGATAGATAGATAGATAGATAGATAGATAGATAGATAATGAACATCCACGGTCATAGATAGATAGATAGATAGATAGATAATGAACATCCACGGTCATAGATAGATAGATAGATAGATAGATAGATAATGAACATCCACAGTCATAGATAGATAGATAGATAGATAATGAACATCCACAGTCATAGATAGATAGATAGATAGATAGATAATGAACATCCACAGTCATAGATAGATAGATAGATAATGAACATCCACAGTCATAGATAGATAGATAGATAGATAATGAACATCCACAGTCATAGATAGATAGATAGATAGATAATGAACATCCACAGTCATAGATAGATAGATAGATAATGAACATCCACAGTCATAGATAGATAGATAGATAGATAATGAACATCCACAGTCATAGATAGATAGATAGATAGATAATGAACATCCACAGTCATAGATAGATAGATAGATAGATAGATAATGAACATCCACAGTCATAGATAGATAGATAGATAATGAACATCCACAGTAATAGATAGATAGATAGATAGATAATGAACATCCACAGTCATCGATAGATAGATAGATAGATAGATAGATAATGACTAAGATAGATAGATAGATAGATAGATAATGACTAAGATAGATAGATAGATAGATAGATATAGATAGATAGATAGATAGATAGATAATGACTAAGATAGATAGATAGATATAGA
>OZ038490.1:14559835-14622335 GCA_964036315.1 Acanthosepion esculentum | reverse complement strand
GCACATACACGACATTATCAGAAATTAATAATAAATTTCAGTCCAAAGGTATCTAAAATTCAATAAAACATTAGATTACAGAGAATATATTGCTAATTTTTAAAGATCACTGGGTAGGTAACAAAATATATATAAAGGCGCTCACGTTATTCCTCAAGTTAGTTTTATGGGTATATCTCACGTAGAAAAAAAAAGATAATCTTCCAGGTGTTAATCTGTCAACACCTACGCGAAACACCTACCCCTGTGTTAAAAAAATGCATTTCCGCGATATTTTAAACTAAAATTAAGTAATATTTGTTTCAAATCAAATTAATTAAATTTAAATCAGCTAATCTTCCTTATTTTTTAAATATTTTTTTAAAAACGAGAATTACATTGTACTGACAGAGGGCTAAAAACGGCTACAATCAGTCAATTTAAATTAGTTTTGACATACAGCAAAGTATTTTGCTTGTTGGAAATATTAAATTTAATCTGTTAGCTTGAAATTAAAACAAATATAAAATCTTCAAGATTTAAAAAAACAAATAATTTTAAACATTAGGTATCGCGTTTCTTAGGACGCATCTACAAACACTATGTCATTCGCAGACAGTCACACACTTATATATATATATACACGATGTCATTCGCAGACAGTACTGTTTCGCTATATCACAGCTCTTCAGTGCGACTATACAACCAAATGCCTCAAGCTCGGATCGAAACCCAATCAATTTATCTACAGTCAGAGCTTCTACCTCTGAGCCATCTTCACTCAACCGAACTAGCCAGCCAAATCTAGCGTATTGTTTTTACAAACGCAAAGAAACGCAAAGAAATGCCAAGCAGCCAAAGTGCTCCATTCATTTTACTGAAGTGCTTTGCATTTACGCAGGTGACTGTTGATTTATATATATATATATATATATATATATATATATATATATATATATATATATATATATATATATATATTTAGTTTACGAAAAACTAGGTAATCCGTATGTGTAGACCCAAGGAGGATAAAATCCAGAGAGCTCAATGTAAATCAGAGCTAATAATTTAAATAAAAACAGACCACTTTAAGGTTCCATATAATAAATTATTTCACCACAGCCCTTTTAAAGGACAGCGGATCATCAGATTTTATTTGCAAAGGTTGAAACGAAAAATGAAAAGAAATGTACACATTTATGACGGGCAGTAATAAGTAAATTAACGAAGTGAGGGAGTGAAGGGGGTAGAGAGCCATGATTGAGTTAGATGTAACATTTCTATTCTTTCAAATTTAAATTTTTATTTTTAGAGGAAATCCAGACATTGACACATTAAATCTGTTAACTTAACGGAAGTTATATATTGATATGGGAGGGGGATAGGACAAAAAGGCATAAAGAGAAAGAGAGAGAAAAAGAAAGAGAAAAAGAGATATATATATATATATGTGTGTGTGTGTGTGTGTGTGTGTGTGTGTGTGTGTGTGTGTGTGTGTGTGTGTGTGTGTGTAAGCTTATAGAAATTTAAGATTTAAGAATATAATAGATCAAAAGAAAAGCAGATATTATCATATAGTGGTCAATATTAAAAATATTAAAATAATATCAATATATATATATATATATATATATATATATATATAATTTTTCTGGGAATTTTACTATATTGTCGACATGGCGGGGGGAACTCATAGTATAACGGAAGTTAACATTAGCCAGAAAGTGGCTTACGCAAAAGCGTCTCTCTCTTTTGGGATTTAATGTATCTATGAAAACAAAAACATTTCGCTTTTATTTATCCCTTGATAAACTTTGAACACGAAATGCGTCGGCAAAAACTAAGATTTTTTCCTATTGTCATTCTTAAAGCAATCTGTCTTATACAGAGAATTGTTCTGGGGGTTTTAACATATATATATATATATATATATATATATATATATACAATACTATTAATATTTTTTATAAAAATCAGTTGAACTAAAATTATAAACCGGATGAATGCAGAACATTATAAAAAATGCATAACACCAGTTGACAATAGCAAAAAAATTGGATTAATTATTTTTTATAAAATTTTTAAAACCTTTAACCTTATAGTTAAAAATAACAATTCACCTCCTAGAACAAAATTAAATAGGGCAAATTTTATTTACGAATTTAAATGCCCATTAAGGAATTGTATTCCTGATCAATCAAAATTCGTAAATAATTATATAGGCCATACTACAAATAGTTTAACACGCAGACTAACTCTACACTTTTCTGACAATAGCTCAATTAGATCTCATTTAAATATTCATGGAGACCTACCGGACACTATTCGTAACATACTTGTTGACAACACTAATATAATAGCATCATCCACATGCAAAAAATGCTAAAAATAATGGAAGCCTTATTAATAAAAACAAACAAACCAACACTTAATAATATTAACTTTGAACATGGACATAATATCTTGACCGTGTTTTGAGAAAAAAATAAAAACATTTTATAAAACATACATACAACAAACTATTTCTTATAAAGATATATATATATATGTGTGTGTGTGTGTGTGTGTGTGTGTGTGTGTGTGTGTGTGTGTGTGTGTTGTAATGAAACATCTCACACTCCTTATCGTCTATGTGAACTGAATATATATATAAAATGAGCACAGGATATAGCTGTGGGCTGTCCAAATGTTTTATAGTTCCGAGCGCTTTCGGCTATACCTTTAGCCATTATCAAGGATGATTCGATTTTTCAGCTTAATTGAGTGTGTGCATTATGTGTATATCTTAGTGTGTAGTAGGGATGTTTTTAATTTCCGAATACGGTGAGCACATTGTGGCTTTGTTCGTAGTTAATATTGTTAAGAGTTGGCTTTTTCTTTCTTATTATTAAAGCTTCCATTATTTTTAATTTTTTTTTTTTTGCAGGTAGATGCAGTTAATATATTTGTGTTTTCTACGAGTATGTTTCTAATGGAGTCCGGTAAATTTGTGTGCATGTTTAAATGCGTTCTAGTGGAGTTGTGGTCAGATAGGTGTAACGTACGACGTCTGGATAAGCATGTAGCTGTGTAACCGATGTAATTAAAGATTAAAAATAATGAAGGCTTTAATAATAAAAAAAGAAAAGGCCTACCCTTAACAATATTAACTACGAACAAAACCACAATGTGCTAACCGTATTCGGAAAGTAAAAACATCCCTACTACACACTAAGACATACACATAATGCACACACTCAATTAAGCTGAAAAATCGAATCATCCTTGATAATAGCTAAAGGTATAGCCGAAAGCGCTCGGAAATATAAAACATTTGAACAGTTTTTACACACCCTTTGTCCTGTAAAGAAAGCTCTTGTTCGAACACAAGAAAAATTAAATAAAAATCTCAATCGTAGTACCTTGTCTGTCGTTTTTAATGAAACATGCATAAACGAAGGATTGCTGCCTAAATATACAACTATATATATATATATATATATATATATATATATATATATATATATATATATATCGGAATATATAATAATTTCTCAGAAAAATATCAGGCAATTATATTAGGCGTTCAGACTTTAGTCTGAAGGGTCTTAGACATGACAATCCATCAAACAATTATTTCATTTGGATATTCAGTTATTTTTATTTTTCCCGTCGTAGGAACAGCTCATTATAATGATTTAGTAAATAATTTTTAGATATGGCACAAAGTCGAAAATATGGAGCACTCCATGAGAATCGAACTCACTACTCACTCGTAATTGACCGAGCGAGGGATAGCTCATTATATTTGTCCAGATAACTTAGGATTTTGTTAGGAATGAAAATGTGTACAGTGGTGCGCGGGTTTATAGCTTTACTGTTTGTTACGGGTTGAGATACGAGGAAAAGTTGGTCGAATTGAATCCTAACCTTAGGGTTACAAAAAAAATCAATCTATCTGCATCTATCTTAACCAATTCGGTTTTATTTGGCTATAACGGCCTTTTATTTCTATCTCAAGACATTGGCACGTCTATCTATCTATCTATCTATCTATCTATCTATGTCTGTTCATATCTATCTCTGTTCACATCTATCTATCTATTTATCTATGTCTGTTCATATCTATTTATCTATGTCTGTTCATATCTATCTATCTATCTATCTATCTATCTATCTTAAAAGAACACTTAGGTAACTAAAACAATATTAATATAGTTTACGTCCAAATTACGAAATTTCACTTTTCCAGCCATCTATCTATCTCTCTTTGTCTGTTGATAGTTATCAGTCCATATATGCTTCTATCTATCTATCTATCTATCTATCTATCTATCTCTCTCCATATATATATAAACACACACACACACACACACACACACACACACACACACACACACACATATATATATATATATACATACATATATATATATATACATACATATATATATATATATATATATATATATATATATATATATATATATATATGAACTTTAAAAATCAATAGGTCAGTTTAATCCACTACCTTGGTTTCAAATTAACGCTATCCTCATGCGATATTTATTAACTGAAATCCTAACTCTTTAAATTTTTCAAAAAAACAATGAAGAAGAAGGAGGAGGAGCAGGAGAAGGAGGAGAAAAGGGGAAGAAGAAAAAGAAGAAAAAAAAGAAGAAGAAGAAGTATATCGTAAATGTATCGTTTGAGGGTGGGAGTAATTAAAATGTACCTTACTTTTTTTTTTTTATCCAGCATCATATATGCTTAAGAAAAACTTTCTAATATGCAAGCAAGGACTTAAGACTTCTGATTTCTGTTTTTAAAAAGTTCTTTGGATCTGGAAATATCATAACTGCTAATTTTTCATATCACTTGCGAATGATGATTTAGGAACCGGGGTATGCAGGCCATTATGCTGGTTAATAGCCAAGATGGAGTGGGGAAAGTAAAACCTCACTATGCGCCCCCAGAAAATCATTTGCCTCTCCCGCTAAATCATCTGTGAATGTGATGTGAACTAATTTTAATGTGATAAAATGCACTTTTACCAACAGGGTCCGCTTCAGACTAGATACCCTTCTCCACTGGACTTGATTCCCCACACCCATTAGCAATACCCTGGCGACGAAGATGGCCGCTATTGGTTACGAGACAAATTTATTTGTAGATCAATTCACTTGTTCGTTTCTTTCTTTCCTTTTTTTCTGTCACTGCTTTTTAAAAAGAAAAGTAAGTAATTTTGGTTTAATCTTGTTCACAATTAATCAAACTAACAGTTTCTGTTTTTACGAGACGTAAAAATTTTAATTTTAATTTAAAAAATTTTTTAAATTAGGTTCTTATCGCTTGACGACAGGTATCAGAAAATGGCGTTGATAGATGCCTGGAAAAGTGAAATTTTGTAATTTGGACTTAAACTAAATTAATATTGTTTTTATTTAAATTGTTTTAGTTACCTAAATGTTCTTTTAAGATCAAGTTCATGAAATTTGAATTTAAATACATTTAATTTTATTTTAAAATTAAGTATCGCAGTGATTTTTTAAAATGTCCTATAACAAAATTTAACATGTTTAATGAAATAATATACAATAATGTCAAGAAAGTTTTGACAAATTTAAAATTAAATAGACTTCGTCGGTTGCTCCTAGAGAGTGTCTGCTGGAAAGCAAGCAAAACTTTGTCGGTGGCTTTCTTTCTGTGTCCCCTTATTGTTATTATTATGTCTCTTTTTCATGCACCCAGCTTGAGGGGAATAATAAAGCAGGAAAGGATAAAGCCACGGCCTTTTCTAACGCAAGCAAAAGACTTTCTGCTTTTCGGTGACTGTTTCTCTTTCACCCACTCACTATTATGTTGTCTCTCATGCTCGCTGCTAAAAAGGCTAGTAAATTCATTGCTTTTGCTTACGTCTTTCTTCGCTACACAACAAGAGTTTTCGCTACTTACACTCCCTAAAGTGCTGCAATATTAAATCGTTAATATTTTTCCGCTAAGACGACGTCCCTTCGGTCCGGATGAACGAACAAAATTGTTTGACTTTATAAAAGCCGTTACTTTAATTTATGATGCTTTCTTTTCAATTTTTTCTTGCTTTGTGGATTTTTTTTCTTTTCTGCCAGCTTTTCTGCAGTGAATTTAATACATATTGATACACAACTTGTCGATATGGAAAATACAAGGACATACCTATACTTAAGCAGAAAACAGAAGAATCTTTTACTTTCAACCTAGCCTGACTTACCTTAAATTCACTGTAGAAAGTATTGTTCTTTCGTCATGAATACCTTGATCTGAATCAAATCTCTCGCCCTCATGGCAATCGCAAAATGGCTACTGAGGAGTTAATGGTGAAAACAAAATAAAATGCTTCAAAAAATATTCATAATTTATAAAAATGTACTGTGGACAGATGAATCCAAATTTGAACTTTTTGGTTGTAAGACGAGCCTGGAGAATTTGGTTTAGTTTTATTTTGTTTTACGGCATATCATCACCTCATTAGGTTATTTAATGCCGACAAGATATTTAGGATAGATTCGTATGAACAGAATATGTATTCTTTGCAAGAAAATCAGTTTGAAGTTCAGGTTTTTGTAAAAAGGGTTTTGTTAAGAGCCAAATGTATTGCTGTTAATAATTTTTTTTTTACAAAAATGTATTACTGGTAAAATTTCTTTTTTACAAAAATGTATTACTGGTAAAATTTCTTTTTTTCAAAAATGTATTACTAGTAAAATTTCTTTTTTTCAAAAATGTATTACTGGTAAAATTTCTTTTTTTCAAAAATGTATTACTTGTAAAATTTCTTTTTTACAAAAATGTATTACTGGTAAAATTTCTTTTTTACAAAAATGTATTACTGGTAAAATTTCTTTTTTACAAAAATGTATTACTGGTAAAATTTCTTTTTTTCAAAAATGTATTACTAGTAAAATTTCTTTTTTTCAAAAATGTATTACTGGTAAAATTTCTTTTTTACAAAAATGTATTACTGGTAAAATTTCTTTTTTACAAAAATGTATTACTGGTAAAATTTCTTTTTTACAAAAATGTATTACTGGTAAAATTTCTTTTTTTCAAAAATGTATTACTGGTAAAATTTCTTTTTTTCAAAAATGTATTACTGGTAAAATTTCTTTTTTACAAAAATGTATTACTGTTAAAATTTCTGTTTTACAAAAATGTATTACTGGTAAAATTTCTTTTTTACAAAAATGTATTACTGGTAAAATTTCTTTTTTTCAAAAATGTATTACTGGTATATTTTCTTTTTTTCAAAAATGTATTACTGGTAAAATTTCTTTTTTACAAAAATGTATTACTGGTAAAATTTCTTTTTTACAAAAATGTATTACTGGTAAAATTTCTTTTTTAACAAAAATGTATTACTGGTAAAATTTCTTTTTTACAAAAATGTATTACTGGTAAAATTTCTTTTTTACAAAAATGTATTACTGGTAAAATTTCTTTTTTTCAAAAATGTATTACTGGTAAAATTTCTTTTTTTCAAAAATGTATTACTGGTAAAATTTCTTTTTTACAAAAATGTATTACTGTTAAAATTTCTGTTTTACAAAAATGTATTACTGGTAAAATTTCTTTTTTACAAAAATGTATTACTGGTAAAATTTCTTTTTTTCAAAAATGTATTACTGGTATATTTTCTTTTTTTCAAAAATGTATTACTGGTAAAATTTCTTTTTTACAAAAATGTATTACTGGTAAAATTTCTTTTTTACAAAAATGTATTACTGGAAAAAAATTTTTAAAAAATGTATTGCTGATATTTTGACTATAAAAACCTATTTTTACACTTTCATAATGTTTTGACACCAGTTTGGGGGTTAACTATTAGCCTATATCTGGGACTCTAGCACACCAGCTCAGAGTGAATCTGGAAACAACAACACTACTCCAAACTTCAGAAGCTTTTCTACCGGATGTAGTTTTTCATCATACCCAGAACACCTCATTGGTCTTACTCCTCTGCAGAGGTGCAGTCAACGTATTCTGAAGCCTTAGCCGACAGGGCGAGAACCGGGAGAAAGACTGAAAAATGAAAGTAAATACACTACAAATTTTGTATTTTACTTCTAAAAATACAAAAATATCTCCGGGTGGCCCCAAAACTTTTGCATCCAGAATATATATAATATATATATATATATATATATTATGCGCGGTACTTAGTGGAAAGAACTCAATATCAGTGATAGCTAACATAATAACAAACTCATAACTAACATAATAACAACATCATATATATATATATATATATATATATATATATATATATATATATATATTGAAATTATGTAACGGTCAGTTTTTAATAAACACCTTAAGATTGAATAGTACATGTAACTCCGAGTCTGGCTACTGATGAGGAATGATATATACTTTAATATATATATATATATATCTATATATATATATATATATATATATATATATATATATATATATATATATATATATATATATGTATATAATTATTTATTTAAATATTATAACATAAATATGTTATAAAATCACTACAAAAATAGCCATTTTGTTTCAACACTTCTGGTGTCTTAAATTTATTCTACATTCAACACCATCACTTGATAAGACACCAGGAGTGTTGAAACAAAATGGCTATTTTTGTAGTGATTTTATAACATATTTATGTTATAATATTTAAATAAATAATTATATCTGCTCTACTCTGCATTGAGCACTCTTTTAAGAACAATAATTGTTGGTTATTGGAATTTTTTCCGTATATACCAATCCTATACTTGGTTTTATATATATATATATATATATATATATATATATATATATATATATATATATACCAATGTAATGAGAACTAAAATCTCTATCTATAAAAGGCAGGATGTGTATGTGTGTGTGTGTGTGTGTGTGTGTGTGTGTGTGTGTGTGTAACGAATGCACGGCCGAAGTTTAAGACCGGCTTTGCATTTCACAACTCCCATCGATAGTGGAAATAATCGATTTTTCATGCTCCTACGGTTGTTTTCATGTAGTTTGCGGCCATTTTCTACTGGCCAGAGTGAGAGCCTATAACTGGCTGCCGCGAATAGGCAGGAAGATTCTATTGGCCAGCGTGAGAGCCAACAGCTGACTGACACGAATGTTAACTAGCATGCTAGCATGCAAAAAGTCGATAGCTGCATTCGTCACAAGTGGGAAAAATTTAAATCTGCATGGCACTTTACTCCAATTGGCTCATTCGCTTGCTTAAACTCCACGTTGATTCTGATTCCACAGAACTGGGTTGGGTGTGAAAAATTATTTTTTCATTCGATTTTTCCAGTTATGAGTCTTTTTTTAAAGCTGATCGTTTTGTGTTCATTTTGTTTAGTTCTTCCTTCGTAACAGATTTAATGTTTAGTATAGAGCTTAGAAAAAATTCGCAGTGTGAGATAGGCAAGAAGTCAGGCATGTAGCAACATCAGCACGGCAAAGGAAGACAAGGAAGGGCAAAAATATTTTAAGTCAAGTTATAGCGATTGCTGTATGAGTCGTACGATTTTTGAATCAAGCACGGGCAACGCCGGGCCATGCTGCTAGTAATATATAAATTATAACGTCCACGGCATTAATTCAAAACCGGGCTCGATACCGATAGTAGAGCAATAATTTTTTATTATAATTTTTTCATATAGACAAAAACAATTTACTTACTACAAAGATGCAACTTCGTTTCGGTGCATTTGGTTGCACCTCGACTGATGAGGACCAAATTAGTTATGATTCATAAGTAAATTGTTTTTGTCTCTATGAAAAAAATAATAAATAAATGTGTGTGTGTGTGTGTGTGTGTGTGTGTGTGTGTGTGTGTGTGTTCATTTTTACATTACCACGTTCAGAAGAGAATTTTCTAAAAGTATTACTTTACATAAACTTCTATATACATATAAGCAATATTTCATACTTATTTATTACTTATTGTCATAAAAACAATGGAGAAAAAGTCGCTTATACAAATTATTTGCTGACAAATGACAACACTTTATCGCAGAAATTCCGACAACAACAAGACGGTCGGAGAACCAGCCGATCGAAATATAAACTCCTTGATAAAATTTAAAGAAGAATCTGTGATATTATTGGTGTTGATCCGGTGGCTCAGCTTCAGTCACTTACCCACCGCAGCAAGGTTGCCTCTCTGTGTCTTTTCTATAAATACTTTCATTGTAATTGAGCTCTACGCTGTGGTACCTAAACCTTTTGAATTTAAGCACGGTTGGAGTAATGGATAGTGGCTCGGACTGAGGATCGGAGAGCCGAGTTTAAATCCCAGTCGAATCCATTACGTTCATTTACGTGCTAATACCCTTGGGAAAGGTATGAATCCTCTTCTTCCCCCCCCCCCAGCTATGGGTAAATAGCAGGACAAACCACGTTCTATAGCCGTGGATGGCAACTGATCTACTGCAGAAAGAAATGGCAACCTACTGCGGGGTAAAATTTGCCTCGAAAGATACATGATCGCCTAAGCGTGTATGACTAGTCGGGCGTCGAGATCTCATCAATTTACAGTTGAGCTGGCTAGATATAGCCGTAAGTTCTATGCTAACAGTTTCTTTTCTCGCAATTCTCGCTTGTGGAACTCCCTTCCGGCTCCATGCTTTCCAGCCAACTTTAATCTGCAAAAGTTTAAATGCAATGTCAATCGCTATCTAGTGTCCTCCTGATTACTCTTTTCTTTTACCGCTCATTAATAATGTTTCTGTTCCTAATCCTACCACACCCTGTAAATCCTTACGTCTTAGGGGATTTACTGCCTTGCTTAGAGTGATACCGATTTAAAAAAAAAATGATCCAAACAACAAAGGTGGTGTTGTTCATCCCAATGACCTGTCGACTAAATAAAAAGTACGCCATCTTGTAACTTGATTGGACAGATACCCAAACAGAAAAAATATATTGATGATAGAAAAAAAGTCTTAATTTACATAAACGTTTATTGTGTATGTATACGAATGGTTCTTTGTTTATCAAGATGTGTCATCTGTTGAGATAAAAAAAAAACAGAATATTTCCGTTCTAACAGATATCTTTATAGAGTGATGTCTTTCTTTTGGTTTCAGCATTCAAAATATGGTCTATATTCTTGTCTGATCCACACAGCCTTTTGACCTGCATTGAAGGTCGTTGAATAATATGAATAAACACAGGTTTCTGACATCATCTGTTCATGATTTTGCCACAGAAGTCTAGACAGAGACTGGATTTTATTTACATCACTGTCATTAAACACTGTCGCCTTGTAGAAAAATCTTTCCAGGTGTATCATATATCAAACAGAACAAACTGACCCAGGTTGGCTGTTTTTCATTTTTTTCTTTTGTTTTTGGTTATTTTACTTTTAAATAAAATCTTCTATCATGCATAACTCTACTACGATTTCACTATATTGATAACAGTATATGTAAGAGTAGTGGATAGTGGCTCAGATTGTGGAATCAGAGAGCCGAGTTCGAATTCCAGTCGAATCCATTGCATTCACTTACGTGCTAATACCCTTGGGAAAGCTATGAATCCTCTTCTTCATTCCCCGGCTATGGATAAATAGCAGGACAGACTGGTTCTATAGCCTTGGATGGCAACTCGTCTAGGAGAAGAACAACTCTGAATTGTGTTAGTTGGTTTTACACAAAGCCTTATCAAAATCTATATAATCTATGATCAAATCATATGTGTAATTGTCTGGCTGTCGGTCCCTAAGGACTGAGTTACTAGACCCTCATACGACGGGGGAGTCCGGCATATATGTATGTATATGGGTTGTCGGATCCTCATATCTTGAAATCGACGGGAGAGTCAATATATATATATATATATATATACATATATATATATATATTATTTATATATTATATATGCGCGGTATTTATTGGAAAGTGCTCAATATCAGTTATAGAGCTAACATATTTAGTTGGATTGGTGTGAGTTTGTGACCCTGGGTTTCACGCCCTTTGAGATCGGTTGTCTGACGATCGCAAAGGCCGTGAAACACAGGGTCACAAACTCACATCAACGCACTATATATATATATATATATATATATATATATATATTTCAATCATATTACCCCATGCAAGGCAGTAAAGCGACTAAGACAAAAAAGAGAAATATTTGGGAGCAAGAATAATAGAAGACTAATCAAAACAGGAGATAGCGATTGATGTTGCATTGTCTACCAGGAATCCCTTCAATGCGTCTACTGGGATCTTTTCCAACCAATCCGAGGGCTCCAACTACAACGGTGATTGTTGATGTTCCCAAGTGCCACATTTTTGAGATTTCTATTTCAAGGCCCTTGTATTTTGATAGATTTTCGAAGATCTTCAAAGATACATTGCAGTCTGCAGGGACTGCCATATCAATAAGGAGGCATTTTTTGTTATTATTATTATTATTGTTGTTGTTGTTGATATTATTATTATTATTATATCCTTGGGTTTTTGTTGCATACATGTTTCTTTTCGGCTCCCAACCAGAGACCTAAGGTCAGAAATGGCTTCTTGACATCTTCCACTTATAACCTTTGTAAAATAAAATAAATAAATAAAAAACAGAGAGAAAACCTAAGTGCACACACATTTTAGATAGATAATGCTCTTCGCAATGTGTGATCTGTATTTGAGTACAATTTTGTTTGTATTTCTTTAAGGCATAGGCTACCAGGAATCTTTTCAATGGGTCTATTACAATCAGTCGGAGGGCTCCAACTACAACTGGAATTATTGATATCCTCATGTCTCTGAATTCAAAACCTGTGGAGGATCGCTTTAGGGACATTGTGGTACGTAGTGCATCAGGTCTCTGTATTCGGCCCTTCAAAAATTGTGGTTGGTTCTGCACAAAGCCTTCACCACTATAATCAAATCTCTGTCAGTTTCCTATGAACTGATCTACTTGACCCTCATACGTCAAATTTGACGGGAGAGTCGAGTATATATATATATATATATATGTGTGTGTGTGTGTGTGTGTGTGTGTGTGTGTATGTATGTATATGATTTTCCACATCGTATACCTTTCTCCAGTCCCCCAAAAAGTTCAGAAAAAATTTGTCGACAGAATTTAATAAAGCTCGCTTAAATGAATTTTGCCCCTAAATACAGATACGCACACACGTACGCACATTGATTGATTGTTTTTTTTTACAGTTTATCAACCCTTTGTCAGTTACTTAAAGCCGAAATAGATTTCGGATTGTAGGAGGTTGCAAGGAGTACCCGCTGTTCCAAAGCGGTCCCCCATCTAAGTACTGATCGGGCTCAACACTGCTTAACTTCGGTGATCGAATGAATAACGAGATATGCGCGTGCGCGCACACACACACACACACACACACAGAGTGAGATGGATAAATTGTCGTCTAAATTACACAAAAATAAAAATATTAACATATTTTAACATATATATTTACCAAAATTACGCAAAAATATCTTGAAATATTAACAAGTAAATTCATTCATTAAAATCGCCATTAACTTCAACCACAGCCTCCAGACAACTTTGGAATCCCCCGCCAACTCTTCTGGACGGTCTTCTTGTTTAAGTTGGTGAATGCTGCCATAATCCTTGCCTTCAGTTCATCTTTGGTGTTACAAGGAGTTTTCTTGGTCTCTCATTCAACTGTGCTCCACACATAATAATCAAGGGGGTTGCAGTCTGGGGGTTGAGGTAACCACATGTAAGGGGTGATGTGGTCGCAGAAATTATCCGACAGACATGACTGGGTTCTCCTACTTCTGTGGTATGGTACAGTGCTGTTGTCAGACGTAGGGTTTACCAACAGTCACCCTCTTTACCCAGGGCAGCATTACCTCTTCGAAGCACTTGATGTAGGGTCTGAAGCCCCCCCTCCACTGGGAAGATGAATTGAGGCATAACGTCATCATCACTAATGATCACTCCAAATATCTTTGTAATCACCATTAGACTCATCCAACTCTTTCCGAATCATCTGGACTGTCCTCAGATTGACACCCAAACACTCTGAAATGTCCGTATTGGAGCTTTCGGCGCGAATGCCAAACAGTACATCATGCCCGTTCCACATTTCTGGCGAACTAAATTACGTCATGGTGTCATTTTTCTCAGAAACGGTGCCCAACTGACTTTGCTATACTGTGCGGTTGACAAAATCAAAAACGAACAACGCGCATGCGCGAAATTAAAAATATAAAATGGCAACGTTTTATATATATATATATATATATATATATATATATATATATATATATATATATATACATATATATTTTAAGCATTTCAAGCCTAGCAAGGCGGGAAGCCATTAGCACGCAACAGAGAGTTGGAGCGAGAGCAAATAGGAGTGATAGAGGAAAGGATGAAGAGAAGGATAGGGGATAGATCAAGGCATCTGGAGATGTCGATTGATATTACATTTGAATAGTTGGAGATTATAGCTATCAGGGAAACAGGAATAGGGGAGGGAGTTTCACAGGCGAGAAGTGTGAGACATGAAGCTATTGGAGTAGAAGAGACGGCTACATTTAACAGTTTCGACAGTGAAAGTGTAAGAGCGAGATGCCAGCCTAGTTGAGCGCTTAAATGCATGAAGTTTGAGAACCAGCGAAAGCAGCTCATCGGAGCAGTAACTGTGAAAGTATTTGTAAAAAAGACAGAGGGAGGCAACGGTACGTCTGTGAGAGAGCGACTGTAGACGATATGCCAGATCAGGGCCAATTACATTGCATATCCGTCTCTGGATTTTATCAAAGACCTTGAGACAAACAGAAGGAGCTCCAGTATCTCATATATACAGATTTGATTACGCGTTTCGTCGATCAAGGCTTCATAACAAAGGGCTATGTGAATTTCTTGCTTTCCGAAACTGAGATGACGATTTGACTTTAACTCGATAAAAAAAAAAAGCTGGGAAAATATATTAACAACTTTCGACATGAACTAAGAATGATAAAGAAAAGATACAGAATAAAAATTAACGGCTTTTTTAAAAGGTCACGCATTTTCTTTCTTCTTTAAACACAAGAAACGTCAGCTTAGGGAAAAAGTACAATGATTCATTATTTAAGCATGCACACAAATACACAAATGAAGCCTAGAAAGGCGAAACACGTAATCAAATCTATTTTCAATGAAACATTTTCCATTTTTCAACTTCCTTACAAACTTTTTTATCCTATTTTAAACAAACAGACAGACACTCATATATATATATATATATATATATATATATATATATATATATATATATACATATACATACATACATACATACATATATATATATATATATATATATATATATATATATATATATATATATATATATGCACATGCACATATCCACTACAAAATCGTACGTTTTTGTTTCAACATCGAAAAAGGGAAAACCTTTTTTAGACGTCTCACTAGGTGGGAAATCACGGTGTAACACCAGATGAGACATCTAAAAAACGTTTTTCCCTTTTTTGACGTTAAAAGAAAAATGTACAACTTTATAGTGGGTATGTGCATGTTCTAATCTAACACTGCATAAATTAAATAAATATTTACGGCTCTACTTTGTGTATTGAGCACTATTTTTAAATTAATGTTTTGAACGCTGTAATCCTACTGTTCGTTCACCTACACTTATATATATATATATATATATATATATATATATATATATATATATATATATATATATATATATATATATATATCAAGTATGTGGTGCAGTTCAATTTACATTACATGAATCATTCATACAAAAAACAGATATTGAAGTTCATGATATAAATGGCGAAAATACATCTTTGCAAACAAATTTAATAAATTACATTAATCCTGAACCTGTAGATGAATGTCATGATCCCTGTTTATAAATTCCAGTTGCATAAGGTCTTTTTTATTTTTTAGCAAGCTTTCATCTCTGCATACAGGCATCATCAGGTATGAAAATATATTTGTTTTTTACATCCAGGTAATAACAGGACAACGAAAGAATAGATGTAATCCGAAATATGTTTTTAGAAATGTGTTATTGTTAATTGTAAGAAATTTTGGAGCGTGCAGTCGCAACGCTGAGGTTGAATTTTTAAATTTTAAGATTGTGCGTTTTTGTACTAATATGGTAATAGGAGAATTCTTTTGTACTGGTAGGTTTTTCAGTCAATGTGGCATATTGATATTAAAATAACTGATCCGACGTACAACTTTCGGATAATAACTGTGACATTCCTCTATTTATTGAAAAATTTAGTTCATGCCACATTGACTGAAACTGGACTCTCCCGTCGTTTTCGACGTATGAGGATGAAGCAGCCCAGTTCTAAGATCCAACAACCAGACCAACCGCATATATCATTTGATTAGAGTGGTGAAGGCTTGTGCAGAACGAATCAAACTTTTTTTACACAGTATGCCACAACGGTTCCCAAACGACCGTCCGCAGGTTTTTAATTCAGACATTCGCCTAGACCGATCGCCACCCAAGGCTATCTATCTATCTATCTATCTATCTATCTATATATATATATATATATATATATATATATATATATATATATATATATATATATATATATCAATCTGTTCGTATCTATCTCATCCTGTTCGTATCTATCTATCCATCTATCTATCTCAGTCTGTTCGTATCTATCTCAGTCTGTTCGTATCTATCTATCTATCTATCTATCTATCTATCTCAGTCTTTTCGTTTTTATCTATCTATCTATCTATCTATCTATCTATCTATCTATCTCAGTCCGTTCGTATCTATCTCAGTCTTTTCGTTTTTATCTATCTATCTATCTATCTATCTATCTCAGTCTGTTCGTATCTATCTCATCCTGTTCGTATCTATCTATCTATCTATCTATCTATCTATCTATCTATCTATCTATCTATCTATCTATCTCAGTCTGTTCGTATCTATCTCATCCTGTTCGTATCTATCTATCTATCTATCTATATATATATATATATATATATATATATATATATATATATATATATATCAATCTGTTCGTATCTATCTCATCCTGTTCGTATCTATCTATCCATCTATCTATCTATCTATCTCAGTCTGTTCGTATCTATCTCATCCTGTTCGTATCTATCTATCTATCTATCTATCGATTTGAAAACCGACAAACCCGCGTGTGCGTGTGTGTTTACTCCCCATTTCTGAAAGACTTGTGTAGAAATGCCTGAGTTCTGTTGCTAATGTGAAACCGTGCACGGGAGATATAGATCTTTAATGTGCCATGTCCCTTCAGACGTTGGCTATCATGGTTCTCCACAACTTCCAATTCCTTGTAGCTCTTACTAAATTTTGGCTTTTTGCTATCACTCCCAAAGCCTATTCTGCCATCCATTTAAACAAACTAATTAAGGTTAGGGCTCTGTACTGTTTTCCAGCGTTCCACCATGAGGGGATACGGAAAGGCGAAGATCCAAAAGATCTTATATTTGTTCAGAATTAGGTCCATTTTGTCTTCCCATATATATATATATATATATATATATATATATATATATATATGTGTGTGTGTGTGTGTGTGTGTGTGTGTGTGTGTTTAAAAGCAAAAGGAAAACTTATCTTACCCGATGCATCTCGTCCTCTGAGGGGCTTTGTCAAGGCAAATGACAAAGTTCCTCAAAAGATGAAACGCATCGGTTAAAATAAGTTTTATTCATCTTGTCATCTTACAGATATATTCGTTCTGAAATACACACACACACACACACATATATATATATATATATATATATATATATAGATAGATAGATAGATAGATAGATAGATAGATAGATAGATAGATAGATATGGTGGGGAATTACCTGCCAGTTTATCGTTCTTTGGAATGAGGCATTGGTAGTAGTATAAAAATCTGTCTCGAAAACTGTTACTACTGTAGTGTGTTCAATCTTCCCTCTGTGTCCCCCACTACTGTACTGCTCTAACCTTAGTAAATATTTAGCAGAGAGAGAAAGAGAGAGTTTTAAACGTGGATTATTGAATATGTGGTTATAAATGTGGCGTACCCTAATGAAAACTATAGATAGATAGATAGATAGATAGACAGATATGAACAGACTAAGATAGATGCGAACACACTGAGATAGATAGATAGATAGATAGATAGATAGATAGATAATGAACAGTGATAGATAGATTGATAGATAGATAGATAGATAGATAATGAACAGTGATAGATAGATTGATAGATAGATAGATAGATAGATAGATAGATAGATAGATAATGAACAGTGATAGATAGATAGATAGATAGATAGATAATGAACAGTGATAGATAGATAGATTGATTGATAATGAACAGTGATAGATAGATAGATAGATAGATAGATAGATAGATAGATAGATAGATAGATACATAGATACATAGATACATAGATAGATAAATAGATAGATAATGAACAGTGATAGATAGATAGATAATGAACAGTGATAGATAGATAGATAATGAACAGTGATAGATAGATAGATAGATAGATAGATAGATAGATTGATAGATAATGAACAGTGATAGATAGATAGATACATACATAGATACATAGATACATAGATAGATAGATAGATAGATAGATAGATAATGAACAGTGATAGATAGATAGATAGATAGATAGATAATGAACAGTGATAGATAGATAGATAGATAGATAGATAGATAGATAGATAGATAATGAACAGTGATAGATAGATAGATAGATAGATAGATAGATAGATAGATAGATAGATAGATAATGAACAGTGATAGATAGATAGATAGATAGATAGATAATGAACAGTGATAGATAGATAGATAGATAGATAGATAGATAGATAATGAACAGTGATAGATAGATAGATAGATAGACAGATAGATAGATAATGAACAGTGATAGATAGATAGATAGATAGACAGATAGATAATGAACAGTGATAGATAGATAGATAGATAGATAGATAGACAGATAGACAGATAGATAATGAACAGTGATAGATAGATAGATTGATAGATAATGAACAGTGATAGATAGATAGATATACATAGATACATAGATAGATACATAGATAGAGAATGAACAGTGATAGATAGATACATAGATACATAGATAGATACATAGATAGATAATGAACAGTGATAGATAGATAGATAGATAGATAGATAGATAGATAGATAGATAGATAGATATGAACAAACTAAGATAGATGCGAACACACTGATATAGATAGATAGATAGATAGATAGATAGATAGATAGATAGATAGATAGATAGATAGATGAAAGCGACCAGACGAAGATAGATGATGTCACAAAATATCCAATCAGGTAACATTGAAATAAAACAGCACGCAACAACAATAATAATAATAATAATATTATTATTAACAACAACTTTACCACGATCACCGCCACCCTCCTCCTCCTCCTCCCACCATCACAGTTGATACAATAGATACCGTCGTCTCTGCAACTACTACCACCTCCACTACTGTCCTTACCTGTCGGTATTACGCGCCATGTAGGCGGTTTTGTTCATCGTCGTCACCACTGCAAAAATGTTTGCCACCGCCACTGCCATCTTTGGTGCCTCCACCAACACTTCGCTCCACCTTTACTCTCCCCAACGCTCCACCTTACTCTCCTCAACACCCCACCTTGCTCTCCATCTCCTGCGTTCTTGATAGTCTGCGTTTTGAGGCACAGTGACCCGGTCGTGTAGACCCAAGCCTCGTTCTGATTTTTCCAGTACAGCAAAGTACCAGACACCGTCACAGACACTTCCATTTCTCCTCCTACTCCTGCTACTGCTTTTTGTCTCAGTTTCTCTTCTCTTCTCCTCCGCCGCCTCGTATTCTTCTTCTTCTTCTTCTTCTTCTTTTCCTTCTTCTTCTTCTTCTTCTTCTTCTTCTTTTCCTTCTTCTTCTTCTTCTTCTTTTTCTTCTTCTTCTTCTTCTTATTCTTCTTCTTCTTCTTCTTCTTCTTCTTCTTCTTCTTCTTCTGCAACTACCTTTCCGAAGAGAAACGATGTGTAGCTGTCGTCGACTAGCAGGTGAAGACGAAACAAACTTCGCGTCTGTGTGTGTGTGTGTGGTGGGGAGAGATAGGGGTTGGGGAGAGAAAGAATGAGTGAGAAAGAGAGAGATAGAAAGGGAGGGGGAGAGAGAGAAAGAGAGTGTAGAAAGGTACAAAGGAATATTTAGGAAGAATATTTATTCCAGTCTTTTTTTCTTGTGTTATTATTGCTGGATACTAAGTGACAACAATCCACTTCAAGTCTCCACTTTTCTCAGTATCTTCTTCCTCGTTCCCCTCCTCTTCTTCTTCGTTATTTATTTATTCAGTTTGCACACCAGTAATTACTGGTGTCTTACACAGGAGATAAAATGACAGCTAGCCTCCTCAGTACTCCATCGTCATCATCATTATTATTATTATTATTATTATTATTATTATTATTATTATTATTATTAGGCCCCCTCTTTACGTTGATAACTTTGTGTATCTAAAACCCAACCTTCACTTAATTTGAAGCCATCAGCCCGGCAAAAACTCAAGAAAATCGCGTATTGCATTTACCTTCATTTATTTATTTGCCTATTCATAAGAATTAAACTTCAGTTTGTTTCTACCCACCCCATCCCTTCCTACATTTACTGTGACTGAATGTCTGTTCAACACTTGATCACTCCCCCTCAGTAACCATCATCATCATCATCATCATCATCACCACCATCATCATCATTTTAGAAGGAGTAGTAATAGTCGTAGTAGTAGTAGAGTTGCTATACTAATGGTAACTGTTGCATTTCATACGAGATCAAGCGACAATAAGTGTGCTAAGTGCTCAAGCACTCTCTTCCAGCTGCTTTGCAGTGATGACGTTCTCATCTTATCCTTTCTTCCTTAGATTTCCAATATATTTCATTTATTTATTTATTTTTCTTCTTTCTTTCTTTCTATTTTTATTTATTTTTTTTTTTTTTTGCAAGGTTCTTCGGGACTTTTACAGTTACTGATGAATAGAATTAATTTTCAATAATCTATTTCAATAATGAAGTCAAAAATTATCCGCACTTTTCTCTAAAGATATATTATAGCGAAAGTGCAGATCATTTTTGACTTACGTAGTTTCCTCGCTATTCACTGTAATGTAGTCCATGTCCCCTCTGTGGGCTGCTGCCATTATTATTATTATTATTATTATTATTATTATTATTATTATTATTATTATCATCATCATCTTGATCATTTTTGTAAAAGAAAAAAGATTACTATTATTATTATTATTATTATTATTGTTATTATTATTATTATTATTTCCTTTGATTTCTGGTTTATGTTCATTTCCTTCCGGGTCCCAACAAGAGACCTAAGGACAGAAATGGCTTCATGGCATTATCTACTGAACATTTTCGTAAAAATATAAATGAAAATAAATAAATAAAAATAAGAATAAAAAAAAAATAACACCCAAAACCCACAGAGATTTTACATAGATACAGTAAAGTATGAGGTGTACTTTTTTGCATTTCCTTAAGTCATGACCTACCAGGTATCCCTTCAATTAGGCCATTGGAACGTTTTCCAATCAAACGGAGAGCCCCAGCCACAACTGGAATTATTGATGTTCTCATTTGCCACATTATTATCATTATTATTATTACTGTTATCATTATTATTATTATTATTATTATTATTATTATTATTATTTCCTTTGATTTCTGGTGTATACTCATTTCCTTCCGGGTCACAACAAGAGACCTAAGGCCAGAAATGGCATCATGACATTTCCCACTGAGCAACTTTTGATTAAAAAAAATCACACATATTTTACATACATAAAGCCCTTCGTATGGTATGGGCTGTACTCGAGTATTAATAATATTATTATTATTATTATTATTATTATTATTATTATTATTCGATAGTGATTAATGGAAACATTTTAATAAATGTTTCCATTAATCACTATCGAATAATAATAAATGCCAGTCTTATCGGATGACTCTTAAGTCGCGTTATTATTGAATGAATCTACAGAAATTCTGTTTCGGATCTATATTTTTAAGCATCCAGTTCCGATTTCGAAAATATATTCCTGGAAATAAATTTATTGTAGAAAGAAAAAAAAATAACACCGTAGCGACACAGAAATTTTGATCTGTCAAACCAGCGTTCCGTTTAATTGTGACGCTATTTCGATATCAAGAAACCTCCCACAAAAACAGTGGTCATTTCGAGCCATAGCTCTCCGCCACACTCCCGGGTCCATCTTCTAAGACGTTAACTCTCTTTCGGCAGGGCGCAGGGGCTATTACCTCGTGCCTGAACCATCTCTAAGGGGAAGAGTGCCGAAGAAGCTTGAGCAATTGTTGAACGGCTTCCGAAATTCCACAATAAACTCGACTTTGTGCCATATTGTGTGTAAATTACATATTGACAGGACATCATATATATATATATATATATATATATATATATATATATATATATATATACGAAATAAAATCTGATGTGTGGATTTTATTTTGTAAAAATAAATAAAATAAAATATCAATAAATATAAATAAAATGATTTCTTCAGTTTCTCAATAGTAAAACAATTTATGGACCCAATTAATTCTTACTCGGTTTTAAAATATATTTTTCAAAAAAGTAGTCTGAGAGACATTGCAGAACGAAAAATGCGTTCGTAAGCTAATGCGACTAAAATGAGAGCTGGGGTGCTCCGTACTTTTACAAAATGGTCGATTAAGCTGCTAGTGTTCAACTAGCAGCTGTAATAGTCGTCGGACATAGAGTTCACTATGACAAATATTGTATTTACTTAAACGAGACTGAAAAGCCGAGAAATAATTTAAAGAAAAAAATAAACATAGAAAAGAAATTGTATAAATTCTACTTCTTCTTCTATGTGGCGCGTCCCTTCAGGACTTTGGTGATCATGGCTCTCCACAATTTCCAGTCCTTTGTATCTCTTAATAAATCTTGTTTTGTTTATCTTTCCTAAACCTCGTTCCATTTACTCAAGGTCGCTAGGTAGGTTATGCGTTGTTTTCCTCTGTCCCTCTTGCCTTCAATATGTCCTGTGAGGATCAGATTTTCCAACCCTTCTTTCCTCATTAGGTACCCTAAAAATTTCAACTGTCACTTACTGATATAGGTATCCTTTTTGTTTCATTTTTCTCCAAAACTTTGTCGTTGCTCACATAGTCGGTCTATGTTATTCTCATCATCTTTCTGTAGAACCCTATTCCCGTTGCTTCTAACCTTTTCTTCAACCGTGGAAAGATTGTCTAGCTTTCACTGTCAGAGATGAAGCTTCATATTATGCAACAGTTTAGTATTATTTGTTTATAACGAAATTTTCCTGTTTTTTAATACTTTGATCAGATCAAATAGTTATTGGAAAAAAAATCCGAAGTGCCTTGCAAAAAGATCGAAATATTGGATTAAATTAAACCATTCAAATTATCTGAGTTAGTTGGTTGATTTTGTTTAGTGGCATATCAACGTCTTGGCGTTATTTAATGTTGAAATCTAAGCCAATTTTATGGCTTCAACTAAATATATTTTATACGTATGTAATTGTATACCTACAACTTCAGATAAAATGTATTACACCGATCAAACATTTTTTCGACCCAAATGTTGCTGGGCAATGAACTCATGTTTCTGGGCTGTTTTTCGTGCTGAATCTGAAAATCAAGTCCATTTTTTCCCATCACATTACGTTTTCTCATTACAGATAATTTCTATTTTTCTTAAAATAGACCCAAATTCCCACTTAACAGTGATATGCCAGGGCCAAGTAGGACCAACCTTTAACGTTTTCAGGTTAGAATAACTTATCATAAAAGAAAAAGTATCCCAATAACTTAATACATTTTCAGTTCATAAAAAATTTTCAGAAAAATCTCACACAAAATTAAATTAAGGCAAACATGTGTCATCAATTTTTGAATCAAAACAGACAAAGAAGATACAAAGGAATGAAAAATACATTCTTTTTTGTCCATCCAAAGTTAAAAATCTTCTCTTCTTGGAAACTACGGTGCTTTTGAAAAGGTTGATCTCTTTTGATGCTTCAGCAGAAATCAGTTAACATGATAACATCCCATCTGCAAAGTGTCAAGTTGTCTATGCCTATCTGGTATTTGGCGGCCATTTTAATGGCTGATAAAAAAAAATCTAATCTTGCTAGTCTCAAATACACTCGCCTAACCCCCCTAAAAACTCTCATTTATTGATGTTCTTATGCATGTTATACAGAGACTGCTTGACAATATCAGACCTTCGTAAATTCAAATGATATGATAAAATCATATGACAGTTTCAGGCTTAACGTGAAAACTACTAATAAAAACTAAAATCGCTGTTCATGAATGACATTCTAAAGGGTTTCTTCTATGAAAAGTAGAGAAAAAACACAAATCATAAAGTTTTCACAAGCTTAGAACATTCAGGGCACAAGAATATTTTCCAGTGACATATCTCTCATAAAATCAAGCATTTTCAGGTCAGCTTATCTGAAATGGAATAGCTTAGAATTAATTTTGAAAGTTATTTAGATACTTTATCTTGAATGATAAATCATTTTCACATGAAACTTAAACCTTCTTCAGGATATGCCTACATTTCTGAGATAAGGTGTTTTAATTATTTACATTATTTACATTGTTCGGACTGTTGTCCTCATCTTTGTTGTCATATTCACAACGTTTCGGTCATTTTACACTCTGGCCTTCTTCAGGATCTGTCTATATTTCTGAGATGAGGTATTGTAATTATTTACATTGTTCGGACTGTTTTCCTCATCTTTGTTGTCATATACATGACGTTTCGATCGTTGTACGCTCTGGCCTTCTTCAGGATCTGTTTACATTTCTGAGATGAGGTACTGTAATTATTTACATTATTTACATTGTTCGGACTGTTGTCCTCATCTTTGTTGTCATATTCACGACGTTTCGGCCGTTGTACGCTCCGGCTTTCTTCAGGATCTGTCAATATCTCTGAGATGAGGTATTTTAATTAATTACATTGTTCGGACTGTTGTCCCCATCTTTATTGTCATATAGAACTATGGGAACTAGAACAATCTACTCCGGTAGACGAAATAAAGAGTTCAGTTCGAAATTCCAATCACCTGAAGAAGGCCGACGTGTACAACAGCCGAAACGTCGTGAATATAGCAATAAAGTTGAAGACAACAGTACAAACAATGTAAATAATATATTGTTGATAATTCTATAAAATTGTATTTTTGGTTATTACTATCAGTAGGTATTGCTGGTAATTATTATATAAAAATGTATTTTTATACATAGTGTTTTGGCCCCAGTTTGAGGGTTAACACTTTGCCCATAATTGGGACCCTAACAGGTGCTACCACTCTGGGTCAGGATGGTACTGCGAACAACAGCAGTTAAGAAGTGGTTCCACGCTCCTCAAAACGTCCAATCTCACGGTCAGTGGTAGTTTATCGTCATACCCAGGATTCATTCAGCTAGTACTTGTTGTTACTTGATCTCTAATGAAAGTCCCTACTGGTGTCAGACTTCAACGAGTACATCTAATACTTCTAATGCTATGCCCCCCCCCCCACACACACACACACACAGCTTACTAGGCATAGGTGATCAAGGCTCTGCTCAGATTAATTATCTATGAATTACCGGGTAGCGGGGTAGAATTCAGAGTTGTCCTGCTCCTAGCCTGGCTACTGACCAAGGCTATCAAGCCTTCGCTACACTGCTATTTCTTGATGGTTGGGGAGGGGGGAGCAGATGGTTTCATGCCTTTCCCAAAAGCGTTTGTGTGAATGTGAACACAACAGTCCAGGATGAAATTTGAACTCAGCACTTGGATTACGCTGTTCGGGCCAATGATCGTTAAAAAATTCGCATATCTACAACCATTACTACTACTACTACTACTTCTATTACTACTACTACTACTATTCTATTACTACTACTTCTATTACTAATACTACCACTACTTCTATTACTACTACTATTATTACTACTACTAATTCTACTACTACCACTACTACAACTATTTCTGTTACTACTACTATAATTCTATTACTACTACTGCTATTACTAATACTACTACTACTTCTATTACTACTACTTCTATTACTACTACTACAACTACTTCTATTACTACTACTACTACTACTATTCTATTACTACTACTATTCTATTACTAATACTACTACTACTTCTATTACTACTACTATTACTACTACTACTAATTCTACTACTACTACCTCTATTGCTTCTACTACCACTACTACTAAAACTACTTCTATTACTACTACTACTAGTACTACTACTACTAATTCTAGTACTACTACTTCTATTACTACTACTACAACTACTTCTATTACTACTACTACTACTATTACTACTACTACTAATTCTACTACTACTACCTCTATTACTACTACCACTACAACTACTTCTATTACTACTACTACTATTCTATTACTACTACTTCTATTACTAATACTACTACTACGTCTATTACTACTACTACTTCTACTACTACCATTTCTATTGCTACTACTACTACTTCTAATACTTGTACTACTACTAATTCTATTACCACCACTACTAATTCTACTACTATTTCTATATTCCTACTACTACTACTAATGCTAATAATAAGAAGAAGGAGCATACTGAGGCGAGTGTCCCAAACTTTCTCTGTTTGAAACACACCAATTCTTAGAGGTGTTCAAAATGCAAAATGAATTTTAATTTTTATGAAAATTATAAAACAAAGAAAAGAAAAGATAAAAATGTTCGAGTACCCGGATGATCAGTTCGTAACTGTTTCTAAAGAAGTTCACTTATCAGGGGCGTAGCAGACACAAATGTGTTTTACCCTATTTACATTATTCGGACTATTGTCCTCATCTTTGTCGCCATATTTATTACAACGTTTCGGCCGTTGTACGATCCGGCCTTCTTCTATTTCGGCCGTGCAATCGTTACACACACACACACACATCCTGTCTTTTATATATATATATATATATATATATATATATATATATATATATATATACTATATGCCAAAACTTAATAATTAGTAAGTTTCGTCTTTGCTTTACTTATCTCCTACCAATCTTAGATTTTGAAACTAACACATTAGTGCATGCCGTCCGAATTTTTACGAAGGGAAGTAACTTAAAATAATTAACATGGGCCAGCCCGAAGATTACTATGAGTCAATTGCTAATATATATATATATATATATATATATATATATATATATATATATAATTTGTTAAATCTGAAAAAAAATCAGTAGACGCTTAAACTTAATTCACATTTAAAATCGTCTAATGATTTTGTTCTTTTTCTTTCAGATTTAACAACTTAAGTCTTTGGCAATTTCAACCAGGGAAAGATTAACAATCAAACAACGTGTTAAAGTTAGCGAAGCCTATTACGAAAATGGACGTTCAAACAGAATTTGAATGAGAAGTTCCCGAGTCGCATCATCTCTCGAAACAGCGAAATCAATTGTTAACCACGATGGTGCGACTTGATGCCTTTAGATTTCTTCCTTTGGGGTCATCTCAAAAGTAAGGTCTATGCCAACAAACCAACAACAATTCAACAGCTGAAGGAGGAGATAATAAGGCATATTGGTGAAATCGAGGAGCAACTATGCAGAAATGTCATCAGAAATTTTGACCATCGACTGGAGGTGTGCCACCGAGGCCTTGGAAGACATTTGGGCGATATTATTTTTCACACATAATTGCAACAACTTAAATAACATGAACCAATACGTAAATAAATATATTTTCACTAATTACACTGATTTATTTAATACTGACTTTGATCCGCCTTAATGAAACACCCTTTATATATATATATATATATATATATATATATATATATATATATATATATATATATATAACATAAAAAGAGAATGTCTCATATCGAGGATATTTAAAATCGAAAAATAAGAAAAAAATTAATTATTTTTGATAATATTTGGAAATCTCCACCCTTTGCCTGATGACGGTCACGAAACCAGAAACACGTGTAGCGAAATTATGGAAAATAAAGCATAATATATTTTTTTTAAAATTCACATTACAAACAAAAACGTTTGTGGTTTCTCTCTTCTTTTTAATATACACACTTTTCTCTCGCTGGAACTACTCTGACCTCTTCTTTTATATATATATATATATATATATATATACAAGGTAACCAAAAAAGTTCTGTCCGTTTTTAAAGGAAAAAAAGAAACGCTTCACAGTATGTGTAACTTATATTTAGTCTTCGAAGTAATCGCCATCGGCATCTAGCACTTTCTGCCAACGTGTCTCCATCTGTTCCAAACACTTGCGGTAGAACTCGGGGTGGGGGACGCAAAGAAGTCCGTGGGGGCTTTGCGCAAGTCTGCTTCATTGGTGAAGGTTTTCCCACGAAGATGATTATCCAGGGAGTAGAAGAGGTGGCAATCGGATGGCGCAAGGTCAGGTGAATAAGGTGGATGGCACAAAGTCTCCCACCCAAGTTGCTGTATGGTATCCCTGACCACTCGCGCGACATGCGGCCTGGCGTTGTCATGGAGGAAAAGCACACCTTTGCGATTCACCAGTGCTGGCTCCTTCTGGCGCAATGCCTGTTGCACACGTTTCAATTGCTGCGAGTATAGCACTCCAGTGACCGTTTGGCCCGTTGGTAGCAGTTCATAATGAACCACTTGACGACCTGTTCACCAGACACAAAGCATAATCTTGCGTGGGTGCATAGGCGGTCTTGCGGTGTGAGGGACAGCATCCCGAGGAGAAAACCAATGTCTGGAACGCTTGGGAGTTTCGTACAGAACCCACTTTTCATCACTGGTAAGCACTCGATTGAATAAGGATGCGGTACGGTGGTGAGAAAGCAGCGATACGCAGGTTGCCACTTGTTGTCCCTTGTGGACCTCCAACAGCGTTTGCGGAACCCACTTGCTCAGTTTGTACGTCTTACCTAGGCGGTGCAGGTGAAGTCTAACTGTTTCATCGGAAACGTTGAACTGTCTTGCAAGTCACCACACATTAGACTACTGTCCTCTTCAATGGCCGCCTTCAGGACTCCGTCATTCAAGACCTGTGGTCGTCCAACGCGAGGCTCATCTTGGAGAGACAAATCTCCCGACTTGAATTTTCGAAACCAACGCCTGTCAGTACGTTCATCCACAGCACTATCCCCAAACGCTTGACATATGCGGCGACTTGATGCAGTTGCTGATAAGCCCTCTTTGAAGTCGTAAAGCAAACAGTCCCGAACGAGATCTCTAGACACTTCCATCTTTCTCACGGCTGTCCGGCTTATAAGTGATGGCTGGGCAAGGTGCGCGTGTTTTTTATAACGTCTGATGATCCTACTTCCGGCTGTCCGAACTTGAAAACAATTGCTACACGCATTTCGTATATATTTCAACTTCATTCAATGACTAATCAAAAAACGGTCATAACTTTTTGGGTTACCGTGTATATATATATATATATATATATATATATATATATATATATATATATATGGGATCTCCAAAGAAACGCGATATGTAAGTTCTAAAATGAATTTTTTAAAATAAAAAAATATTTTTTAGAAGCCTTACTTATAGTTTTAATTCCAAGCTAATAGATTAAATTTATTTCCAATAAGAAAAAATCATTGCTGTATTTCAAATCGACTTTAAATTGATTTGGAATGGGTTTTTTTTAAATCCCCCAAGTCGCTATTTTTAGCCATAGTTACAATTCTATCAAAACAAATTAATTAACTTTATTAAAAAAAATCTTTTAATAACAAAATATACTTTTCCGAAACTTTATTTCAAGAAGGTTTTAGCTGATTTACAGTTTCATCAATCTGATTTGAAACAAACATTGCTGTTTGTAAAATCAAACCCTCGGTCACGATGACTTGCGTCCTCAAAATTATACAACTATCGACGGAACTGTTCCATCCTGCCAATTTTATTAACAAGACGTGAGTCAGCCTATAGTTATTTATGATTTTCAGTCACTTTCCAAAGGTGAAGGACGCTGGGGTCGCTTCAACAAGCCGATATTATCAAGAAATTATAGGCCTGACAATTTGACCATAGTGAGATTCAAATGCGGGTCTCATGGTCAGAAAGCGAACGTTCTGACCACCCAGCCACGCCCATATGTCGACTAACATAAGCAAACGGGAAAGTATTCTTTGCATGTACGGTGCGTGTGTTAATTTTTTTTTTTTTTTTTTTTTTCATTTGACCATTGCAATTTTCCCTTCTCATACATTATAGATGACAGTCTGTGACCCCGGACTGCGTCGTCTAGATTTCAGGCCCAGGGCTGGAAATGGCGTGTATACGGATTATAAGATTTAAGAACATCAAACGTTAGGTTTTTTTCGCTGGAGGACTTGGCTGTTCGCCAGTCTCTGAGCGGCAGACCATTCGACAGATGTACGTGACGACGACGGCGACGTTATTACTTAGCGATCAGCTGATTTACAGACAGACGGAAAAGCATTTGACCCAATTGTCAATCGGATTGTTGCAGCGACACTAAGACATGAAGACATGCTAATTGGCCGACTTACATAAGCAATTATAATAATCAGGTTGACGACACGGCAACATGAAACGAGTACTATACAGAGGTAGGGCTGAAAATAATGCCATATTGTATCGGTATTTAACATGTGTAAGAGTGTGAAAGTCGATTTCCGGACCTAGGCAGGAAAAGACGCGAAGACGCATTGAAAAAAAGGCATGAACAAATAACATTCCAAACTGATACTTTAAAGAAGGAAAGAAAATAAAGACAATAAAAGACGCTGTATTAACAAGTATTTTTTTATATGCTTATTTTGATTTCAGGACCAAGGCCGGAAATGACGAGAAAGATTTTATAATTTGGTAAAAGCCAAATTTATTCCAGCTGATACATGGCACATTAAAAAAAATCTTGACAACAGATGCTGTATTAGCCAGTACATTTAATCTCGTCATTTCGATAACAGGACCAAGGCTGGAAAAGAGGAGGGGGATTTCCAACATTAGCATAAATAAACTTTATTCCAGATGATACATGAGACAAGAAATGTTCTGACAATAAAACAAAAATACAATATCTGCCAATATTTTCACTGTCGTTCTTTCGTTTTAATGCCAAACACAAAATATGACAAGCAGACGGATTTGAAAACACAAACGTTCTTCTCGCTGATATGTAATCTATAAAAAAAGTCAATAATTTACATGTCGCTCTTCTGCTTTCAAGACCAAGGCTAAAAATGATGAGAAGAAAGGTATATGACACATATAAATTTCTGACAACAGATGCTGTATTCACCAGTACTTTCAATCTCGAACTTTGGATTTCAGGACCAGGGCTGGAAATGACGAGTAGAAAGATTTATTCCAGCTGATACATGACACATATAAAGATCTGACAACAGATGCTCTAACCACAAGTACTTTTACACCCAACCTTTCGATTTCAGAACCAAGGCTGGAAATGACGAGAAGAAAAGTTTATTCCGGCTGATACATGACACATATAAAGATCTGACAACAGATGCTCTACCCACAGGTACTTTTACACCCATTAGCTACTACTTAATGATCAGCTGATTTACAGACAGACCGGAAAATATTTGACCCAATTGTCAAAGACACTAAGACATGATGACCTACTAAATGACTGACTTACATTAGCAATTATAATAATCAGGTTGACGACAAGGCAATATGAAACGGATACTGTGTGGACCTGGCACAGGGATACGACTAGCTTGAACCGGCTCTCCAGCTTGGACCAGCTATGACAAGGCAAGACCATTTATGATTAGCTTATACCAGCTCGGACAAGCCTGGACCAGCTATGCCAAACCAAGACCATCTATGATTAGCTTAGACCAGTTCAGACAAGCTATGACCAGCAAAGATTAGCATGGATCAGCTATGACAAGCCAAGACGATCTATAACTAGCTTAGACCAGTTCGGACAAGCTATGACCAGCAAAGACTAGCATGGACCAGCTATAACAAGCCAAGACGATCTATAACTAGCTTAGACCAGCACGGACAAGCTATGACCAGCTAAGACCAGCTAGGACCAGCTATGACAAGCGTGGACAATCTATGATTAGCTTAGACCAGCTCGGACAAGCTATGACCAGCTATGACAAGCCAAGACCATCTATGACTAGCTTAGACCAGCTCGGAGAAGCTATGACCATCTAAGACCAGCTTGGACCAGCTATGACAAGCCAAGACCATCTATGACTAGCTTAGACCAGCTCAGACATGCTATGACCAGCAAAGACTAGCATGGACCAGCTATGACATGCCAAGACCATCTATAACTAGCTTAGACCAGCTCGGACAAGCTATGACCAGCAACGACCAGCTTTGACCAGCTATGACAAGCAAAGACCATCTATAACTAGCTTAGACCAGCTCGAACAAGCTATGACCAGCAACGACCAGCAACGACCAGCTTGGACCAGCTATGACAAGCAAAGACCATCTATGATAAGCTTGGACCATCTATGATTAGCTTAGACCAGCTCGGACAAGCTATGACCAGCTATGACAAGCCAAGACCATCTATGACTAGCTTAGACCAGCTCGGGCAAGCTATGACCAGCAACGACTAGCATGGACCAGCTATAACAAGCCAAGACGATCTATAACTAGCTTAGACTAGCACGGACAAGCTATGACCAGCTAAGACCAGCTTGGACCAGCTATGACAAGCTTGGACCATCTATGATTAGCTTAGACCAGCTCGGACAAGTTATGACCAGCTATGACAAGCAAAGACCATCTATGACTAGCTTAGACCAGCTCGGACAAGCTATGACCATCTAAGACCAGCTTGGACCAGCTATGACAAGCCAAGACCATCTATAACTAGCTTAGACCAGCTCGGACAAGCTATGACCAGCTAAGACCAGCTTGGATCAGCTATGACAAGCAAAGGCCATCTATGACTAGCTTAGACCAGCTCAGACAAGCCATGACCAGCAAAGACTAGCATGGACCAGCTATGACAAGCCAAGACCATCTATAACTAGCTTAGACCCGCTCGGACAAGCTATGACCAGCAACGACCAGCTTGGACCAGCTATGACAAGCAAAGACCATCTATGACAAGCTTGGACCATCTATGATTAGCTTAGACCAGCTCGGACAAGCTATGACCAGCTATGACAAGCCAAGACCATCTATGACTACCTTAGACCAGCTCGGGCAAGCTATGACCAGCAACGACTAGCATGGACCAGCTATAACAAGCCAAGACGACATATAACTAGCTTAGACTAGCACGGACAAGCTATGACCAGCTAAGACCAGCTTGGACCAGCTACGACAAGCGTGGACCATCTATGATTAGCTTAGACCAGCTCGGACAAGTTATGACCAGCTATGACAAGCAAAGACAATCTATGACTAGCTTAGACCAGCTTGGACAAGCTATGACCATGTAAGACCAGCTTGGACCAGCTATGAAAAGCCAAGACCATCTATGACTAGC
Organism: Acanthosepion esculentum; assembly: GCA_964036315.1. NCBI lineage: Eukaryota > Metazoa > Mollusca > Cephalopoda > Sepiida > Sepiidae > Acanthosepion > Acanthosepion esculentum. Next base: position 14,588,791 of record OZ038490.1, on the reverse strand, counting down.
TAAGACCAGCTCAGACATGCTATGACCAGCAAAGACTAGCATGGACCAGCTATGACATGCCAAGACCATCTATAACTAGCTTAGACCAGCTCGGACAAGCTATGACCAGCAACGACCAGCTTTGACCAGCTATGACAAGCAAAGACCATCTATGACAAGCTTGGACCATCTATGATTAGCTTGGACCAGCTCGGACAAGCTATGACCAGCTATGAGAAGCCAAGACCATCTATGACTAGCTTAGACCAACTCGGACAAGCTATGACCAGCAACGACCAGCTTGGACCAGCTATGGCAAGCTTGGACCATCTATGATTAGCTTAGGCCAGCTCGGACAAGCTATGACCAGCTATGACAAGCCAAGACAATCTATGACTAGCTTAGACCAGCACGGACAAGCTATGACCAGCTAAGACCAGCTTGGATCAGGTATGACAAGCAAAGACCATCTATAACTAGCTTAGACCAGCTCGGACAAGCTATGACCAGCAACGACCAGCTTGGACCAGCGATGACAAGCAAAGACCATCTATGACAAGCTTGGACCATCTATGATTAGCTTAGACCAGCTCGGGCAAGCTATGACCAGCAACGACCAGCTTGAACCAGCTATGACAAGCCAAGACCATCTATGACTAGCTTGGAGCAGCTCGGACAAGCTATGACTAGCTAAGACCAGCTTGGACCAGCTATGACAAGCCAAGACAATCTATAACTAGCTTAGACCAGCTCGGACAATCTATGACCAGCTAAGACCAGGTATGAATTCAACTCTTCACTTCCACCGCCAGCTATGAATAAATACGACAGTAAGTAGGACATGATAGGTCCTATAGACTTCGGTGGTACCCAGTCTAGGAGAAGGAAAAGTCTGAATACAAAACTGTAGGTATCCCTGACGAAGTACATATTATACAACTAAGGAAAGAATCGTTAGTATTGACTCTATGATCCTGACTATGGTCGACTCCATTCATCAACATTCTCTTTTTTTATTATTCTAATGTGCCTTTCCTGTTTTTTAATGTTTTGATTAACTTTTGGAAGGAATCTTTTGCTATTCCAATGAGCTTTTAAATTTCGATTTCCCAGACTTTTAAACTTCTGTATTTTTTTTTTATATTAACAATTTCCATTTCATAATTCCCATTTTGTGCTTTTTTCTCTGGTTACCAACCATACATACTATCTACTTACATTTGCAAGTCAATCTGTTAGAGAAGTGTATCGGTCTTTCTTAAACGTCGAGGTGACCAAATTTGTCGCGCGAATGTCTGAAGGGTGTTTGCCACAACTATTTTATTTTGTCTAGGAAAGGTGTGGAAAAGGATTATGCCATTATGCTGGAGGTCGCTATCCAATGTGGTGGTCATAATACAATTTATATTTGACATAAAATAGCACATGGTATAAAATACAAAACAGAACGTAGGGTTGAAAATAACAATTGAATTTATTAAGTATTTGATGTACATGCATGTGAACTGAAAAGTTTAGACAGAGTTGTGTCCCTTAGACAAGTAATATTTGTACCTGAGCTCATAACGAATAAATTGATTATTAAACTGTAGAAGAATGAGTTGTTGCATGTTTGGAATTGTGTATTGTACAAGTTGGTAATAGTTCAGAATTATACTTGCATGAAATGTTGTAAAGTTCTTTTACGTTTGACTACATTAGTCAAGACGGGAGTTCTTTAAGGGTCACATTTTGGCAGCGGTGTTGAGATGCGAGAGAGAACCAAGAGAGCGAGCGAGTCGAGAGGAGAAGTTGAAGAGAGAGAGAAACACTCGTGTTTTGGTTTTTATAATTTTGTTGTACCACGTGACAGGCTCTGACCGAGTTGGCGCCAAAATAGATCTGTCGCGTGGGGGTGATTTGATTGGTCGAAACTGACCAATCAGCGAGCTAGATAGAAGGTGATTAATCAATGAATGCTTGTTGCATATTTTCTATGTAAAATGATGGTGGTGGTTAACACAGAAGTAATTAAAACTGGTTAATCTGTTAGAGTAATACCGTATTTGACGGTATATAAGGCGCATTTTTTTTTACTAAAAATATCTTTTAAAATTCCCCTGCGTCTTATATGCCATATGCAGGTTTAAAATTCGCGATAGTCGGCCGAAATTAACTATCTGGCAACTCCTATTAGCTTAGACTTTAAAGTAACTTTCATAGACCTATTGTCATTATCTAAAAGGCTATTATGCAGATTAAAAGTGTTATTGATAATATTCATTATATTAATTTCATCACGTTTAATATTAGTACTTTGTTTCACTAAAATTATATGCAATAAATTCAAATTATATATTTGTAAATATATTTGTTTCATTAATATTTTTCTTGCGATAACTTCCGGTTGCACTGGTATAATACAATCTGAACTTTTATATCCTAATTATTCAAATAAGGCGTTTACAAAAAGCAGGTTTTACATATCATATAAAGGAAAATTTGGGGCTAAATTTTAATGGTAACTGTACTGTTTTGCTCACTTGTAATAATTGCTTGATTTTTATTTTGTTTTCTTATCTTTGGATAGGAAAAAGATTTTATAGGCTCGTGTTCTTTTTTCTCTTTCCTGTCATTTTTCGTTTAATTGTAATCATGGCTTGTTTAACCAAACTTCATAAATATAGCCTAGGCTGTACCATTTACTAAAAATTTTACTAATTACTAATATTTTCTGGATTTGCCCTGCTGAAATTGGGGCGCGTCTTATACACCCGTGCGTCTTATATGCCGTCAAATACAGTAATTAAAACTGAGATGGAATATACCGGGGGCGAAGGTATATACATTTATCCATTATCCATTTTTTTTTTTCATAAAATAAAATGTTTTTGGTTTTCGTTAATGAAATTTTAAAGGATGATTTTTATATTTATTGACAATATTTTACACTTTTAAATATATTTACATATATTTACATGTATTTACAATTCAAAATGGCTCCATTTTACTTTCTTCATAGCCCTTCTCAACTGAAGGTACCCCCAAAGATTTGCTAAAATATGAGCATACATGTTGAAAAATGCCCCAAACTTAATAAAAATAAAATTTTATCTTCAAAATATTCATGTTAATAGCGAAATAAAGGGTTCAGTTCGACATTCCAACCACCTGAAGATGGCCGGAAAGTACAACAGCCGAAACGCTGTAATAAATACGGCGACAAAGATGAGGACAATAGTCCGAATAATGTAAATAATATACATAATACCTCATCTCAGAAATATAGACAGATACTGAAAGGCGGAAACGTTGTAATAAATATGGCGACAAAGATGAGGATAATAGTCCGAATAATATAGTGTGCATCATACCTCATCTTAGAAATATAGACAGATACTGAAAGGCCGAAACGTTGTAATAAATATGGCGACAAAGATGAGGATAATAGTCTGAATAATGTAAATAGTGTACATAATACCTCATATCTGAAATATAGACAGATAATCAAATAATTGTCAGATTTTCATGAAACCTTTTGGACTTATTCACAAATAACTTTCTTTTTTAGAAAACCTTAAAAATTGATTTTACATCTGTAACACCCTCCCACTCCCACTTATATAATTTTATGAAAATACGAGAAATTCATTTTTGTACTATTTAAAGTTTATGTTAGTTATAAGAAAACGTCCTTGGAGAACACAAATCATCAATTGTCTTTTGTAAAATAGAACCACCAATTACCAAAAATAATGTAAACAAATTTCAAGCTTTATAATTATTTACTGGGTATAAATTGAGACCCGATTGGATTAAATTGTCAGTTTAATGTTCATGGTTAGTAAAAGTATTTCAGAATTTAAATCCTAATTTTAATGCTAGATTTGAGTGAAGAATTGTTCTTTACTTCTCAGGGAAGTAATAGTGGGAGGCAGAAGGATTAAAGAAATTTCCGGTCACCAAGGGCTACAGAGAAATGTCAGAAGACTTAGGTCATGGTTAAGGGGATTAAAGAATTAGGGGTGCCGGGGTGGAGTGGGAGTGGTCGCAGGTGTATGTAACAAAAACATATGTGTAAATTTTATGCATGTCATGTTGCACTCAAACATCTGAACTTTATCGTATGTGGGTCTTACGTTAACCCTGCGTTCCTGAACAATTTTAATCCTTCTGCAGCTTCTTCTTCTTCTTCTTCTTCTTCTTCTTCTTCTTCTTCTTCTTCTTCTTCTTCTTCTTCTTCTGTGCCAAGTCCATTCAGGACGTAGGCGATCATAGCTCACCACCTCCCTCTATCCCTTGCAGCAAGTTCCTTCCCTCTGCTTCCTCCTCTAGACCACGCTTTACTCAGCCAGTTATGTCACGCGTTATTTTCCCATATCTCTCTTTCCCTAAATTCAACCTGTGAGTATCAGATTCTCCAGGCCCTCTTTCGTCATTATGTGTCCCAGAAACTTCAGCTGTCTCAACCTGATTTGCATCGTAGCTACTGAGTTAACATTCGTGAATAATTGATATAATGTTTCACGCAAGATATAAAAATAGTGATATGTGTTTACATAACGTTTAGCCGCTGGAGCGGAATTAAGTCATTTTTCTCTATCTCTGTTCAACAAGTGGGTGAGCATTAATTCATTTTTCTCTACCACTGTTCTTTCGGCGGCTGGGCATTAAGTCAATTTTCTCTTCTTCTGTTCAACAGGTGGCTGGGCATTAAGTCGTTTACCTCTACCCCTGTTCAACAGGTGGCCCGGCATTAATTCATTATTCCCTACCTCTGTTCACCCAGTGGCTGGGCATTAAGTCACTTTTCTCAACCTCTGTTCAACAGGTGGCTGGGTATTACGTTATTTTTCTCTCCCTCTGTTCACCCAGTAGCTGGGCATTAAGTCACTTTTCGCTACCACTGTTCTACCGGCGGCTGGACATTAAGTCATTTTTCCCTTCTTCGGTTCAACCGGTGGCTGGGTATTATGTCATTTTCCTCTACCCCTGTTCAACAGGTGGCCCGGCATTAATTCATTATTCCCTACCTCTGTTCAAGCAGTGGCTGGGTATCAAGTCTTTGTTCTCTACCTCTGTTCAACCAGTGGCTGGGCATTAATTCATTTTTCTCTACCTCTGTTCAACAAGTGGGTGAGCATTAAGTCATTATTCTCTACCTCTGTTCTACCGGCAGCTGGGCATTAATTCATTTTTCTCTACCTCTGTTCAACCAGTGGTTGAGTATTAAGTCGTTTTTCTCTACCTCTGTTCAAAAAGTGGCTGGGCATTAAGTCATTTTTCTCTACCACCTGTAAAGCCGTGCTTAGGTCTCAAGGGCCCCTCTTATATAAAGCCTAACTTTTATCACATATATGGTCTAACATTCAAAGACTTATCAGAGCACTGGAAATAATGGTTTCATACAAACATTCTTAAATATACAATGTCTTAAAAATAAATGTTTAACTCAGGTTTGGTTTGTTTTACGGCATATCAACACCTCAATGGGTTATTTAATTCCGACAAGATTTTTATTGCTGGTAATATTTTTTTTTCACATGTTTTGTTGATAATTTTTTTTTTCCTCCACTGGATCACTGACTAACGCCTTTATCCACTGTGCCATGTGTCCTTGAGAACTTGGAGAGGGGAATTAACAGGAGATAACTGATAACTGACACCCATTAGACATGGAACTAGGACATGGAACTAGAACTACCCCAGTGAGCGAAATAAAGGGTTTAGTTCGATATTCCAACCACCTGAAGAAGGCCGGAGCATACAACGGCCGAAACGTTGTAATAAATATGGCGACAAAGATGAGGACAATAGTCCGAATAATGTAAATAATGTACATAATACCTCATCTCAGAAATATAGACATATATATATATATATATATATATATATATATATATATATATATATATTAGTCTGTCTATGTATATCTACTCTCCATTTATCTCAGTTTTTTCATATCTATCTATCTATCTATCTATCTAAGTCTGTTCATATCTATCTATCTACTTATCTATTTCAGTCGATTTATATCTGTGTAACTCTGTATTGCAATCTGTTCATATATCTCTCTCACTATATATATATATATCAGTCTGTCTATGTATATCTATCTCTCCATCTATCTCAGTCTGTTCCTATCTATCTATGTATCTATCTATCTATCTCAGTCAGTTTATATATATGTATCTAGCTAGCTAGCTCGCAACACAATCTTCTGCTGCAACACAATCTTCCTATTATCTATTTTCTTCACAATTCGTCTCATCCATGATTCATTCTTCCCAAATTCAAGGCAAATCATTCAAGTGAACAGAACGACCTGCTGTCATCTACGCCTATTCCTAATAAATCTATTCCCTGATGTCTGCGTGCAGCTGCATATGTGTATACTAACCAGTGTATAAACGGGTAGGTATGCGTAGAAGTGGTTGAACAAGTATATATTTGTACGCGAATGATTGTGTGTATCATTTATCATTTAATAAACTTAGCATTGTTTGGCACAAGGCTACAAAGATGGAGCGCTCAAGGAGAAAGCAATGTTCAAGGAAATTGACTTCATTAATTAATACTCAACACCGAGCCCCCCCCCCCATGTAACTGAGCGTGTTCGTACGGCGGCAATTTTGTACTTGTGCATCTGTCTGTGTGTGTGTGTGTGTGTGTGTGTGTCAATATATTGTATGTGTACAGACTGAGATACATAGATAAATATGAACAGCTTTAGATATATAGCTAGAGAGAGAGAGAGATGGAGAGAGAGAGCGAGAGAGAGAGAGAAAACATTTAGATAGATAGATAGATAGATATGGATATACTTACAAGATAGATAGATAGATAGATAGATAGATAGATAGATAGATAGATAGATAGATAGATAGATAGAAATGGACAGAGGGAGAGAAATATTTAACTTGCACCATGGAAAGATTGATATATACATACATATATATATATGTGTGTGTGTGTGTGTGTGTGTGTGTGTTTGTGTGTGCGCGCGTGTGTGTGTGTGTAGATAATATACATACAGATTTACATAGATATAAAAAATACATTGAGATGGATATGAACAGAGAGATAGTGCGAGACATAACAGACTGAGATAGATAGATAGATAGATAGATAGATAGATAGATAGATAGATAGATATGAATAGACTGAGATAAATAGATAGATCTGAACAAACTGAGATAGATAGATAGATAGATAGATATGAATAGACTGCGATAGATAGATAGATAGATAGATAGATAGATAGATAGATAGATAGATATCAATAGACTGAGATAGCTAGATAGATCTGAACAGACTGAGATAGATAGATAGATAGATAGATAGATAGATAGATAGATAGATATCAATAGACTGAGATAGATCTGAACAGACTGAGATAGATAGATAGATAGATAGATAGATAGATAGATAGATAGATAGATATGAATAACTTGAGATAAATAGATAGATCTGAACAAACTGAGATAGATAGATAGATAGATAGATAGATAGATATGAATAGACTGCGATAGATAGATAGATAGATAGATAGATAGATAGATAGATAGATAGATATGAATAGACTGAGATAGCTAGATAGATCTGAACAGACTGAGATAGATAGATAGATAGATAGATAGATAGATAGATAGATAGATACGAATAGACTGCGATAAATAGATAGATAGATAGATAGATAGATAGATAGATAGATAGATAGATAGATAAAGAATTAGATAGATAGATAGATAGATAGATAGATAGATAGATAGATAGATAGATAGATAGATATTGATGCAGGTCATATAATCAAAAGCGAGTGCGGGAGCGAGCACAGGCAGATTGGTATCTAAAAGGAACAGTGCCCTTCACATGCCTACTTAATACTTCCTAGACGTCAGAGAAACAGAGAGAGGGACAGAGTGAGAGCGATGGAAAAACAGGGAGGGAAAAAGAAATAAGCACGAGAGTGAAAGTGAGAGGTAAGGGCGGAGCTGACTGACGGGCGAAAAGGCAAGAAAAAGGATCGTCGTGATCTGCGATTCGATCAATGGAAAATCGATTTTAGCAACACGACAGCCAATGTCGATAGACGACAGGAGAACGAGATAGCTGAATGCTCGGCTGGGTGGGAGCATCGCTGGTAAACACACGGAAGGAAGATTCTAATACTGAGCTACTCTCTTTTCCCATATTGTCCACTCCACTAGACTATAACAGTTCACGGTTATTACGTAACTGATTTTCATTGACGAGCAATCGATCCCCTGATTTAGTATAATTTGAATTATATTTTAAGTGGAGAATTATATCGTAAGGTATCGATTTATCTAACTAAATTTGTTCTATCTATCTATCTATCTATCTATCTATCTATCTATCTATCTATCTATCTATTTTCTAAGTTAATGATTTTTTATTTATCACACCGGCATATTTGTTACTAATTTAAATATTTCTTTTAGTGAATACCCATACTTCAGTAGACACTCCGTTTATTTATTAAACAGGATATTTATTGATTTTCGTCTACCGGCCTGAATGTTCGATGTATTTCATTAAAGAAAGAATATTTTTTCTTAAATGAGATTTTCTGAATATTCGAGAAATCTCTGTTTAATAAATGTATAAACTATCTGCCTACCTACCGCAGACTGTTCATATCTATCTATCTATCTATCTATCTATCTATCTATCTATCTATCTATCTATCTATCTATCACGGTCTGTTCAAATATATCTATCCCAGACTGTTCATATCTATTTATCTATCCCAGACTGTTCATATCTATTTATCTATCAATCTATCGGAGTCAGTTTATAGCTATCTATCACAGGATGTTCCTATCTATCTATCTATCTATCTATCTATCTATCTATCTATCTATCTATCTATCACAGTCTGTTCATATCTATCTATCTATCTATCTATCTATCTATCTATGGTCATATCTATCTCTCTATCTAGCTAGCTAGCTAGCTAGCTTTGGTCATATCTATCTATCTATCTATCTATATATCTATCTATCTATGGTCATATCTATCTATCTATCTATCTATCTATCTATCTTTGGTCATATCTATCTATCTATCTATCTATCTATGGTCATATCTATCTATCTATCTATCTATCTATCTATCTATCTATGGTCATATCTATCTATCTATCTATCTATCTATCTATCTATCTATCTATCTATCTATGGTCATATCTATCTATCTATCTATCTATCTATCTATCTATCTATCTATGGTCATATCTATCTATCTATCTATCTAGCTTTGGTCATATCTATCTATCTATCTATCTATCTATCTATCTATCTATCTATCTATCTATCACTGTCTGTTCAACTATATCTATCCCAGACTGTTCATATCTATTTCTCTATCCCAGACTGTTCATATCTATTTATCTATCAATCTATCGGAGTCAGTATATAGCTATCTATCACAGGATGTTCCTATCTATCTATCTATCTATCTATCTATCTATCTATCTATCTATCTATCTATCTATCACTGTCTGTTCAAATATATCTATCCCAGACTGTTCATATCTATTTATCTATCCCAGAATGTTCATATCTATTTATCTATCCCAGACTGTTCATATCTATTTATCTATCAATCTATCGGAGTCAGTTTATAGCTATCTATCACAGGATGTATCTATCTATCTATCTATCTATCTATCTATCTATCTATCTATCTATCTATCTATCTATCTATCTATCGAAGTCTATTCATATCTATCACAGTCTGTTCATATCTATCTATCCTAGACTGTTCATATCTATTTATCTATCAATCTATCAAAGTCAGTTCTTATCTATCTATCTATCTATCTATCTATCTATCTATCTATCTATCTCCCACATTCTCTTCATATCTATGTATCTATCCCAGTCTCTTCATATCTAGCTATCTATCACAGTCTCTTCGTATCTATCTATCTATCTATCTATCTATCTATCTATTCATCCATCTCGGCCTGTTCTTTATCTAATTAATTCTATCATTGTCTACATACACACGCACACACACATGCATGTATACAGATATATATGTACTTGTGTGTGTGTGCATGTGTGTCTGTTTTTATCTATCTCTGTTCACACACACACACACACACATATATATATATATATATATATATATATATATATATGTATACATAATGAACTTATATATATAATAAACTTTGCTACCTATACCTAGGTTTTATAAATTGAAATGCAAACCGTAAGTTCTATGCTAACAGTTTCTTCTCTTGCATTTCTCGCTAGCAGAACTCTCTTCCGTCTTCTTGTCTCCCAGTCAACTTCCATCTTCAAAAATTTAAATGAAATACCAATCGTTTTTCATGCATTGATGTTATTTTCGGTATCCGTGTATTAATTTTTGTATTTAAGGCGTTAGTATATTATTTTCTGTACCTTAATATCATGTATGGTCTCGCGATATTATCGTCACTATTATTTCCTTAACAAGGAATTATTTTCGGCATCAGATTATTATTTCTTGTATGCGGTATTTATTTGTGTCATCAGGTTGTTATTTTTGTATAAGCGTTTTGTTTTCAATGTGTAGTCTTTTTTCTACACTGGACTATTTTTCCTGTCCGGGGTTAGTATTTTCAGCATTTGGCTATTATTTTCACGTGCTATTTCAGCATCAGAGTATTTTCAGCATCACAATATTTTTCTTTCATTATATTCGACATTAGGCAATTATTTTCTGTGTCATAATTTAATTTCCGGCATTATTGTACTATTTTCTCCTTCAGGTTATATTACTCTCTTCAGGTTTCATTGAATTAATAATTTTCCAACTCTGAGACTGGCTCCCATATAAGACAAAAGAGCACTGCTATTTAACCTTGTGCTGAAGAAAGATAGTGATTCTTTTTCCAAAGGCGTTAGTGCGAAGCAAACGGAAGAAACCCTGTCATAAATTAGAGTCGGCATGACGATTCGTTTCCGTACCAATAAACGTTACGCTACATCAACTATTGCAGGCATGAAATTAAAAAAAATTTTTTTAAATTTTGAAAAAAAAAAAAACTATGGCCCAATGAGACCAATAACATCTTAAACAAAAATAAAAGGTCGACTTATACACGAGACTGACTTACAAAAGAACGCATACAGTAACTAGAAACTTTTTTCTTCAGATCGCACTTGTAGAGTAACCCAAACGCTGAAGCGCACTTTAAATATTAATAAAGAAAAACTCGTCATGAAATTTGAAAATAGGAAAGTAATAAAGAAGGTTCCTGAAATAAAAAAATTATTTATAAGACATTACATTGTATATTTAAGTATTCTTTAAGTATATTTAAGTATTCTTGAAGTATATTTAAGTATTCTTTAAGTATATTTAAGTATTCTTGGTTTGAAACAGGTGCTTCATGTGCTTTGGCAATTTTGCAATTTGCCGTGAGGAAGACAAAAGGATTATCTACTCCTTCTTAAAGATTAAAGAATTTAGCTTCCAGTTAACAATTTAAAATGAAAGGACTTGATTTAGACAGGGAAATCATGTGCTTCGTATCTCTGACTTTTTAAAAAATAAAGTTTTTTTTTAAATCTATATAATAAATGCCAATGTCAGTGTGTCACACGTTTTCAGTTAAAGGGACACAATTCTCACTAGCTCATCTTCTTCTATATAATAAATGCCAATGTCAGTGTGTCACACGTTTTCAGTTAAAGGGACACAATTCTCACTAGCTCATTTTCTTCTATATAATAAATGCCAATGCCAATGTGTGACTTTGTCATACTTTTTTATTAAAGGGACACATCTCTCTAACTCATGTTACAGAAATTTTGGATTCCCAAGTTGTCATTAATGTGATTGTTTTGGGCGATTTTTACGTGATTTTTTGCGACGAATTCTTTTTGTACGATAACAATTTTTCTGACTTGGAAATAAATTTGGAAATAATCAAAATTAATTGAGCAATCCAGCGAAAGTCACCCATGAAATAAAAATAATTGTTTGTACAGATAGTAAAGACCTACGTACATCAAATTGTCTTTAAATTTAGTGGAGGCAGAAGAAAAAAAGAAGTAAGCTTAAATATCAATGCAATACTTAAATGCAGCGATCAGTTTTGTGTTCTTCTGTAGTTAATTGTTGCCTGTCGGATACGGCAGCAGTATGCGTCGCAAAGAGAAATCTCCACCAGCAGAGGACCAGATTGCACTCAAAAGAGCCAAGGCTGCAGCGAGGAAAAGAAAGGCCCATGCAAATGAAAATCCAGATCAAATGGCAGCCAGGAGAGCTTCCAATTTTGAGAACATGCAAAGAGTTAGGGTCGCTCAAACTCCTGAACAAACCAAAGGCCCAATGAAGAGCCCTCCGCAGCAGCTAGCTTGAATGCCGCCCGATAACTGAATCCTTCGCATTTTGAAGAAATAAAACTGATTTCCTCAATTCACAAAGTTTGGGAGATATTTTAAACTGATTTTAAAACAAAAGAAACTTAAATTCACAAAGTTTCTATGTTAATTTAAAAACTCACTTTTATTCGGAATCGGGCTATAAGTCCAATTCCAGCCAAAAGTCCGATTTGAGCAGAAACTCCGATTTGGGCCAAAAGTCCGATTTGGGCCGAAACTTCTATTTGGATCGAAACTCCGATTTGGGCCGAAACTTCGATTTGGGCCGAAAGTCCGATTTGGGCCGAACTTTCAATTAAAGCCGAAAATTGAGTTCTTCAAATCACAAACTCTACGGAAATTCAATACCTCACTTCATGAAACCTTTCACTTTAACTCTGATTCTTTGACATTAAAATCACTAATTTTTTCAGTCATTTTAAAATTTGAATTTATTTTTAACTGTTCCTTCCTCATCCGGACGCAAATCCCAATGCTGGATATCCAAGCATCAGATGAAGGACAGATTTTCAATTCCGGGATCATCCTGATTCCAAAAATGTATATAATGTCTATGTAGAGCAATGATTCCCAACGTTGGGTGCATGCTCCTCCGATGGGACATGGTAATATTTTGCTGGGGCATGCGTAGGATGTACACCCTTTGGCTTACTATACATTCGGCTCAAATTTCATTTTGCATTATTATTTCATGATTAAAATAATCAAAGTATATTGCAGAATAACTTTTCATTCAAATATTTTACATTTCTGCCTTTCAGTTGTCTATTATATATTTTGAAACTATAACTGTCTTTTTGTTCATTATTTACATTATTCGGACTATTGTCCTCATCTGTGTAGCCACATTTATCACATGTATGCTCCGGCCTTCTTTGGGTGGTTTAAATGTGGAAGTGAACCCTTTATTTCGCTCACTGGGGTAGACTGTTCCACGCCCCATTCTTAATGGATGTCAGTTATCAGTTATCTCCTGTTAATTTCCCTCTGAAAGTTCTCCACTGCCTTAGCCGGGTATTGAACTCACACACAACTCACTGGATCTAACTAACGCCTTTATCCATTGTGCCATGTGCCCTTGAGAACATTTGTGTATGAATTTCTGGGTATTATAAACCTAATGTCTTCAGACACCATTTTTTACCAGTGCTCATATTGCAATTTTGTGTTTTTTCCTGTTATCATGTCATGTTTTTACCAGAGCTCATATTGCAATTTTTGTTTTTATTATCGCAATTTTTGTTGTTATCTCTTTTCTCTGGCACTCCTTATTACTGGTTCCCATATTGTATTCATTTCTATGCTTGGTCGGCTCAGGAGATTTTTGTGGCCTAGCATATGTGCTGATTCCTTAAGTTTACGAATTTTCCAATGGTGTTCTTTGTCTATGATCTCAACCTGATCCCACAGAGGGCGGTGACCTTCCTTCTCTCTCCATATGTGGTCAGCCACGCCTGATATTTCCACTTCCCCTCTTGTTACAGCTTTCTGGTGTTCTTGAAGCCTGAATATAGCGACAAAGATGAGGACAATAGTCCGAATAATGTAAATAATGTATATAATACCTCATCTCAGAAATATAGACATATACTGTCTTTTTGGTTTTTTAAATTTTTCTCTTTCATGGACGCCATTGTCGTTGGAGGCTTGTTTAGAGACCAAGTTAATGGCCTTTTCAGCTTTCTTCAAGTGAATTGCAGTAAAATTTTAAATTTGTAAGAATTAAATTTTACGGGAAGGGGGCACAGGTTTTTAGAAATACCTAAGTGGGGCCTGGCCAAAAATCGGTTGGGAACCTCTGATATAGAGAAAATGTGGCCCGAGTTAGAGGAATTCTAGACACACGGACGGACAGGCAGAATCTGGCGTTTATCTATTTGGAAGGATATTGCACATTCAGAAGAAACAAAGTAGATATTTTGTGAAGAAAATTAGCGTCAGTGAAAAGGCTGAAGGAGTAAGTTACTTGACAGCAGGAATTATTGCACAGAAAAGGAAAAGTCACACAGTTGGTGAGAATCTAATACTGCCAGCTTGTAAAATTATAGCCGATGAAATGCTAGGAAAAAAATGCAGTAGAGGAAATTGAAAATATTCCACTTCCGGTCAGTCGAATAAATCGACGTATTGATGACGTGTCACGTGACGCTGAAGAGGTCTTCTGTGATCAACTGGAATATAGCAGTTTTCTTTCAATCCAAGTTGACGGATCAACAGATCTTGCCAATAAATGTAATGTTTTATTTAGCTTTTGTGAGATTTGTCAGTGAGACTGAAATTCTGTTGCAAAGAGCTTCCTGAGACAAGCAAAGGAATAGATATATATTCAATATTTCTGTCCTCATATCTGGAAACAAGACGTCCCTCCTGAAGGAATGGTGCTGGCATCTGTATTGATGGTTCCACAAGAATAGTTGGCTGCCTAGAAGCTTTTGTTTCCCCTGTAAAAGAAGCAAATCCTTATGATACCACAACACACTGCATACTATACGGAGAGGTGTTGACTTCAAATATGGGGGTAAATTAGGCTTACGTCTGCATCAAGTTGAAACACCGGTTTCCTTTAGGATCACCGAAGTTAAGCAATGTTGAGGCTGATCAGTAGCTAGATGGGTGACCGCATGGTGCTTTAAGTTTGGATGTGCGGGTGGTGTAATGGAAAATAGCTTAGAATTGTTAATTGTAGAGCTGAGTTCCAATTCCAGTTGGGTTCGTTACATTCACTTACGCTTAAATACAATTTGGGAAAGGTATGAATGAGCCTCTTCTCCTCGCAGCTATGGGTTAATTAGTAAGACTTACATCACTAAATTATTATTATCTGAAAAAATCATTATTATCTGTTTTGTGATGCCAACGAGTACTCGTTGTCACTTTCGTAATAATCGTTGTAGTAGAGACTTTGTAATCGCAGATACAATTTATAGTGACGCCGTTAAACAATACTGATGTCAGAGGCCTTCGAATAACACACGCACTAATATTGCTTGTTCGATCATACTCGCTCGAATAGTAACCACCGAATAGTGATCTGGATAGAGAAATAGTATAGTGACTAGAATAGAGAATAGCGGTCCCTATAGTAATAGAGGATAGAGTAGAAATAGCGATCCGTATAGTATAGAGGATAGATTAAGAGTGGTGATCCGAATAGTAATAGAGGATAGAATAGAAATAACGATCGATTAGACGTCACGCGACTTCCTGTATATGCGTTTCGTCTATGGTCACGTGGTCTACTTAATTCAATAATGGGATCGTCTGTTTTTGCTCACTGGCGGTCTATGTTCAAACTCAATTGTCGGCAGCGACACTTTATTCCTATATAACAATCAGAAAAAATTTTTTTTCCAATCTAAAATATTTTTTGGTTTTAAATAAAACCTGTAAAGCGTTGATAAGCTGTAGAAAACGAATAAATAAATAAATAAATTGGAGATGAATTGCAAAAAGTTTTCGATGATGCTACAAAAAAACTCAACACTGATGAGTGACATATAGGGAAGAAGTCGACTTACACACGAGACCGACTTATAAAAGAATTCCTACAGTAATTGGAAACTTATTCGAATGTTTTCAATTTTTCTTTGGTTAAAAAGAAATTTCGGCTTACAAGCCTTGATCTTCTTGGGATGGATTGATAACAAATAAATCAAATCTAAATAATGCGGTTTGATGGAAAATCTGCGTCCCAGGCCATAGCTTTAGCCATAACACGAACCCCAATCCCTGACACTAAATATAAGCAATTATCTAAGACTACAAGAAACAACTCCCCATTGGAGAGATTTTCCTGATACAACCCAAATCAAAAATGGTTGCAGAATTCGAAGAAAAATAAGACGAAAGAATGACGATTAAAAATGAATAATTGACGATACTTCGTCGTACAAATTCAGAAAAGTAACGACTTTGGCAATTGTAAAAGCCAAAGAAATAACGTGAAATTTATGCTCGTTAAAAATTGATAATAGTCAAGAATATTTCGTCTGAGAGATTCAAACAACTTAAGACTGTTTCTGAATAATTTCACCTCAAGAAAAGCGACAATGCCTCTAGGACACAGGAGGCTACAAAGAGTGAAAGTGAACGAGAAGTTTAGAATGGAGAGGACTGAGGAAAGACAAATACGGGGCCGGGGTTCAGGAAGATAGAAGATGGCGATTGAGGTTGCATCTAATTTGGGATAACTACAGTTATCAGGGCAGCAAGAAATCTTAAGGGACTTCCACAGGTGGGAAATGCGAGAATAGAAACTGTTAGAGTAAAAGTTGTAGTTGCATCGAGCTAGTTCAACTGTAAAACGGTGGGACCTAGTTGCCAATCTAGTTGCACGTTTAAATTCGTGTAGTTGTGGCATCGGGGGGGGGGGGGTAGCTCATCAGAACAGTTGCCATGAAAATATTTGTAGAAAAAAAAAAGAAAGCGAGAAAGGGATTGAAGTCGAGATGCCAGTTCAGGATCGATTACATCACAGACCCTTCTTTGGATTTTGTCAAGACTCCCAAGACAGTAGGGGCACCAGGCAAGAATATTCAATGCATGGGTGAATGGTAGATTTATTACTGGAAAGGAAATATGATGAAAAAAAGTATGTGTCAATAATTAAAAATAATTGATATACCCTAGTGTAAATTAATTGAAACAAAATGAATAATTCCGTTATTTACTTTTTTCGTATTTTTTTAATGAAACATGAGCCCGTGTAGATGTTAGTGCTTTGGATGTCCATTCCACGGAGTCGTTCCTTGCAGATTGACCACAGATTCTCGATTGGATTTAAAACAACAGAGTTTCTGACCCAGTCTATAGTACTTTGATTTGCTCACTTGTAAGGCTTGCCAGTGCTTTGGTGCAGCATTACAATTTCCGTATGCTTCCTTGGCGTAACGTTCATCGCAGACAATGGCCGAAGGACAACTAATCGACGGGCGAGACAATAGTGTTTGGGCGTGTTGAAAATCTGAAGCAATCATGGATGATGCAATATTTTTCAAGGCCTGACAAAATTTCATCATACTCCCCAGAAATAGATACATATTACTGCACACCACTGCAAATGAACTAATTTGAGAAAAAACTAGAAACCGATTACACCCTGTCACTCAAGTGGGTTAAAAAATGACCATATGGTGAAAGAAAGGAAACTAAAGCGGTTGTTTCAAATAATTTGCACAAAGATGTATTGCTTCCTCTGAGAAATTCAGAAAAAATAAAATTTATTTCCCAGTCATTCAGTTAAATGCCAGACAAACTTGGGCAATCATGTCACTTTTGCTTCATAACAGACTAAGCAGAAGAGTTCCTGCAGTAGGTTGTCAGACAAGGCAATAGGAACGAGTCTATCCTGCTATTCTACTCATTTCTGGAGGGAGAATAGATAAAGACAGTCAAGTAGACACTTGGTCTTTCATGTCTCTTTTGCTTCATAATTAAGGCGACAGGAGAATTCCTACAGCAGGTTGCCATTCAAGGCTATAGGACACAGTCTATCCATCTATTCAACCCCTTTCTGAAGGGAGAATAGATAAAGACAGTCAAGTAGACACTTGGGTGATCTTGTCTCTTTTGCTTCACAACTAATTAGGCAGGAGAATTCCTACAGCAGGTTGCCAATCAAGGCTATAGGACCCAGTCTCCCCTGTTATTCAACCCATTTCTGGAGGGAGAATAGATAAAGACAGATAAGTAGACACTTGAGTGATCATGTCCCTTTTGCTTCACAACTAATTAGGCAGGAGAATTCCTACAGCAGGTTGCCAATCAAGGCTATAGGACACAGTCTGTCCATCTATTCAACCCATTTCTGGAGGGAGAATAGATAAAGACAGTCAATTCGATTCATGACTGACTAAACAGAAGATTAAGCTGCCGCTTCTGTATTAGATTAGTTGCCAACCAAGGCTAAATGACCCCTTCTGTCCTGTTATTCAACCCATAGCTGGAGGGGGAAAGTCAAAATCAGTCATGTGCCATAGGTGATAGACGCTTAGGTGTCCATGTCTCTTTCGATCCATGACTGACTAGCCAGAAGATTTTCCCGCAGTCGGTTGCCGATTCTTTCTACTGTATACTGGCTACCAACCAAAGCTATATGACCCATTCTGTCCTGTTATTCAACCCATAGCTGGAGGGGGGAGAAATAGACACTCAAGTACCATACATAGTACACGTTTGAGCGATCATTTTCATTTCGATTCACGACTGACTTGGCAGAAGATTCTCCCGCAGTAGGTTGGCGATTCTTTTTGTGATATACTGGTTGCCACCCGAGGCTATAGGATCCAGTCTGTTCAACCCATAACCGGTGGGGTGGGGGGGAAAGAATCGATTAATACTTGTCCCAATGGTATTTGTGCATAAGTGAATGCAACGAACCGACGAGAATTCGAACTCAGTTCTGCGATTTCTCCGATACCCATTACACCTCGACGAACATATATGACTAAAAACCTTAAAAGCTAAAGGAATATGATGAAAGAAATACTTGACAAAAGTTTTAAGTAATTGATTACGCGTCATCTAAGAAATTCAGAATCTTAACACAATTGCTCCAATGTGTAACAGCAACAGAAATAAGATGAGAGAAGTACACGTTAATGTTAATAATTGACAAAGTTTTGTTTGTTTTACGGCATATCAACCGCAATGGGTTATTTAATGCCGACATGATTTTTATTGCTGGTAATATTTTTCAAAAAATATGTATTGTTGATAATAAATTTATTGATGGTAATGTGTTTTTTTTTCTTCAGAAATGTATTGCTGGTAATAATTTTTCCTAACAAAAAATTATTGCAGGTATTTTTACATTTTCATAGTGTTTTGACCCCTGTTTAGGAGGCGGTTAACTATTTGCTTGGGACCCTAACAGGTGTTACCACCCCGGATTAGGGTGAACCTTGGAACACCAGCAATTACGAGGCGGTTCCACGCTCCTCAAAACCTCCTGATCACTTGTAAGGCTTGCCAGTGCTTTTATTACAAAAGACAAAATAAAGTCAATTACAGACTTCGGCGATCATGTCTCTTTCGATTCGATTAGTACTTGGTGTAAATAAGCAAGATAGATAGATAGATAGATAGATAGATAGATAGATAGATATATAGATAGATAGATAGATAGATAAGAACAAACATAGATAGATAGGTAGGTAGGTAGGTAGGTAGGTAGATAGATAGATAGATAGATAAGAACAGACATAGATAGATAGATAGATAGATAGATAGATAGATAGATAGATAGATAGATAGATAGATAGATAGATAGATAGATAGATAAGAACAGACATAGATAGATAGATAGATAGATAGATAGATAGATAGATAGATAGATAGATAGATAGATAGATAGATAAAGGACAAATATGAAACGTTTATCAATCTAACGTGTTTCATTTGCTGTTGGATATAGTTTATCGTCTTATCCAGGACGCACATGTAGTTTATCGTCTTACCCAAGATCCTGACAATGAAAAAAAAAAAAGCAAATCCGACAACTTAAGAATTATTGAATCTTAATACGAATTGGTATAAATAAGAGAAATACGTTGAAAGAAATAATCATCAAATGTAATTTCAAAAACAAAAATATTACATGTTAACTTCCAACTTAGTTACGAATGTCAAATTCTGGAACCAGGCTAAGTACCAGCTCTCCTCATCACCTTGTACGGTGTTGTTTCTACATCTTTCAAGAGAAATTTTCCCACGTTCCTCTCGCTATTAGCACGTAAACTGATCTTCGACAGATCAAGGAATTAATCTTTACAGACAGTAAATAATGAAAACTGTGCCAAAAGTGATTTAGCAATTTCAGTTCGCGCCAAGTATAGAATTTATTCATGCATTGATGCCGACACCGTCTTAAAGCCGCTCAAAATAAAAGATTTTCGTTTATTTTTAATTCTCTTCTCTAGTACAAAACTCTACTTTTATTAAAGGTTATTATTATTATTATTATCATTATTATTATTACTAGCATAATACCCCTGAAAAATGAAGGGTTTATTAACGTATGGCTAGGCTCTTCTGCCGAGGATTAGACTATCTTTGTCCTTTGCTTAGGATTAAGGTGTCGCTCTACGGCATTTCTTCTTGGTATCAAAATGTAATATCTGTGCAGTCTGATAGATAGATAGATAGATAGATAGATAGATAGATAGATAGATAGATAGATAGAAACAAAGAAACACAGATAGATAGATAGATAGATAGATAGATAGATAGATAGATAGATAGATAGATAGATAGATAGATATGAAAAGGCTGAGACAGAAACAAAGAAACAGAGATAGATAGATAGATAGATAGATAGATAGAAACAAAGATAAATAGATAGATAGATAGATAGATAGATAGATAGATAGATAGATAGAAACAAAGAAACAGAGATAGATAGCTAGATAGAAACAAAGAAACAGAGATAGATAGATAGATAGATAGATAGATAGATAGATAGATAGATAGATAGATAGATGAAGGACAAATATGAAACGTTTATCAATCTAACGTGTTTCCCTTTTATTTAAGCTTCATCAGAGAAGGAGATATAAAGAAAAAGAAGAAATAAATTCTGGTATTTTTACTTGTGTGTTGTTTCGTTTTCATTGGTTAATCAGGTTTCACGTGCATTAGACTTCTTAAACAAACGTTAGTATAATTTGTGGCGTTCCGAATTCAAGGAAAGACGATACATCCATTCTTCGGATGGACGTGTCGTGTTCGAATAGATAGATATGAGCAAATTAATTTATATATGAAAAGGATAGATAGATAGATAGATAGATAGATAGATAGATAGATAGATAGATAGATATGAAGGAAGTGAGATATGTGTGACTCTTAGGAAATGTTATACTTCTTTTAGCATTGTGGACTGGCGCTACAGAATCACAAGCAAAGCACTATACCAGATAACCTAAACCGAGGACTACCAAGAGCAGCAACAACTTAAACGGATAGCACATGTAACGGGAAGAGAAAATTATAACACAATCAAGATGTTAACATTCCACATTGCAAATCTGTCGATCGATTGTCTGATTCGTTTTCTACGGTTTATCAGCCATTTGCAGGTTATTTAAAGCCAGAAAATATTTTTAAGATTGAAAAATGCTATTTTTTTTTTAGATAATATTAGATTAGTTATACAAGTCTTACTAATTAACCCATAGCTGAAGGAAGAAGACGTGGATTCATACCTTTGTAGGGGTATTTGCGCGTAAGTGAATATAAAGAACACAACTGGAATTGGAACTCGACTCCTTGATTAACAATTCTGTGACATTATCTATTACACCATTCCCACATCCAAGGTTGCCACTCTTACAAACGATCTCGTCTGCTTTGTTCCCGTTCCTTTTGTCTTGTGCCCATCTTAGTACAGATTTTAATATTTCCCGTTTTCCTTCATGTTCGGCATTGCAGATTAATGCATTTCTATAATAAAATAATTTCCAATGTAATCCTATATACACATTATAATATCGATATATATATATATATATATATATATATATATATATATATATATATATATATATATATATGACCCTGACGATCTGCCTAAGTGAAACCTTCGTAGGTTTGTCTGGCTCATTAGGTTTGACTAGGTTTGCTCTACGTTTGTATCGAGCTCTTTAGTTAGTTGTTTACTGGTATCGGGTTTTTTTCTTTGGGCCTTGAACCTGTATCTGTGCGATTATTTTCGACAGACTTTCATGTTCCTGGCTCTTTCTTTTTTAAAACCTTTTTTCCCCTTCGTGATTGATTTGGCTATTGTTAAATCAAGAATTCGAAGGTTTTTCGAAACGAGTATAGTCACCTATATATATATATATATATATATATATATATATATATATATATATATATATGTATGTATATATGTAATCATTAGGGTGAATGGTTATTTTGTCGTATCTGTTGATTAAATTCTATCTATAATAACTCCCAAAGCATTTCTCTAGTAAAATAATTTCCAATGCATTTCTATAATGGTTTGTAATATTTGTCATATCTCTATATGTATATTAATTAAAACCTATGAAAAAGTTTGACATATTGTTTAAAATCTTCAGACATTTACCTAAAAAGGAAAGAGTCAAAATCAGACTCGAAAGTCCTTCTACAACAGAAAATGTTTTTAGAGTAAAATGAAATTTTAACTCAATAACCGACACATATGTTATTAAAAGAAATAACACGACAATTTAATCACGTCATTGTTTTCGACAGAAAAATAAAATGGTCAAAATGCTTAACATAAAATTGGCAATCTCAAGTTGAACAATTGAATATTTAGTTGATCTTAATTTAAATAGTTTCTTTAGTTTCATACAGTTTATTTTTCTTTGTACAAATGACTACAGTTTGCAATTTTACAATATGGCCGTCACGCGTTAAAAACTGATTTCGATCCAATCACGTTCGAGGCAGAGGAAGAACGGTATCTCACGAGAAAACGTGATTTGATCCAGACACATTTAGAAGATGTTAAAAAAATCCTATGAAATGAAACGTGACTTCTGCTTAACGTATTTCGTATTCGAAAATGAAAACAATATCCAGTTATATCAATGTATCCGATTTCATCATGTGTTTTAGAGTGATGATTAACAAGCATATCTCGCAGGCCATTTCCTGTAAATCTGATCATCGTTCGTTAACGG
Source organism: Acanthosepion esculentum (assembly GCA_964036315.1). NCBI lineage: Eukaryota > Metazoa > Mollusca > Cephalopoda > Sepiida > Sepiidae > Acanthosepion > Acanthosepion esculentum. The sequence goes on along the minus strand of OZ038490.1, from coordinate 14,565,750 downwards.
AACCTCGTTCCAGATATAGTTTCAAAACCCTAAGAGTTCCTCTGGGTACGCCATTTACGGATGTCTTGTACTAAAGTTAGAGACGTGAGAGGCACTCAAGGTAGAGGTTACTGTTAAAATGGTTATGATGAATGAAATGTGTAGTATGAAAGAAAAAGTTATGACAGGAAGTGAGGATTATATGCATAAGAAGGATAAATGCCAACTGACCGCTGAATTGTTAAGATTGTACTTTTCAGGAAGCATCCACGCTGGGTTTTTTTCAACAAACCTAAACTGGCAGCAAACCGCCTGTAGAAAGAGGTATAAGACAAGGATGTATCTTCTCGCCGGACTCATTAAGCCTAAACAGTGAGGGTATTCCGAGGAGTCCTACCAGGATTCATTATTGGCTCGACGTTGCTTAACTTCCATGATCGTGTCTGAATCGGTGTTTCAACGTGATGTGACCTTTAGCCTCATTTCCTAGACAAGTATTTGAAGGTGATTAAAGAGCGTTTACCCTAGGTAGGATAGTTTCCTTAATATTAAACAGTTCGATGCGGTTTCTATTGATCTCTATTTTTTTTCTCTTTCTTTTCCTTTTCTTCTTGTTGCAAAAGGAACTCTGAACGTTCAACTTTTAAAGTAAAATTTTTGTTCGTTCGCAAATTATATTCCTTGCAGTTTCAAATCCTATATGAGCCCAGTTTCCACTCTTATCCCATATATTCATAGATACATACATCAAGATATTCATGAATTCCAAGAGAATGCAACGAGGTAGCTGCTCGCTATCCGCCCCCCGCCAAAAGAAAAGGAGTTCGAGGAATGTTTCCATCAATGGAAACTGCGTGGTTTCAGAAGAGAACTACTTCGAAGGAGATTAAATGCTGAATTGATATGTTTTGTAGTTTATATTGACACCAGTCCCGATACTTTTTGATACAATCTCGTCTGTTTTTTTTTGTTTTTTTTTTGTGGGGATGACGATTAACAAACAGTGGCCACGATCTTGGGAAGAGCTATCAGGGTGGGTCTTTCTCATTGAATTTGAAATATAGAGGAAATCAGGGTGAGTTGCCTCCGTCGCGCATGGTAGCTTTAAAGCCTTGAACTCGTGAAACTAAATAGAGGAGATCGTCAGAACATTTGCCATGGAAATAGCGATAGAGAGTAGCGATAGGCTTGCGACTTTCCGTTAGGGGGAAAGAGGTTGCAGAGTTGAAAATAACTTTTACCGAGAAAAGACCGCCTGAACTGTATAAACACTGGTTAATGAGAGTTCAAAAGCGTGATCAGTTATTTTCCACCTTACAACCCTCTCGCTGCTCTATCACTATTTCCGTGGAAAATGTTATGACGAGGTACATTCGCGAATTCCATCAACTCAATTGCCTGTTTCATTAAATAGAACCAACAAGGCTTTTTTATTGCATTTTTCAAATTTTCGAATAATGTGTTGTGTATTTTGATCGAAATTATGGATAAAATGGCTGAATTTCATTGCTGTTTTGTTCAAGTATTTTTAACCATTTCGGTCATTTTCAAGAATCATGTGGTGATAGGCAAAAATCGTTGTCTATATGCTGGTATTCTTTGGAAAGCTGGAAGTTTTAAACAGTTGATGGTGACGTCATGTGTAACAGTTAATAGCAGCAAATCGCCGTCAAAATGGTGCCTAGATGAATACTTACTGGATAAATATACCTCACACACACACACACACACACACACACACACACACACATATATATATATATGTGTGTGTGTGTGTGTGTGTATATATATATATATATATATATATATATATATATACATATATATATATATTAAGACATTTTTATGTTTATACATTCTTTTTATAGATACAAATATTTAAATAAATGCTCTGTTTTATAATAAACAGTATTAAACAACATTTACCGGCCTGAATGTCCGAGAAATTTCCATAGAAAATTTTCATCATCCGACAGGAATCGAACCTGTAACCTATAGGAACCGTCATATAGCCTGACGTGCTTTTAACCGATTCGGCCACAGAGGAGCGTTCGGTTAGCAAGGTCGAAGGTTTACTGTCTTTAAACTTTAATCTTCCACGAATCTCTCACGTACATCCACATCTGCTCATGGCGTATCAAATGTAAACAAATGACGTCACACATGGACAAAGTCCGACAATTATTTTAAGACATTTTTATGTTTATACATTCTTTTTATAGATACAAATATTTAAGTAAATTCTTTGTTTTATAATAAACAGGATATATATTATATATATATATATATATATATATATATATATATATATATATATATATATATATATATATATATGAATGATAGAATAAAGAACAAGTAGGAAACAGATCTCAATCTAACTTAAAAATCTGAGACGCAGATTAATAGTATGCTGTTTTAGGCTATTTCTGAAAGGTTAGATATGTGTCACTTCATAAAGTCTGCGTACACAACAAAGAGCTCATTCAAACAATTGCCATGAAAGTATTTATAGACAAAGTACAGGAAGGCAACTTTACGGCGGTGGGAAAATGGCTGAAGCCAAGACGCCAGTTCAGGGTCAGTAATATTGCTGATTCTTCTTTGGATTTTATCAAGAATACCCCATGGGTATTTCATGAGTACCGTAATTCCCCATGTATAATACGCATTTTTCTAAGAAATAATGAGCAAAATCAATGCGTATTATGCACAGTTACAAAATAAAACAAGAATTATCATAAAACTAAGAATAATATTATTCTACGTGTAAAACTATTTTTAAATAAGAGTAGGAAACGCTGGCCGTAATTAAATTGGAGAGGTACAACTTATAGGGTTTAATTACCAAACAAAGGGTGCGTATTATGTAGAAGTAGATGCATTTTCCCACACTTTCAGCACAATTTTAGGTGTATGTATTATGGATGAAGGCGTATTATACATGGGGAATTACGGTATAATGTATGACGTTCGATCATCATAATAAATATATGGCAGGAAGACCGGAGCATATGTGGCAGCAATATTCTAAGCATGGACGAATGGCAGACTTATAGATATGCAAGATAGATTCTGAAGAGAAAAACGGTTTCACACGACACAGTGAACCAACCTTCTTAGCAGCTGACCTAGCAATGGATGCAATGTAGTTTTTCCACTTGATGTCAGCCGAGAACATTAACACGAAAAGGCGCAACTCTCCTAGGGGGTTATCATCAGCTATACTGATGGAAGGCAGAAAGGGGTCTTTTAGATTATTAATGGAGAGCAGTTTTGATTTAGGGACGTTAAAATTAACAAGCCATTCTTTGCTCGAGTTAACAACAGATTATAGGTCGTTTTTGAGATCAGGCATCAATTTGACCTTGTCGAACTGATCAGATTTACTATCGAGACAGGAGGAAATGCTTGTGTCATCAGTATAGAGATACCAAGTTGAGAGCGGAGGTCATCGGGAAGGTCGTTAATGAAAGATAAAAACAAAGCCGGACCAAGGATATTACCCTGGGCGATACTTGCATTAGAACGAAAGAATCTAGATGAGTAGCCGTTTATGATAATTTTCATTTCATGATTTAAGAAAGATTAAATTAGTTCAAAAATTCGTCCTGGGCCACAATAACTTTTCAACTTTTGAAGAAGACCGGCATGCCAAACACTTGTCGAAGGTTTTCGAGATGTCCAAATCAAAAGCCATAGCTTCACCAATCTTACCTAAAGCTTGATATATCCTTTTCGAAATTATCATGCATCAGCAGTTGAACGAGAAAAACGAAAGCCATATTGCTTGTCTAAAGGAAGGCCCTGCGAGATGAGATACTAATTCAGCATTGATTAGGGCCTCTATTACTTTACCAAAAAGAAGTAACAGGCTAATAGGCCGATAGTTGGAAGGGTCGCACTGTTCACCCGAGACTGGACCAGATTAGGATTTTCAACAAGAAAGAAACAGTGAGGCATTTATTATAGAGTTTAGAGAGAACAACAGCCAGTTTGGGGGCACATTTCTTAAAGACTGTTAATGGGATACTATCAGGTTTACATGTTTTGTGGGGATCCAGATCAGAGAAGATAGAAGAAACAATTGAAGGGCGTTATAAGCATGTCACTCAACAGTTCTGAATGGAAAGTTTGGCGTGTATCTTCCAAACGAATGAAGAGTGGAGTTTAAGGAGAATTTACGAGCTTCATTCTTATGTAGAGTTTGACAGATTCATTCAACAATTATTGTCAGTACATCAGCAGATGATCTAGCGGAACGAAAGGCCATATTATTTGCCTGAAAGAAGGCCCTGCGATCTGAGATGATTAACCAATTCAGCATTGAGTTTGGAACTCTAGTAGTTTACCGAAAGGAGGTGGAAGGCTAATAGGCCGATACAGGGAACAGTCTGACGGTTCACCTGAGTTCTAAAAAACAGATGAGGATTTCCAGCATGCAGGAAAGCAAGAGACAGCGAGGTATTTGCTATGCAGTTTACAGAGAATGGGAGCCAGTACGGGGACACGCTTCTTAATGACTGTCACGGGGATGGGGATGTCCAGCATGCAGGATAGCAAGTGACAGCGAGGTATTTATTATGCAGATTACGGAGAATGGGAGCCAGCACGGGGACACGCTTCTTAATGACTGTCACAGGAATACCATCAGATCCACACACACATACTAATTAGACATGATAGCAGAGACCGTAGTAGCGGTTATATGCATATCATTCAACAGACACTCGATTCTAAGTGGAAAGTTAGGCAAGGATGCTCCAGATGAGTCAAGGGTAGAGATTAAGGAGAATTTATATGCGTAACATTCACCTTTATCAGTGGAAAATCTGAACACTTCTAATTGATTGAAGAGAGGAGGAATAGAATCCTTACTCTTATTTAATACATACAGAGGCGCCGGTAATCACATGAGCCAAAGTTTTTAAATGCAACGGTGTGCCTCATTCTCTTAGCAAATAATAACTTAGCTTCTTCAAGGACACGCTTACGTGTAGCCTTTAACAAGGGTCTTTCGTGATCGGAATTTCACGCTGGTATATAATGGAAATAGGGGTTCTTATGGACTACAACTGCAGAAGATGCTGGTGTGAACCATGGAAAGGATTGAGGTTTTACCTGGTATTTCCGACAGGAAATGAAAGAATGTATGCCAGCTTAGACCCAGGAGGAAACCTCAGTGGCGCAATTCTCAATATGAAGTTTAAAAAAATGTCAGTCCAGGGGATGTGTCGAAGAAAGTCTGGAAAGGAATCCTAATCAGCATGCTGGTAACGGGAAGGAAGCACGGAACAGGAGATGAAGTAATAAACAAATCAAGTAAGGAAGCATGTCGATCCGATTTATTAGGGAAATGAATAGGGAAATTCACGATTTGAGTAAAAGTCGGAGCAACGGAAAAATCAAATGTTTGAATACCAGCAACATCACTAACATTGGAATGTTTAAGCCACGCATTAAAGTCATTAAACACAAAAATATTCACCTATGGATGAAGAAGAAGAGAGAGTGCCGTTTCAATGCTGTTAGATGTTTTGTCTAATATATTGCAGTCCTGAGAAGAAGGAAAAGAGATATCTTACAGAATGTAATAAGGAAAGTCGAAAGCACATGAAAGAGTTGTCAGTGGACTAGTGTTACAGTTCCCACGTCATTGGAAGATTATCCCAGATAGAAACACCAAGATCATGCATATGAATGCTAGAATCTTTTCGGTAGAGAGAAACAGAGAATTCGTTGGTAATAATGGAAGAACTTAAATTGGTTTCACAAAGTGCAAAGATATCTAGCGATCGTTCCACGAGAAAAGATTCTTAGAGTTCTACGAGTTTCAACCGGCTGCAAGCTAAATCTGCAAATGTGACAGAACTGCTAGCACTATATGAAGACCATTAATGTCACAGAATCACTGGAGAGGGATAGGTTACGCCAGG
>OZ038490.1:14534835-14554835 GCA_964036315.1 Acanthosepion esculentum | reverse complement strand
TTCGTCGTGCATTCTAGTAGCTCTTATCTTACTAGTAAATTTTTTGTTCCTACATTGGGATGCCTTGTGACCCATTTTTCCACACGCTAGACATTTTTATATTTAAAACGACAATCCTTATTCCAGTGTAATCCTCCACATCGAAAACATGCAGATGGGGGGCTTATATTTGCTTATATGTTTGTCATTATTTGCCCTATAGGTTGTACTTTTTTCATTATTATAGAATTTTTGTTTTCTTTCCGGGGAGGGTGAAAATCTTTTTTCATTATTATAGAATTTTTGTTTTCTTTCCGGGGAGGGTGAAAATCTTTTTTCATTATTATAGAATTTTTGTTTTCTTTCCGGGGAGGGTGAAAATCTTTTTTCATTATTATAGAATTTTTGTTTTCTTTCCGGGGAGGGTGAAAATCTTTTATCATTATAATAGAATTTTTGTTTTCTTTCCGGGGAGGGTGAAAAACGTAAACTTTTGTTCAACTTATGTGCTACTCCTGACTCCTCGATATCTTTCGAGTCATTCTTTATACTCAGGCATTTTTGACAGTCTTCTGATAATTTTTGTAGTGTTAATCCAGGCTCATTTTGTAGTTTTGAAAGCATTCTTTTGCGCATTTCACTATCCTTAGCTGAGACTAACCCTTGTACAAAAATAAGATACTTGAAATTGTCCGGAGTTAATTCTGCCAACTTGAAGCCGTTGCAATGATTGTTCACGATTGTGGCAAACGTAAAGTAGTCCTCCTTTTCGTCCTTTACGAGGTTAAAACATTTCCACCGTTTGTGAAATAGTGACGTCTTTTGACTGAAAACCTCTGTAAGGCATGTAACTGCTTCGTCAAACGTTAACTCATTTGTCTTTTTTGACAAGATGTAATCCACAAATTTTGTGTATTTCTCTATTCCTAATTTTCTGAGTAATAGACATAGCTTCTTTGCTTCCATCCAGTTTTGACAATCGATGTTGATGTCTTCATGGTGTCTGGAATAATCCCCGAAATTTTAATCCTCTTCTAGAGAGTAATTGAATATTTCGATCGTATTCCACACTGCGTCTTGGGAAAAAGTCGCCTCTTTTTCGATATTTTGTTGTTTGTTACCCGCTACTTTTAATATTAGTCCCTGGAGTTGCATTTGTCTTTCTTCATTTTGCATTTCTCTTTCTTCATTTTCCTTCTGCGTTTGGAGAAATTGTTTTTGTCATTCTTCATTTTCCTTCTGCGTTTGTAGTAATTGTTTTTGCCACTTCTCTTCCATTCTTTCTTGGAGTTGTAATTGCTCTTCATTTTGATATTTTACAAATTCTACTAAAATACTTTTAAAATCCCCCATGATAAGAGTCTCACGAAAAACTCGTTTTTCCGTATTTTAATCCTCGTAAATCTTATGTCGCCAAGTTGTTGTGTACACTGGCAAACGGCATTTTTTTTTGTATAGGTCCGAAGTCCTCGTCACCCAGTTGTTGTGGTCGACGAGAGAGAAAATTTTTCTTTCCTTTCGTGTAAGTTCGAATTCCTCGTCGCCAAGTTGTTGTGGTCGACGAGGGGGATTTGTTTTTTTTTCCTTCTCGTGTGAGTTCGAATTCCACGTCGCCAAGTTGTTGTGGATTCCGGGATGAAATCCGGTATCAAATAATATCAAACGCCAAGAATGAATATAGGAGAATAAATGTATTAACGTAATAATACAAACTGGTAATACAGGTTAGTAGTTCCAGGAATGCCGGGTTAGTAGACAAATATATATATATAGTCTTTGATATCGACGTATCGCTGCTTGACTTCTTACTGAGTCGGCGTGCTCGTTACTGTGACTCTTGCCGCTGCGTTATTCTACCCGTCTACTTGACTGTCTCCTACTTTTCGGGTATCCACTGGCAGTAGTATATGTATACCCTGGGTGAGTCCATTTGTGTAAAAAAAGGAAGACTCCTCAAAAGTGCCAAGGATTCGGAAAGAGTTCGATGACTTTAATGATGATTACGAAGGTGTTTGGAGTGATCACTAGTGACGGCGACGTTATGCCTACATTCATCTTCCCACAGGGCTTCAGACTCAACACGGAGGACTACATCAAGTGCCTTGAGGGGTTAGTGTTTCCCTGGGTCACGAGAGTGGCTGCTAGAAAACCCTCTATCTGGTAACAGAACGTTGCAATATGCCATACAAGCAGGGGAACCTAATCACATCTGTCAGACAATTTCTGCGACCACATGACCCCTTACATCTGGCAACCTAACTCCCCAGACTGCACCACCCTTGATTATTACGTGTGGGGCGCATCTGAGCGAGAAACCACCAAAACTCCGTGTAACACCAAAGATGAACTGAAGACGAGGATTATGGCAGCATTCACCAACTTAAACAAAGATGGCGTCAACAAGAGATGCAAGAGATTCCGATGTCGTCTGCAGGGCGTGGTTGAAGACAATGATGATTTTATGGAATAAGTTTACTCTTCAGTATTTCAAGATATTTTTATGTAATTATGGTAAATGTTTCTGTTAAAACATGATGTCAGTGTTATCTTCACTTATGAGTAATGTAGACGACAATTTATCCATCGCACTGTCTCTCTCTCTCTCTCTCTCACTCTCTCTCTCTCTCTCTCTTCATATATATATATATATATATATATATATGATATGGAGAAAACAACTTTTTTGTGAAAGTATTTATTTATATTTTTATATATATATATATTTGATATTTCAGATCTGCCCCGATCTTTCGTCAGAAATAAATTAAATAACTGTATTCAGCAGTTTGTTTTCAACTAGCGTCCGTCGCGAGTCGCGGACGTCACGTGATGTGGAATGCAACTGTGTTTGAATATTTCTAACGTAAATCTAACGATAATATTTTAGATGTTGTTTAAAAAGTTTTTTTTTTAACTATATCTAAAAAAAAATATTTTTAACTATTGAAATATTTATATAGATTTAAAATTCCCAAGTCTTTGTTTAACCCTAGTTTATATGTGTCTAATTTTAAAATCCAGTATTTCTCTTTTTTTCTGCGTGTGTATGTGGAACTAAAATCGGAATCTATCAATAAACATTTACAGTTGTCTAATGAGTGTCTTGATTGATTAAAGTGTTCAGCTATGGAGGAATAAGGATTGTTTTGACGTATGGTTTGTTTATGATTGTTGAAGCGAAATCTTTTTAAACAACATCTAAAATATTATCGTTAGATAAACAAATGCTTGGAAGTACAAAATCTATATACTGTTTTAAAAACAAGGAATTTATTAATGGTAATAGTCCCTAAGGCCCTTTCGTCCAACATCTCATCAGGAGAAAATCGTTGGAAAAATTGATAAATTAAACGAAAAGAACAGCAACGAAAATGAAGAGCCAAAAAAAAGTGTGGGGGGAAACACGCTAAAATCAATAACGTATAAGTATATATACTTATAACGAGGAGAGGGGAAATTGCGTGTAAATAATTAGCGAGGGACAGTTAAAATAAAATAACCCCAACAAATTAAGGGACTTCACAAAATCCTTCTGCCGGCAAAGAGAAGGTTTCCGTAATCCTATACAGATTCCAAAATCGTCAAATAATTATTGGAACCAGCTATGTGAATAATTTTGAACCATTCTTTCGTATACAGCTTGGCACAGGCTAAATTCTCTACTAGGTGTTGCGCATATATATATATATATATATATATATATATATATATATATATATATATATATAGCAGTCATTATATACTCATTCTCTCTATCTATGTTTCTCTCTCATGCGCCTGACGATTGCACTTAGCATGAGACAGACTGTCGCGTATAGCATGTGTGTTGACTTCAATGTCCATTTATATATATTTATATATTTGCCATCAATGTATATATATATATATATATATATATATATATATATATATATATATATATATATACAGAGATGGCAAATATATATATATATATATACAGAGATGGCAAATATATATATATATATATATATATATATATATATATATATATATATATATATATATATATATATTACATGAATCATTCATACAAAAAGCAGATAGTGAAGTTAATGATATCAATGGCAAGAATCACTCTCGCAAACAATTTTTAATAAAATCCATTAACCTCGAACCCGTTGATGAATGTTATGATTCTTGTTTATAAATTCCAGTTGTATAAGGTCTTTTTTTACTACAAGCTTTCGATTGTTCATACAATCATCCTCAGGTATAGAAATAGATATGTCTTTTTTACATCCAGGTAATAACAGGACAACGAAAGTTAAGATATACATATATATATATATATATATATATATATATATATATATATATATATATATATATATATGCATATATACATATATATATGCATAGATACACACACACACACACACACACACACATATATATATATATATATATACAAAAATGGTAAATATATATATATATATATATATTTGCCATCTCTGTATATATATATATATATATATTGATAGAGAGAGAGAGAGAGATGGCAAATATATATGGCAGAAAGGGAGTTCTACAAGAGATAAGTGTGAAAAAAGAAACTGTTAGCGTATAACTTACGGTTGTATCTAGTAAACTCAACGTATCTCAACCTGCAGGTATTCTCTCTGTATGTAAATTTATATATGTAAATTTATATGTAAATTTAAATTCATTTTTCATTCTTGGCAATGTGGTCCGATGAGCAAGGAAAAAATAAATTCCCTGGGGAAATAAATTATATCCATGGACCCTTGAAATTGTCTTTTTTCATTAAATTAAATATAAATATATATATATATATATATATATATATATATATATATATATATATATATATATATATATAAACAGGAGTTTGACAGCACACATCATATATACAGGAAAGCATTCATTTTTAAGGATCCTACATTTTGTCAGAAGAATTTTAAGGATCCTACATTTTGTCAGAAGAATACGTTGATAAATATTAAATTGACAGAATAACAATTCGCACTGCGAGAAAAGAAAAATGTATGGAGGAGAAAAAATGAACAATTGCTAAAACACAAATACAAATTCAAAAGATCCAAAGTAAAGGGTTCCTAGTGAGTATAAAATGGGAAAATCCACTCACATATCCCCTAAAAGACCGAGAGACCGAACAAATTGCTCTTTCTGTCTGCACAGAGACGTTTGATGCGACTCAATAAAAAACCGCTTCTAATATTCGTAAATGCTGTGTGGCCAGGATAGTGAACGAATTGTCAGTATATCTTGCGTTTCAGATCTATACATATATAAATATTCGAGAATGCTTGGTTGAATAATCTAGGCATATTATGTCTATTTATTTTAATTTCATTCTTCTCAAATTCACGAATCAATTTCTTAGTGCTGATACAAAACAGAGTAAGAAAGACGCCGTAGTTTTGGTTATTTCTTTAATTTTCCTGAATACTTTCAATCTCATCCCAGATCCTATTTGGGATTAATTGCGAAGACAAAAATTAGTGTAATTGATAGTTGTGACTATTTTTTTTTTGTAGTGCCTTTTGTGTAACGTATGTATAATGTATGTATAATAATAATGTATGTATAATGTAGTGTGTGCATGCATATATAAGGGAGATAACTTGGTTTAATTTTTTTCTTATTAATTTTTTAAAATACTCAACCTACAATTTTTTCGAAAAAATTTTTAAAAAATCTTTTTTTCAGCACCCCAAAATATTTGCTTTTATAGACATTTTAAAACATTGTTGCTATACTCATAATTAATTTTAGCTGTTAGTTTATTTGTTAGTTTCATTTTATATATATATATATATATATATATATATATATATATATATATATTGGCTCCTGAAAATTAATTTCGGTTGAGCTCCGTGGGAAGAAAGCGTGGGTTTGTAAACAGTGACTATTAAAGCTAATATAGCATGGCTCTTCGACAGAATTGAGTCCTGTCAGTCACTGTGTGTTTATCTAAATCTAAGAATAAATACTCTAAAATTCACCTTCGTCCCTGCCATGTCCCGACGGTTTAGTGGTAGAATTTCCGACTGACATCAATTCAGTCGGGTTTCCATCCTAGCCAGAGACGCCGGACGTCTAGCCACACTGAAGAGCTGTGATACAGCGAAACTGTCTGTCTGTGGATGCCAATAATTATATAGATAGATAGATCGGTTCGAGAATTTGAAGTTCTTTGTTTTTATTTTCATCATGTAATATATTTTTGTATTGATTAATATTTTTCCAAAACGTGACTGTGGACAGGAACGTTCTTTTAAATGTTGTGCAATATAACTCAGAAATAAACAAACATTTTAATGTAAGGTAAGTCTTCTTGATAGTGTCGTCGTTGCGAAACCAACAAATATATTTACGTTTTTCTCAGAGATACAATATATGTATCGTGGACTCTCCCGTCGTTGATCAAGGCGGGCTGTTACAGGATATCCTTTTACGACGTATGAGGGTCAGGCCACTCAGTTCCTAGAACCTGCACGCATGATCTGATTATAGTGGCGAAGGTTTTGTGCAGGACCAATCACACTTTTTGAAGAGCCGAATACAGAGACCCGGTGCACACCAAACAACTCTCCGCAGGTTTTGAATTCAGAGTTGTCCAAGGCTATAGAACCCAGTCTGTCCTGCTATTTACCCATAGCTGGGGTGGGGGAGAAGGAGCAGATTCATCCCTTTCTCAAAGGTATTAGCACGTAAGTAAATGTAACGGATTCGACTGCAATTCGAACTCGGCTCTCCGATTCCTCCATCCCATCCACTATCCATTACTCTACCGTGTGTGTGCTTGTGCGTGCGTGCGTGAGTGTATGTGTGTGTGTGTGTGTTTGTTTGTTTGACTGTATGTATCTATTTATGTGTGCGCGTTAGCATGATGATTGATTTGGGTTTTTTGGCGGGGGGTACGGCTTATTAACGCTTTGTGGATTATGTAAAAACATATTTGGGATTTAAGAATATTTTTTGTGAGTGAATATTGCATTAACAATTTGAGGGGGGGGGGCAATAATGATGATTTTTTTTTTCAGATACTATTTACCTCACAGCTGGGGGGAATGGATACATAAACTTTTCCAAGGTTATTTGCTTATAAGTAAATATCGCGAGCCGGACTGTTCAATTTTACATTTTCTGAGCCGTCATTCATCGCACCACCCGCACAGTCAGTACATGGCATTGTGTTCTTTTTCTAAGACAATTCCTTGTTGAACTGATCCCCTGCCTCTTTCGGATCTGGGCACACAAAAATGATAAAAAAAATCTCCCTTGGGACTTTGCACGCGATGGCAAGTGATGAGCATCCTCGTTTAAATACCAATTCGCTATGGTCTCGTTTTTTTTGTTTTTTTTTTTTTAATCTGTATAGCACAGCATGATGCGACACTGAGATCCGAAGACGGATTGGGATGGCCAAAGATGGATTCCAAAAGCTAAGCAGAGTATTGAGTATTGATTTCTGGTGTATACTCATTTCTTTTCGGGTCCCAACCAGAGACCTAAGGCCAATACTGACAGCATGATATTTTCCACAACAGTTTTTGACGGAAAACCCCGCAAAAACTAATATCACACAGATTTTACATACATGAGGCGTGGGCTGTACTTGTGAGTACAATATATATATATATATATATATATATATATATATATATATATAGATAGATAGATAGATAGATAGATAGATAGATAGATAGATAGATAATTATTTATTCGAAAATTATAACATAAATGTTATAAAATCACTACTTCTGGTGTCTTATCAAGTGATGGTGTTGAATGTAGATTCTACATTCAACACCATCACTTGATAAGACACCAGAAGTGTTGAAACAGAATGGCTATTTTTGTAGTGATTTTATAACATATTTATGTCATACTTTTCGAATAAATAATTATATTTGCTCTACTCTGTATTGAACACTCTTTTAAATAGAATAGTATTTGTTGGTTATTGGAATCTATTCCGTATACACTAATCCTATACTTGGGTATATATATATATATATATATATATATATATATATATATATATATATATATATATATATATATATACTAGTTGCCTGACGATTGCATCGAGCATGAAACAGACTGTCGCCTCTATGTGTTGACTTCTATGTTCACTTTTATATATATATATATATATATATATATATATATATATATATATATATATATATATATGCATTTCTTTAAAACATAGGCTACAAAGAATACCTTCAATCACTCCCTCAGAACATTTTCCAACCTATCCGAGGGCTCGAATTACAACATTAATTGTTGATGGCCCCATGTGCCACATTTTTATTTCAAGGTCCTTGTATTTTGATAGTTTTTTTAAGATATTATTATTATAATTACTATTTGAATATCTTATTTTTATTTTTAAGATATTATTATTATTATTATTATTATTATTATTATTATTATTATTATTATTTCTTTCAAAATAAGATTCTTAATTTTGTTCGCTTGGTCTGACGATAGTATTTTTCTCAGCATTAATTAATAGAAAAAAAAGTAATAAAAATTGATAATCAATACTGTCTCCTTTCATCTTTCTAGTTAATTAAGGCAAACACTAATTGTTTAAATTAACCTGAAGCCAAAACAAACGAAAATATTCCCATAAATTGCTTAATTAGAATTAAATTTGTTGTGGAATTTTTTTCCGCTTAAAATCATTATTAATTAGTTCTTCTGATGAAAAATAAATATTAATTATTTTTTTTTTAAATTTAAATTTAAATTTAAACTTGTATACAGTTTACACCCCGTCTCAATATTTGGACAGAACAATCGTCATGCAACATTACTATTTCCTTTTCGTACGGGTACACGGACTAAGGCACATGCATACACGGGTATGCACAAAGATAGACGTACGCGTCGAGACACAATGACACTAACCTGTGCATTGGCGCACATGTACAAGCAGAAAGACAACCACACAGACATAGATACAAGCATACACATACATTAAGACACTTGCGTTCACACGCAAAGAGACACGCACTCACAATAACATAGTGACAGTATTCAAGACTGGAGAGTCCCACAATGTAGAGCGTTACTATTAAATTGTTTCTAATGAAAGATTATGAAGATAAGAAAGATATATAACGATAGATCTTTTGACTTGAATGGTTCAAGATTGGGGAAATTCAGGGAAGTATTCAAGACTGGAGAGTCTCTCAATGTAGAGCGTTACTGTTAAATTGTTTCTAATGAAAGATTATGAAGATAAGAAAGATATATAACGATAAATCTTTTGACTTGAATAGTTCAAGATTGGGGAAATTCAGGGAAGTATTCAAGACTGGAGAGTCTCTCAATGTAGAGCGTTACTATAAAATTGTTTGTAATGAAAGATTATGAAGATAAGTAAGATATATAACGATTGATCTTCTGACTTGAGTGGTTCAAGATCGTGGAAATTCAGGGAAGTATTCAAGACTGGAGAGTCTCTCAATGTAGAGCGTTACTGTTAAATTGTTTATGATGAAACATTATAAAGATAAGAAAGATATATAACGATTGATCTTCTGACTTGAATTGTTCAAGATTGTGAAAATTCAAGGAAGTATTTAAGACTGGAGAGTCTCTCAATGTAGAGCGTTACTGTTAAATTGTTTATGATGAAACATTATAAAGATAAGAAAGATATATAACAATTGATCTTCTGACTTGAGTGGTTCAAGATTGTGGCAATTCAGGGATGTATTCAAGACTGGAGAGTCTCTCAATGTAGAGCGTTACTGTTAAATTGTTTATGATGAAACATTATAAAGATAAGAAAGATATATAACGATTGATCTTCTGATTTGAATTTTTCAAGATTGGGGAAATTCAGGGAAGTATTCAAGACTGAAGAGTCTCTCAATCTAGAGCGTTACTATAAAATTGTTTCTAATGAAAGATTATGAAGATAAGAAAGATATATAACGATAAATCTTTTGACTTGAATGGTTCAAGATTGGGGAAATTCAGGGAAGTATGCAAGACTGGAGAGTCTCTCAATGTAGAGTGTTAATATTAAATTGTTTCTAATGAAAGATTATGACGATAAGTAAGATATATAACGATAAATCTTTTGACTTGAATGGTTCAAGATTGTGGAAATTCAGGGAAGTATTCAAGACTGGAGAGTCTCTCAATGTAGAGCGTTACTGATAAATTGTTTATGATCAAAGATTATGACGATAAGAAAGATATATAACGATTGATCTTTTGACTTGAATTGTTCAAGATTGTGGAAATTCAGGGAAGTATTCAAGACTGGAGAGTCTCTCAATGTAGAGCGTTACTATTAAATTGTTTATGATCAAAGATTATGAAGATAAGAAAGATATATAGCGATTGATCTTTTGACTTGCATGATTCATGAATATTTTGTGAAAAACATGTTTTTTTTTAATATACCGTATTTTCCAGCTTACAAGACGCACTAAAAAACCCTGAAAAATACGTGTGCATGTTCCAAGACGAATGCAAGGCAATTTCAAGTAAGCTTCGACGTGTATATGTCTACTTTATATACAGTACGACCCCTGAGGGTTTTTTTCATATATCGTATTTTCAGGCATACAAGACGCACTTTTATTGCAAAAAGACCTGAAGAATATGTGTGCATGTTCCAAGACGAATGTAAGACAATTTCATGTATGCTTCGACGTGTATAAGTCTACTTCATGTATAGTACAATCCCTGAGGGTTTTTTTTCGTATACCGTATTTTCAGGCTTACAAGAAGCACTTTTATTAATAAAAAGCCTGAAGAATACGTGTGCACGTTCCAAGACGAATGTAAGGAAATTTCAAATAGGCTTTGTCGTGTATAAGTCTAAATCATATATAGTACGAACCCTGAGGTTTTTTCATATACCGTATTTTCGGGCTTATTAGGCGCACTTTTATTGCTAAAAAACCTGCAGATTATGTCTGCATGTTCCAAGACGTATGTAAGGATATTTCAAGTATGCTTCGACGTGTATAAGTCTACTTAATATGTGTACCGTATTTTCCGGCTAACAAGACGCACGTTTATTAATAAAAAGCCTGAAGAATACGTGTGCACGTTCCAAGACGAATTTAAGGCAATTTCATGTATGGTTCGATGTGTATAAGTCTACTATATGTATAGTACGACTGATGGTTTCTTTCTAGTCAATCTTTTCATGTTTATTAGTCTTTTAGTTTTTCTGAAATCATTTTTACGGGTTTCTTAAACCTTTACCTGTCCAGAGCATTTTCCGTGTGTACTACCCAAACGTGGTTTGGTTTTCTTTGTGGCCTTAGCCAATGTTCTTAATATTCTGCCTCTTTTCATTGTTTATATTTGTAACATAGCCCTCTTCAAATACTTTCTTTCTAGTCAATCTTCTTTTCATGTTTATTAGTCTTTTAGTTTTTCTGAAATCTTTTTTACGGGTTTCTTAAACCTTTACCTGTCCAGGGCAATTTCTTTTTTAAAAGCATGATGCACGGATGTGGAAGTCACATGTCCTGTGCATCACATATGATGTGCAGGACAGGCAATGGGTTAATCTGCATGACGCATTGACCATGTCTCGTTCACGTAAAACATAGTAAACCAAACCATGGTCCTGTAGATTCTTTTCGATTAGTGGGGAATTCTACCATCTTTGCTCCTCGATTGGCAGTCAAGCTTTTTGTAAGCAACAATGGCTCGTATCATCTTTAACATGACAACCGTAATTCTTGTTCGGTCTGAGTCTTTTATATGACAGATGTAATCAGATACTTTCAGGAGCAGTACAGAGAACCGACCAGTTTTCTAGCATCTTCAGCTATGGATTGTATATATGAGATCTTGTATGAACATGAGTCCAGATAGACTCCCAAAGCCCGAAGCTTTATTGAGAATACATCATACCAGGAGAAAATCCACTGTCTGCTCTGTGGTTATGAAAAGTTACTAGCTTCGTTTTGGAGGCATTGAAACTTAAAAGCTCATGCCTTTAACCCTCTGCCTGTCCAGGGAATTTTCGTGTGTACTATCCAAACGTTCATGCTTGTTTTCAGATTTATAACTATTGCAAAGCAACTTTGTTTATTTGCAAATAGAATGTGCTGATAGATAGTGTAGACTTTCTTAAGCGTCCTTAGTTTTGCCACACTTTTAAAATCATGGCTCGTGTGCACCACATATGATGCCCGGATGTGGAAGTCACATGTCCTGTGCATCACATATGATGCGCAGGACAAGCAATGGGTTAATCTACATGACGCATTGACCATGTCTCGTGCACGTAAAACAAGGTAAACCAAACTATGGCCCTGTAGATTCTTTTTGATTAGTGACAATTGTAGCATCTTTGCTCCTCGATTGGCAGTCAAGCTTTTTGTAAGCAACAATGGCTCGTATCATCTTTAACATGACAACCGTAATTCTTGTTCGGTCTGAGTCTTTTATATGACAGATGTAATCAGATACTTTCAGGAGCAGTACAGAGAACCGACCAGTTTTCTAGCATCTTCAGCTATGGATTGTATATATGAGATCTTGTATGAACATGAGTCCAGATAGACTCCCAAAGCCCGAAGCTTTATTGAGAATACATCATACCAGGAGAAAATTCACTGTGGTTATGAAACATTAGTAGTTTGGTTTTGGAGGCATTGAAACTTAAAAGCCAGTTTTCACGAGACTCAAAATTGTAGAGACAGGTTTACTTTGTACGGGTGTTAAAATGTTACACTTGTGTTTGACTTCAACGGGAGGAAAATGTAGTTATGTTTGATTTGCTCGTTTCTAATTTTGTCTACCTACTCAACTCTATTTATATCCGTACGCAGGCGGTTTGCTCCCACTACTAGCTTATTCTAACACTTTTTTCCTAAATGATTCAAGTTTTCCTACAAGTTTATACTTTTGTGTGTGTATCGTACACCTAAAGGTTCGTCCCTCAGCCTTTGCGTTTCTCTCTTGTGGTGGCTTCATACAATGAATGGAAAATATATTCAAACTAGAATTCTGATTATGAATCACCCACAAGCAATTCCGTAAGTAAAAGACTGTGTAAAAAATGGTAAAAGATTACAAAATGTCTACTCAAGGAATAAGATTTGTTAGATTATAATTAATAAAAACAAAATATAGATAAAATTGTATATGACACCATAAATACTGCTGGGCACAAATTATAAGACAATATGTTTTAAATTTGCATTTCTTATTGAAAATCAAATTAAAACTACTGCACTGTATAAAATATTACATCATAATATAGCTAAATTGTTCAGTATAATTTCTCTTTGAAGTAAATGAAGGTCTTATTTGATGGAACAATGATTTCGTAATAATGTGCTTGTGCCATATACAATATGTGAAACTTCAATAAATTATAAATTTGTAGCATGTTTGAATGAAGATATATTGCCAATGGATTCATCTCCAGCTCCTATCCCACTAACGCAGGTGTTCCTCAAGGCTCCATTCTAGGCCCTACTCTGTTCCTCATATTCATAAACGACCTTCCTGACGCCATAGATTCCCAAGTCGGCATCTATGCGGACGACACCACAATTTACTCCTGTCTCAAACACAAATCTAGTGATGCTGACAAAGTTAACCTGGCAGTTCGAATAGAAAAGAACCTCCAATCGGTTGTGAACTGGGGCAAGAAATGGATGGTTAACTTTAACGCCTCTAAAGCAAAACTGCTCTCTATTAACCACCACAAGGATCCATCCCTGCATCCCATTAGAATGTCTGAAGACCAACTTCTCGAGAGCTCCTCTCTGCGGCTGCTCGGTCTCACGCTGGCCGCTGATCTGAGATGGAACAAATGCATCGAGTCAATTGCATCATCCACCACAAGGAAAGTTGGCTTCCTGTGCCGAGCCAGGAAATTTTTCTCCCCAGAATCGATCCTCCAAATCTATAAATCGACCACCCCTTCACCGTTGAAACTGTTAGATGTAAACGTCTCTTCTACTCCAATAGCTTCATGTCTCGCACATCTCGCCTGTGGAACTCCCTTCCTTATTCCTGTTTCCCTGACAAATACAATCTCCAACTATTTAAGTGTAACGTCAATCGACATCTCCAGTTGCCTTGATCTATCCACTTCCCTTCTCCACATCCTTTCACCTTTCATTCCTATCGGCTCTCGCTCCAAATCTTCCTTAACCCCCTTGCCTTGATCGATCCACTATCTTTCTCCACATCCTCTCCTTTACCACACCTATCTGCTCTTCCTCCAAACCTTCTGTAACCCCTTGCGTGCTAGTGGCTTCCAGCCTTGCTTGGAGTGATAAGCTTAAAAAAAAAATATATATATATATACAGTCAACCACCGACAGACTGTTTCGCTGTATCTCAGCTCATCAGTATGGCTAGACATCCGGTTGCCTCTAGCTAGCATCGAAACCCGAATGAACTGGCGTCAGTCGGGTGATTCTACCACTAAGCCGTTGGCGCCCGGCAGGTATGATGTGAATTTAAGCGTATTTATTTTTAGATTGAGAGACCTCCATTCGATTTACCGAAGAGTCTTGCATTTTTAGCCGTAATAACACACACACATTGACTTCTTTTTTGAAGCATGCTAAAGGAGAAGGTGTACTCAATGAAAATAACAGATGCAACACACCAGATTGAATGCATAAAAAGTGAATGTGATAAAATTGACAGCAATGTGCAATTATTGCATCGAGTTCACGTAAATCTTGCAAAGTGCATCAACAATTGCATCACAAATGATGGAAATCATATTGAAGATGTTATTTGTTAATATTGCAATTCGACGAATAATATTTGTTCGATCATAATTAATAAAAACAAAATACAGATAAAAGTGTATATGACACCATAAATACTGCTGGGCACAAATTATAAGACAAAATGTTTTAAATTTGCATTGCTTATTGAAAATCTCACTAAAACTACTGCACTGTATAAAATATTACGTCCTAATATAGCTAAATTGTTTAGTATAAAGTCCCTTTGAAGTAAATGAAGGTCTTATTTGATGGCAAAATGATTTAGTAATAATGTGCTTGTGCTGTGTACTCTGTCCATATACAATTTGTTGAAGCTTCAGTAAATTATAAATTTTATAAGGCTGTGCTCTAAGTCTTTCACTGATCACCGGAATTGAAATTCCAATCCTACCAGTTTGAACGCAAACTTAATCTTCAAACTCGCTTCCTTACAAAACGGTTACGATATGGAAAATGATATTTTGTGTATTATTTATCAAATCAAACCCCAACTTTCAAATTGAGTGTAATACCACAGTTCCAAAATGGAGATGCCTTAATCCACATAACAATTTCAAATGGAATTATTTAATATGCAGTGTCCAAGATGTCTAGACATTTCTAAAAACCATTAAGAAAAACTTAGATGTGGCAACTAAATATTGGTTGCATATTTATATGTTGTTATTAATATTATATGTTAATATTATATGTTGTTATTAATATTATATGTTAATATTATATGTTATTAATATTATATGTTAATATTATATGTTGTTATTAATATTATATGTTAATATTATATGTTGTTATTAATATTATATGTTAATATTATATGTTGTTATTAATATTATATGTTAATATTATATGTTGTTATTAAAGTTCTTTTATTCATATTAATAGCTTTACTAATGTTTTATTTTTATGTTTCAGACTGCAATTTAAAAAATTGAATATCGCTTCGATGTAATTCTTCGATTAGTAATAATGTACTTGTGACATGCACCATGTGCATACAGAATTTGAAAAGTTTCAGTAAATTATGAAAGTTTATAAGGCTATTCCATAAATCAGGTTTGTTAAATCATAATTAACTTAAAAAATAAATAAAGGTGTATCTAATGCTATAATACCGCTGGACATACATTATCAAACAATATGTTTTAAATTTGCATTGTTTATTAAAAACCGCATTAAAACTAATACACTGTGTAATAGTGTACATATTACATCATAATATAGATAAATTATTCAGTATAATTTCCCTTTGAAGTGAATGAAGGTCTTATTTGATGGCACAATGATTTCGTAATAATGTGCTTATGTCATGCAGTTTGTCCATATATAATTTGAAAAGCTTCAGTAAATTATAAATTTTATAGAAGGCTGTACTATAGGGCTTTCACTGATCACCGGAATTAAATTACAACGCTACGATTTTGGGCCTAAAATTAATCTTCAAACTGGTTTCCTCACAAACCGGTAAATACATGGTAAGAAATATTTTGTGTCCTTATTTATCATGTCAAACTACAACTTTCTAACTGAGTACAATACCACAATTCCAAAATCGATCTGCCGTACTGTATGATTCGTTTAATAAATATAGCATTTCACGCTATTGTATTCCTTGTCTAATTCTGTTTAGCCTTCTTGTTGATACCAAAATCATGTAGAGCTGGGAGCATTTCTATTACGATCTCATCTGCTTTGTTTCCGTTCCTTTTGTCTTGTGCCCGTCTTAATACAAATTTTAGTACTTCCCGTTTTCGTTCATGTCCTGCATTGCTGATAATGCATTTCTATGATAAAATAATTTCCAATATAATCCTATATTCACATTATAATGTCGATATATATATGTCTATATATATATATATATATATATATATATATATATATATATATATATATATATATATATATTTATATATATGTATGTATGTATATGTATATGTATATGTAATCATTAGGGTGAATGAATATTTTGTCGTATCTGTTGATTAAATTCTATCTATAATAACTCCCAAAGCATATTTCTCTAGTAAAATAATTTCCAATGCATTTCTATAATGGTTTGTAATATTTGTCATATCTCTATATGTCTCACAAAATTAACAATTAATACCTATGAAAAAGTTTGACATATTGTTTAATAAATTATCATTGTGATATATATATATATATATATATATATATATATATATATATATATATATATATATATATATAATATATATATATATATATATATATATTATATACTTTATCTAGTATATATATATATATATATATATACTTTATATATATATATATATACTTTATCTAGTATATATATATATATATATATCTTTATCTAGTATATATATATATATATATATATATATATATATATATATATATATATATATAGTAGATAAAGTTCATCAGAGAACGAAACGCGTCTTTTAAGTTAAGTTTTGTTTTTCTTCATCTCAAAATTATTTTCCGTTGAGCACTATGGGGAGAAAGCGCGAATTTGTAAACAATGACTACTACTGCTGCTAATGCAAGACTCTTCTATTGAATTTAGTCATCTCGGTCACCGGTGTGTTTGTTTAAATAATAAATACGCTAAAATTCACCTTCCTCTCTGCCGTGCGCCGATAGCTTAAGGATAGATTCTCCGACTGATGCCAAATAAGCCGGGTTTCGATCCCGAATTAAGGAAATCAGATGTCTAGCCACACTGATGAGCTGTGATACAGTGAAACAGTCTGTCTATGAATGAAATTACATATATATATAAATATATATATATATGTGTGCGTGTGTGTGTGTGTGTGTGTGTGTGTGTAGAGAGAGAGAGAGAGAGAGAGAGATAAATTGTTTTGGATAATGAATGTTATGGATTTTGTAAGTAGTAATATGTATCTGTTATATAGTTACTAGTTGTTTTTAATAAGGTAATTATCATTTTGCGATATATATTGTCTGACTTTATTTTGGTGTCGTGGGTGAAGTGATAAGGATATTGGAGGTTTTTGAAAGCATTTTCTATGTATACTTCTTTGGGTAAGTATTGTGGGCTGCATATTCTTAATGCTCTTATATATAGAAAACACTTTCAAAAACATGCAATATCCTTATTATTTCATCCACAATGTTTAAAGAAAGGCGTGCAAAATTTACGACCGCAAAAATGATAGCAACGTTATTAACAACAATAAATCTGATAAAAACAGGCACATAATACTACCTACTAACTCCATAACATCCACTATCTAAAACAATCTATCCAATCTGAACAACATGAAAATAATTACAACTGCATTAAAAAATGGTCATGGATATAATGGGAACCAAAAACTACAACAATAGATAGATAGATAAATAGATAGATAGATAGATAGATAGATAGATAGATAGATAATGAACAGACTGAGATAGATAGATAGATAGATAGATAGATAGATAGATAGATAGATAGATAGATAGATAGATAGATAGATAGATAGATAATGAACAGACTGAGATAGATAGATAGATAGATAGATAGATAGATAGATAGATAGATAGATAGATAGATAGATAGATATGAACAGACTGTGATAGATAGATAGATAGATAGATAATGAACAGACTGAGATAGATAGATAGATAGATAGATAGATAGATAGATAGATAGATAGATAGATAGATAGGAACATCCTGTGATAGATAGATAGATAGATAGATAGATAGATAGATAGATAGATAGATAGATAGATAGATAATGAACAGACTGTGATAGATATGTGCGTGTGTGTGCGTGTGTGTCCGTGTGCACGCGCGTGTGTGTGCGTTTGGACCTACCCACGAGACAAGTTGAGATTAAGATGAATACAGAAGAGGGAAGTATGGCGGGAAGGAGAAAGAGTAAACGCGTCTGGCAAGAATCTATAGAAGGTATACACAAATCTGAACGGATCGATATAACAAGGTCGATCGATCGATATTAATAGATTCAGGTAAATATGTCCAACACACACAGCCACACTCATACACATACACACACACACACACAAACACACATATGTATATATATATATATATGCACCGCAAGACATATCAGTCTTCTTTTATGTACCGTGTCCCTTCAGGACGTAGGCGATCATGGCTCTCCAAATCTTCTTGTCCTTTGATGGTTATAAATACATAAATTTATATTAATAATATATTCGAAGTTGTACTGAAAAGTCCTCGGCTCGACCAAGAAGCTTTCGACCCGTAGAAAAAAAATTACGATGATTGTTCTTTTCATCAGGGAACAAGAAAATTTTATAAATCATTCTTGTATATATATATATATATATATATATATATATATATATATATATATATATATATATATATATATATATATATATCCAAGTATAGGATTGGTGTATACGGAATAAATTCCAATAACTAACAAATACTATTCTTAAAAGAGTGCTCAATACAGAGTAGAGCAAATATAATTATAATCATATATATATATATATATATATATATATATATATATATATATATATATGATTGGTACAGTATAATTAATATTACAATGAAGCAATCACACAAGGAATAAATTAGTAAAGTTAATGTAATAAATGGTAAATTTACTTCGCTAACAAATTTAAATTAATTTTTTTTTTAATTTCTTAGCCAAGTGAATTCGCCACTTATTACATTAACTTTACTAATTTATTCCTTGTATGACTGCTTCATTGTAATATTAATTATACTGTACCAATCATATATATATATATATATATATATATATATATATATATTCATATATATATGTAGTGAATATTATTGGCTGCAAATTCTTAATGCCCCAATATTTATCAAAATAAGTAACATACATAGAAAACACATTCAAAAAACTACAATATCCACATCACTTCATCCACAATGCAAGAAGAAAGGCATACAAAATATACACTCGCAACAAAAATAACAACGTCATCCATAATAATAAATTATACAGATACTAACGACTAATTCCGTAAGGTTTATTGTCCAGAACAACCTATCCCATCTAAACAACATCCGAATAACCACAACCACTTCCAAAACCATTACGGATATAATCAGATTTACAAAAAAAAAACACGCATAGCAATAATATTTCTGAAGCAAACATAAATAAAGAAAATTGCCAAAATTGCCAAAAATGTCCCTCACAATATATTGAAGAAATTATGCAGAAATTAAAAACAAAAAAAAAACGCATCTATGAACACAATTTGACAGATACGCTGCTCA
>OZ038490.1:14499835-14529835 GCA_964036315.1 Acanthosepion esculentum | reverse complement strand
CCTTCCTTTCCTTCCTTCGTTTCCTTCTTTCATACACTTCTTTCTCCCTTTCTTCTTTTTTCTTCTGACGATTTGCTTTCATGCATTCACCATTTTGCTTTGTCTATCTTTCGTTCTCTTTCTTTTCTTCATTTACTTTATTCACTCATTCATTTATTTGTCTCATCCTATCATTCTTCATCTTTTCCTTTTTTCTTTTCTTTTTCTTCCATAAATTCTTTCAATATTTATTCACTCTCACTCTCTCTTTCAATGTCCTCTCGATCTTTCTCTTTTTTTATTTACTCTCTCTCTCTCTCTCTCTCTTTCACTGCCTTCTCGTTCTTTCTCTTTTTATTTATTTACTCTGTCTCTCTTTCAGGGTTCTCTCGTTCTTTCTCTTTCCATTTATTTACTCTCTCTCTCTTTCACTGCCCTCTCGTTCTTTCTCATTTTATTTGTTCACTCTGTCTCTCTTTCACTGTCATCTCGTTTTTCTCTTTTTATTTATTTACTCTGTCTCTCTCTTTCACTATCCTCTCGTTCTTTCTCTTTTTATTTATTTACTCTGTCTCTCTCTCTCTTTCACTCTCTCCTCGTTCTTTCTCTTTTTATTTATTTACTCTGTCTCTCTCTCTCTCTTTCACTCTCTTCTCGTTCTTTCTCTTTTTATTTATTTACTCTGTCTCCCTCTCTCACTGTCCTCTCGTTCTTTCTCTTTTTTTATTTACTCTGTCTCTCTTTCACTGTCCTCTCGTTCTTTCTCTTTTTATTTATTTACTCTGTCTCTCTCTAATGTATTTTCTTTTTCTTTCGCTCCTAGAACCCTCTTATGTTTCAGTTGAATTACTTTTAACCCCTTCCCCGTCGTGGACGTGTATATACGTTTTTACCGAAAGTGTCTTTTTCGTCCAAAACATGACGTTCAAAAAACATCTACAGACGGGTCGATCTCGATTCATTTTATGCCCTTTTGAACTCGAAACGAGTTCAATTGTCAACTCATACGTCTGGCAGAGGTGTCAGCCACCGCACGGGTACTTCAAGGTACCTCAGTTTCTTAGTTACTATATTAAAAACAAATAATAAAAATCATCTGAATATGAAACTTTTTTTATATAAAAAAATATATATTTCATTAAATACGACAGAAAAGGAACATTTAATAAATTTATTATTTAGTTTTCCCAGCATCGTTACGTGTTTATTTTCCCGTATTGTAGCATTAAAGAGTTACAGCGTTTTTTTTTTTCATTTTAATTGTTTCTTTGTGTTCATTCTGATTCTTCGCATGTGAACGCGGCTGGAATTTACTAGAACCTTAAGAAAAATTCTGGTTGAGAAGACTATAATTCTATATAATTCATATTACCGGAAACATCTCGCTGTTAGCGAGGCCCTGAATATCAAGCATCTTTTTCCTACTATCAACTTCACCTTATTTAACAGTGGAAATGGTGCGTTAAAAGTTGTTTTTTTTTGTTTTTTTTTTTACAAATAGAAAGATGCTCACGCGAATTCCATCCGCGCTCAACATGCGAATGCTCGAAATGAACGCCCTATTCAAAACAACACAAAAATAAAATACAACTTAAACACAAAAACATGAGGAAAAACCAACAACTCCAAAAATAAAATTTTCTTGAAAACACCTAAAGCAATCACCGAAAGCCGAAATGGGTCAATGAAAATTATGAATTTAAGCAAAGTCTTATAAAGCAACAACGTGAATTTAAGCAAAGTCTTAATAGGCAAACACTTATGAATTTAAGCAAAGTATACTTAAAATACCATGAACCGAACATGTGAGAACCGACGACAATGGCAACAAAAAGGACACATATTTAAAAACAGAAAGAGACATGAAATTTAATGAAGAAAGAGGGCTGGTAAAATTTGATACTCACAGGACAGATTAGAAAGCAGAGGAAAACACAATGGCGCGCTTGAGTGAATGGATGGCAGATTATGGTTTGGGAGAGGTGTCAAAAAGACAAAACGTTATGAAGAGCTACAAGGGACAGGAAACTGCAGCGAACCATAATCGCCAACCTCGTGAAGGGACACGGCACATAGAAGAAGAAACTAGATTGGCGGCAAGGTCTCATCATTTTAAAGTTGAAATGGCTAGATGTAACCGTAAGTTCTATGCTAACAGTTTCTTCTCTCGCTTGTAGAACTCTCTTCTGGCTTCCCAGTCAACTTTGATCTTCATCAATTTAAATGCAATGTCAATCGTTGCCTTCTGTCTTCTTAATTCATGTTCTTTTATTGTTCTGTCTCCTTAATAGTGTTTTTTGCTCATATTATCTCAGTAACTCCATGCGTATTAGTGGTTTTATTACCTTGCTTGGTGTGAAATGATTAAAAATATTGAAATAGAATTTATCTGTTTCCTTATCAGGAAACATTCGGCATTCATTGACCGAGCAACTAGTTTTAACGTCGGTTGAAATTTATAAAATCTTTCTGCTAAAATATTTTTCAGAAAAATAGGTTTCGCAAGTCCAGTAAGTGTTATTGCTCTTTCTAGTGTTATTGAGTTTCCTTCCTAGCCTTTTGTTTGAAGTAGTGCTGAATATCGATAACTTCATTATATCATTAAGCAACATAAAACAAACACTTATCAACAATAATTTCCCAAAGCATGTTGTTGATGAAGAAATAAGATTAGCTTTATAGAAATTTAGAAAAATATGATATAAGCAACCTACTTGATATAAACCCAAATAAATACTTCATTAAATTGTTTAATTGTAACCAGGTGTATCCAAATTATAAACGAGACGAAAAGGCTATTAAAATTATGATGTTATTTCTGAATTCTGATGTCCTTTTGGAGATTGTATCTCCAAAACTAACAATCAACAAACAATATTAAATTCTTACATTGGCCACACATGCAACACACTCTCTCGTGGGTTAGCCTGTCATTTGTGAAAATTTGGTGCAATTCACACACACATATATGGACATATGACGAATAAGCAAAATAATATTAATTTTTCTCCATAGAGGGGGGTCCATATATTGAAGTGCGTTTTCAAAACAGGCATATAAAAATTTCAGTTTGACCATTTAAATGACGTTAATTGAAATTGGTTCCATTAAAGGACGCCGTTCAGAGAGCCTTTGCAAAAATCAACAAATCACAGATTCGTAAAATATCACACCGCATCATTTTGTGCCAAAAAGTGTTGGTGTTCATAATGACCTTCTCGGTGTATGGCAGCGTCAATGAAAGTAAATAAACTGAAGCCAGTACATCAACTTTGTATTACTGTACTATTGTTCTATTGTTCTTATAATGTTTTGGTAGGGGGTGACAAGACTTTCGGACCACCTTGTATTTTGATGTTATCTATTATCTCATTTCTTAAACACCGTCAACAGATTGTGGCTGTGTTCCTAGCTGATATTCGTGAAAATATGTTTGGAAAATAATAAAAAAAACATTCATATAACTCTAGATATATGCACAAAATAATTGATATATTCAGTTAAAAGTAAAAACAAAAATCATCCTTGATAATGGCTAAAAGAATAACCAAAAGTGCTTTGGACATACAGCAGAGTCGTGTAATTTTGATATAGAAAAAAAAAAGAATCTTCTATTTCAGATGGCTGTCACGAAAATGATGGCGTTCATAATGATCTTCTCGATGTGTGACAGTGTTGTCAATGAAGGGGAATAAACTGAACCCAGTACATGTGCTTTGGATTACTTGTTCTTCTATTGCGCTCGTTACTTTTTGCTAGGGGGGGGGGACGAGACTTTCGGACCAACTTGTATACAATAACACACATAATTAATACTCTGAAGACGATTGAGACTAAATTATAACACACACACATACAAATATATATATATATATATATATATATATATATATATTAAAAAACCTAAATTTCGAATGCAGATTTTCAATGCAAGATAACTCTTCCCTCTTGGAAATTTGGAGCAAATCTCTATTCCTACAACACCTCGAACGAAGCTAATCTAAATAAATAACAACAGATGGAATTTCAAATGCTGATTTTCAAGGCAAACAGGAACTTCTCAGTTTGGCGGAGTACAATCTTCTCGTAATGCGATATATGGCCATATGTATCACATTAGAACTTCCTAACCAGCAATGATATCAAAGAAAGAAAGAAAGAAAGAAAGAAAGAAAGAAAGAAAGAAAGAAAGAAAAACAAATCGTAAACAAAACTGCTATCTATTATTCATGTCTGAGACCACTTTTAGCCTTCCATCAACATGGCTGATGCTAATCCCCAGGAAAGTGACTGGAAAGACTATATTGAATCCATTGCTAGTTCAGCTGCTAAGTAAGTCGGTTGACTGTGTCGTGCTAAACAATTTTTCTCTGCTGAATCCATCTTACATAAATCTACCAGTCGTCCATGCTTAGAATATTGCTGCCACATATGATCTGGTGCTTTTGCTATATACGAGGGTCATTCAATAAATAAGGTGATATTTCGGTATAAGGACTTCTAATACAGATAGAAGCTTACTCTTTTTTATTTTTTTATTTTTTTACTTCTTTTTCACATGGATTTAATTTCTTTTGCAGATTTAAAAAAAAACTTTGAGAGTTTTGGCGATTAACAAAGATGGCCGACCAAGAAGCATGCTCCAGGATTGAACAGCGGTCAGTTATCAAGTTTTTGGTTGCTGAAGGGTGCAAACCAGTTGAAATTCATAGGAGAATGTCAACTGTGTATGGTGCCACATGTTTCAGCCAAAAAATGTCTACAAGTGGGCTAAATTGTTTAAAGAAGGACGGAGCAGTGTTGAGGATGAAGACAGGCCTGGGAGGCCTACAGAAGTGATGTATCCTGAGGTGATCGAATCAGTCAATGACCTCATTCAGTCTGACAGAAGGGTGACAGTGGATGACATTGCAAGGACTTTGAGCTTATCTGTTGGGACAAACGCAGGGGTCATCATTCAGAAGGAGTCATCTTGCATCATGACAACGCAAGGCCTCACACAGCAGCCCAAACGGTGCAGACCATCAACGAGCTAGGCTGGGAACTGCTCCCTCATCCCCCTTACAGCCCAGACATTGCCCCTTCAGACTTTCACCTGCTTGGTCCCTTGAAAGCGTTCACGAGAGGCACGAAGTTTAAAAGTGACGATGAAGTCAAAAGTATTGTGAGCGACTGGCTGAGACATCAGTCCAAAGATTTTTACGCTGAGGGAATACGGAAGCTTGTGCACAGATGGGAAAAGTGTGTGATAATGCTAGAAGACTACGTTGAAAAACAAAGTAAGCTTCTATCTGTATTAGAAGTCCTTATACCGAAAAATTCACCTTATTTATTGAATGACCCTCGTATTTATAGAGATTCTTCATAAAATCTAAAGAAGAATCAGCAATATTATTGGTCCTGATCTGGCGTCTTGGCTTCAGTCACTCTCCCGCCGCCGTAAAGTTGCCTCCTTGTGCCTTTTCTCTAAATCAGTGGTTTTCAACCAGGGTTCAGCGGAACCCTAGCGTTCCGCCAGTAAAGCCCAGGGGTTCTGCAAGAAGTTTCACAAGTACTATGATTGACAGTAATTTTGAATTCTCCTGTGCAGATATGTGTGTTTAGGTACCTCCACTAAATCAATAACAAAACAGCATAGTATGAATAAAAAAGGCCCCAAACTTAATAAAAGTGTTCTTAAAAGGAATTGTCAATAAATTGCACTACTGATCTTAAACCACTTGGACACTTTGTTAATAAATCTTGATAAATATTTTCCATCCATATCTGTCGACCAGTATGACTAGGTTAGAAGCCCATTTGTGGAATTTGAGCCATCTGAAGAACAGTTTACATTAACAGAAGAAGAAGAACTTGCCAGTGTTTCAAGTGACAGAACATTAAAATTGAAGCATTTCTGAGCTTAGCCTGGATGCATTCTGGTTGCTGGTTAAAAAGGAATATCTTGCAATTGCCCAGAAAGCACTGCGCCTTCTTATGCAGTTTTCAACATCCGACTTGTGTGAATTTGGATTTTCAGCTCTGACAACCATCAAGCGCAAGAAGTGAGCACAATTGCTATCTGTGGAAGATGAACTTCGTGTGTGTCTGTCAAAAACACGACCCAATAATAAAGATTTGTGCAAGAAACATCAGGCTCAAGTTTCTCATTGAATTTTTAATGAAAATAAATGCAAACCATTTAAACTGAAGTTTTTTAATCCATGTGTAATAACCGTAGAAGCAAGATTAAAATTGCATATCGACGTATACAATATTTTTAAGGTTTGTCTTTGTATCTTTTTTGTAAATAAATCTGAAGATGAGTATTTTTATTTTATTTTAATAATTGAAAGCTTTTTTTTTTGCATAAGAAAATTAATTTATTGCAGGGGTTCCTTGAGCTACTGGAATGTTTCCTTGTGGTTTCGCTCCAGCAAAAAGGTTGAAAACCACTGCTCTAAATACTTACATGGTAATTGTACGGATGAGCACTTCGATATGGTACCGAGACCTTTCGAATTTAAGCGCAGTACTAGACTGGCGACAAAGTCTCATCAATTCACAGTTGAATCGGCTTGATGTAACCGTAAGTTCTATGCTGAGAGTTTCTTTTCTCGCACTTCTCGTCTGTGGAACTCTCTTCCGGCTCCATGCTTTCCATCTCCTTTAATCTGCAAAAAATTAAATGCAATGTCAATCGTTTTCTACTCTTCTCCTGGTTACTCTTATTTTGTTCTCGCTTCTTAGTAATGTTTCCGTTTTCTGTCAGTAATCGCTTATGTCTTAGTGGCTTTACTACCTTTCGTGGGGTGAACTCGATTAAAATAAAAAAGATATAGAAGCTTGCAATAATTATTAAGCACCAGCGATCTATGTCACTTGCAGTGAATTGTCACCTGACACGACATACCGATTTAGAAATGACTGCATCTAAAGTGAAAATGTCATGACAGCGTCTGGCGTATCTGAATGGGTTCTCTAGAACTCACTGTTCATTGAAGCTCTTAGTAATGTTCTTTTTTTTCTGTCTCTCCTAATCCTTATGTTGTCACCCGTTGATTAGGTCGATTGTTCGCTGCTTTCCTCTGTCCTTCTGGCTTTCAATATGTCCTGTGAGTGTCAAATTCTCCAAACCGACATTCCTCTTTATGTGACCTAGAAATATCAAATGTCTCTTCTTGATTCTAAGTATACGAGGTCGGATCGAAAAGTGTCGGGACTGTTGTTATGGCAACGGAGATAAAGTACGCAGAGTGAAACCGCTTGACACAGACTGACCTTGAAATTTATCACGCAAAGTTATAACATCGTGCAGCAGTTTTTGGCTAAGAGGAACACTCCCCAAATCCGACAACCACCATATTCCCCAGATCTCACCCCACTTGCGACTTTTTCCTCTTTACAAACATCAAGACCCACTTGAAAGGTACAAGATTTAAAGATGTCGCTTTCCCCAAATAAAGGAGTTCGAGTAATGCTTTCTTGAAATGGAAATGACGCTGGTTAAAGTGTGTGGTTTTAGAAGGGAACTACTTCGAAGGAGATTAAATACAGAACTGATATGTTTTGTAGTTTATAGTTACACCAGTCCCGATACTTTTTGATCAAATCTAGTCTGGTCCCGACGAGGCAAACCTTCACCCCGCCATGCATCTTACATAGAAGCAAACCACTCACATTCCCTCAGTGAGAAGTAAGTTCCACTCGAGCAGTTTCTTCCCGCGAACAACTGCCCTGTGGAACCGACTCCTAACAGGATGCCCCCCCCCCCGCGATCACTGCAATCTTAATCTGCTCAAGGCTAGGGTTAAACCTTATCTTCCACCCCTATACGCACAATTGGCCTCCTAACGTAACCCTCTATTTCAAGCGGACCCCGGCCTTGTAAAGGGAAAACCTGACTGTAAAAAAAAACAAAAAATAAAGAAAAAAAGTGGCCCCTTTGTTTCTTTGCTCTGAACGAGAAAGTACATTTTTCATTAACAAATGGCTTAATTCCCAAAAGTTGAATTTATATTCGTAGCAACATCAGTTCTATTAGGGTCAAGTTATAAATACATAGAAAAAAAAAGAAATGATGACGTTAAAAACTTGAAACGTGGCTTAAAAAACAATCAAAATCTGTATTGAAAATTTATCTACAAATTAAAATTTGAAATAGAATTAAATTAGATTTATATCCCATAAACAATAAATAAATTATATTTAAAAAAATAAAACAATTTCAGTATTTGAAGTGGACTAAAAAGCATTTACACTAGGTAGGCTACTTTACTCAATATCAAATTGTTGGCTGCAGTTTTCATCTATCTCTATTTTTTTTTAAACGAACTGTAAACATTCAGTTTTTAATATAAAAATCTTATTGTTCGTTCACAAATAGCTTCATACCGCAAAGTAGAATTATATTCCTTGCAGTTTACGTTCTATATGGGTCCAGTTTCCTCTCTTACAAATGTAGAAATTATGGCTTTAAAATCTTCAGACATTTACCTAAAAAGGAAAGAGTCAACATCAGACTCGAAAGTCCTTCTACAACAGAAAATGTTCTTCGAGTAAAATGAAATTTTAACTCAATAACCGACACATATGTTATTAAAACAAATAAAATGACAATTTAAGCACGTCATTGTTTTCAACAGAAAAATAAAATGGTTAAAATGCTTAACATAAAATTGGCAATCTCAAGTTGAACAATTGAATATTTAGTTGATCTTAATTTAAATAGTTTCTTTAGTTTCATACAGTTTATTTTTCTTTGTACAAATGACTACAGTTTGCAATTTTACAATATGGCCGTCACGCGTTAAAAACTGATTTCGATCCAATCACGTTCGAGGCAGAGGAAGAACGGTATCTCACGAGAAAACGTGATTTGATCCAGACACATTTAGAAGATGTTAAAAAAATCCTGTGACATGGAACGTGACTTCTGCATAACGAATATCTGAAAATGAATAGAATATTCAGCTATATTCATGTATCCGATTTCATCGTCTGTTTTGAGGCAAATGCTCAATTTACAATGTAAATAAACATCTAAATCTTCCTTTGTCGCCGTGAATACGCAAATACGGCTGTGAAAGCGGTAGTCACATACTTTACCTTTCCGAATTCTTTTTTATTATTATTAGTAGTAGTATTATATTTATTTTACAATACGATTTCTTAAAAGTGAAAAAAAAAATCGAAGCAAAATTCAACAGACAACTCAACCATTTTAGTCTGATGAAGTGCAAAAGGACGAAACGCGTCGCATGAAAAACATATACATATAATTTAGGATTAATACAAATAAAATTTGTGACTTAGCTGGTTGATGTTATATTCATCACCTTTAACCCCAGAATTTCGTAAATGAACATTTTTTCAATCGCTCGGTCCACTCGTCAGAAGGTTTCAGCAGTTGATTGCGGATTTTCTCGTTTTCGTTATCTTTAGACTAAGTTTAATTAATTTATGCACTAGTTATTGGTGTTAGGTTGATTTTTTTCCGTTATGTGTGTGAGTGTGTTTGTATGTGTGTGTTTGTTTGTGTACGCGGGCGCGTGTGTGTATATGTGCTTATTTATTGAATGTTGTGTTTATTTCTTCTTTTAATTAATTTACTGTTTTCTTATACTCTTTCCCTATTCCCCCCCTCTCTCTCTCTCTCTTTCTCTCTCTCTCTCTCTCTCTCTCTCTCTCGGGTCTGAGGTTCAAAGATGATGTAACAATGTCATTTCCGGTATCGCAGACAGAACTTTTGTGTGTGTGTGTTTTTTGTTTTTGCTAATTCGTTTTCTCGAATCTGCTGAGATCTTGCTAGGTAAAGGTTATTTGGTAAGTATCCGCATAGTCTGTCTTATATTTTGATTACATAATATTTTTTAAAATTAATGCTTAAATGGCAAAATAAATATTTGTTTAAATGTCTTCACTGACCCATAATTTCATTTTTCTTATTTAGTATGTAGTAGTTTGTTTTTTATCTGGCCTGGTGGTATTTTAAGTATTCGGGTATTAGTTATAGAAGGTTATGTTTATAACTGTATCTTGTGTTGTTTGAATATATATATATATATATATATATATATATATATATATATATATATTCAAACAGCACAATATATATATATATATATTCAAACAACACAATATATATATATATATATATATATATATATATATATATATATATATATATATATATACACGCTCTATCTCTAATATTGAGCACTTTAGCACAGCTACCCGACCCCGTTTTTTACGGGGTGTATGGGGAATTTTTGCCCGAGCCTACGAGCTCGGTACCCCACATTAAATTCGGCCTTGTGCCACATCTGACCGCGTAGGCCGTTGGAAAATATCCTTCAGTCGGAGATTCGTCTCCAGTTAAGCTCGTCGAAATCTCTACCTTCGGGCAGAGAGGAACCCAGACGAGGCTATGCTGAAGGGCAAAGTCTCGTCTGGGGTGGTAGACAGCTACCCGACCCCGTTTTTTACGGGGTGTACAGGAAATTTTTGCCCGAGCCTACGAGCTCGGTACCCCACATTAAATTGGACCTTGTGCTATATCTGACTGCGTGGAGTTGTTGGTAGACATCCTGCAGTTGGAGATTAATTGCGGTTTTCACTTGACTCACTTCTACCAGTTGACTATTTCTTCTACGCGCCGCTGGCGAATCTTATATGGGTTGTTCTTGTCCTAAGTATTATCGTTCATTACCAACCTCCGTGTGATTATTCTATTCAGTAACCTTCCCTAGGTTACAACACTATCTGATTGTATTATACGACTATTTTTTCTATGCGTTTATTCAATTAACAAAAATTATCAAAGTTGTTGATTATGTATTTCTTCAAGTATTTCAGACTATTTGGTAAAATGTTGAAGTTGTTTTCTGTTGTAGCATACCTACAGACAATAATGGGTATGTCCCACTTCACATAAATACAATAGTGAATACTGTATGTTGGTTTGCAGTTGGAGATTCGTCTCCAGCTGTGCTGGTCAAACTCTCTGCCTCCGGACAGAGTGGATACCCAGTCGAAGGGTAGAGTCTCGTCTCGTCTAGTCTCGTGAAACAGTTACCCGACCTCGTTTTAAACGGGGTCTACAGGGAATTCTTGGCCGAGCCTATAGGCCCGGATAATCCACATTAAATTCGGCTTTGTGCCACATCTGACCGCGTGGAGCTGTTGGTAGATATCCTGCTGTTGGAGATTCATTGTGGAATTCACTTGACTCACTTCTAGCAGTTGACTACTTCATCTACGCGCCGCTGGCGAATCTTATATGTATTGTTCGTGTCGTTAAGTATTATAGTTCATTACCAACCTTTATTTGATTATTCTATTCAGTAACCTTCCCTAGGTTACAACATTATTCATAATAGGTTTGGATGTGTTCGTAATTATTTCGACATTGTTAAGATTGAATAAATTGTCTTGGATATTGGGTGTTATGTAGTTAGTACGTTGTACTATATGTCTGTTTTTATCTAGTTTTTTTGGTCATTGTTACTGTTGTTGTTAATAATACCATTATCTTTTTTACGGTTACATGATGTGCATGTCTTTTTCTTAGCATTGTGGATGAAATAATGAAAATACTGAAGGTGTTTGAAAATGTTTTCTATGTATCTTTCTTCTTCAGGTAAGTATTGAGGATTACAAATTTTTAATGCTCTTAAATTTATTTATTCCGTGGAGTTAGCTGGAACAATCATGAGTCTATCACGACAACCATCATGGTCCTATAATTATTCCAGATTTTATCCTGTTACAGTGGTGAGAATAGAAATTGATAGACATTACCTTTTCCTTGATATAAGATCTTAAAAATGTGCCATTTAATCACTAATTAATATTTTTCACCTTCGACAAGAAATTTATAGACAAAAATTTGGTTTACCGATGGTATTTAATCTTAGTGGCGTTTTGGCTTGTCTATTTTTGGAATTTCTAGAGAGTGATTTTACCACAAAATTCTTCTGATATTAGGTAAATATATGTTTCTTTACTAGTATACACACAAGATAGTTTTAATCGATCTTGTTAACACACTTAAAAAAAGTTACAACCACAAAAGAGTTTACCTTTGGATGTGAGTCTAACAATATTTGACCCTTTCAAGATATCATCCTGCACAGAAATATTATTCAGTTGGATGTCTACAGAAAAATTACCAACAGCAATGACCTTATCAATTTCTAAAAAGGTCGAATTTCTCGTACAAATCTATTGTCTCGCTTTGAAGACAAAAAATAAGATTTTTAACCAAAATTTCCAATTTTCTAGAAAGCATAAATAAATAATTTTTACAGTAAAAATTTCTTTGATCTTTTCTCTTAATAACAGCACAAAGATATTGAGGATAAAATTTTGTTATTTAGTTTTAGAGATTTATTTGATGATGTAGTGGCCTTGTTTAGTGAATTAATAGCGCTACCTACCTTAATGTATATATTTTTACAGTTTACATTTTAAACGATATATATATATATATATATATATATATATATATATATATATAGTACTTGGGAAATGAAAATAAAAGAAATTTAAATACCTATAGCACATTTCTCTCATCCTTTAACATCAATACACGGAAGGTTATTCGTGAGTATGAGCGGATTTTATTAAAAATTAGCAGATATAATGTCTGTAATTTATTCAATCAGACATGTCTAAATGAGGATTTGCTGCCTAAATAAAAAAATTTTAAATTTACATATATATATATATATATATATATATATATATATATATATATACACCATGAAGTCACAAGACATCATCACCGAAGGTTTGAGTGTGCTGGCCTTGTTCAGGTTGTTGATCCTACTCGATAATGCGCACTCTCCCAGAAACTATAACTAAGGTCTGCTCAGCATACTTGCAGTATAAACCACTGACCGAGCGTCTGCAATAGGAATTAACTAACCGCCCTTATAGACGGGTATCCTCAAATACGAGTGTCCAACTATAATTATATATATATATATATATATAGAGAGAGAGAGAGAGAGAGAGAGAGAAAGAGAGAGAGAGAGACAGATGGAAATATAGAGAAGTGACAGTAAAGAATAAAATAAAATATTCCCGTATGTGTTCCTACTCTGAATTTCCGAAACTCGCACTAATGACAGATAAGTGGATGTTTAAGTTTCGTTTTATTTAGAATGTTTTACCACGTAATTGCTAGATTGTCTAGTTTTGCTTGGCCGCCAGTCTAAGAGAATTAAAACGCTAAATTCAAAAACGTATTTGCGTACACGCGCGTGCTCGCGCACAGACACACACACACACACACACATATATATATATATATCCAGGTAAAATAAGAACAAATGGAGTACAATTCCACTATACGTAGCGTTTAACTTAAAAGAGGGCTCAATACAGAGTAGAGCTTAATATTAGTTATTTTAAGATATTTTGGTTAGACACATTTGTACATATATATATATATATATATATATATATATATATATATATATATATATATAGAGAGAGAGAGAGAGAGAGAGATAGATAGATATAGATATATATATGTTTTAATCCTAAAAAAAATTATATATATATATATATATATATATATATATATATATATATATATATATATATAGATAGATAGATAGATAGATAGATAGATATAGATATATATATGTTTTAATCCTAAAAAAAATTCTATATTATATATATATATATATATATATATAGATAGATATAGATATATATATGTTTTAATCCTAAAAAAAATTCTATATAATATATATATATATATATATATATATATATATATATATATATATAGATAGATAGATATAGATATATATATGTTTTAATCCTAAAAAAAATTCTATATAATATATATATATATATATATATATATATATATATATATAGATAGATATATAGATAGATAGATAGATATAGATATATATATGTTTTAATCCTAAAAAAAATTCTATATAATATATATATATATATATATATATATATATATATATATATATATATATAGATAGATAGATAGATATAGATATATATATGTTTTAATCCTAAAAAAAATTCTATATAATATATATATATATATATATATATATATATATATATATATATATATAGATAGATAGATAGATAGATAGATAGATATAGATATATATATGTTTTAATCCTAAAAAAATTCTATATAATATATATATATATATATATATATATATAGATATATATGTGTTTTAGTCCTAAAAGAAATTCTATATAATATATATATATATATATATATGATGATGATGAAATATCGAAACAGTTCGTGGAAGTTGAACTGATAACAGGAACATTTTCTTTTCTTTTTTTTTTGCTTTCTTTGGTGAAATCCCTTCCCGATTAATTTATTTGCACTTTTGAGAAGCACGATAGTATGAAAGCAGACGAGGCTTATTCTTGTAAAAGAATACACGGTTTTTATTTATGTAGAATTCTCCCCGAAACCTTCCTGTTCTACTAACCCCGACCCTTTCTTCTTCTGTTGTCCTTCTCAGATAATGTCGAGAAAAATGTCTGAAATGAATTATTGGCCAGCTTTCATCGCAGAGAAATGGTCGGCATCGGCTGGATAAAAATAACAGTAAACCGAGTATACAGAGTGAACTTTATTGTAAATAAATATCAGCCCGCATCATGGAGACAAAATTTCGGTTCTTGGTTTTTCCGAAAGATAAAAACAGGCTGTTGAAGATTTCACGAGTGGCCAATCATTTCCACGTGTGCTGCAGGAGAATATTTGGCAGTTGATCGGGTGCACAGCAGTACGGAGCTGACCACTTCTTTTTCGATTGTTTTTGTTTTCTTTGTTCTTTTAGGGAATTCATTTTCCGAAAATAGAGGTTACCCGAAAAACCTCGTCTGTCAATGTCACCTTTTCGGTTACCTCGCTTTAACACTAATAGTGAATGTACATGCGGAAGATGAAGTACCCTTTCAATGAGCCCCGCACTTTTCTGTCAGCCTGAAACTAGTTCTTCGGTTTTGTTTTGTTTTTCTGTTTTTAATAATTGGTTTGTGTCTGGAGTCTCAAATATATTCTTACCTTAATTTTTGCTTTTTCGATGGAGTCACGTATATAATATTTCTCAATACTTATTGTCTGGATACTCTAACCTATTATATTAATAATTACTGTGTCTGCTTTTTCAAATAGATTTTCATGGTAATTGCTATATTCCATGACGAATCAATGCTATAATTCTTTACACTGATAAAGAGGGAGTTACTTTCACAAGTGATTATACATTTTTTTTAATATATTTTACCAATTCAATTAAGACAGAGTTTAATCCATTGTTATTTTGTCATGTCGACATAGTCTGGTCGATTTCAAATGTTAATTCATACTTTATTAGAATGAGTCCTAAATAATTTACGTTTTTGTTTGTCCACTTTATTCTTCAAAAAAATTAAGTAAAAGTATATTCTATGTTCGAATTCCAGTCGAGTTCATTACATTCACTTACGTACTAATACTCTTGGGAAAGGTATGAATCCATCTCTTCTACCCCCTCCCACCAGGTATAGCAAGGAAGTTCCTATAACCTTAGGTGGCAACCAGTCTAGGGAAAGTAAACTCTGAATTCAAACCAGTCTGTGCGGGTCAGGCTCTGTCAAGCTAATTTGTCCAGGAAGCGCCCAGATCGCAGAATCCTAAAGTGCGAATACATGCGACTTGGGACCGCGTGTGAATCCAAATTCCGACTGAAACTCCGACAATGTATTTTCACGTCCGAAGGAATACGACTTCTGTTACACTTGGTCAGCTTTTGTTCGAGGTGTGGCGAGTTCGTTTGACGGAGGTGTGTTAACTATTTATCCATAGCTGGGACCCTTACAGGAGCTATCACCCTTGGTCAGGGTGAACCTGGGAACACCAGCGAGAAGTGGTTCTACGTTCCTCAAAACCTCATGATCATAGACCTTCCTGTTGGACTTAGTTTATCGTCATACCCACAACGCGGATCTATGCGGCTGGGGTCGGCTTGTGAATCCAAATTCTCACTGAAACTCCTGCAATGAATTTTCATGTCCAATTGAATAAGATCCATGCTACACTTGGTTAGCTTTCATTCGAGGTGTGGCGGAGATGTGTTAACTATTTATCCATATCTGGGACCCTTACAGGTGCTACTACCCTTGGCCAGGGTGGACCTGAGAACACCAGCAAGAGGTGCTTCCACGCTCCTCAAAACCTCAAGATGTTAGGCCTTACCCACAACACGGATGTATTTTATCGTCATACCCAGGACGTCATGTGGCTGGGGTCGGCTTGTGAATCCAAATTCCCGCTGAAACTCGTACAATGAATTTTTGCGTCCAACTGAATACGACCTCATCTACGAATCGTTAGCTTTCATTCGAGGTGTGGCGAGTTCATTTGACGTAGCCGGCTCAACCGACGGGTGAATGCCGCAACAGGAAGGCATGTAGGCAATTATATATTCGCCATTATTTGTTAGTTATCAATACTTTCGATAACTTTTGAGAAAATTCCGTAGGTTTTTATGTGAAAATGGTTCGAAGAACTCTTGAATTTGGTTTACATTATAAAAAGTTTTCCCCGTCATAATGTTTTCCAGGAATATTTGAAAATAATTTCGAAATTGTTTAGGGGGTTCTAATCCTGAAATTGGAAGAAAATCTGTAATATTTTAGGAATATCCTTATTTATGTGCCTTGTCCCCTCAGAACGTTGGCGATTACGGCTCTCCATGATTTCTTATACTTTGTAGGTCTTAATAAATTTTGTCATTTTGTTATCTCTCCTAAAATATATTCTATAAAAGAATATTCTATGTTCGAATTCCAGTCGATTTCATTACATACACTTATGTGCTAATAACCTTAGAAGAGGTATAAATCCATCTCTTCTCCAACCCCACTCCCAGCTATACATAAAATAGCAGGGAAGACTGGTTCCTATAGCCTTGGGTGGCAACAAGTCTAGGAAAAGTAAACTCTGAATACAAACCAGCCTGAGCGGGTTAAGCTCTGTCTTAATAAATTTTGTTGTCTCTCCTAAAACTTTGGGCGGGGAGAGATAATAATGGTTTAGTGATACCAGTTTTACTAATTAACCCATAGCTGGGGGAAGAGAGGTGGATTCATACATTTCCCAAGTGATTTGCGCGCAAGTGAATATAAAGAGCCCAACACGGCTCTTTTAATTCCATTACACCATCTGCAGATTCAGGTTTACGGCACCTGATATTCCCAAGCGGTCACCTAACTAGGTACTGACCAGGCTCGACGTTGCTTAACTTCGGTGATCATACGGGAACTGATATTTCAACGTAATATGACCGTAAGACTCGTAAATTCAGGTCAAAAAGACAAAGTTTGTCTTCTGTGTGTTGGCAGCTCCAGCAAAACGTGTTGCTTCACTGTGAATTAAATACTTGTACTCTCTTTACACACTAATCTATTAACCAAAATGTGAGCCCATGATCTTATGCCATACTAAGGTACGTTTAATAGAGTTTGTTATTGTCGGCAGAAAATTACAGATATAGTGAGAGTTACTGTTCTATTGTCATTTAAATGTTAAATCAATCAATGAATAAAAAGATTGGTAGTAAGCGGGATATGTTTAGGTGAGAAGGTCCTAGCAAGGGTGAGGATATTGACAGGTGTGTGGGTGTGAGGTGGTCAGGAGTCTCCGAGACCGTTCAAAGGTCATAGACCTTAGAACTGCCCAAGTTGACATTTTAACATGGCGGCGTTTAAACAAAAGAACGGACATATGTCATCATGTCAAACTGGGTCCAATACAGTTAATTTTATTTTCTGCTTGCGATAATTAAGACTGGGTAATCACCAACGACAAATGTCCACCCAGTGGCATTCTACTTTACTAGTTCTCCTCCTCACCTTTTTCTACCCCCCTCTCTATATATGTCCTACTGCCTCTATTTCTCTCTGCGTTTTGGTCTCCCTCCTTCTGTTTCCCTATACCTATTTGTCTCGTTGTCTTTCTCTCTAATCATTTGTCTCCCCTTCCTCTCTTTTTTATCTACTTCTTCGTCACTTTCTCTCCTTCCTTCTACATCTTTGCCTCCCCCTCTCTCCCTCTATCTCTTTGTTC
The DNA here is from genome assembly GCA_964036315.1 of Acanthosepion esculentum. Lineage (NCBI taxonomy): Eukaryota > Metazoa > Mollusca > Cephalopoda > Sepiida > Sepiidae > Acanthosepion > Acanthosepion esculentum. Next base: position 14,511,753 of record OZ038490.1, on the reverse strand, counting down.
CCCTCCTTCTCTTTTTTCCATCCCTCTCTTTCACACCCTCCTCCTCTTTCCCACTACCTCATTTTCTCCCTCCACCTCTCTCCCTATCAGTCTTTGCCGCCACCTCTTTTTCCGTCCATCTCTTTCCCTCCCTCACTTTCCTTCTACTTCTTTGTCTCCCTATACTACCTTGTCTCCATCTCTCTCTTTCCCTCCATCTCTATGTCCACCTCCATCTCTCTCCCTCTACTTCCTTGTCTCCCAGTCTCTCTTTCCTTACATCTCTTTGTCTCACTTTAACTCTTTCACTCCCACTCTTTCCTTCCCCACTCTTTTCCTCTACCTCTTTATCTCTCTTTCCTTCTATTCCTTTGTTTCTTACATTTATTTCCTCTCCCTCTCTTTTCCTCTAATTCTTTGTTTCTCTTAATCTCTTTGTCTACCCATTTTGTCCTTCTCACTCTTTCCTTCTACCTCTTTTTCTACCTTTCTCTCCAAATATCCATCCATCTCGCTTTTTCTCTCTGTTTCCCTCTTTCTTTCCTTTGTTATACCTTCTCTTCACACTCTCTCTTCCTCCTTCTCTTTCTTCTTGCACCCCGTTTCACACTTTTTTTCGCCGATTTTCTCTCCATTCTTTTTCTGCTTATCTCTCTCTTTTCTTTCTTTGCCTCTCACGATCACATTATTTCGTGCGCGCACACACGCCCACACACGTACATGCTCACACATAGGTAACTATCTACCAACAAGAAACATACCCTCAAATACAGAAGCACGCTCACACGGACAAAATGAGTCTATTATATGATGTTCACCCTGTACAAGGCTCAGGAGCCACTCGTGATAGAAGGTTACAGAATAAGAGGCGCAGTTTACGGGGAAGACTAAGCCTAGAGTTAAACAGGTTAATTGCAGTGATCGGCAGTTGGTTCCACAAAACAGATGGAAATGAAGGTAAACATGGCATAGACGGGAAAACGTGAAGGTTAAAACTGGCGGAAATATGAAATGTAGTTCGTCTGAACACTTTCCATCGTAGATCCAGGTATCAGCACCAGTCAAGTGGCCCTAGCATGACGTACGTCTCATAGTACTGCATAGAGGGTACTTCAAGAGAAGCTCCTGTACCCGTATCATTTGCAACGTGTGCAGGGTTCTTCGCTCTCTGACCACTCATCACAGGAGAACTTTTGCCGATGGATTAGATCACAAACTGCTAATCCATTGTTTGTCTCTTCAGTTTGTTTACGTATTAGGAAACATTTGGAAGAGATGGAATAACAAATTTACACAACCAACGCAGATCAGAATCCCCATACAGGTTAGACACCAACATCTGTTTACGATTAATGTGTAGGCTGGTATTTTAGATAACTGTCTGGTAGGTCCGTGTGTTCTCCCAGCATGTCTTGCAGAGGCTGTCTACAGGGACTTTATTTCGAACACACTTTCAGACCTGCTAGGGGATGTACCTTTGCTAATAGGCGCGAAACCATTCAACGGCAATCAGTGATCCGACGAGTTAAGCGGAGGACATTTTGAACATGCTATGAGTTGCTGTGTTGAGGTACAACAATGGCCTTTTGGACAATATGTTTATATGGACATTTTATTTTGTTTTGGGGTCAGGAAATCACCCACAAGGTTTATACAAGTATTTTTGGATTGTATCTTGGATTGTACATTTAACAGCTTAACCGAAAACTTTAAACTTAATAACTCAAAAAAAAGAAGGATTCGTGGACATATTAAGAAAGGTAACGGGAAAGCACTCCAGTATATTTGCCAAGTCGTGGTAATTGACAAAAAATAGACATTGTGAAGGGCCCTAATATCCTACGTTCCGATGGGATAATGTATTTTTATAGCCGATGATGCAAATAAATTACCTAACTGACAAATCAACTGATGTGATGGAATAACCTGACACCCCCATGAGAGGCGACACTAAGCACATATAAGTATCCGTGAGGACAGCGGACAGCGGAGTCAAGCGGGGATCTGTAATTCAGATCTTTGCTGCTTTCGAGCTGTACGTCTTCGGGCACAGAGGAACCCGGACGAGGCTATACCGAAGTGCAAAGTGTCGCCCAGGGAGGTAGACAGGCACGAACCTGTTTAGGCGGGGTTACGGGGAATTTTGGGGCAAGCCTACGGGCCCGGAATTCCCCACATTAAAATCGGCCTTGTGCCACGTTTATCCTTGAGGAGAGGCAGATAAATACCGTTGAGCTGGGATCGGCGACAACTAGCAGACTTCCGACAGCAGAATGCACACGACGGTACTGACTTGCGACGACCGGGCGCATAACTATTACTTCCTTGCTTGTTGTACCCGTTTCTACAATAAACCTGCTACTATTTATGCACCATCATCATAATCATCATCATCACCACCACCACCACCACCAACAACAACAACAACAACACCACTATCATCATCGTCATCACTATCACTAGCACCTCCACCGCCACGACATAATAACCAACATCGTCACCACCATCATCACCACAATCACCATCGTCATCATCATCATCATCATCACCATCATTATCATCTTCATCTACATCACTATCACCGCGAACTCCAACACCACCACATGATCACCATCATTATCATCAACAAAACCCCCACTCCCACCATCATCATCATCATCACCCTTACCATCATTATCTCTATCATCATCACCACTACCACCACCACCATCACTACCATCTTCATCGCCATCATCCCTATCTTCAGCAGCCATCTTGATTATCATCATCATCATCACCATTATCATCATCATCATCATCAGTCCCCATTACCGATTTCATAGGATCGCCGGGCAGATGATCCCCCTGAACAGCTCCTTCCAAGTGTTTCGTTTGTATCTCTATGAATCATCTTCCAGCCCTTTTTGTGACGCTGTCAACCCATTTTGTTTCTTCTCTGTCTGCCTTTTACCCTTTTTACCTACGGTGATACCTTCTAGCATATCAGTGGAAAGATTGTTGCTTCCAATGACCCGACCGTACCCTAGTAGACAATTCCAGCCGGTTCCTTACATTCACTTACGCACAAATAACCATGAGAAAATGTCGTGAATCCATCTCTTCTCTCCCCCAGCTACGGGTTAAATAGTAGATAAGCCGATGACGCTTCTTCTAGATGGTGTCTCGTACTATGACTACGTAGAAGACTCTTGCCATGGTTCTGTAGAATCTTATTTCTAAATTTTACATGTAACAAATATATATTTTCAAATGGCTCTCAAAGTTTACGATGACAACTAATTTAATGCTCGGATGGCACTACTTTAATTAACTTGTCCACTCGTAAAACATATTGATTTTCTTTTAACAATTCTTGTAAATTAACATTTATTAGGTCTTCCTCAAGCAACGGCATTTGTCAAAATCAAAAAAATCTTCATTCTTTCATCATTTTAAAAGAAGGGTCCATGGCTTCTGAAAGAGTTATGTGTACCTTGTGTGAGGAATTACATTATTTACAAGTGTCAAGTTTAAACACGTGCTTACGTCATTGATAGATGACAATAACAATAACACATTTCTAAAAGAAACATATTTCGATTCACGTCTAATCTTTCGTGTCCCGTTATTACTTTGATGTACTAAAAAAAACAAATCAATTTCCATGCCTGATGATGTCTGTATGAACAGATGAAAGTACTAGCAAAAAGAGACCTTATACAGCTTGAATTTATTAAAAACAGGGATCATAACATTCATCTAGAGGTTCGTGGGTTAATGTAATTTTAATAAATTTGTTTGCGAAGATGTATTCTCGGCCACTTATATCATTAACTTCACTAATCTGTTTTTTGTATGAATGATTCATGTAATATATATATATATATATATATATATATATATATATATATATATATATATATATATATATTTTAACATACAACGTGTCTTAACACGTGCGATAGCCTGTCTTCATCAGCCACCGACCAGCGGTGATACCACGGTTTCGGTGCCTATGGCGTACCGCCACCCCTGGGCCCACCAGCAGCGTTTGCCACCAGGGAGGGTATGAAGATAAAATAATTGATCGTTCCTATTTGTAAATTCTTGTAATGAAATGAATAAACTATTGTTCCTCGTTGCAGCTTCTATCCGTAATTAACGCGTTTGCCGTTATTGACGCGCTCGTAAAAATCGTTATAGACGACCACGCAAATATTTTACTTGCGCATGTTAGGTCGTGATGTTGCGCGCGTTTTATTTGCTTGTTTTGATCTCGACCAAATCCAACCTGACGCATGCTGAACTGTTTTTTGAAAGCGATGCGAAACGCTCTTCAACCAACGGCCAGTGATGCCTATTTTTCAAAGGAAGGAAATGACCGATGTCCCAGAAAACCAACGACACCCAATCTTAATAGGCATCACATGACACGTCCAACCATTTTCCACACATTCGGCACACAGTGACTCGTACCGGTTTTTCTTTAGTTCGTGCGCCTCCACCCTGTTCTCTTCCAAGGGGACTGTTAACTCTATTAGGAAGACAGTCTTTTTTGAGTTGGACTACATCACAATGTCGGGACGCTTGTCTGTCTGTGCGATGTGTATTGGAAATTTTAAGGATGTCATTATATCCACTGAAACCTTCCAATCAATCCCACCACTCAGCAGCTTCATATTGGGGGCTGTTTGTTTTTTCTTTGCAGGGCATTCACCCTCCTTATGGAATTCGATCTTAGTTTCCTTGGCTGCCACAAGCTGTTGGTTTGCTGTCTCACATTGTGTTATTATTAGATCCCTAAATATATATATTTCAGTATGAGGACATCAACGAATGTTCTTACGTCATTGACAACTGCATACTACTTTCTCTCACTTCGCAATAGTACGCATCTATCAATGACGTAAGCACGTGTTCAAACTTGACACTTGTAAATAATGTAATATATATATATATATATATATATATATATATATATATAAAAGAATCATATTAAGCCTCAAACATACTCAAAATGAGCAATTTTTAATCGAATTCGCCCCAAGAAAACAAGAAGTCGGAAGAGAGTTCGACAAGCGAGAAGTACGAAAAAAGAAACTGTTAGCATAGAACTTACGGTTGCATATAGCATAATCAAGTATAAGTTGATGAGACTTTCTGACAATCTAGTACTGAGCTTAAACAATTAACAATTATTTCGCTATGCTACCTAGAATTTTTATCATTTAAACGTAGAACTAGATTGCGTCGATATTTCATCAATTTACAGTTCAGTTGTTGTTAACTTAAAAACCTGTTTTTTTATTATTCTTTCACACTCAGTAACCACATGCATCTTAGTGGCTTTGTTACCTTAATTCCTGTTTTATTATTCTCTCACCCTTAATAGTAATTTACTTTTTCTCATATTCTCTTACACTCAGTAACCACTTGCATCTTAGTGGCTTTGTTACCTTAATTCCTGTTCTTTTATTATTCTCTCACCCTTAATAGTATTTTTCTTTTTCTCATATTCTCTCGCATTCAGTAACCACTTTCGTCTTAGTGTGTCTTTATCGCCTTCATTAGTGAGAAATGATTAAAAGAAATGGCCGCCATGCGTGGGCTGCCAGGTGCAAAACCTTGCTCACTTAACGTTAAGAAAAGAAAGAATGTGTCCAATGTCAAGAATAGTCCGGAACTTTAGCAAATTAATTTTCTCGGGCGAATCATACTTAGTCCAGTCTTCTCCCAGTGGACGTCTAAGTGTCTGGAGAAATCCCAGTCGGAAATTTTCCAAAGACGCCTATAATCAACTGTCACAAAAGATGGGTTATCGGTAATGATCGGGGAATTGATTACGAATACTGGTTGTTCGGTCTTTGTAGAATGCAATAGCAATTTTGTTGCTGCAAGACATATTCCTGAGCCGTCGGTGGTGTAGCGGTTAGCATAGTTGCCTTCTGAACAGTCGATAGCTGTGCGGATTGAGGAATCTGAGAGCCGAGTTCGAATTTCAGTTGAATCCTTTAAATTCACTTGGGAAAGGCATGAATCCTCTTTCTCTCCCTCCAGCTAGGGATAAATAGCAGGACAGAATCGGTTCTATAGCCTTGGATAGCAACTTGTCCAGGAGAAGGACAACTCTGGATTCAAAACCTGCGGATTGTTGTTTGGGGCCTTGTGGCATGTAGTGCACCAGGTCTCTGTATTCGGCCCTTCAAAAAGTGTGGTTGGTTCTGCACAAAGCCTTCACCACCCACTATAATTAAATCATATGTGCTGGTGTCGGGCTGTCGGTTCCTAGGATCTGAGCTGCTTGACACTGATACGTCGAATACGATGGGAGCGTCCCATATATATGTATATATATATATATATATATATATATATATATATATATATATATATATATATATATATATATATATATATGTATATGTGTGTGTGGGGGGGAATTTCAGCCGAATGTATTACGTTCTCTTACGTGCTAATACCATTGGGAAAGCTGTTAATCCTCTTCTTCTGCGTCAAGCTATGGATAAGTAGCAGGACAGAGTGTTCTATAGCCTTGAATGTCAACTTGTCTAGGAGAAGGACAACTCTGAATTCAAAACCTGCTAAGGGTCGTTCGGGGACCTTGTGGCACGTAGTGCGCCAGGTCTCTGTGTTCGGCCCTTCAAAAAGACTGTTTTTTTTTTGTTTTTTTTTGCACAAATCCTTCATTACTATACTCAAATCATATGTTCTGGTGTCTGGGCTGTCGGTTCCTAGGAACTTAGTTGGTTGACCCTCATAAGTCGAATACGACAGGAGAGTCCACCATATATTCTTGACCTTCAGCAAGCAACCATTTCATATTATCCTATGAATTTAAATGTAACATCAAACGTTATCGTCTATTTTCATAATTCGGCTTCTTTTCTTGTTCTCTCTCCTGAATAATGTTGTTTTCTTTTTCTCAAATCCTTGCACATCCATTGCATATTCGTGGCTTTATTGTTTTGCTTGCGGACCCCAAGTACACATGGCCTAGAGGATAAGGCGTTGCTTGAAATGATTCAGTCACTTGACCCAGAGACACGTGAGTTCAATATCTGGCCACATCAGAGGTGAACAAACACTTGAAAAGTTGAGTTACTTAAGGGAAATAACTGAAACTGAGTTATCCAGAAAAAAGGCATGGCCCGTGGGATTTGAACAATATACATAAGTGGAGTAAAGAAATGGTTCGAAATTCCGACATATATCATCTGAAGAAGTCCGGCGCATGCAACGGCCGAAATGTCGTGAATATGACAATAAAAATGAGGGCAACAGTCCGAATAATGTAAATAGTGTAAATAGTTACAATAACTTATCTCTGAAATATAGACTGTGAATATGACAATAAAGATGAGGACAACAGTCCGAACAATGTAAATAGTGTAAATAGTTACAATACCTCATCTCAGAAATATAGACTGTGAATATGACATTAAAGATGAGGACAACAGTCCGAACAATGAAAATAGTGTAAATAGTTACAATACCTTATCTCAGAAATATAGACTGTGAATATGACAATAAAGATGAGGACAACAGTCCGAACAATGTAAATAGTGTAAATAGTTACAATACCTCATCTCAGAAATATAGACTGTGAATATGACATTAAAGATGAGGACAACAGTCCGAACAATGAAAATAGTGTAAATAGTTACAATACCTTATCTCTTAAATATAGACTGTGAATATGACAATAAAGATGAGGACAACAGTCCGAACAATGTAAATAGTGTAAATAGTTACAATACCTTATCTCTTAAATATAGACTGTGAATATGACAATGAAGATGAGGACAACAGTCAGAACAATGTAAATAGTGTAAATAGTTACAATACCTCATCTCAGAAATATAGACTGTGAATATGACATTAAAGATGAGGACAACAGTCCGAACAATGAAAATAGTGTAAATAGTTACAATACCTTATCTCTTAAATATAGACTGTGAATATGACAATAAAGATGAGGACAACAGTCCGAACAATGTAAATAGTGTAAATAGTTACAATACCTTATCTCTTAAATATAGACTGTGAATATGGCAATAAAGATGAGGACAACAGTCCGAACAATGTAAATAGTGTAAATAGTTACAATACCTCATCTCAGAAATATAGACTGTGAATATGACATTAAAGATGAGGACAACAGTCCGAACAATGAAAATAGTGTAAATAGTTACAATACCTTATCTCTTAAATATAGACTGTGAATATGACAATAAAGATGAGGACAACAGTCCGAACAATGTAAATAGTGTAAATAGTTACAATACCTTATCTCTTAAATATAGACTGTGAATATGGCAATAAAGATGAGGACAACAGTCCGAACAATGAAAATAGTGTAAATAGTTACAATACCTTATCTCTGAAATTTAGACAGATTCGGTCTAATATCCTCATCTTTGTTTCGGCCTTGTGCTTTTTATCCTTTTCTGGTGTTTGTCGATCTGGGTAATTTTTCATAGGTTTTCTAACTAAAACAATTATTTTATATACAGGGATTGTCTATTCTCATTCTGTTTTCGTTTTTTCCACAGAATCTCTTAGACATGTGGTAAAAGAAGACGAGAAAAATATACTAACAACTGCAAAAGAAAAAAAAGCAGAAATTCTGGTTATCAGCAAAACAAAATCCCAAGAAGTGAGTTATGATCAAGTGTAGAAGCTTAAATATCTGCGAAATTTTTTTAATAGACGATGGAAAATGTGACACCGAAATCCGAAGTACGCTTTGGACTAGCGAAAGAAGCCTTCCAAAAGCTAAACAAGGTACTTAGAAGCCGAAAGTTTTCGTCAGAAACAAAGGAGTGCTGGACTGCTATGTGATATAGATCTTATATGGCAGGGAATGCCGGACAGTGTCCCTACAGATGAGGATAAAAACGAAGTAGCAGAAATGTGGCGCTCAAGGGTGGCCCGAAAGTCTTGTCACCCCTACATAATATAATTTAAGATGGCTGACACTAGCTCCTAGAGTTTGGGAAAGCGGCTGCTTGCAAGTGTATGGAAACATAATCGGGTGCATTCTGGCAAGAGCATAGAGTATCTGCAACATGTGTTCACCGCAAGATTCGGTAAGCCAGCTCCTTCGAAGATGGGAACATAAACTGCGATGGGAACATAAACTGTTTCTCACGCGATCACTTAAGGATAGACCGATGACGGGGCGACCCTCAACGCGAAAGGGTTTCATGTGCACAGGTGGAGGCATCTGTGCTGCGATCAACCAAGAAGTACGGGTGACAAGACTTTCGGACCGCACTAGAGAGACGGGTACTGAACATTCCATGGACGGATCGAGCAAGCAAGAAGAAAAGTCTTAAAGACAATGGCAACAGGAAGAGCACTTGTACTCATAATCAGGAAACGACAGCTAAAATTCCTTGGGCACATAATGAGGAAGAAGGAATTGGAAATTTACCTGATGAGCTTGTGTGAACGGATAGCGGAACGGGGCGCGGGAACTTTACCAAAGGGAGAAAAACTGGTAAAAACCGCTAGAGATAGGAAGTTGTGGAGAGCCATGAGCGCCTATGTCCTGAGGGGAGGCAGCACATAGAAGGAGAATAATATTATTCACCCAATTCATCATTTATCTAACTTAAGTTAGATGAATGAGTTTGTTCTAAGGGCGTACAAGAAGTAAATAAGATGTGCATGGGGATATGTAGGATAGATAAGAGTTGACCTTAAGACGTTAAGGTCGTCGCAATTGTGAAAGAATGCTTTGGGGAGTTTGTTTCATAATGCAAGAGTTCTAGTGAAGAAGCTATCTGAGTGAAAGTTCTTCGTTACTAATGAATGAGGATGACGCAACACAGTGGCCTTGCGGTTTCTAGATGTGAAAGTTTGAATTGGTGGATCTAAGGAAGGTAGGTCGCCTGAACAACAACTGCAATGGAAAGCGTACCGAGAGGCAAGCTACGTTTAGTTATTAAAAAAAAGGTAAAGACGTAGAGATTCTTTTCGAGATTTCTGAAAACAAGGGCAACACTTCATTTTAGAATGTCAAACGACCTTTGTCGAATAAATGTTCGATTAATCACTCCTTACATAATAATCATAATGGAGATTAAAATGATCTCATTTGGTAACGAAAATGGATGTGTTTCTTTTCCGGATTTGTAAGATCTGCAAAATCTGTACATAAATCATAAGAAAAACGTTTTTCCAAATTAAGACATCGTTATTGGTTTTATAGTTGTGCATATCAATAAAGTAAAAAAAAAAAAAATGACGGGGTTGGAGCGTAAATTCTTTTATTCAAACAAGGAATTAGAATAAAATAAATATAAAAATGTAACAAAACTCGAAATAGCAGTAATTCGGCTAATTTTCCAGCCGCTTTGAATTCGACAAAAAAAAAATAAAAAAAAAAAATAAAAGACTCCCCCCACCATTACACACACAAAAAAATGGAAAAACAAAAAGATAATGACGCCTGATTCTTTCAATCAATGGATTTTTTCCCGCCAATTTTTGATGGATAGAAATGGTGGTTGGGGAAGCCGATCCACTCCATCATCTTTTAAAGGCAATCAACAAAATTTAAAGGTAACGGGAGATTACACGGGTTGGGGGAGGGTTCGAAATCGTAGCAGGTCTAGATAATATAGCGAGTGTAGTTAGGCTTTAAAAAACGGGAGGTAAGATAGAAAAAGGAACGAAAGTGAAAGAAGGGGAAATAGAGAGATATAAAAAGAAAGAGGGCGATAGATAGAAAAAGAGAAGGGGGGATAGGGAAAGAAAAAAGAAAGGATGAAAAAGTGAAAGAATGAGATAGAACGAATATGGTTGAAAGAGAGAGAGAGAAGAAAGAAAGGACGAAAAGAAACAGAGAAAGAAAAGGAAAGAATAAGGCAAAAAGAGTTTGACTGAAAGTGAAAGAGAAAAAAGACAGAGAGGGAAAGAAAGACATAGATAGAGAGAGAGAGAGAGAGAGAGAGAGAGAGAGAGAGAGAGAGAGAGAGAGAGAGCTGCCGCATATGTAGAACGACTCAAAAATTTCAGTTAAATGAAAGCTTAAAATTTTACAATAAAATCCTTCTCTCTGGTTCATTTACACACACACACACAGACACACAAACACATACACACACACACATATATATATATATATATATATATATATATATATATATATATATATATATATATATATTGTATTGGATAGCAATCTCTCTTTTATACAAGTTTCATTAAAAATGAATGACAAGGGAAAGAAAAAAGGCAGTAACTTGTCAGTCGGTTTTAAGAATATATATATATATATAAGACCTTAACTTGTAAGAACTTATATATAAGAACTTAACTTGAAAATAATTTAATTATAATTAAATTAACTTAAAATATTATTTATCTTTATCTATATTGCTCCTTATAATTTTAAGTTGAGCTCTCTCAGGGATATTCCAATTTGGAAAATCTTATTTATCTATCCTTTCCGCTTAGGATGTGTGGGTTTGTAAACAGTGACTATTACGGCTAATAATGCAAGACTCTTCAGTAAATCGAATCGAGTTCTCTCAGTCACTGTGTGTTTATCTAAAAATAAATACGCTTAAATTTACCTTCTTCTCTGCCGTGCGCCAACGGCTTCAGGGTAAAATTTCCGACTGACGCGAATTCAGCCGGTTTTCGAGTCTAGCCAGAGGCAACCGGACGTCTAACCACACTGATGAGCTGTGATACAGCGAAACAGTCTGTCTGTGGATGACAATATATATATATATATATATATATATATATATATATATATCTTATCCCATTATTCCCTACCCCCATTTTTCATTTTCCCCTTTTTACCTCTTTTTACTTTTTCCCCATATCATTTCCGTTGAGTTGACAGATTAAATAGGTCAATGTCTGATCCTTACCCCCCTCCTTCCTCAATATTAAGTATTATAATAAAAATAAATTTTAAA
>OZ038490.1:14482335-14494835 GCA_964036315.1 Acanthosepion esculentum | reverse complement strand
AGTAGACGCATCACTTGTCATTTATCAGAAATAATATTTATTAACTCTCAATCAACAAGAGCCCGTAAGAAAAATACTGGTTGAAAACACGAGAGTGCTATGAGAGAAAATTGTAAGAACGTTGGAAAATATAATTAAAAAAATTAATAAATTTATTAAATGTTCCTTGTCCGTCATATTTAAGGATATTTAAAAGAAAGGTGTTTCCCTATATATATATATATATATATATATATATATATATATATATATATATATATATGGTTTTGCACAATACAATCGAAATATCGGTGCTGATCGAAAACTGAGTGTTGCATAATTTAAATATGGATATGTATACTGTACTGCAATGATAGTGGAGCAGCCCATTTATTTACAGGAGAGGGTAATAAAATAATATATATATATATACATATATATATATATATATATATATTAATTTCTTCAAAGTTCGGATGGACACACTGTCTCTTCTTGAATTCAAAACCCCATAAATTAGACTCACGTTTGTTTAACAAGTCGAATGTAGGTGAAAAATAATTAACAAATTTAACTCAAACAACACAAAAGTTAAAATACCAGAATTTCTTTCTTATTTTCCTCCATATCTCATTCTCTGATGAAGCTTTAATAAAAAGTAAATGTGTTAGATTAATAAACACTTCCTATGTGTTCTTTAACTTAACATACATATATATATATATACATATATATATATATATATATATATATATATATATATACTAGCAGCATGGACCGGCGTTGCCGGTGCTTGATACAAAAATCGTACGTTTTGGCAGTTTGCTCTTACTTTTCAACGAATATGTGTAAACTGATTTGCAGTACAAACGGTAGTTACGCTCACCAAGCGTTTCATGTGACAAAACATACTGCCTCCGTTGAGATTGACTGGAAAGTGTCAAAGAGGCCTCTACCTCGGTTTCCTCCTCCCGCTATCTCTTTGCCAAAGAGGCTCTTTTGGAACGCCTGCTAAGGTTGCCTTGCCATGGTATTTTGGCACGCTTAGCAAAGCTGCCGGGTCGGTCATCGCCACGGCACTCAGAAGAGTGCAAAGCAGAGACTGAAGTAGACGCCAGCCGCTTCTCCCCCAAGGAGGCGCACTCAATGGAATTCTGCTCCCGTTTCTCCTTAGCCAGTGAGGCTTTTTTAGAACGCCTGCTAAGGTTGCCTCGGCTGGGTGTTTTTGCAGCCTTTGCAGAGTTGCCGGGTTGGTCATTGCCACGGCACGCAGAAGAGTGCAAAGCAGAGGTTGAAGTAGACGCTATATGATCATCTGTAACCGGAGTTATTATGTGCTCCTCCGCAGTCGCCTGTTCTGCATGTGTAACGTTAACGGTGTTAGGGTTCTTCAGTTGTCGACGTACGGATGTTCGTCATGTAGGAGCCATTTGAAGGGTTGTAGAAATGCTGTGTAAGAATGCGAATAGAAGTTGATGCCGAAGCTGAAGCGGTGCAACCTCGTTGTATACGAAAACTAAAAATGCAGTGGAGCGGTATGGAAAAAGCTTCTCCTAGCTATGGGCCATGCTTTCTTTAGCACGAAAACGTCGCTGTAGGAAGAGGTTACGCAACCAAAACGTTGAAGCGTTGAAGGTTAAAAAGTAGTGAAACACTGAGGTGTACTGGGCCGCGTAGTAAAGGCAGAAGAGAAGTAACTTGCGACAGAAGTTAACTGTCTAATAGCAAAACTGAACTACGAAAAGGTAGAAATAGGTATAGAACGCTAAGATGGACTGAGCTGCCCAGTAAAGTCAGCACGCGGAGATAAAATGGGTAATGCAAACGTTTAAGCAAGTAGGTAACTTGCGGTAGACTCTAAGAGGGTGTCAAATTTGGTTGAAATGCGATCATTCCTTCTGTAAGCAAATTTTTTCGATTATCGATCTTTTCGGAACCTGAGTCCGAAATGAAAAATCGGGCTCCATCATGTCCTTACGGCAGCCATTTGCAAACTCGTGTTGAAAACCGCATCGAAATTGGGTTGAGAAATGGTCGAGGTAACGACGCCCACGACAGACACACAGACAGACAACATGAGAAATATAGATAGGACATATATATATATATATATATATATATATATATATATATATATATATATATATATATAGCGTGTCCACAAAGTTCGTGTACACTTAAAAAAATTTATAACTTTATTTGTATTTGTGATAGCAGTTCGAAGCAGTTGAAGGAGGCGTCCACCCTCGAAGCAGTTGAAGGAGGCGTCCACCCTCGAAGCAGTTGAAGGAGGCGTTCACCCTCGAAGAAGTTCAAGGAGGCGTCCACCCTCGAAGAAGTTCAAGGAGGCGTCCACCATCGAAGCGGTTCAAAGAGGCGTTCACCCTCAAAGAGGTCCAAAGGAGGCGTCTACCCTAGAAGGAGTTCAAGGAGGCGTCCACCGTCGAAGCAGTTCAAGGAGGCGTCCACCCTGGAAGAAGTTCATGAAGGCGTCCACATTCAAAGCACTTCAAGGAGGCGTCTACCCTTGAAGCAGTTCAAGGAGGGGTCCACCTCCGAAGCACTGCAAATAGGCGTCCACCCTCGAAGCAGTTGAAGGAGGCGTTCACCCTCGAAGAAGTTCAAGGAGGCGTCCACCATCGAAGTGGTTCAAAGAGGCGTTCACCCTCAAAGAGGTCCAAAGGAGGCGTCTACCCTAGAAGGAGTTCAAGGAGGCGTCCACCGTCGAAGCAGTTCAAGGAGGCGTCCACCCTGGAAAAAGTTCATGAAGGCGTCCACATTCAAAGCACTTCAAGGAGGCGTCTACCCTTGAAGCAGTTCAAGGAGGGGTCCACCTTCGAAGCACTGCAAATAGGCGTCCACACCCGAAGCAGTTCAAGGAGGGGTCTACCCTCGAAGCAGTTCAAGGAGGCGTCTACCCTCGAAGCACTTCAAGGAGGCGTCCACCCTCGAAGCAGTTCATGGAGGGGTCTACTCTCGAAGCAGTTCAAGGAGGCGCCCACCCTCGAAGCGGTTCAAGGAGGCGTCCACCCTCGAAGAAGTTCCGGGAGGCGTCCACCCTCGAAGAATTTCAAGGAGGCGTCCACCCTCGAAGAAGTTCAAGGAGGCGTCCACCCTCGAAGCAGTTCAAGGAGGCGTCCACCCTTGAAACATTTCAAGCGTCTGTTGACAAGTTGATGGTTTCTGTCTGAAGCCGTAATCATGATGTACTATCTGGAAAAGGGAAAAGCCATTAATGGATAATACTATGCATCAGAATCTAAGACAACTGTAAGGAACAATAAAGTCGAAACGCAGAGGAAAGCTGACAGCAGATGTTCTCTTTCTCCGGGATAACGCTGCCGTTCATGCTGCTCAGGTTGCAGTCGCTGAACCAGCCAGCTTTAAATTGCTACCCCATCCACCTTACTCACCAGACTTAGCTCCATCTGACTTTTTCCTGTTTCCTAAACTCAAATTCCACCTGCGTGATTGCCATTTTGGAAACAATGACGATATATGTATTGTACAGACGTTTTTGAGGACCAGGACGACACCTTCTTTCGTGAAGGGATTGCAGTGCTTAATGCATTGATTCCAATATTGAAAAATAGTGAAAAACTGTGTTGTTTCTCCAACCTCTTCAGGGTGACGCTTAGAACTTTTTGAACGACCCTCGTATATATTTTAAAACATGAGAATATTTTTTACTTGCATTGAAATCAATTTCGTTCAATTTTTTCAGGAGATATTTGTCTTTATGTCTACGTATGACAATTAATTAATTTCTTTGGTTTAGTAAATTAGGGTTATTTATATTTTTCTAGAAGACAAAGATTACACCTTTCACCTTTGTCATTGTAAGATTAGTTCCATCCATTTATTCCCACACAATCTTTTCCACCATCTTTTATTTTCATATATATATATATATATATATATATATATATATATATATATATATATATATATATAGTCTATGACTCAAATGATCAGAGTATTAACAGTATTAAATAACATTTACCGGCCTGAATGTCCGAGAAATTTTCATAGAAAATACTTAATACTCTTTATTATAAAACAGAGCATTTACTCAAATACTTGTATCTATAAAAAGAAGAGGGCCAGACAGATCAATTCCCAGAAACTGAAAGCCGGACAGCCACACAAGAATTGGTTATAGTGGTGAAGGCTTTGTGTAGGGCCATCCACACTTTTTGGAGGGACGAATACAGGGACCTGGTGCAACGAATGCCACAAGGTCCCCAAACGACGCAGGTTTTGAATTCTCCTAGACCAGTTGCCGTCCAAGGCTATAGAACCCAGTCTGTCCTGTATATATATATATATATATAAAGAAAAAATAAACAAAGAAAGACATATAAAATAGTGCACAGTGTGTGTTGGTGATAATAAAACATTGCTCAGTGTATTTTTTAACAAAGCGTAAAGAAGCCATTAACGCCACTAAGACACAAAGTGTTACTGAGTGTAAGAGAATATGAGAAAAAAATTGTCAATGAGAATGAACAAAAAGAAAACGAATTACGAAGACAACAATTGATGTTACATTAGTGTTTCTGAAGATCAAGTTTGATAGGAACACAAGAGGGCGGAAGAGAACTGCACACAAAGCTAAAATTTCTAGTAATAAATACATACACAGCAGTGGAACAAACACAAAACATCTGTAGAGCGATCGCAGCCATTCCTGTTGATATAATAAGCTGCACTGTGTTTGAAATGAGAGAGCGAGCTCATGCGTGTTCTCTTCGTGGTGGTGACCATCTCAGGAATGTAATATCCAAATCTTAGATATGTTGGACTCTTTTAAATCAATTATGTAATAAATATATTTGATACTCTATGTCATTTTTATAATCCTTGATACTTGCATTTAAAATGTCTCCCATCATTATGCACCCGCCCAAATACATTTGTCCCTCGCCGTTTATATATATAAACAACCAGTTTGATTGAATTTTTAATATGGAAAGTTTTAACTGTTCCAAGAAAATTAAAATCTCTATGGCTTCCGCTAATCTCTACAGAAAACAATGAGTTCTGGTGGGTCATATTGAAAGGCCTACTTTATGTGTTTTGACTGGACCATAAGATCTGGATATTTTGAGAGCGGTATTCTGTTAATTTCGACTGTGCTCATTATTAACTAACTTTCTAATCACTTTATTAAATTTTTTGTGTTTGAGAAATTTTTTCTGTAAATCGATTTTCTCTTAAATGTCCCTATCATAGAGAAATCTAATTTTCTTGTAATATGTATTCGTATTCATGACAACTATCTCACCTCTTTTTTCTGAAACTTTCCTTATTTTAAGCTTGATTTCCTAAATCTAAATTTAATCTTTTAATCTAAATTAAAAAAATCTCACCCAGTTCTAAGGGCTCTTCGATAAAAAAAATATAATTCTCCCAAATTTAATCGCATTTTGTGAAGTGAGTGAAAACTTTTGAGGCTGTTTTAGTTCCTTGTGTTACGGTAGACGTTTAAACTAGACTTAACATCATGAAGAGACAGTTTGAATTTCTAAGGCACATGGGGGCTCGGAAAATCTGATCCTCACAGGACAGATTGAAAGCAAGAGGGAAAGAGATAAACAAAGGATAACTTACTTAGTGAGCTTCAGTAAATGGATGACAGGACAAAGTTTAGGAGGGATAAGAAAGAAGACAAAATTGATTCGCTACAAAGAAAACTTAAAGCACTAAACCGTTATGTAATATCAATCGTCCTGTATGGCAGTGAATATTGGACAATCTCCTCACAAATGAAGAAGGGACTTGAAAAAAAAGTGTGTTTTACAAGAGGATGCTGGGAAGTTTTTCGAGAAAATGGAAACAAAACGGACATTTATACATAGCATCAGGACGAGACCGTTGAAATATCTAGGGAATATAATGAGAAAAGAGGGCTTGGAAAATCTGATACCCACAGGACATACTGAAGTCAAGAGGGAAAGAAGGAAACAATGACGGAACAAGGTTTAGGAGAGATGACAAAAATTATTAAGGCCTACAAAGGACAGGGAATTTTGGAGAGCCATGATCGCCAACGTCCTGAAGGAAAACGGCATATAGAAGAAGGAGCTTGAGTAAATGAATGGCGGAAAGCGGTTTAAGAGAGATAACAAAAGGACAAAATTTCAGGAAGAGGCAATATAAATTTCTGGGAGGCATAATGAGGGTTTTGAAAATTTGATACTCGCAGGACAGATTGAGGGCAAGAAGGACAGAGAAAAACAACGCAGAAGCTACCGAGTGAGTTTGTAAATGGATGGCGGAACAAGGTTTAGGAGATATAAGACAAAGAAGAAAACTTATTAAGAGCTACAAAGGACAATAAATTGTGGAGAGCCATGATCGCCTATATCTTGAGGGGCCCTGGCAGATAAAAGAAGAAGATCAGTTCGTTAAGGTATTTTTTTTTGTTTTTTTTTTATCTCTTAATTCAATTGTATATTTGATTTGGTTTGGGTTATTATGGGGTTCTTGTAGTTTTGTGCAGGTAAATTAGTAAAGAGATATGTATATAGCGAAAGCTTTCAGCATTTCCGATTGACTAAAGTATTTTAAAATGACCCAGATTTCTTTTTTTTTTTTTTTGATTCAATCTTTCTATTTTTTTATGTTTTTTGGCATGCTTTTTATTCTTAATGGCTTTGGATACTTTTATACTTATATAATTTCAGTGCTTTTATATATTTTCTTTTTAGCTTTCTTTCTTTCTTTCTTAAATTCATTACTTCTTTCTTTCTTAATTTATATTTCTTCTTCCTTTCTTTCTTTTCTCTTGATTTCTTTCTTTCTATTTCTTTCTTTCTTCCTATTTCTTTCTTTCTTTCCTAATTTCTATTTCTTTCTTTCTTTGTACCTTTCTTTCCTAATTTCTTTCTTTCTTTCATAATTTCGTTCTTGCTTTCTTCCTATCTTTCTTAATTTTTTTCTTCCTTTCTTTTTTATTTCTTCCTTTCTTAATTTTTCTTATTTTCTCTTTATCTTTCTTTGTTTCTTCATTTCTTAAGATATTCCTTTCTTTCCTAATTTCTTCCTTTCTTTATTTCATTCTTGCTTTCTTCCTTTCTTTCTTAATTTCTTTCTTTTTGTTCCTTTCTTTTTTCTTTATTTCTTCCTTTCTTAATTTCTTTTCCTTACTTTACTAATTTCCTTTTCTTTTTTCTTTCTTCCTTTATTTTTCCTTTCTTTCTTCTTTTCTTAATTTTTTCTTTCTTTCTTAATTTATCTTTCTTTGTCTTTTTATTTCTTAAGATATTCCTATCTTTCTTTCTTAATTTCTGTTTCTTTCTTCCTTCCTTTCTTTCTTTCTTTCTTTCTTTCTTAATTTCTGTTTCTTTCTTCCTTTCTTAATTTCTTTCTTTCTTTCTTAATTTCTGTTTCTTTCTTCCTTTCTTTCTTTCTTTCTTTCTTTCTTAATTTCTGTTTCTTTCTTCCTTTCTTTCTTTCTTTCTTTCTTAATTTCTGTTTCTTTCTTCCTTTCTTCCTTTCTTTCTTTCTTTCTTAATTTCTGTTTCTTTCTTCCTTTCTTCCTTTCTTTCTTTCTTTCTTTCTTAATTTCTGTTTCTTTCTTCCTTTCTTCCTTTCTTTCTTTCTTTCTTTCTTAATTTCTGTTTCTTTCTTCCTTTCTTTCTTTCTTTCTTAATTTCTGTTTCTTTCTTCCTTTCTTCCTTTCTTTCTTTCTTTCTTTCTTTCTTAATTTCTGTTTCTTTCTTCCTTTCTTTCTTTCTTTCTTTCTTTCTTAATTTCTGTTTCTTTCTTCCTTTCTTCCTTTCTTCCTTTCTTTCTTTCTTTCTTTCTTAATTTCTGTTTCTTTCTTCCTTTCTTTCTTTCTTTCTTTCTTAATTTCTGTTTCTTTCTTCCTTTCTTCTTTTCTTTCTTAATTTCTTTCTTTCTTTTTTCTTTCTTTCTTCTTTTGTTTCTTTCTTAAATTCTTTCTTCCTTTCTTAATTTCTTTCTTGATTTCTTCCTTTCTTAATTTTATTCTTTCTTTCTTTATTCTTTTAGTCGTTTTGTACATTTTCAAACTTAATATTTTAACTTATAGCTTCTTTCTTTCTCGTTTCAGACATTTTTAAACATATTCTTTTAAATTTTTATTTCTGTCACACTTTCTTTCTTTCTGTCTGCCTGTCTGTCTTTTTGTCTGTCTGTCCTTGCATCATTCTCTTACTTCTCCCTCTTCAAAAACCTTCAATTCAATTCTCTACCTGTCTATCTTTTAAGCCGGACCGTTTGCCATTCTTTTTCCCTGGTGTTCTTTTAATTTAATACCTTTAATTCTTTACCTTCAATTTGACATTTCACAGCCATTCCTTTTTTTTGTACCCGTGATTTTAACCTCCCACCCTTCCTCCTTACCTCCCTCCCATTCCCTCCCTCCCTCCCTCCCTTCCTTCCTGCCTTCCTTCTGCTTCTTCTCTCTCATTTTCTCTCCATGGATTTGTAATTCGTCCTTTCTTTCTCCTATTCTTAGTACCATTCTATGTTTACCTGAGGACACGGTGACCTCAACATATCGAGAACTTTACGACATCACCATTTCCTGATTGAAAGGGAGGAAAAAAGGTTTTGCAGTTAAGTCTCGAAGCTATGGCTGCGAAAGACGAGTGGGCGTTTCCCTGGAAACACCCGCTAACACTGATTACGTCACCAATCATGAAGCATATTTCCGATTGGTTATTTTTTATTTGATCCATTTTATCAATCATCCAAGTAAAGTCCTTCGGGTCCCTTTCCAATTTCGTATGAAAGCCTCTACCTGCCAATGCCTGTTCCGGCTTTATATGGTGTCAGCATCATCTGAAAGCAGCCAATCCGTAGAAATTGCAGCCATCTAGCCACCCAACCGGACATCGATTCGAAAAGAAAGGAGAAACATGCATTTGGCAGAGAGAGAAAAAAAAGTTGACAATGATGGCCGGCACATCATTTTTTTTTTTTTCTCTGTTTACTACTTTGGATGCTTACTTCCGGTTAGAACAAAAATTATGCTTGGCCCCTACAACAGTGTTAAAGGCAGTTTCCGATGCACGGAGAAAAGGGGAAAACGGTTGTGTTTTCGTAATGCGATTCCAGGGCTCATTACATGAGGAAAAGAACGAAAGAAAGAAAGAGAGAAAGAAAGAAAGAGAGAGAGAGAGAGAATGAATGAATGAAGTGTTGGTAGTAAAAGAAGATAAATAATGCATAATAGAAAAAGGAGAAAAGAGGGAAACGGTTGTGTTTTCGTAATGTGATTCCAGGGCTCATTACATGATGAAAAGAAAGAAAGAAAGAATGAAAGCAAGAAAGAAAGAAAGAATGAAAGACAGAAAGAAAGAATGAAAGACAGAAAGAAAGAAAGAAAGAATGAAAGACAGAAAGAAAGAAAGAAAGAAGTGTTGGTCGTAAAAGAAGAGAAAGAAAGCATAATATGAAATGGAAAAGAAAAAATAAAAAAGAAATAGTAAAATCCGTTTTTAAATCAATTTCCAGGAAATTTAAATAAATAGATATAGATAATAAAGATCAATATATATATATATATATATATATATAGAGAGAGAGAGAGAGAGAGAGAGAGAGAGAGTGGGAGAAAGAGAGAGAGGGGAGGGAAGAGAGAGTGAGAGAGAGTGGGAAAGAGAAGGAAGAGAGAGAGAGAGATGAACAAACTGAGAAAATCAGCATTCGGAATCCCGACTTTTTTCTCTCTTTTTCTTTCTCTTTGTATTACTCTTTCATGTTCCGCTCTCTTACTCCCTCCTCTTTCCGTCTCTCTCTCTCTCTGCCTCTCTCTATCTCTACCACTCTCTCCCTTTTCTCTTTCTCCTTCTCCTTCTCTCTCTCTCTCTCTCTCTCTCTCTTTAGCACTTTTTTCCTTTCCTTTCTATGTTCACCTGTTTTTCTCTCTGTCTCAATTTTGTCCTCTCTTTCTATTTATCGTCTCACTTTCTCTCTCACCATCTAGCTATTTTGATTATTTTCCACATTCAGACCTTTCTCTCTTTCTCTTTCACTCTCTCCCTCTCTCTCTCGCTCTCTCTCGCTCTCTCTCTCTTTCTTTACACTGAGAGAAATACTCTCTTTCTCTCTCTCGCGCGCCCGCACATGAGCTCTGCTTTTCTTTCCTTCCCACCTTGCTCTAGTTTCTAATTAGACCCCCATTTCCCCACTCTTTCTTCAGTTACTTTTTTCTTTCTCTTGCCCTCCCCAAAATCATTCACGCTACCTGTTTACCAAATGATGGAACTCTAACAGACACCCAACCAAGTAACACTGAACTAGATCAAATAACATCTCTACCGCTATGATTTTCACCTGAACTTTCCACACTGCGGTTATTTCTCTTTCGGCTCATTTATTTATTATCAAACCACCCTACAAGCAATTCCCCTGACCCTAAAAAAACTGACTTTGATTTTTCAGCAAAGAAAATTAGAATAAATACCAACAACTAAAAATTATTCGTAACTTAATATTTGTAGGTTAATGGCGCTGCACACTCAGTCAAAGATATGACATTCTCTGTCTATATTTCTGAGATGTGTTGGAGTTTTTGGGTAGCTTGGTATACTAGTGAGCCAGCCAAAATGAGCTTACTCATTTTATAGTTCACCAATAGAAGTGTTAACCAATCAGAAGGCTCAAAATATTCAATTCGACGTGTATAAAGGCGTCCATGTTTTCCCGAATATGCCGATCCAGCCTTTGATATCGAAAACTGAAGAATTACGGAACAGCTGCTGGTGGTATTGCCGATATAGTCAGATTCAGTAGAGTGTCTGACCCGTGAGTGTTAATCTTTAACGTTGTTTCATTGAACAGATTACGTACTCCGCTGGATTCTATATTCATAGACTATGGTGAACATGGTCAACAAGATGAGGTAATGTAACTTTTTACACTGTTTACATTGTTCGGGTTGTTTTCCTAATCTTTATCGTCATATTCACGACGTTTCGGTCGCTGTACGTTCCGGCTATCATCAGTTGATTGGAATTTCGAACTAAACCCTTTATTTTGTTCACCCCGATAGACTATTCCAGTTCTACGTGCCATGCCTCTTCCGGATATATCAGTTTCATTTCAGTTATTGACTTGGCCCCAAAAATTGTGAGTTCAATACCTGGCCACAGCAGAGACGAACAAAAACTTGGAGAGTTGAGTTACTAGATGGAAATGACTGAAGCAGAAACTGGCATATCTAAAAGAGGCATGGCACATGGAACTGGAACGTTAGAAACACTGAAAAGAATACTGAACTGTTATGCAATATCATTTCTCCTATATGGCAGTGAATGCTGGACAATCTTCTCACAGATGAAGTAAAGATTTGAAGCGACAGTATTGTGGTTCTTCAGAAGGATGATGGTAATGCCCTGGACCGAAAATATTAGCAACGACGTCGTTTTTAAAGAAAATCGAAACAAAAAGTACACTTACACTTAAATCGGAAAGAGACAGTTGAAATTTATAGCGCATATAATGAAGAAAGAATGCTTGGAAAATGTTATACTTACAGGACAAATTGAAGGCAAGAGGGGCTGAAGAAAACAACGCTTAATTTATCTAGACAGCTTGAGTAAATTATTTACTGATGTAATGGAATAACCTGTCACCCCTATGAATGATCACACTATAGGTAGTAAGTACCTATAAAGTCAACCGTCTACGAGAGACTGCAGGGAAGAGTGAGAGTGAGAAGACGCAAGCACGTCCGGCTTTCCAATTCGTGGCACTCACTACTAGATTGACCTGTGTGTATAACTGTACCGTATTTCATATTGTACTGGTTGTGTACAATAAACCTTTCTTTTATTATCCACCTGGGGTTAAGTATTTATTCCCTTAGCTCGGAATATAAAATTTACGGAACAAGGTTTAGGTGAGATAAAAAAAAAATGGCAAAATTTATTAAGCATTACAAAGAATAGAAAGGTTTGGAGAACCATGGTCACGGAAGGGACACGGAACTTAGAAGAACAGGAAGAAAATATGTCACACTAGGGAAACATACGGTTTTGAATTCAGCATTTTCTTTCTCCTATATTGGTTACCAACCAGGGATATAGAATACAGTTTACTATTTAACACCTAGAAGACACAGATTCATACCTTTTCTAAGGTTATTTGCATGAAAATGAATGCAGCCATTTCGATCATAATTCGTTTTCATCTCGCCGATTTCTTGTTCCGGGACTCTATTACAGTGAGCTTAGTAAATGCCTAATGTTTGAATTTAATATTTGCGTATTTCCCACAAGTGCTTCGTGTTCGAATGCAGGTAAAAGCTTGTGTTTAAAATACGGTCTTTGCGGGTTCAATAAGGAATTCTTTTCTGAGAATGGTGAAAGACTGTTTTTTTCTTTTTTTCTTTTCTTTTTTCTTTTCTTTTCTTTTCTTTTTTTCTTTTCATTTCTCCCTATACGGATTTTAGACTCTGCTTAGAAAATATAAATAAAGTGAACGACGCTGTCAGACCTTAAAATAACTGATTCGAGTGACGAGGATAAAATCAGCGAAGAGGT
>OZ038490.1:14399835-14479835 GCA_964036315.1 Acanthosepion esculentum | reverse complement strand
CGTGCTCTTTCTACTGTACAAACGTACGGTAAAAAGAAGTAGACAGGCAAAACAACGAAAGGTAAAGAACAAACATAAATTTTATTAGAGTTTAACAAGTAATTTGTCTTCAGTGAAGACCTTCAGTAAATGTACTGGAAATGTAGTTGAAAAAGAGGCCAAGTAGATTGTCTTCAGTCGAGACCTTCAGTAAATGTACTGGAAATGTTATAGTTAATAAAGAGGCGAAGTAGATTAGTAAATTGTCTTCTGTGGAGACCTTCAGTAAATGTACTGGAATATGGTAGTTGATAAAAAGGTAGATAAAGTTCCGCGCCAAAATTTAAATTCATGATGGCTATGGCGGGAAAAGTTCCTCAGGAAGAAAGTCAGTTGTAATGAATAATAAACATACGGCTAGGAAAAAATACTCACTGCGAGAGTTTATAATTGTGAGTGTATGTAATTCTTTTTTAGGTAACAGGTTCTGAAGGACTGAGTTCGAAGAATGAGAAAAATGCTTTGTTCTTCAAGTTGGAAGTTTTCGAAAGTTCCTGGAAGTAGGCGGCTCGGTAAAGATGTTCGCTTCGGGACGAAAAGTCTGTCAAAAGGTGACGACAGTGTCGTATGTGTTAAGATACAGCGACGAGCCATGAGGTCTAGGCAATGTTTGCCGAATAAAATATCCCTGTCGGTATATATGGGTTACCGGCGAGAGGATAAGGTGAGCCAGCCAGCCGGGTCAGACGACCACGGGGCGACTGATTTTTAAAAAGCCAATTTGCCGTGACGTCAGCGCAAAAGCGCGCGAAAAATAATATCCGCTTCCTCACTCTCGGCTAAGAACAACGGCTTACTACTATAACCGACCGAAAGTGAGAGGAAGGGGTGAAAACTCGCGCGTGCGTCAAAATGTAAGGTGGAGATAACGAGATATCCCACAATATATATATAGAGAGAGAGAGAGAGCGAGAGAGAGAGAGAGAGAGAGAGATAGATAGATAGATAGATAGATAGATAGATAGATAGATAGATAGATAGATAGATAGACTAATACGGATTTAAATTTTTCACTTACCAGATTGATTTTATTTTCAGCATCTTGACTCTAGGGTTTCGTACACAAACTCTCATGCAATCGCTTCGTCCACTCCTCGGGAAATACCAGCTATTGACTGTTTATTTTCTCGTTTGTCGTCACTTTCGTATTGAGTTAAAAAATAATTTATGCACTTTTTATTGGTGCAGGGTTAATCTTTTCTTCCTCTTTTGTTGTCTCTATGTGCGTGTGCATATTCGCGCGCGTGTGTGCTCGTGGGGAGAGCGAGAGAGAAAGAGAAAGAGCGATGAACAGAGATAGATATGAAAAGACTAAGATAGATGCGGGCAGAAATAGATAGATATGAACAGAGTTTATTTGAAAAATGACAATTATGTAAACCAGCAACGCGTTTGAGTGCTTGACAAACGCAGCAATGGCGCATATTTGAAGATGTTCATCCAATACAAGGCCCAAGAGTCACTCAAGGTAGAGACTTACTGTGTGGTGTTGAATAACCATAAAAAATGGCAAGAAGTTACGTTCATGATTTTATACACGAAACCCTAGACTTGAATCAGCATTTCTTAGTAAGAAACAGTCCAAGTGGAACTCACTCCTTACTAATGGAATACAAAGAGAATGGAGGAAAATTCACACAGGAAGGTGGTCATGGTCAGGGTCAGATGGACTAACGAAAGGGTCGGCAACCTACAGCACGCGTGCCACACGTGGCACGTCAAGCAATTTCCAATGGCACGCAGCCTCAAATGAAATCACAAAGTCCAAACCAATGACTACTACAACGCAAACATATTTAGCTGTTTCAATTTTAATATATAATAAAGTATATATACTATACATTACTACATAAAATATATTGTAAAACAGGTGTATTGACCTTTACTTGTATAAAAACAGTCGGCACACTGAATGATTATAAAACCCTAAGTCGGCACAGAGTTTGCAAAAGGTTGCCGACCCCTGGCTTAGGGGATAGGGTTTTCATTTTTTGTGAAGG
This sequence comes from Acanthosepion esculentum, assembly GCA_964036315.1. Taxonomy (NCBI): domain Eukaryota; kingdom Metazoa; phylum Mollusca; class Cephalopoda; order Sepiida; family Sepiidae; genus Acanthosepion; species Acanthosepion esculentum. The sequence continues at coordinate 14,477,796 of OZ038490.1, read as the reverse complement.
GGGACTAAGGAAATTAAGGAAAATGGAAAGACAAATCACAGAATTAGAAAGAGACACTTAATTTTTTTTTTATCTGTCCCACCAACCCTACATTTTCATAACTAGAGGGGATTGAAATGTTTATTTCGTTGGTCCCAACCCACTTCAAGGCTTAAGGCTTAGGGCAGGGGTCAACAACCTACAGCCTGCGTCCCACACGTGGCACGCCAAGCAATTACTAGTGATGCTGACAAAGTTAACCTGGCAGCTCAAATTGAAAAGGACCTCCAATCGGTTGTGAACTGGGGCGAGAAATGGATAGTTAACTTTAACGCCTCTAAAACAAAACTGCTCTTTATTAACCACCACAAGGATCCATCCCTGCATCCCATTAGAATGTCTGAAGACCAACTTCTCGAGAGCTCCTCTCTGCGGCTGCTCGGTCTCACGCTGTCCGCTGATCTGAGATGGAGCAAATACATCGAGTCAGTTGCATCATCCACCGCAAGGAAAGTTGGTTCCCTGTGCCGAGGCTGGCATCCCGTTCCCACCCCTACACCGTTGAAACTGTTAGATGTAGACGTCTCTTCTACTCCAATAGCTTCATGTCTCGCACATCTCGCCTATGGAACTCCCTTACTGTTTCCCTGACAAATACAATCTCCAACGGTTTAAGTGTAGCGTCAATCGACATCTCCAGTTGCCTTGATCTATCCACTTCCCTTCTCCACATCCTTTCATTTTTCATTCCTATCTGCTCTCGCTCCAAATCTTCTGTAACCCCTTTGCCTTGATCGACCCACTGTTCTTCTCTTTCTCTACATCCTCTCCTTTACCACTCCTATCTGCTCTTCCTCCAACCCTTCTATAACCCCATGCGTGATAGTGGCCTCCAGCCTTGCTTGGGCGATTCGCTTAAAAAAAAAAAAAATTAATTTCCAATGGAACGCAGCCGCAAATGACATCACAAAGTCCAAACCAATGACTATTACAATGCAAAGTAGATATTTAGCTGTTTCAATTTTAATATAAAGTATATATTACTATATAGACTATATTGTAGAACAGGTATATTGAGCTTGACTTGTATAAAAATATGCATACTGTTGGCACACTGAATGATTTTAAAACCCTAAGTCGGCACAGAGTTAGCAAAAGGTTACCGACCCCTGGACTAAGGAATGTAGCTCGTCAGAACATATGTCATGTCATGGAAATAGCGATAGGGCAGCGAGAGGTTTGCGACTTTTGGACTGTGAAAGAGGTGCTGTAAGTGGGGGGGGGATGAATAATAATTCATTTCCCTACAACCCTTTTCCCCACAGTCGAAACATCGTAAGCTCTTCGCTGCTCTATCGCTTTTTCAAGAGTATGTATTCTGAAGAGCTGCAATAAATACTTGAAAAATATACACGTGTTTATTGCGAACAAATATCTGTCTACTTGTAATGCACACTCCGAAGAGGATTTATCAACGTGCTTACTCGCAGGCAATTGGTATTAAGTCCGTTTTCACATAATTTGACTTTACCGTTTTTCTCTTATTCTTGGGTTTGAATATGAGTACATTATAATTTAGATGCAAAAACGAATTAACTACCATATGAAAAAAATTATAAAAAAAAAGGTGGGGGTAACAAAAATATATTACCATAAAATGGTAATATCGAAATAAGGGCGAGTGCATACTATCCTTGAAACCCCCGACCGGGGCAGGACCCAAGAAGATTGGCGGTCGGGGGCGGTTCTTTGTGACCTTTCGCTATCTTATCAAGATTTGCTTTGTTCTACCTACATTTATATACGTTAAAAATTAAACTAAGCATAACTATTAAAAAGTGACAATTCTGACGTCATTCTGACGTCATTCTGGAGTCCTTTAATATTTTTTTCAAATCTACGAATTTGTTTTGTTCATGCTAAGTCTCGACAAAACCCCTATAAATAATATTTACTCTTTTTTGTCTGTAATGTTCAGCGTGTGAAATTATTCAACATTTTACCAAGATAAATCTAAAGGTGTTGTTAAAAATTGACGCCAAACATAGTTGATTTATTCAAGTTATGTTTCATTTATTATGACATGTCCTAAATTGCTTTATACATCATGACATGCCTCTAAATTATTTATATATTATGACATGTCTCTAAATTGCTTTATCCATTATGACATGTCTTTAAATTGTTTTATCCATTATGACATGTCTGTAAATTGATTTATATATTATGACATGTCTCTAAATTACTTTATCTATTATGATATGTCTCTAAATTGCTTTATGTATTATATGTCTCTAAATTGCTTTATATATTATGACATGTCTCTAAATTGCTTTATGTATTATGACATGTCTCTAAATTGCTTTATCTATTATGACATGTCTCTAAATTGCTTTATACATTATAACATGTCTCTAAATTGCTTTATCTATTATGATATGTCTCTAAATTGCTTTATGTATTATGACATGTCTCTAAATTACTTTATCTATTATGACATATCTCTAAATTGCTTTATATATTATGACATGTCTCTAATTTGTATTTAGACACTATTTATTTTCCTTTTTTCTAGTTGAATTGTTCACCTATATTGCATATGATACATTGTTGGACATAATTAGATTACAATAAAATTTGTATTTTATATGAATATTACCTTATGAGCATTGAGATGCATTAGTGCCGGCGACCACGTATCATAGATTCGGGGGAGAGGGCCCGAGACCCTTGCGCCTGCCATGATTGAAATAAAACAACAATTAAAAAGAAAAGGACAACCGGTTTATCTGTTCTCTTATTAGAGCTCGAGGGAAAATATATGCACAACAACGAAAACATGAAAAAAGTCAAATATTACCATAATCCTTTGTGTATAGATCACTAGGGGGTGTAAGAGGCAATTAATAAAATGAGAGAAATTCCGGTGAAAACAAATTTCAGCAGCATGGCCCGGCGTTGCCCGTGCTTGATTAAAAAAATCGTGCGACTCATCCAACAATCGCTATCATTTGACTTAAAATATGTTTGCCCTTCCTTGCCTTTAAAGGAGTGCCCTTTGCCGTGCTGATGTTGCTACATGCCTTACTTCTTGCCTATCTCACACTGCGAATTTTTTCAAAGCTCTATACTAAACATTAAATCTGTTACGAAAGAAAAACTAAACAAAATAAACACAAAACGATCAGCTTTAAAAAATGGACTCGTAACTGGAAAAACCGAATGAAAAAAGAATGTTAACAACAAATATTTTTTCACACCCAACCTAGTTCTTAGGAATCAGAATCAACGTTGAGTTTAAGCAAGCGAATGAGCCAATTGGGATAAAGTGCCATGCAGATTTAAATTTTTCCCACTTGTGACGAATGCAGCTATCGATTTTTTTTGCATGCTAGCATGCTAGTTAACATTCGTGTCAGTCAGCTGTTGGCTCTCATGCTGGCCAATAGAATCTTTTTGTCTATTCGTGGCAGCCAGATATAGGCTCTTACTCTGGCCAGTAGAAAATGGCCGCAAACTACATGAAAACTGCCGTAGAAGCATGAAAAAATCGATTATCGGTATGGTGTTTGCTTGACAACCTAACTGTCAGGGTTTCACTTCTCGGTAGTAGATGCGCACTGTTGATGAGTCCCAAATATAGGACGAAACGGCCGTCCAGTGCTTTCTGCATTCTGTTGAGGTTTCTTTCAGACAATGAATTACTTAATAATATATATATATATATATATATATATATATATATATATATATATATATATATATATATATATATATATATATATATATAACTCAACCGCAGTACTTTGTCTGTCGTTTTTAATGAAATATGCATAAACAAAGGATTGCTGCCTAAATATACAAATATATATATATACGTATGTAGGTAGGTAGGGAGGTATATGTGTGTGTGTTTACTTTTCTTCCTAGGTATGTTCATTTTTATAAAGTATTGAATCATAGGACATTAACTACTAAAACCTACTGTCTCCAAATGGTTTCTTTTTTGTTTGAGGATAGAACGCAAATACAAACACGCACAACACACGCACACACACATATATATTCAACACACACACGCATACACACACACATATATATACACACACACACACACATATATATATATATATATATGTCTGTATGTATGTATATGTATACATTAATATGATATACGCCTTGTTTATCTATGTATTATTTCCGCATAGATGCCCACCTTTTCGTTCTTAATGCCCTAAAATAACACATCTTATTCAAGCATGCATGTACACATATCTATGATAAGAAGCAAACCTACTCGTTATTTGCTATTTAAGCTCCCCCGTCTTTATGTGAGTCAAAATTCATTCCATAACCGAAAGTACATTAATTCAAAGCAATATGCAATCTTTTTTCCGCGTTTGCAATGCATTTTTTTTATCGTAAAACTATAGGCAGTGCATCATTGATTTACGAATAATAAATCGCTTTTGTCTGTAATAACATTGGTTCTTGTCTTATTTACAACGCATTTCTGTCAATAAATCAGAAGCAATGCATCTATATTATGCATAAAATAACCCTGTCCTGTCATTAACACTTGTTCAAAAGCATTTATGTGCTTTTTTTAGGGAATGATTTATTCTCCACCCTGAAACATCTTCCCCATAGATACATTGTCTCAAGACTATCGCTTCTCTGTCGTTGTTTCCATAGCAAATGTTTAGATGAGCGCTCCATTCTTTAGTTCCACCGGTTCTATGGGGTCGATTCATCCTCATTTCCTCCGTCTTCAGAATGCAAGAAAGTTCCACATATATAGTTTTTTTTTTCCTCATTAACTACCAACTTATGGAAAGGACTTCATCGTTGATGCTATCCTGAACATTACAATATAATTCATAAGTCAATAGTTGATTAGTTGGTTGGTTTTGTTTAGGGGCATATCAAATTTCGATGTGTTATTTAATGGAGAAATCTAAATATTTTGGAACCAATTTTTGTAGTTATTTATTTATTTATTTATTTATTTGGAGATAATAATGGTTTTAGTGATACAAATCTTACTAATTAACCTACAGCTGGGGAAAGAAGAGGTGGATTCAAATTTTTCCCAAGGATATCTGCGTGTAAATGAATACAGGGTGCGATGGATAAATTGCCGTCTAAATTACGCAAAAATAAAAATAACACTGACATTTCACTTTAACAGATATATTTACGATAATTACAAAAAAATTATCTTGAATTATTAAAGAGAAAATTGATTCAATAAAATTGCCATTGGCCTCAACTACGGCCTACAGACGATTTCATAATCTCCTGCAACTCTTCTGGACGGTCTCCGTGTTTAAGTTGGTGAATGCTGCCTTCAGTTCATCTTTGGTGTTGCAAGGAGTTTTGTTTGTCTCTCGCTCAACTGCGAACCAGACATAATAATCAAGGCGGTTGCAGATATAAGGGTGGTGTGGTCGCAGATATTGTCTGATAGCCATGACTGAGTTCTCCTGCTTATGTGGCATGGTGCTGAATCTTGTTGCCAGACATAGCGTCTTCCAGCAGCCACTCTCTTGACTCAGAACAGAATTACCTCCTCAAGGCACTTGATGTAGGCCACCGTTTTGAGTCTGAGGCCCTGTGAATGGAAGCATAACGTCGCCATCACATGTGATCACTCTAGACATCTTCGTAATCACCATTGGATTCATCCAACTCTTTCCGAATTCTCTGCACTGACCTTAAATTGACATCCAAACACTCTGAAATGTTCATATTGAAGCTTCCGGCGCGAATGCCAAGCAGTACAGTATATCGTTTCCAAATTTCTCTCGGGGTGAATTGCACGAACGTGCTCTTATTCTCACAGACGGTGCCCAACTGACCCTACTATACTGTGTAGTCGAGTAAATTAAAAGCAAACCACGTGCATACACGAAATTAAAAATATAAAATGCTGACAATTTACCAATCGTATCCTGCATGATGATTCCATCTGGAATTTGAACTCGGCTCTCAGATTAACAATTCCGAGCCAATATCCATTGCATGACTAGCACCCATAAGCTCACAACACCTGGTATTCCCAAGCGGGCAACCATCTAGTTACTGGCCAAACTCGACTTTGCTTAACTTAAATCTAACAGAAACACATTTAAACCTAGTTATAACTACACCAAAAATCTTGAAGTTTATAAAATTACACAATAATAAAATTTTAAACCAATTTAATAATCTGGATCACGATACAAGTTCCAAGAAAAATATTATTAATGATACTGGCCATTGTAATTCTAGGAATTCTGACCAATGCCCATTGCCTAAGAAATGTTTAACTAAATCACTTGTTTATCTTTGTACTATGTCTACTATAAAGAATCCGACAGATGAAAAGTTCTGTATTGGTAGTACTAAATATTCTTTCAAGACTAGGTGGTATAAACAAATATTGTCTTTCACAAAAATACTTACAGAAATAATACATCACTTTCTAAATATTTTTGGAGTTTAAAAGATGATAATCAGACTCCTAAGGTGAAATGGAAAATTTTTAAAATGGCAAGGACATGTAGATCTTTATATGAACCCTCATTTCTGTGCTTAGATAAAAATTGGGAATTATCGGATTCAAAATTCCTTATTAAATCAAAGAAATGAATTAACAGTAAATTGTAAACATAGTTTACCTTTTACCTTACAATTTAGTTAAACTTTGGGATTTGATTATGCTTTTTCTTATATTTTAGTTGTCCTGCGTTGCACCATATATAACTTATCTTTCTACTTGTAAGATTACTTTGTATTTAATGTAATTTTGTATTAATCTCCTGGTAATATTAGTAACATCTTGCACGGATGTATTGGTATTTGGTTGATATTTTTGACATTTACATTGATTGGTTAGTGTTATTAACAGCTTATATGAGGAATCTTTATTCAACACTTGCGTATTAATTTATCAAATAATTTTGTACGTTTAAATTATTTACTAGTTTCTTAAAGAAGCTATTTATTTATCAACTATAAAAAAGGTATTTAGGAAATTCACAAAGCATATAACTTGTTTAGCATTTGTTAAATTACCTCTCCACCCCATTTTTATTTCTTAGGAAACATCATTGTCTGGTTTGTATAATTTATGTAGCAATTTGCATCCGCATTAGTTTATGTCTGACTGTCGTTAGCTGCCAATCTACGGGTCATGATCCATTTATAAAAATATTTTTTTAATTTTTGCTTATTCGATTAGTTTAAATTTAATCTAGGTCATATTTGATTGGGTGATAAGAGTAATGCCCACAAATCTTATAACCCCCGTTTTTTTTCATAAACACGAGGTTGTATTTTACTTTTAAAACTAAATAAATCGTTCACTCGTCAGTAATTTGCCGTCGCCTAATGAGATCCATTGATACGCATCGAAACACGACTGTAACTGTGTAGCGATTTTTACATGTTTTCAACGTAATATCCTAAAATATATAATATTGCCCTATTTGTTTTGAGACCAATTTTAAATTAAATGTTACGAACGTTGGAATTGTACTCTATTCATTCTAATTTTGCTTGTATATATATATATATATATATATATATATATATATATATATATATATATATATATATATATATATATATATAAGAGGAAAGTAGTATAAAAAAGTTTATGTTTACGTTCATGCGAACAAGAGACGCTGTAAATTTTAAATTTAGAAATAAGTTTTAAGTATATACTTCTTTCCCCTCAAATTGTTCTTCATGTATAAAAAATTATATATCCCATATATATATATATATATATATATATATATATATATATATATATATATATATTATAAACTGTTACATTAGAACATACACCAAAAATATTAGAACTCTAGCAAAAATATTTTGTTTACAGGTTTTTAAAAAATACGACTCATCAGGTTAACAATTTTTTCTAATGATATAATTTTTTTAGATGTAATTTCTTATAATAAATATCTATTGCTCTACACTTGCATTGAGCCCTTTTTTAAATTAATGTTATGAACGCTTGAATTTATATTTATTCGGTTCTTTTACATATATATATATATATATATATATATATATATATATATATATATATATATATATGTATGTATGTATGTATATATATATATATATATATGTGTGTGTGTGTGTGTGTGTGTGTGTGTGTATGTGTGTGTGATAGTCTGACGTTATTGATTTAGAAGAGGGGCAGTGCGATAGAAAGTGAGGGTCAGGCTCGGGGTCACCATTGGCCCTGGTGGACGTTGATGAGCTGTGAAAAGGAGAAAGACCAGAAAAGATAGGCGGCTACGGTGTGTGTCTGTGTGAGCGCTTGTCTGTTTTTTTGTTTTTTTTTTCTTCTTTTTTTTTGTATTTGTGCGTGTGTGCGTGAGAATGCGAGACAGAAAGAGATCTCAAGAGACATAAAAAGAGAGAGAGAGAAATGCAGAAGATAAAGGCAGAGAGAGAGAGAGAAAAGAAAAAGAGAGAAAAAAAGAGAGAGAAAAAGAGAGACACGTACGGGTGGAGAAAGAGAGACAGAGGGGGGACAGAGAAAGATAGGCACAAAGAATGAAAGTCACTGAGACACAGAACATGCAGAGAGAGGAATATAGAAAGAAAAAAAGAAAGAAATGGCCATATATATATATATATATATATATATATATATATATATATATATATATATATATGAAGAGAAAAATTCAAAGCGATATAAAGATATGAGTATCCATCGAATATAAATTTTAAACAAAATAAATTAAAAATAACAATACGTCGGATTTAACTCATTTCTGATATATATATATATATATATATATATATATATATATATATATATATATATATATATATATATATATATATATATATATATATGATAGTCCGAGTTAAAATACATTTAATAAAATAAATTCACGCATCCTAAATTTAGATAGAAATTTAGGCATAACGACTTACAGGCGCATCACGTTGGATCACCGTAGGATAACTGAGGTTAAGCAACGTCAAGTCAGGTCAGTATCTTGAAATTGTTAATCGGACAGCCGAGTTCTAATTCCAGTGAGGTTCGTTATATTCACTTACACGCAAATATATTTGGGATAGATATGAAGCCATCTCTTTTTCTCCCCAACTTTGGGTTAATTAGTAAGACTTGTATCAGTAAATCATTATTACCTCCCCACAAAATTCTTACAGCCTAAAAATAATTTCTGGTTTTAAATAATCTCCAAAGGGTAGACAATTTGTAAAAAACGAATCTATCATATCAATGAAACCAGTTTCCACAATCAGCATCTACTAACCCTGCAAAGCTAATCGTGGCAAACAATTAGTTCAAAACTACTACATTTATCCAGTAATATAACACATGTGTCAAATAAATTTCCCCCGCTCCATAAAAAATTTCCACTTCATTTTTTTTATTTCTCCTTGAGAAAGGTCACAAGCGTGTCCGAAAATTCTGTTTTTTAACATGTATCTCATCAATCTTCCATTTGGTCAAAGGCCGACAAATCTCCAATAAATATCCTTAGTCTTATCAGTATTATTATTGTTGTTTTTTTTATCCCGAGAGTTTAATTCATATATATATATATATATATATATATATATATATATATATATATATATATATATATATACTCTTAAGTTGTGCTATATTTATGGGATAAAGTGTTCAATATCAGAGATAGAGCGTGTGTAAATATAAAAGTGAACATTTAGAGGCGACAGGCTGTTTCATGCGAGACGCAATCATCAGGCCACGAATCAACATTAAACAGCCGGTCAATTCATCACCAAACTGCTATCAACAAGCACTATTGTTTCACTTCGACATATATATATATATATATATATATATATATATATATATATATATATATATATATATATATATATATATATATATATATTTTCTTCTCGAACAAATGGAAAAAAGGAAGTGACGTTTCACATACGGCTTGACTACAAGCAGGATTGTTCATAACCATTTTCGACTCTCACCCGTCGAAGTGCAGTTGAAATGCACTGAAACCAAGTTGCATCTTTGTAGTGAGTAAAATGGTTTTGTCTATATGACAAAATTATAATATATATATATATATATATATATATATATATATATATATATATATATATATATATACACACGTCCATGAGTAAGTGTAAAGATTCAGATATAACTAAAAATATATCTGCAATATCCAACACGCATGACTATAAAATGTCAACAATTAAAACAGTTAAATTCATAACCTATTATTTAAAATATACAATGAATCCCTTAATCCCAAACGAAAATGATTTTAAAATTTATTAAATTATTTTTTAAAAAATCAACAACAAAAACATTTACTCACTTTTGTTCATTCGATATTAAATTACATCACTTAGCATCTTCCATATTTTATCCAGACTTTTAGTTAACCTCATGAATATTTATGAGCGTTTCTTAAATTTAAAAGTTAAAAAAACTACCACCATTTAAATTTTGATTTATAAATACTTGTCACAAAATAAACTTAAAATATCACTATAATAAAAACATTTGCCGAATATAAGTTTTCCTTTTGTTTTTATTCACACACACAAACACACAGATATATATATATATATATATATATATATATATATATATATATATATATATATATATATATATATATATATATATATATATATATGGTTCAAACACTAATATGCCATTGTTATAATTTATTACATTAGAATCGTAATCACGATCAAATTTATCAGACCTACAATTTCGAAATAAAATTATAACCATGGAATATTAGTGTTTGAGCCTTTTATATAATTTTGTTCCTCTGTCTTGTACATAAAGCTCTACCTGGATTCTATCCTCTTGGAATATATATATATATATATATATATATATATATATATATATATATATATATATATATATATATATATATATATATTGACCACTAATATTATCTATATATATATATATATATATATATATATATATATATATATATATATATATATATATATATATAAACAGAGATAGATAGATATGTGTGAATATAAACTGAATAACGAGATATTAGCAACTATATATGCGTGTGATAACATACATATACAGATGAGCAAATGAATATTTAATTTAAGGTGTAAACAAAACAGTGCTCACTGTAGTTAAACAGAGCTATAAATTATATATTAATAAATTCACATATACCTACGTTTGTAGTGCAACTCAGAGTTACACTACAGACGTAGTCGCAGGATACGCGAGATCACGCGTTGCACAAGTATATACGGTAAATTTTTTTATTTATTTGGAAAATTGATGGTAGTAATGGTTTTAGACAAGCTGGTAGTACCGGTGAAAACTTCACGGTTTCCCTATTTGAATTTTCTGATGAATCATAATTCTCAATTCTATGATTGAATAAGCTCCTTACGAGCTGTACATCTATAAAACACACGCATCATAAAATAGTTAAGTATTGAATGTTTAGATATTGCAATAAGCAATCGTAAGTATGAATGCCGATCCTTATTTAAAGAAGTAAGAGGGTACAAACGAAAAGATTGAAAATCAGCAAGCGTTTTCTATTTAACCGAAGCAATCTTTATCAACCCCTCTGTCTTCCCTTTATTTCTTATTATGTCTACTTTCTTTGCCTTATGAAAGCCAAACCGTATTTTTGATATATTTTTTCTCGCAATCAAAACGGAATTGTCCATTATTTATCTGAGGCAATGGCAGGGTGGAACGCGCGCACTAACAGGTGGAATAGATACGCATCAAGATAACCTGAAGAGCAGACGAATTTAGACTTCTACTTAGTTCTCAGTTTCAGTAAAATGTGGCGGTCATGTCGGCGGGGCGGGGGGGGGTATAGCGCCGTGGATGACTAACCGACTTAACCGGAGAACACCAGTTAGCAAACAAAACTCGCACCTTATTTGCAACGGTAGGAAGTGTGCTAGTGCATCAGTCCGCCATACTATGTTTAGTAGAGCATTAGTGGATGCGGTTACCTCTGATGGTCGCTCCTTGTCATGGTGGAGGGGGTTGCGTGATACAATGACTCTGAGAGCGATGCTGTCGGGAGTTCTAAACTCCTGGTAGGGCCACCCCTGGCGGCAAGGTCAAAGACAAAGACCCAGACTAAGCGACATCAGTCCAAAGACCCCAGAGGTGGAACAAACCGGTTACGATTACCACAGATCTCAACTGCTGGACCAGTGGATGAAGCGGACTACGCATGACGGACATGCTACAGAAGGCGTCACTCGAAATTATAACAGATTCAGCGTCATTCTGTTGCAGTTTCATGACTGGATTCTGTATGTCTCATTCCACATGTGCCGCAGAGGAAGGTCATGGAATTAAGTGTGGGGATCACTTCTGGCAAATTGAGGTCCACCTTAAGCAAATCCACGCCATCGGCAATTTCTTCTATTCTAATTTCATGGTTTCTAATTTTAATTGATGGGACGTGATAACATGAACAGGTTTTATCTTCTGAATAAAGATGGGCTACCTACAGTTTTAATGTTTAACACATTACTTACAATAAGGTCGCAACGATTGAACCAGCGGATGAAGAGGGTTACCCACGACGGACATGCTACGGAAGGTGCCACTGGAAAAGAGTCAGCGGCAGTCCGTTGCAGTTTCCTAACTGGATTCTGCATGTGCTGCAGAGGAAGGTCATGAAATCAAGTATGCAGGTCACTTCCTGGCAAGTTGAGATCCACCTTAAACAAATTCACGCCATCGGCACTTTCTTCTATTCTGGTTTTCTTTCAGCCTCCAACGAACCCTTGCAAAGTCAAACGGTGATAAGGAATGGAGGACGGGGGAAGGTTTTGGCGAAACTGGAAGCTTCTAGTCCTGAACCTAGACGCAGGCGGTGAATTTAGTCATAAACGCCATCATTATAAGGGAAGCGATCAGCAAAGAGGAAATTCTTGGATACGAGATAAAGCCGACGGCGAGTGGGCGCTTGTACCAATTGAAAACAATTTAGTTTTTTGATTGATTGATTTTAATTTTTATGGGTTATCAACCTGTAGACAAGTTGCCAGATCAGGACCAATCACAAGTTATTTAAAGTCGGAAAATATATTTTAGATTGTAAGAAATATTTTTGAGATAATCATGATCTATTGGTACAAGTCCCACTTATTAATCCATAACTGGAAGGGAGAAGTTGTGGGTTCATACGTCCCCCAAGTGTATTACCCACCACAGAAAACCCTCCCTGCTTCCCATTAGAATGTCTGATGCCCAACTCCACGAAGGCCTCTTTCTGTGCCTGCTTGGCCTCACACTGTCCGCTGACCTGAGGTGGAACAAATACATTGGATCAACAGCTTAATCTACCGCAAGGAAAGTTGATTCTGTGTCGCACCAGAAAGTTTTTCTCGCCTTAGTTCATCCTTCAACTCTATAAATGAACTATTCGCCCTTGCATGGAATATTGTTGCCATATATGGTATGGAGGCCCGCTGTTCGTCTCAGGGTCCTCGACAAAATCCAGAGACGGATATGCAATGTGACTGACCCTGATCTGGCATCTCGTCTACAGTCACATTCTCACAGACGTGCAGTCGCTTCCCTCTGTCTTTTTTACAAATACTTTCACGGTAACTGCACCGACGAGCTACTTTCGCTGGTTCCCAAACTGCAAGAATTTAAGCGTGCTACTAGGTTGGCATCTCAGTCCCACCCTTTTACTGTCGACACTGTTAAATGTAGCCGTCTCTTCTACTCCAATAGCTTCATGTCTCGCACCTTCTGTCTGTGAAACTCTCTTTCTCTTACTTACCTCCGTGATAGCTATTATCTTCAATTATTCAAATGCAATGTCAATCGACATCTTCAGACGCCTTGATCTAATCCCTGCCCTTCTCTTCATCCTTTCCTCTATCACACCTCTTTGCTATTACTCCCACTCTCTGTAAACCCCTGCGTACTAGTGGCACACCCGCCTTGCTTGGGGTGAAATGCTTAAAAAATGTAAATATAACAAACCCGACTGGAATTAGAACTCGGCTCTCAAATTTCCAGTTCGAGCCATTATCCATTAGACTGCCTCATATCCATACTTACAGCACCTGGTATTTCAAAGTGGTCACTCATTCAGATACTGAATAGGGTCGATGTTGCTTAACTGTGGTGATTGTACGAGAACCAATAGAAAAATATGTAGGCATGTCCCAGTTTCCAGTAACTTGAATACGAGTCTAGAGAAGGGTACTTAAGGACCGGTCTATCTTATGCGCAAGGCCCAACTGGAAGCTATTAATCCAATCGATCTCATGCAAATTTCTGTTTATAATCATGCTAAGATAAAGAGATAGAGTACTTACTTGGCCCCGCGTCTAGTTATTTGGTCGAACTCTCTGCCCGAGAGCAGAGAGGAACTCGGACGAGGCTCAGCCGAAGGACAGAGTCTCGTTCGGGGAGGTTGACTGTCCCTGAACCCGTTTTTACGGGTTCCAATAGGGAATATTTTTGGCCGAGCCTACGGGATCGGAAACCCACATTAAACCCGACCTTGTGCCACATGTAACCCTTGGGGGGGGGGGCTAAATATTACTTATTGGAGAGTAATGGTTAACGAGCTAGTTTCGATAAACATTTCGCAGGGACAGAAATACTGAACGGCCTTTATAACCTTGTGTCATACTAGGCTGATTCCATCCATTTATAGTAACTATCAAATTCACAGGTGTTGGAGGCAGCCGGTTAGGAAGGTGCGTCATATTTACGTAAGAGGTGAAGCAGCTTACCGCATCGTTGCGCATGCGTAGAAAGAAAAGAGAGAAACTTGAGAGCGGGTAAGACGAGTCCCCACCTGAACAAATTAGCACCAAGTGACAACGAAAGACAAACAAAACTACGTCTGCTTATCCAAAAGATTATTGTTGTACCAGCAACAATGATATTAACTCGAGTGAAACACTAATAGAAAGGTTTTATCTACCTATTACATACATCCACGGATTCGCTAAAAAGTAGCGTACCGTGATGAAAGAAATGGCCCAAACTTAATAAAAACAAAGTTTTATCGCCAAAATATTTGTTATTTTTAAGAAGAAAGACCAAAGGATTTTTTGATTATTAAATTATTTTTTAACCTTTTTGAATCTTCTTTAAAAATCGTGTTTTTCTTGCGTCATTATGGAGGGAGACCAAAGAGTATTTTAGCGTCTATTTTACGTTGAAAAACCCATTGATTTGGAAATTCTTGCAAAAATCAAATAATTGTCGGATTTTATGAAAAATTTCAGAACTTATTCACAAATCAATGAAATTATTTTAGAATTTTTTTAAAAATAAATCTTGGTAGAAAACTTTACATCTGTTACCTCCAACTCCTTGCTTAATGAAATTTCGAGAAATTAAATTTTGCCTCCCTTCATATTTGTATTAGTTAAAAGCAGAACATCTTGGAGAATGTAAATCCTCATTCTTTTGTCAAACAGAAACTCATTTACCGAATGTTTGCTCCGAATTGTAAAATAAAAAATGCAATCAAACTAAGACATTACTCAATTAGAAAAGCTTTGAGGATGGAATTATTTTAGAAATGTTTCTTGGTAAAAAGGTTGTTTTACATCCGTTACTCACCCACGTATTTAATTTTATGAAATTTTGAGAAATAAATGTTTCTATCGCGTTATGTTATATATTAGTTATACGCAGAACTCCTTAAAAAATTTAAATTTTTTTTTTGTAAAACAGGGCAGTCTGCTACTGAAAATTCACTCTGAATCTTAGAATAAAAATGCAATAAAACTAAGTCATTATTTAATTAGAAAAGCTTTTAATTGCTTTTACGAATGAGATATATTATGCACACTATTGTCTTCACAAAAGAATTCTTGATGAATAACGGTTTGAAGAAATAAGACTGCAATCTAAGAAACGTAAGAGTGAAAGAACAAATTAATTAAACGGTTCATTTTGCACGGGGAATAATTTTGTCTAAATGCCGATTATTTTATTTGTATAGATTATTAAAACGACAAAGGGAAGTAATCACCCATAAATTTACTAACTTAAGTTAATTTACCTCCCTTCCCACTACAAATGAGACAGGAAATATATAAATAAATACACCGAAAATGTATAAATAAATACGCATAGATAATTATAAAATGGTTTGATTATTTATATCATATATTCGGGGTACTGCTGGACGAATAAATGTGCATTTAGTGTTTCGTTGCGTTTTAAGAAAATTAAATGAATAATGTTCCAACGATCCAACACACTAACAGATAGATAGATAGATAGATAGATAGATAGATAGATAGATAGATAGATAGATAGATAGATAGCTGAACCTGTTTAGATAGATAGATAGATAGATAGATAGATAGATAGATAGATAGATAGATAGATAGATTAGGTTGAGTCATAAGTAATTTCCGTTTTGGGAACCAGTTGTAATGACTAATGTATCAACCTTATATATATATATATATATATATATATATATATATATATATATATATATATATATATATATATACATTATTGCTACAAAGTTTAAAAATTTTAATAGTGATATGCAATGAAACAAAAGCCTTGAAACAATGTATGGAAATTCAATAAAGTGGAGATAAAGATTTCCCATCTAAAATAGAAGCCAATGAACCATTTACTTAATCCGTCCCCTTTATATTTTTAGACGCTAAATGGTATCTAGGACTCATTGATTACTCCTGGTATTATATAAATTGCTTTTTGCTCAATAGCTTTTAATGTTGAAAAATTTATGTCTGTAATATAAGAGTGAATGGAAGTATTTCACTGAAAAAATCTTTAGCAACATTACGATAAAGACGGCCACCACAAATCCTATTGCAACACCAAACTGGACAAAAGACTGTCACTTAATAGACAAAGATATCTAAGTGCCTCACATGAAAAGCTTGAACAAATAAGACTGCAATCTAAGAAATGTAGAAGTAAAAGAACAGATTAATTAAACGGTTCATTTTACTCGGGAACTAACTTTGTCTAAATGCAGATAAATATTTTTATTTTATAGATTATTAAAACAACCAAGGGAAGTAATCACTCATAACTTTACTAACTTAGGTTGATGTAACTCCCCTCGCACTACAGATGGAACAGGAAATATATAAATAAATACAGATGAAATACGGCGTGTAAGACGATTAAAATACCAATTGGAGATATAAACATTAAGCAGGTGCAGAAGTTTAAATATCTGTGAAGAGGTTTAACAGAAGATGGAAAATGCGGCACCGAGATCCGAAGTACGTCTAAAACTAGTAAAAGAGGCATTCAAGAAGCTAAGCAAGGTCCTAAGAAATGGATTTTTTTGTTAAAAACAAAGAAAATAGTGCTAAATTATTATTTGTTAACCATCTCCTTATATGACGGTGAACGTTCGACACTTTCCCTAAGGGCGAGGAAAAAATAGAAGCAACAGAAGTGAGTTTTACAGAGGAATACTGAAAATTCAATAGATGGAGTAAGCAACAAAGAAAACGAAGTAATCACTTATAAATTTACTACCTTGATCTACCTCGACTTCCCACTACAGATGGGACAGGAAATATATAAATACACTGGAAATATATGAATAAATACACATTGATAATTATTATATGGTTTGATCATTAATTATATCCATCATTGTATCAAACAACGAATAATAATAATAATAATAATAATAATAATAATAATATTCTTAATATAATTTTGCGTTTCTCTCCATCAGTTAGCACGACCTTTACTTCCGTTTTGATTGCGTGGAATGATACCAGAGACGCTACTTGGCTTCAGCGAGAAATATAAAGTAAGAAAGAAGGCAAGATAGAAGTTTTTAAGGTCCTTTTTTTTTTTTTTTTTTTTTACTAATGTTCACACAATTCAAGGCTCACGAGCCACTGGAGGTAGCGAGTTATTATGTGGGCTTATATTAGCGTAAGAAAGAAAAGGCGTTAGGTGTATAGAGCTGAAGTAGGCTTTAGAAGGAACCCAATCCTAAACAAGGGATAAACCTCTACTCTTGTTCAAAAGACCGGGGAGGAGTGCGACCCGGACGATAGACGAACCTGTTTCAATGAAATGGGAAAAGTTGTCATTTTCAGATATTTTCATTTGTACCCCCCTTACTTCTTAAAATAACGCCCAGCATTCATGATTGTTATTGCAAGATTTTGTTGAAGTTGTTAAGCTCAAATATTGATGGGGGCGATAGGAGAATTTCTATGTGTATTTTATTGTCGTAGAACTCGCCATGAGCTTATTCAGTCATTAACTTAAGAATTAGAATTCACCAGAAAATTAAAATGGGAAAACCGTGAAATTCTCGCGGTCTTTCTCATAATAATAATAATAACAATAATAGTATTAATAATAACAATAATAGTATTAATAATAATAATAACAATTATAGTATTAATAATAATAATAGTATTAATAATAATAATAACAATTATAGTATTAATAATAATAATAGTATTAATAATAATAATAACAATAATAGTATTAATAATAACAATAATAGTATTAATAATAATAATAACAATTATAGTATTAATAATAATAATAGTATTAATAATAATAATAACAATAATAGTATTAATAATAATAATAACAATAATAATAATAATAATAACAATAATAGTATTAATAACAATGATAATAATAATAATAACAATAATAGTATTAATAATAATATTAATAATAATAATAATAATAATAATAACAATAATAGTATTAATAACAATGATAATAATAATAATAACAATAATAGTATTAATAATAATATTAATAATAATAATAATAACAATAATAGTATTAATAACAATGATAATAATAATAACAATAATAGTATTAATAATAATATTAATAATAATAATAATAATAGTATTAATAATAATAATAACAATAATAAAAATAATTGTATTAATAATAATAATAATACCAATAATAGTATTAATAATAATAATAATAATAATAGTATTATTATTATTAATAATAATAATAATAATAATAATAATAATAATAATAATAATAACAGACATTTCAGTCATCCGGACAAAAAATTCCAAATAGCTTCCTCATCGATGTGGCTGTTGCTGGTATCGTCACCTGCACCTATCTTATACATCTTTATTTACCTTTCAATCAGCAGGATTTTCGCATAGCAACAGACACTATAAATCTGCAGATTTAAAGACAACGTTCTTATTGGTTAAAACCAACCAATGAAATATCTTCCCGCTAAAGTTCAAATCTCTGTCTGGGAGTCAATCGTCAGGTATAAAAAAAGAAAAAAAAACCTGATCCCCAGACAGCCCGAGTGGAGACATTAGCGTAAAAATCCCTTCTTGGAGAGATTTCTAACGCATGGCTTATTATCTCTCAGTTGCGTCTCTGTCTTTGGGCAGAGTGCGCTCAGGAGCTTCTCTGTCAAAGGACAGAGGGGCAACTGAGAAAATTATACTGAGAGGTGCCCAGCTCTGAAGAACAGCTGCCCGAGGCCGCGCCCTCCTATTGCACCAGAGGGAGGGATCGGTGCTCGCACCGAGGCCAGCGCAACCGACGGTTGCGGGGGCTTTGGGCAAGTTTTTGTCCTTGTCCCGGGCGTGCGTGCTTGGGTCTCCACCTAAAAAAGACCTTGTGTCACATCTCGTCCAAGTGGGGGGAAGGAGTTAATACTTCCCAAGTGAAGACATTCCAAGAAGGTATTTCACAAGCCTCATTACTCCTCGGTATTCTGACGGACATCTCCACCTATTGTAGATTTTGTATCATGAGAATATCCTATGCGAACATTATGAATTTTATTTCTACAACCTTTCGTCCTCTCGAACATGAATCCAGTGGGTCTTTGAACCTAATGTATTTCTCATTATGAAAGTTCTAATATGTTTTTAGTATTATAAAAAATGTTTTATTTATCTAACTCAATAATAATCTCAATATCATATTGATTGCGACGGAAGGAAAAACTTTCACCAATAGATATAGACTGATACCAGAACACGCAAGCCCAAAATGTCTACTTTCCTTTTTTAACCCAATGCTGACCGCAACAAGTTGGTGACGCCCGACGCCCGTTTTTGCCCGCCAAAAATGATGTCTGACGCGAATCACCTTTTCACGTAAATCCCCGCGTCACCACAATCAATGTCGAATTCTCTAATTAAACTCCTACTACATACAACAGCATCCGATGTAATTTCCTGCTTCAGTCGGAAGAAATGGCAGCAAGACCGATGGGAATTACTTCCATCTACGGAAACAAGCTTCAGCATAAACCCTTTCTCAATACTCCAGCTCCCCGCCTTTTAAGGCATCCAACACGAAAGCCAGATTCCTGCAATTACAGGCTATTTTCACCACTCATAGAAAACTCTAAGAATAAAATCAAATTTGCCAGTTTCGTACAAGACTTACCACCTGATGTGGTGAATGAAGTAGCTAATCTATGAGAGGAGGTGCCCGAAACCGACCCTTATAACGTCCTTGAAACGGAAATATTAAAAAGGATGGGTCACCCTGATGAGCAAACGATTCGAGAGCCCTTCAACAACATAATCTTAGGCGATAGAACCCCATCACAGCTTCTCCGACATATGCTTATACAAACTATTTTGTGAACAGACTGCAAAAATAGATGATAAATTAGTTTAATATTTAATTACAGGGTTATGTCGTTTCGAGTTAAGTCATTCTTGATTATACGTCGTCCGTCAAAAAATATGGAAAAATAAAAATTAAGTATTATTCGACTTTACGTCTGTCCGCCACAAATATCGAAGTCTTAATATCTCTAGAAAAGCGTTAAAAGCACAAAAAATCATGTTACTGTACAATAAATAAGAATAAAGTATATAAAATCATATTAAAATACGTACATTTACAGCAAAATGTTAATATAATCATAATAAATCCTAGAGAATGAAATATGAAAACATACGTGATTCTGTGTTGTCGTCATATTTAGCGGTTTTTAAGAGCTCAATATTGGCGTTTTCTATGGTAGTTTCAATATCTACCGTTTGGCGTCGTTGTCGGTAAACGTCTGCTTATCGCCTGCTCTCACATTCTCATTCACTTGTGACTTAATATTTTGCCCCAATGGCTCCTAAGAAAATTCCTAGAGCAAGTGCTAAATGTCATGCTATAACGGTGGACGATAAACTTATTATGATAAAACACAATGAAAAAGGTGAAAAGCTTAGATCGATTTTTTTTATAATATAAATTTATAATGTTTTAGTTTGAGAAATTAAGTTATGTATTATATTAGATTTTGAATTTAACCGTTTTCTTTTAATTAAAAAAACAACTTATATCCAAATACATCGATTCGAGTTAAGTCTTCTCGATTATACGTCGTTTGTCAAAAAAATATATGGAAAAATAAAAAAACAAGTTTAAGTCATTTTATTTGAATTTACGTCTGTCCGCCACAAATATCGGAGTCGCAATATCTCTAGAAAAGCGTTAAAAACACATAAAATCATGTTACGGTACAATAAATAACAATAAAAGTATATAAAATCATATTAAAATACGTACATTTACAGCAAATATTAATATAATCATAATAAATCCTAGACAATGAAATATGAAAACATTTGTGACTCTGTTATCGTCTTATTTAGCGGTCTGCATTTGTTATTTAAACTTACAAAATCATTTTATTTTATAATGACTTTGATCAAGCCACATTCACAAATAAAGAGTCTGCGGTGTATTGTAAAAATTGCCAAATAGTAAACATCTACAAGTATACATTATGAAATGGACAAAGTCCGACAATTATTTTAAGACATTTTTTTATGTTTATACGTTCTTTTTATAGACACAAATATTTAAGTAAATGCTCTGTTTATAATAAACAGTATTAACGACATTTACCGACCTGAATGTCCGAGAAATTTTCATAGAAAATATTCATCCTCCGACAGGAATCGAACCAGTATCCAATACGGAACCGTCATATAGCCTGACGTGCTTTACCGATTTAACCACAGAGGAGCGTTTCCGTTAGAAAGGTGTTTTTACTGTTTTTAAACTACAATTCTCCATGATTTTCTCTCATACATTCATATCTGCTCGATGCGTATCCAAATGTAAACAAATGACGTCAAACATTATGAAATGGAGAAAGTCCGACAATTATTTTAAGATATTTTTTATGTTTATACGTTTATTTTATAAATATTTACCTAACCTCCCTACTGAACCAGGCTATTATTGTCCGAGTTATCGAATATTTACCTGACCCCCCTACTGAACCAGGCTATTATTGTCCAAGTTATCGAATATTTACTTGACCTCCCTACTGAACCAGGCTATTATTGTCAAAGCTATCGAATATTTACCTCGCCTCCCTACTGAACCAGGCTATTATCGCTTTCGTTTTCTACTTCCTGTAGGCGTTCTTGGAGTTTCCGTTCTGTTTGCTGTCAAAAGTGTCATCGAATTAAGATTGTGGCGGCTAATAATGACTCATGGTAGATCTTCTAAGTTTTTCATAATCGCCTCACAAGTTAGGATGAATAAGTCCCATGTTTCATAGACTACGCAAAGTCCTTCGACAAAGTACGCCACAAGGATCTGATGGAACTGCTCAGCAACCTTGATGTATTCGGGAAAGATATCAGAATAATCAAGAACCTATACTGGCAGCAAACAGCATGCATGCGCATTGGGAACGAGTTCAGTGAATATACAAAAATAGAAAGGGGCATAAGGCAAAGATACGTCTTCTCACCCGACCTGTTCAACCTATACAGTGAGGCAAGTCTGAGTGAATAGGAAACCCTACCGGGATTTAGCATTGGCGGCCACAATCTTAACAACATAAGACATGCAGATGACACAGTACTGATAGCAGAAACAGAAAAGAAAGTACAAAATCTCCTACAGAAGGTAGTGACGGAGAGTGAGAAGAAAAGACTACGCATAAACTACAAGGACAGAATGCATGGTCGTCAGTAAAAGGACCAGCCCGAAATGCGATTTACAGGTCGGGAACACTAGAATCAAGCAGACGCGGAAGTTTAAATATCCGGGAAGCGTTTTGGCAGAAGACGGTAAGTGCGACACTGAGATCCGTAGACGTATTGCCATGACCAAGGACACATTCCAAAAACTGGGCTGAGTATTGTGAGACAGGAGGATTTCTTTGGTAACAAAGAAAATAATACAGAGCTGTTCGGCAGCGAATGTTGGACGATTTCCTCAAGGATGAAGAAGAGACTCGAGGCGACGGAGATGAGGTTCTACAGAAGGATGCTGAGGATATCATTGACCGAGCAAGTGAGCAACAAAGAGAGGATGCAAGCAAGGAGGAGGCTTATACTTAACGTCAAGAAGAGGCAGCTGAAGTTTCTGGAACACATAACGAGGAAGGAGGGCCTGGTGAATCTGATACTCACGGGTCGAATAGAGGGAAAGAGAGACAAGGGAAAACAACGCGTGACATACATGGCCGGCTTATCAAGTGAATGACAGATCATGGTCTAATGGAGGAAGCAGAGGGAAGGAATTTGTTGAGAGCTGCAAGGGATAGAGGGAGGTGGAGAGCCATGATCGCCTACGTCCTGAAAGGACATGGCACATAAAAAGAAAGAAAGAGTACACCACCATACATAAAATTCTGTATAAAAAATCCGCGTAAAGCGTACTATCCCCTCACTTCAGAAGTCCGCTTTTTTCCCGACACTACAAACATTCAGCTAAAAGAGCTTGCTGTCTGACGTTGTACTGTTTGATGGAGAGAAGTCATAATGCAAGATATCCGGTTGAAAAAAATCACCGTGCGCAAGAAAATAATAATAATAATCAAAGCCAACCGCCCAGACATTGTTATTAAAGACCACAAACAAAATAAGTGCCACCTTATTGATATGGCAGTCCCTGCAGACTGCAATGTATCTTTGAAGATATTCGAAAAACTGTCAAAATACAAGGACCTTGAAATAGAAATCTCAAAAATGTGGCACATGGGAACATCAACAACCCCTGTTGCAGTTGGAGCCCTTGGACTGGTTGGAAAATATTCCAGTAGGCTGATTGAAGGGATCCCTGGAAGTCCATGCCTCAAAGAGATACAAAAAATTGTTCTGACAAGTACAGCCCACACTTTACGAAGGGCTTTATCTATGTATTTTTTTTCTTTGCAGTGGAAAGTGTCATGATGCCATCTCTAACCTTAGGACCCTGGGCGGGACCCGGAAAGAAATGTGTAAACGCCAGATATCAAAGAAAATAAAAATAAAAATAATAATAACAATAACAATAATAATAATAATGTCAATAAAGAATATTATAGGAGAGTGCGTTTGATACTAGAAAGCGAACTTAATGGGGCCAATAAAATGAAGGCTGTCAACACCATAGCTATACCCATAGTAACATACAGCTTCAACATTATTAAATGGAAGTTGAATGACATTAAAAGACCGGACGCCAAGACCAGCAAAATGCTTACCCAAATGAGGCTGCATCACTCGAAATCAGATGTTGATAGGTTGTACGTACCAAGCGCTAGAGGAGGCCGAAGTCTAATCCAACTTGAACTAACTCTAAAAACTACAACAATCGGATTGAAAGCATACCTCACAAAAAACAATCACCTTCTACAAATAGTAAAAAAACAAAAACAAATCCACTCCATCAACAAAGAAGCTGCACTCTTCAAGAAACAGCTTAATATATCAGAAACCCTACCACCAAAAATCGAAGCGAATACCATCGACGCCAAACGAGTAAAACACAATGAAAAATAACTTGGCCAAATGAAATTACAAAAACAAAAAACAAAAAAAAAACTGGGAGGACAAGGCGTTGCATGGCAAATACCTGAAAAAGAGCGAAAGAAGCAGATGTGGACCAACAGAAAACAGAAAGCCTCGCCACCAGATCGTATCACTGTGACGTAATCACGGATGGAACTAACCGGAAATGCAGGATCTGAGGAAGATATGATGAAACTTTCGATAATATTATCTCAGGATGTCCGGAACAAGCAAAAAGTGAATATACCCAGAGACATAACAACGCATCATATATATATATATATATATATATATATATATATATATATATATATATATATATATATATATATATATATATAGGTAACTATACTCGTCTCGCTCACTAGGTTTGACTATATATATATATATATATATATATATATAGTTTACGAAAAACTAGGTAATCCGTATGGGTAGACCCAAGGAGGATAAAACCCAGAGAGCTCAATGTAAATCAGAGCTAATAATTTAACTAAAAATAAAAACAATCCACTTTAAGTTAAGGTTCCATGTAATAAATTATTTCACCACAGCCTTTTTAGAGGACCGCAGATCATCAGACTTTACTTCCAAATATATATATATATATATATATAGATAGATAGATAGATAGATAGATAGATAGATAGATAGATATAATTGTATGCAAATAAGTTATCAATTATGTATTTTGTTTTAATATAGTCCGTTAAATATCACTGCTTTCTTTAAATTAATAAATAAGTAAGATATTACTTTTCCAGAGATGTTTCACTTAATCTTATCCTAAACAATAGTAAACATTGTTATTATTATTTTAAATTTCGCTGCAGTGATACGTTATCCTTCGTATAAATTCTAAACTTTATTGACCGAATGTTTTCTTTTACTTTTCCATTAAATGTTTTTGACAATTAATTTCGTCAAAAGGCCTAGTGATGGTAGCAACAACAATAATATTTTTTTTTATTAATTAACAACTAATCTGCTTAACAGGATCACTAGCAACAACTGTAAAAGAAAAAATAAATAAAAATAACCATGTCTTTTTTTTTTTTTTTCATAATTAGAAATATATAAATGTATTACTTAAACATAATACTCAAGTATAATGTTTCGTTTCGTTAACTCGCTTCTTTTTCCAACGTCTTCCTTTTCGAATTCCAATCGCGTCTCTTGGCAACCCATCTAGGAGAAGGAAAACTCCGAACAACAACCCGCGACTGAAGGTGTTAATCATGCCGAGGAGAAAATGACTGCTGCGTTATGAGATCCCCTACAGCAGTGCTTCTCAAATTGGTGGTCCGCGGACCGGTGCCGGTACGCGAACCATCAGCTACCGATACGCAGCCAGTGTCCAAGCCATGCTAACGAATTATTTGTAAAGATTAAGGTTATATAATTTTTGTTTTTGTGTTAATAAACTGCTTATTTTTTTATTACTTTTTATGTTTTGATATTGAATTATTTTTTGCATAATAAATGGAAGATAAAAAACATAGTCAATTTTTATTATATTCATTATATATATATATATATATCGTTTCCGGTCTAAATTAATATTACCATTAAATATTACAGGTACGTGACACATTGAGAAAAAATGCCGGTTCGCCATATCAGACAGTTTAAGAATCACTGCCCTACAGGATTAAGGAACCCTGTCTGTAAATGACAGTTACCCAATGTGCCGGGCAACTTTGGGTGGACATCTGGACTCGTCCCTCACTCGTGAGAACTAAAAATCAAAAATCCAGTATGGCTTTTCCAGTGAATAAACAGGGAGCCCGTCCCTCAGGAGGGAACCTACCTGAGGTCGAAAAATCTGCCATAAGGACAAACGCCTACACAAATAATGAATGAACCGGGATAATTCCAATGACGGCCGTGTGAATTCTACAACTAGATCCATAACCATTCATTTAAAGAAAGAAAAGATAACAATGGCCTCGTGCCGAGTACAAACTCGTTATGACTGCATTCTATGAAGCGTTGCACAAACTTCTGGAAAAAAAAACTTTACTCCCAAAACATATGACTATGACATTTGGCGAGAAAAGTTTGGACAAGCAATGAGAAAGTCCACTGACGAAGATAAACTAGCCAATGTTAGACGGGACATCTTGAGAAATAACCGGTTGACAGATGATGAAATTAAAGAAATAAAAAAATTTCAATCAGAATTGGTGAATCAACAGAACATGAAAGGGAAACAGAAATGGACAAAAAACAAAAAATCAAAAAACGCAAACATCACACCAAGCACGGATCATAATGAAGAGACTGAGATACACACCAATTACTGTGAAGATTATGCTGTAAGTTTTGAAGATTTGGGAAATGTGGGATCTTAGTCGCTCATAAGCCTGCAATAAAACGAGTCCATTGACCAAATTATTTTACAGAAAACAAGAATAGTATACAAGAAGCCAAGGAAGAAATCCTGAGGCATATCAGTCAGACACAAAATATTAAAATGGAGGAACGAGAACAACACCCAAAATTACAGCCAACAAAGCAGAACCTCAAAACTAATAAACTCTACAATGCAGCACTCAAATTAAATCTGGATGAAGTAAACCCACGTATATGTCTCAACGAAACAATATATGCATCAGCAATAGCAGTAACTAAAAATTAAACATCAAAGTAAAAAATGCATTCTCTCAGACATGAAAATCCACATTTGAAAAGAAAAACAGAGAAATAAACTGGACAACATGGAAGTGAATTATCGTCGATATAGTCGATGGACTGGCAAGAGGAACAAATTAAAGGACTAGAAAAGGCGGAAATAGTTAAAAAGAAAATACAAAATTAGAAACGAAAATGAAGTCCTGTCAGCTAAAGAAAAATAAAGCAAACAACACAACTGAAGTCTCAAAGAATCAAACGCTACGAAAAAAGATCAAGATTTCTAAAGACAGAACAAGATCTTGCAAACCGACGCGATGAAATTTTACAAAGAAATAAGCAAACAAAAAAGTGAAGTGATAGCACCCCCTCCTCCAACAATGGAA
This sequence comes from Acanthosepion esculentum, assembly GCA_964036315.1. NCBI lineage: Eukaryota > Metazoa > Mollusca > Cephalopoda > Sepiida > Sepiidae > Acanthosepion > Acanthosepion esculentum. The sequence goes on along the minus strand of OZ038490.1, from coordinate 14,450,005 downwards.
CAAGTTATACAGTTCTGAGAAGAAATATGGGCTTGCCCTAAAGAACATAACAAAGAAGCAGATTGGATTACCCAAGATAAATAAACCAGAATAAACATGGGCCGTAATCACAGAAGAGGATGTTGAATGTCCACCGAAAAAAGCACACAACTGGAAATCTCCAGGAATAGATAAAATTCCTAACTTTATTATCTAAATACAGCACACAAAATATAGCCAAAGAACTTCAAGAAATGGCCAATGATCCTACCAAACTTCCGGCATGGCTAACCAAAGGAATTACCTTCCTTCTACCCAAGAATGGTGACACAAATGTCCCCAAAACTGCAGACCAATTACATGTCTTCCCACTACTTACAAACTGTTGACATCTATTCTGACAAAATAGACATATTCCTTCTTAGAAAAAAATGACATACTACCTGTTGAACAAAAAGGTGCAAACGTTGTTCTTACAATTACGTTCCTCTTACAATTAAAGAACTAGAAAAAGCAGAAATTGTAAAAAGAAAATACAAAATTAGAAACGAAAATGAAGTCCTGTTAGCTAAAGAAAAATAAACCAAACAACACAACTGAAAGTTCAAAGAATCAGACGCTACGAAAAAAAAGATGAAGATTCTAGAGACAGAACAAGATCTTACAAACTGATGCGAAGAAATTTTACAAAGAAATAGGCAAACAAAAAAACTGAAGTGATAACCCTCCACCTCCAACAATGAAAGAAGTTATACTGTTCTAGGAAGAAATATGGGCTTGCTCTAAAGAACATAACAAGGAAGCAGATTGGATCTTAATTTATTTTAGCTGTTAACATGTGTTTTCATCGTGAATTAAAATGAGCAGTGGTGGGATTCAAAAATTTTAAGAACGGGTTCTCTCAACAACCGTCCTCAATAGCAACGGCTTCCCTCATTTTTCCATAGTCAAGACTTTACTATATAGATACAATTTAGGAATAAAGCAAATTTTTCTTGTACTTATTCAAAAATACCAAACTTAATCTGCATTACATTGCACGTTATCATTTTGAAAGGGAAAAGAATTAAAAGAAATGCTTTAAAATCGTTTATTCATAATCTTTCATTTTTTTAAATTTCAAAATAGCCATTTGATTGCCATCACAGTCTTCAGTTTCTTTGCTTCATTCTGTTGTCATCAGCATTGTGATTTTTTTCTAAGCCATGTTTTATTGAAAGGAGTGGTATCCCATAAATTTAAAGGGAGACTGATAAGATTAACCTTTCATCAAGTCTGCTGTATTTTCCACTGTAAAGCGGTTACTTTTATCTGAGTATATAATATTCACTCTTGAAATACCTCTTTCTGTCTCGGAAGAACTGATAGCAATCGTATTGATAATAGTTTTCGCTTTTTGTACACTTTAAAGGATTACAGGATTATGACGGTTTTTCAGGACATTTTCCACATAGTCAGGAAATCATTAATGGGAATGTTTTGATGAAAAATTTTATTGAAGCCATTCAGCTTTTCTTCCACAGCTTTCCAGGGAATAACTATCTTTTGAATATTTCAAGTATCTGACTCTAGCAAGTTCAGCAGTTCATGAAATTTGTATTAACCGTTATTCAATCAGAAGAATTTACCTCACCAACCGATTATGTGACTACAATTTGTAGACAATCTCAAATTAGCAGTTTGTTTATTTGGGTTGTAGCTAGCAAAGGAGTTCGTTGAGCTCCTTCCAAGAACTGGTTCGCACGAACCTGTACGAACCCGCTGAATCCCACCACTGAAGATGGGCTATAGCATATATCCCTTTCAATACCACAGATATTGCTTGTCACCTGTTTGACCATAACCAGTTGGGAATATCCCCTAGACGATGTACTGTGCATGTCTGCTCATGAGCGGGAGTCGTGTGGATACATCATGGCCGGGATGATTACTTAAGTTTGTACGGTGAGGCAACCAAGGTGAGTCATAAGAGTATAGAATAAGACAAAGCCGGAAAAATTATTCAGTTAAGCGTTTCATTGCTTATAATGTGCACCTTAGTCTGGCATGAGATGTAAACCCGTCTCTCATTCTAACCTGAGGACGCTTACTATAAGGGGCAAAGCGCGTAGCTAAACAGCTTTTTTCACTTTGTTTTATCTACTCATGTTCGGTAATTATTCTATACCCTACCAACATCCATACTTAAGAGAAGCAATCAAGATCCTTAGAAATACGTTAGACCGGAAACAGACTAGACTATCCGACGTGAATGTAATTCTAACTGTGCATTGCCTGCAAGTTTATTCACTACTTTTATCAAAGCTTGTTCCCATATCACGCACTTCTAATGCATATGTCCTGTATGATGTTGACAGACTGGGTATTATGACGGGTACATGGGGCGTCACTTTATTGACGTACTGCTCTCCCACCCAATAATGGAGTAAACGTGTAACGGTACCGCCACGAGCCAAAAAAGGTGATGGAAGACGACCAAGCCGAGATCTTATGGGATTTCAACATCCAAACAGACCGCATCCTTCAAGTCACCAAAGCAGACAACACCGTCGTTAAAAAAAAAGGATTATACACTCCACGAAAAGAAGGAGCTAGTGCACTTAGTGGCATTGAAGCGTGTGCAGTCGGTGGACGTAGGTCGGTTGGCAAACAACAAAAAGACATTACTAAAGTACGTGGGAAAATACAACTCCTTGCAAAAGAGAGCACCAAGAACAAAGAAATACAGAGAGTCCATAAAGTTCGTGTGCACTTTAAAAAATGTATAACTTTATTTGTATTTGCGATAGAAATAATTTGTAAAAAGGATTAGAAAGAAGTAAATCTATATTTTTAAGGTTTTATTGAAATTTTATTTAAGTTTCCACATGTCCTCCATCATTAGCAATACAAAGGGTAATACGATTTTGCAGTTCACGGAAAACATTTGCCAACTGATCTACAGTAATGCCTGAAATCACATTAGTTATTTTAGCTATACTTAAAACTAGGTACATTAAACTTTATAACATTTTTTACAGATTATTTCTATCGCAAATACAAATGAAGTTATAAATTTTTAAAGTGCACACGAACTTTATGGACACCCTGTCTATAGGAAAAATGAAAGTGAAAGTAAAAGTGAAACTAAAAGAAGAGAGGCAATGTCACTTCTCGGACAGTTTGAGAGGAAATCACCAAGGTTATGAAGGTGATGAAAGACAACCAACTTAAGATCTTATAGGATTTCAACATCCCAACAGAACACATCCTTGAGATCCTCAGACCCGTCATCGTTGTCGTTAAGAAAAAAACGAAAGAAAATGCCTCCTCCTCGGTGTGGTTGTTCTTGGTGACCATAATATCAAGGTCAAAAAAGTTGAACCGCACAAGAAATACACCGACCTCCTGACTGACTTTGCCAGAATGTGGAACATTCAGGTCACTATTGTCTCAGTTACCATTGGGACGTTGAGGTCTATACCACCGAAATTAAAATGCTACATTAAGAAAATCAAAATAAAGCTTAGAATCACATTGCTTCAGAGGCCTGCTTGGTTCGTACTACAAATATTCTGCGAAAGGTGATCTCTGCCTGAGGTCGTACGACCGGAACGAAAACACCCATAAGAGAAGAATCCCTGTTTGGAAATGAAAGCCGCGGGAAAGAAGAAAGTGCAATAATAATACTAATAATACTAATACTAATAATAATAATTTTAATAATAATAATGATGATAATAATAATAATAATAATAATAATAATAATAATAATAATAATAATAATAATAATGGAGAGTAGTAAAGGAAACTGCAAGAAATTGGTATGAACACCACCCAGACCCGGTTACGGAGATACAATTCTATGAATTATTCCTAAAGTGGACAACCGCCCTGTCGGCTGGGGCTTCAGTATACGCCGACTGCACCTCTGCAGAGGGGTAAGACCCCATACCAATGAAGCGTCCTGGGTATGACGATAAACTACATTCGGTAGCAAGGCCTCTAATCGGAAGGTTTTGAGGAGCGAGGAACCACCTCTTAATACATTAAAAAAAACAAAAAAAAAAACATTACCAGCAATACATTTCTGGAAAAAAAATTACCAGCAATATATTTTTGGGAAAAAAAAATATTACCAGCAATACATTTGACTCTCGACAAAAAGACTCTTTACAAAAATACGTCAATGAAACCTGATCTAGAAACTGATTTCTTACAAAGAATACATATTCTATTCATACGAACCTATCCTAAAAATCGTGTCGGCATTAAATAACTCATTGAGGTTAATATGCCATAAAAGAAAATAAACCAAACCAAACAAAGTAACAATTCTATGGGACTTTAAACATAGAACAATCAAAGCTAATCGCCCAGCCATCGTGATTAAAGAATGAAAAGACAAAATGTGCTTCCATATTAATATGGCAGTCCCTGTAAACTGTAATGTATCTTTGAAAATCTTCAAAAAATATCAAAATACAAAGATCCTTTAATCGAAACCATAAAAATGTGGCACATGACGACATCAATAATTCCAGTTGTAGCTAGAGCCCTCGGATTGGTTGTAAAAGATTCCAATAGACTCATTAAAGGAATCCTTGGTAGCCCATGCCTTAAAGAAATACAAAAGATTGTACTCACACGTACAGTCCACACCTTACGAAGAGCTTTATCTATGTAAAATACATGTGATTGTTTTTTTTTTGTTGCCAAAAATGCTTAGTGTAAAATGTCATTTCGGACATTAAGACTCTGTTCGGGACCCGAAAAGAAATGCGTATACACCAGAAATCAAAGGAATTAATAATAATAATAATAATAATAATAATAATAATAATAATAATAATAATAATAAAAAACAAGCTGACGGAGACAAAAACCGCACCCATCAGTGGCTACGTAGTGCAGGGTTGAAAGCCGAAACTGAAGGTTTTGTCATTGCTGCACAAGACCAATGCTTGTTAACTAGGAATTATCAAGCACATATACTAAAATACTGTGTTAGCCCAAGATGCAGATTCTGTGATAAATATCCAGAAACCATTGATCATCTCATATCAGGTTTCACGATATTGGCACCCACTGAATATAAAACCCGGCATGACAGAATGGGCCAATATCTGCACTGGAAAATTTGCAGAAACTGGTACGAACACCACCCTGACCCGGTTACGAAAATAGGACCTGTTACAATTCTATGGGACTACACAATACACACTGACAGAACAATCAAAGACAACCGCCCAGACATTGTTATTAAAGACCAGAAACAAAATAAGTGCCTCCTTATTGATATGGCAGTCCCTGCAGACTGCAATGTATCTTTGAAGATATTCGAAAAACTGTCAAAATACAAGGACCTTGAAATAGAAATCTCAAAAATGTGGCACATGGGAACATCAACAATCCCTGTTGTAGTAGGAGCCCTTGGACTGGTTGGAAAAGATTCCAGTAGGCTGATTGAAGGGATCCCTGGAAGTCCATGCCTCAAAGAGATACAAAAAATTGTTCACACAAGTACAAACCACACTTTACGAAGGGCTTTATCTATGTAATTATTTTTTTATTTTATTTATTTTTGTTTTTTTGCAGTGGAAAGTGTCATGATGCCATTTCTAACCTTAGGTCCCTGGGCGGGACCCGGCAAGAAATGTGTAAACGCCAGATATCAAAGGAAATAATAATAATAATAATAATAATAATAATAATAATAATAATAATAATAATATAGTTTCGACACCCCACGCGAAATGTCCAGCAAAATGTCACGTCTAACTGAAGAAGCCGGTTGGGTTGATCAACGTCCGTATAAGAACTGCTAGATTTTGACAACGAACTATCTGACTTTTGTACAAAGGAACATATACAAACATATTATCTTTTTTATCCAAGCTATTTGCTTTTCTTGCATCTTCAGTCCACTTGGACCAGCCCAATACGAAGATACCGAACGACGATTTGATCCTGGCCGACCTTATGATCAAAACTAATCAAAACATGGAATAAGGAACGGCCTGAATCAAAGCGATCACTTTATTGATCAGCCGTGAGTATTGGACATTTGGAAAACCTGGAGGAACTTGAGGGCGACACACAGACAGAACAAACAATGCTAATCGCCCAGATATCTTGATCAAACACCACAAGAACAGAATGTGTTTTCTTATTCACATGGCAGTTCCTACAGATGGTAATGTATCTGTGAAGATCTTTTAAAAAAATACAAGGATCTCGAAGTGAAAATCTAAAAAATGTGCACACGAGGACATTAATAATTCCAGTTCGAGTTAGAGCCCTAGGATCGATTTGAAAAAGGTTCCGAAAGACTCATTGAAGGGATTCTTGGCAGCTCATGCTTTAAAGAAATACTAAAAGTACAACTCACAAATTACGAAGAGCTTTATCTATGTAAAATATGTGGGATGTTAGTTATATATATATATATATATATATATATATATATATATATATATATATATATATATATATATATAAATGATAAGTGAAAACTCTCATGAAGTTATTTCTGGCCCTAATTTTCTGGCTAGGACCCGGAAGGAAATGCGTATACAACAGAAATGAAAGGATTTAATAATAATAATAATAATAATAATAATAATAATAATAATAATAATAATAATAATAATTAAAGACCACAAACAAAATAAGTGCTACCTTATTTATATGGCAGTCCCTGCAGACTGCAATGTATCTTTGAAGATATACGAAAAGCTGTCAAAATACAAGGACCTTGAAATCGAAATCTCAAAAATGTGGCACATGGGAACATCAACAATCCCTGTTGTAGTTGGAGCTCTTAGACTGGTTGGAAAAGATTCCAGTAGGCTGATTGAAGGGATCCCTGGAAGTCCATGCCTCAAAGAGATACAAAAAATTGTTCTCACAAGTACAGCCCACATGTAATAATTTTTTTTTTATGCCATTTCTAACCTTAGGTCCCTGGTCAGGACCCGAAAAGAAATGTGTAAACGTCAGATACCAAAGAAAATAAAAATAATAATAATAATAATAATCGAAAATATAAAAGTACCACCATATTGATATGGCAGTCCCTGCAGACTGCATTGTATGTTTGAAGATCTTCAATAAGCTAACAAAATACAAAGACTTTAATATCGAAATCTCAAAAACGTGGCACATGAGAACATCAACATTTTAAGTTGTAGTTGGGGCCCTCGGATTGATTGGAAAAGATTCAAGTTAACTCATTGAAGGCATTCCTGGCGGCCCCTGCCGTAAAGAAATACCAAAAATTGTTCTCACGAGTACAGACTACAACTTATGAGGGGCTTTATCTATGTAAAATATGTGTGATTTCTTTTTCTATATATATTTTTTTTAATTGCTCACTGATGTCATTTCTGACCTTAGGTCTCTGGTCGGGACCCGGAAAGAAATGAGTATACACTAGAAATCAAAGGAAAAAAAATAATTAAACTTTTCTGGATAGAAAGCATGTGGGTCATCCCACTTGACTTTGCCAAAAACCCGTCACTATGGGGCACTCGTTAAACCTATTAAAAGGCGTGCGTTTCTCTCCCTAGCCTCTTTTTACAGCTTTTCAAGCCTGGTCTTAAGATGTAATTCGTACGCGTTTAAAGTGGCAACACTGTCGCACGTTCATTTTCATGGTTTTATCTCCTGACCTTTATACACACACACACACACACTCTCTCTCTCTCTCTCGCTCTCTCTCTCTCTCTCTCTCTCTTCATTTCGTTACGTGTCATTTCTTTTGTACAGATATACACTGTCGCTTGTTTCATATTTATTGCTTTGTTTTACTCATTTTTTACCTAGACAACCACAGAGTCAACAATAATTGTTGCCGGGTAACTATTCCAGGAGACATGTCTCTAACTAAACGCACAAACATCCCGCAACAAGCTAATAAAGTCGGTTAGAATACTGAGGAGAAGAGTTCTATTCTTAGTAAATTATCAGTGAAAGCCACTAGTACTGTGAAAACCCCCGTACTAGCCCCTGTAGATGGCCAGAGGCTGTCACCGAAACGTCTCTATAATAACATCTCTAATAACTAAAAATGAGAACATTTGTTCAAAGAATGTTTATATCTGATGATAAAACTAAGAGAATTAGTCTGTAGAAAAACGTGGTTATATAAGGCAGTAGCGGTGGCGTGAAGTGTAACGGGGGGGTGTAGATGGTGACCCAAATGTAATGGTGATTACGCTTCGTGTGGAGGCAGAGGTATCAGTGTAATGGCGGAGGCGGCAGCATGAGTTTTGTAATTGCAGATGCAATGGTCTGGTGAGTGGAAACACTTGGTTCGTTAGCTGTACAAGGCATCAGTCTATCTCTTTATTGGCAGTGAAGACGCCGGGGCTGATAATGAAGTTGGCAGCTTACTGGCGGGGCGTTTTACGAGCTGGCCAAGATGGCGAAGACTCACCCTCTCTCCTTTCCCGCCACGGCGTACCCTACTTCTACTGCCATTACCTACGTCACTTTTCTTTGTTCTCCACCACCGCCTCGGCCGATTGCTGCTTCTACTGCTAGTAATGAGGTCTCAAACAGGAAGTGCTTTTGTTACTGGTTGGCAGTTATTGACCGACTGGCGTCTCGTTGCAAATAGTTTAGCCTGACCCGGGCAGTCTAGGTTTATACGACCTTGGTAGTATGTCGGCCTGTTTCTAGCTCCCGCCTCTCGGGTGGACGGTCTGAAAGGGTGTGGCTGTATTAAGTTGCGCGTTCTTCAAAGCTTCTCATGGCTGACGACTACATTGTAGAACTACGGTTTACCCTCTCCATAACACCAATGTGTCTTTCCTTCTTTCCTTCTTTCTATTTTAATTTATTCATTTTTTTTATTCTTCCTATCAATTCTTTCTACTTTTCTCTCCGTTTTTCTCTCTCGTTCTTTCTTTACTATTTTCCTTTTCTCTCCCTTTTTTTCTTACCTTTTCTCTCTGTCTTTCTTTTCTTCCTAATTTTATCTTTCTTTCTTTCCTTCCTAATTTTGTCTCTCTTTCTTTTCTTCCCGGTATTCTCTCTCTTTCTTTCCTAATTTTCTCCCTCTTTCTTTCCTTCGTAATTTTCCTCTTTCTTTCTTTCTTTCTTTCTTTCTTTCTTTCTTTCTTTCTTTCTTTCTTTCCCAATTTTCCCTCTCTTTCTTTCGTTCCTAATTTTCTCTCTTTTTCTTCCTTCCTAATTTTCTCTCTTTCTTTCCCTCTCAATTTTTTCTCCTTTTCTTTCCTAATTATCTCTCTTTCTTCCTTCCTATTTTTCTCTCGCTTTCTTTTCTTCCCATTTTTCTCTCTCTTTCTTTCCTTCCTAATCTCTTTCTGTCTTTGCCGATTTCCTTTTCTCTCTCTTTCGTTCCTTCTTAATTTTCATTCTCCTCTCTTTTTTTGTTTCTTAATTTTCTTTCCTCTATCTGTCTATCCTAATTCTCTACCCTCTCTCTAGCTTTCTTTCTTAATTGCTGTTTGCTCTCTCTCTCTCTCTCTCTCTCTCTCTCTCTCTCTCTCTCTCTCTCTCTCTTTCATTGCTTCCAACTTTTCTTTTTCCTCGCTCTCTTTTCCTTCCTAATTTTATAATCTCTCTTTTTTACCCTCTTTTCCTTCTTTATCTCTCTTTTTTCCGCTTTTCTTTCTCTTTCCTTCATAATTTTCTTTTCTCCTCACTTTTTCTTTATTTCCAAATTTTCTCTCGCTTTCTTTCCTTCCTATTCTCTTTCTGTATTTCCAGATTTTCTTTTCTCTTTCATTCTCCGTCTTTCCTTCCTAATTCTCTTTTCTCTCTCTCTCTCTTTCTTTTCTTCCTAATTTTTTTCCCTTTCTCTTTCCTTCCTAATTCTTTTTTCTCTCTCTCTCTTTCTTTTCTTCCTAATTTTCTTTTCCCTTTCTCTTTCCTTCCTAATTTTCTTCTCTCTCTCCTTCTCTTCTTTCTAATTTTCTTTTCCCTCTCTTTTTCTTTGCTAATTCTCTTTTCTCTCTCTTTCTTTTCTCCATAATTTTCTTTTCCCTCTCTCTTTCCTTCCTAATTTTCTTCTCTCTCTCCTTCTCTTCTTTCTAATTTTCTTTTCCCTCTCTTTTTCTTTGCTAATTCTCTTTTCTCTCTCTTTCTTTTCTCCCTAATTTTCTTTTCTCTCTCTTTCTTTCATTCCTAATTTTCTACTTCTATCTTTTCTTCCTACTTTTCTCTCTCTTTCTGTCTTTCGTAATTTTCTTTGCTCTCTCTCTCTCTTTCTTTCATGTCCACTTTTCTCTCTTTCATTTTCATTATTTTCTTTCCTCTCTTTTCATTTCCACTCTTTTTCATGTCCTTTTCCCCTTCAACCTATACATTTATTCTCTCTCTTTCTCTCTCTTCGTATTTTTTTTTTCAGATCTCACTTAACAGTCATTCTTTAATTCGACGCATTTCTCTCGACATTTGGCCGTTGTGTTAATATTAAAATCGACCACGCCTTTCACTGGCCATCCATTTCACTCTTCTCTCTCTCTCTCTCTTTCTTCTCTCTCCTTCTCTCTCTGCGTCTTTCTCTATATACAGCTTTCTCTTTTTCTCCCTCTTAGTTTATTTATCAATCTTTTGCTTTTTCGATACAGTTTGCCATTTTTACTTTATATAAGTCACTCTCCTTTCTCGCTTCATCTTCCAATCTGTTTTAAGTTGTCTCGTAATATCTATTCTTTTAATTTTATCTATCTATCTATCTATCTATCTATCTATCTATCTATCTATCTATCTACCGTCGTCTCTTCCAATATCTATCTATCTATCTATCTATCTATCTCAGTCTGTTCGTATCTATCTATATATGTTAATTTTTCTCTCTCTCTCTCTCTCTCTCTCTCTCTCTTTCTTTCTCACTGTATATTATATATATATATATATATATATATATAAGTGAATGCGTGTGCGTGTCTTTTGTATAAACTTATATATATATTCAACTTATAACTTTCGTCTATATCATTCCTGTTATATGTTTGTTCATATCACATCACTTATATCTTTTTAGTTATTGGCCGAATCTATCTATCTATCTATCTATCTATCTGTCTGTCTTTCTATCTATCTATCTATCTATCTATCTATCTATCTATCTATCTATCTATCTCAGTCTGTTCGTATCTATCTATCTATATATGTTAATTTCTCTCTCTCTCTCTCTCTCTCTCTCTTTCTCACTTCATATTATATATATATATATATATATATATATATATATATATAAAAGTGAATGCGTGTGCGCGTCTTTTGTATAAACATATATATATTCAACTTATAACTTTCGTCTATATCATTCCTGTTATATGTTTGTTCATATCACATCACTTATATCTTTTTAATTATTGGCCGAATCCATCTATCTATCTATCTATCTATCTATCTATCTATCTGTCTGTCTGTCTGTCTGTCTGTCTTTCTATGTATCTATCTATCTATCAAAAGTAAAATTAAGAAAATGATTTCAGCTGTATGTTGGATCTGTTGTTGTTGATTACATTTTTCAAACTAGTCACCGATGTTGAATCACACGTGTCAACTAGGATTTTTGAATGCTGATCTTGAAGGCATGAAACTACTCATCTTGACGATTTCCCTCTTTCCACTCTCAGTTCGATCCCGTGGCCGACAAAATTCAAATAAATAAATATCGATATTTTTCCTTACCTCTCTCCCTCCCTTTCCTCTCCGTCTCATTTTCCCACTCATAATGACCTTTTCTCTCTCTCTCTCTCTTCTTTTCTCTTATTCTTCCTTTCCCCGTTCTCTCCCCCCTCTCTCTCTCTCTCTCTCTTCGCTTATTTATTTTTTATCTTTCGTTTCTCTCGCTGTCATTTTCTTTCTACTTGTTGCGAATATTTACACATGCGCATAAATGTGTCGCAAGAGTTATCTGCACTTGTTTCGAATCTTTATTTATTTTTTCGGTTTCCGCATCTTAATTTACACGAATTTTAGCACAATACAAGGTCAAAAGTAGGTGGGAAGGCTGTGTTGCGCCAGATATTAAAGTGGAAATGGACCGACTGTGAAGAAAACACGGTGTTCGAAATTCATTCTACCTGGGCTCGAACCAAAGCCCTCTGAACCGAATTAACTAATTCAGCCATGAGACAAACCATATTTCTTTCTTTTCTTTTTTCCTTTTCTTTCTTTCTTTCTTTCTTTTTTATTCTTTTCTCTCAAACTTTGTCTACTTTCTCTCTCTGTATGATTCATTTCGTTCTCACACAGTTAGGTTGAATATATATATATATATATATGTCATTCACAGACAGTACTGTTTCGCTGTATCACAGCTCCTCAGTGCGACTAGACTTCCGAATGCCTCAAGCTAGGATTGAAACACAACTAATTTTGTGTCAGCCAGAGCTATCTTCACTCGGTAGAGTTACACAACTAAATCTAGCGTATTGTTTTATCAAATGTAAACAAATGCCAATCAGCCAAAGTGCTCTATTCATTTTACTGAAGAGCTTTGCATTAGTGCAGGTGGCTGTTGTTTATAGAATTAGCTTATCACTCAACAGTGCTCAATAGAGAGAGAGAGAGAGACAGACAGACAGACAGACAGACAGACAGACAGACAGAGACAGACAGACAGAGAGACACAGAGAGAGGCTCACCCCTTGTTTCTTGTTTAGGAAGGGGTTCCCGGAACTCTTCCCCTCCTCCCCTATGGCCTCAGTACTAGTACTGCTGTGATTCTCCTATGATGTGTGCAATCTGTGGCAATGCCTCTTCATTCTGAGGGTACCGGGTTGACACTTTTTCTGGTTGCTGTTCCCGACTGGTAGTTAGGAGCCCTAACTCTTACGTAGCGTCTTGAGAGGTTGTTCTGATCAACAGTTGCATAATACCGGGGTGCCTGTAGTGCCATGTCGTGCATGGAAGGGCGTCCCTGCATTCACCTCCAATGGGCAACCCTGAAGCCACATTATATTGCAGGCTGAGCGCTGTACATGTACACATGTGTGTTAATAAACCGAGACGCGTATATGTTTATTTTTTAATCATTTCACCGAAGCAAGGGAGTAATGCCACTAAGAAGCATGAGATGACTGAGACTAAAAGAATAAGTAAAAAAGAGAAACATTATTAATGAACGAGAACAATAGAAGAGTAATCAAGAAGACAGTAGATATACATTGACATTGCATTTACATTTTTGAAAGTTAAAGTTGACCGGAAAGCGTGGAGCATGAATATAGTTCCACAAGCGAGAAGTGCGAGAAATGAGAGTGCCAGCATAGAACTTACGGTTACATCTAGCCATTTCAACTGTAAAATGATGAGACCAAGCCGGCAATCTAGTACTGCGTTTAAATTTATAAATCTAGGTATCATAGCGATAAGATCATCCGAACATATACCATGAAAATATTTATAGAAAAGACACAGGGAAAACTACATTACGGCGGTGAGAAAGTAACTGAAGCCGAGACGATAGGTTAGGACCAATAATATTGCTGATTCTTCTTCAGATTTTATCAAGAATCTCTAAATAAACTGCAGAAACACAGGACTATATGTGGCAGCAATATTCAATACATGGACGATTGATATTGCCTGTGATTATTGTAGAGACCTTTCTTCGTACATTAATTGGCCTGTTTAGAAAGTTCTCCTTCTCATTACTATGGCCTTGTCATACTAAGTTCAGCTTAAAAGATTTTCTATACATATCTTCGGGAAATTTGAACATGAAACAAGTTACTTACTGTAATATCTACAGCAATGATTCCCAACGTGGGGCGCATGCCCCACCAATGGAGCATGGTAATATTTTGGTGTGGCATGCGTAGGATGTGCACCCTTCGGCTTACTATACCTTCGTCTCAAATTTAATTTTGGATTACTATTTCCTGATTAATTTTTCTTTTTAAGGTTTTCACCCCAAGCAAGGCGGGAAGCCACTAGCACTCAAGGGGTTACAGAGAGTTGGAGCGAGAGCAAATAGGAGTGATAAAGGATGAAGAGAAGGATAAGTGGATAGATCAGGGCATCTGGAGACGTCGATTGACATTACATTTGAATAGTTGGAGATTATAGCTATCAGGGAAACAGGAAAAGGGGCTGGAGTTCCACAGGCGAGAAGTGCGAGACATGAAGTTATTGGAGTAGAAGAGACGGCTACATTTAAGTTTCGACAGTGAAAGGGTGAGAGCGAGATGCCAGCCTAGTAGAACGCTTAAATTCATGAAGTCTGCGAACCAGCGAAAGCAGCTCATCAGAGCAATTACCATGAAAGTATTTGTAAAAAAGACAGAGAGTGACGACGGCAGAACGACTGTGAGAGAACGACTACAGGCGAGATGCCAGATCAGGGCCAATAACATTGCATATGTGTGTCTGGATTTTATCAAGAACCTTGAGACAAACAGAAGGGGCTCCAGACAATATATGGCAGCAATACTCCATGCAAGGGCGAATGGTTGATTTGTAGATTTGAAGGATCGACTCCGGCGAGAAAAATGATCAAAGTATATTACAGAATAAGCTTTCATTCAAATATTTTATATTTCTGCCTTTCAGTTCTCTATTATATGTTTTGAATCTCTATATATATTTAACTGTCTTTTTGTTTTTGTTTTTAATCTTTCTATTTCATGGGCACCATGGTCTTTGGAGGCTTGTTTAGAGACCAAGTTAATGGCCTTTTAAGCTTCCTTCAAGTGAATTGCAGTAAAATTTTGAATATGTAAGAATTAAATATTATTAAAATATGTAAATTTTAAACTGCTAACAACACCAAATGGTGTGAAAATAAATGCAAAGGAACGCGTTTGCAGTCGGCCATTAATAGACCCCCCCCCCCATTTTTTCAGGAATATCGTGGAAATTCGCCTCACAGGAGGACAAACAACAAGGAGAATAATATTCGATACGTGCCCAAATGGATACTAAAAATATTCAAACCATAGTTTGTCTTGGCGTCGTGTTTACAATATCAAGATTACCCTAGACATTGGGACTTCGTTAAAACACTCCCAAGACCAAAATTGGAAAAACACAATAATATCGATGCGTAAGATAACGGATGAGCTAAATGGTGATCCCAGGTCCGTCAGAACAGTCGTGAATAGCGACTTGGGTCTTAAATCCTACGCGAGGGCGCCAAGATACCTCATGGGTTCCTCGTAGGGACCAAATCACAAAGGTTGAGAGTGAATATTCGGTGTTGTAAAAATAAACAATAACATATATAAATGAATAAATAAATGGTAAAATAGGACTACTTACCTTGATAAAAGGATTTTTTTTTTCGAGAGAGAGAGAGAGAGAGAGAGAGAATTGGAGAAGAGAGAATGTCACCTCTCTTATCCCCTAATTAAAAATGGCGCATACAAAAACAAACAAGACTCGCAAATTCTTCTTCGTGTGCCGTGTGCCGTTAGGACGTAGGCGATCAATTTCCTGTCCTTTACAGCTCTTAACAAATTTTGTCTTTTCGTTATTTCTCCTAAACCCTGTTCCATCATCCATTTACTTAAGTTCATTCTTCTACTTCTATGTGACGTATCCCTTCAGGACGCAGGGGATCATGGCTCTCCACAATTTCTTCTCCTTTGTAGCTCTTAACAAATTTTGTCTTTTCGTTATTTCTCCTAAACCCCGTTCCATCATCCATTTACTTAAGTTCATTCTTCTACTTCTATGTGACGTATCCCTTCAGGACGCAGGTGATCATGGCTCTCCACAATTTCTTCTCCTTTGTAGCTCTTAACAAATTTTGTCTTTTCGTTATTTCTCCTAAACCCTGTTCCACCATTCATTTTACTCAAGCTCGTTATGTAAGTTATTCGCTGCCTTCTTCTGTCCCTCTTGACTTCCATCTGTTTTGTGAGTATCACATTTTCCAAGTCGTCTTTCCTCATTACGTACCCTAGAAATTTCAATTGTCTCTTCCTGATGTTAAGAATAAATATCGTTTTTGTTTCCATTTTCCCTAAAACCTCGTCGTTGCTCACATGTTGTGTTCATGGTATCCGCAGCATACTTCTGGACAACCACATTTCTGTCGCTTCAAGACTCTTCTTCATCTTCGAGGAGATTGTCCAGCATTTACTGCCATATAGAAGGACAGATATTTACGTAACAGTTCGGTACGCTTTTCTTTGTTTCTATCGAAGTTTTTATTTAGTCTTTTAATACTCTGCTTAGCTGTTGGTAGGCATCTTAATTTCAGTCTGTATCCTTCTGTAGAATCATATTTCTGTTGCTTCAAGTCTCTTCTTCATCTTTGAACAGATTGTCCAGCATGTGACACTAACCCCTGGATGGTTCGGGTGGTCGCGGTCGATGTCTTGGTCACAGCACCTATTGTGACACTACTCCCTATGGTTGGTTCGGCTAGTCGCGATCGATGTCTTGGTCGCAGCACCATTTGTGTGACACCCACAACCACTCGAGCGTCGATCACTGCCCCAATGTGTAACACTGACCTCCCGGTATCTGGTTAGATTCGGTATCAGCTTTGTCGTTCTCAGCTCGCCTGGTCACTGAAGTGACTGCTTTGATCTCTGCCCACGTTGTGATTTGATCTTAGGTAGACGAAATCAATCAGGCGTCGGGCCGTAATGCAAGCTGAATCCAAGGTAACGGTGATACCGCACAAGTGTATGTAAAAGAAAAATGAAATGAAACAAACTCAAGAGGTTCAAATGTGTTGAGAAATAACAATTATCTTTATATCTGTCTGTTGAATACAGGAGTGCGTCTCTCTCTCCCAGCCCGCTTCTATGGATTCGTGACACTTTTTGCGTTTCTTAAGCGAGTTTTGATATCTTAAGTTGCTTTTCAATAAACTGCTTTTGGTATCTAAGCTGATATTCAGTAAAACTTGCTTTTGGTGGGAAATCTAAGTCGATCTTCGTTAAAACTTACTTTTGGTGGGAAGTCAAAGTCGAAAGTCGTAGAAAACTTTCGGTCAGCTTCTGCGAGGCACGGTCTGCAACTCAACTCAACTCCTGAACTGGAACTTAACTTCAAACTGGAACTCTCTACTCGAACGCCCGGGGACGTTCGTTTATATGGACGCCGACCAAAACCCGGTGTGGGGGCCGGACGTGGTTTGGGTTTTTCGATAATTCCAAATCCCGCATAAGGATTCTCTTTGTCTTCGGACAGGAAAATGTATCACTTCCCATTTTTGGAAGTCAATTACTTTCTGTTTTAGAGGGGTTCTCCCCCTTCTGTGAGGAGAGGTCGGAGGAGAATTATCTTCCTAAACTCTTCCTTTCTCATATTGGTATCTCATACCAATCCCTTCAGTGGGCATTAACAAATTCTCCTTCTTTCTCATACAATCATCTCCGCCTATCACCCACGCTACCACTTAGCCAATGATCACTTGGAGGTGTAGGTGTGGCTAGACTGGCATTAGTTTACATTATCGCCCAAAGAAAAAAATTATCTTTCCTTTTCTTTCTTTCTTTTCTATCGGCCAGAATTCTTATGAATCGCATATTGCAGGTCATTAATTTTTTTATCTTATTCTGGGGCACCTGGAATTCATTAGCGGAAATCTCCGCCGACTGATTAATGATCGCAGTCAACTTTTAACTGGGTGGTCGTTTCCACCTGACGACCGAACCTCTTTGTCTTTCTCGTTTACCTTTCCAGATGCCCACTCTCGGCGACATTAAGTCTGTCGCCAACAGTTTGAATAAGCAATAACAATGATTCCTTTTTCATATCAAGATCTGTATTCATACGGCCGGCCTCCTTCGTCGGAGTCCAAGATAACCTAATTTCGATTATTTCTGCTTACATGCAGCTGACCAAAATCGAAACTTTTATTATTGCTACGTGTGTGGTGAATCACAATTCTTTACCCGTATTCTGTTTTCCTTGGCACGTTACTCTTTTATCATGACATTAAGTAATTCTGACAGAATCCGAAATCTGCTTCTTTTACGAATTATCTGAGTTCTGCGAAAAAAAAAATCTTTCTTCGTAAATGAAATAAAATCTTTTAACCAATTTTTCGCTCGGTATGTCTTTCGATCTAGCTCTTTCTCGCCCTAAGTATTTCCCGTATTTATTTTCTATGATTAATTATTTATCCAATTACCATAGCTAAATAGTGTCACAAGCATTCACTAGGAGGTCGTAACAGTTCGGTAGGCGTTTCTTTGTTTCTATCGAAGTTTTTCTATCTCTTAACCGTTTGAGCCCTTTGAGCGTTCCTGAAGAATTTTAACCCTTCTGCTTGAGCTCCTGGGTCAAAATTAGCAAATAATTGGTATATAATGTTTTACGGTAGACATAAAAAATAGTTACAAGTGTTTACCCACCGTTCAACATTGAGTATTAGGCATTGAGTAATTTTTCTCTAACACTGTTCAACCGGTGGCTGGGCATTACGTCATTTCTTCTATCACCAGTAAAGCGGTGGTCAGACAATGGCCGTAGGCCAGCTAATCGACAGTCGAGACAATAGTGTCCGGGCGTGATTAAAATCTGATGTAATCACGGATGACGCAATATTTTTTCAAGGCCAAACAAATTTCATCATACACCACGAAAATAGATTCATATTACTGCACACCACTGCAAATGATCTAATCTGAGGAAAAATAGACATCGATTACATTGTTTTAGTTAATTTGCATAAGGGTGTATCTTATCAACATTTGCTTTTTCTACCTACATTTATTTATATACGTTACAAATTAAACTAAGTAAAACTGACTATTAAAGGATGAAAGGGTTTTTTTTGCAGATTTTTACGTCATTCTCAGGTTAAAAATCCGTGAATTTCTTTTGCTCATTCTCGTCTCACAAAAAAAACTATATAAAATTCATTATTTTTTATCCATAATGTTGTGTGTTAAATTCTTCAACGTTTTAACAAGAAAAATCTCAAGTTGATGTTAGAAATTTCTATAAAACATTGTTGATTTAACCCTAGAACACTAGCCATGTGTATATAGTACTCAGCGCAAATTTTCCTATTTTTAATTACAATTTTTAGTACCTGATTTTTTTACCTAAATAATGTTTTTCAGTTCCTATTAATGTTAACTCAAAGTACAAAGTTTGAAGTGTCTGCATGTAAAATATTTCAAATAAAGATTTATATTTAATTTTTTTTTTGATATTTTCAAAATCGGGTATGATATACCCATGGTCAGTCGTGGTGTAACTTTAATTGATGATTAGTGTTCTAGGGTTAAGACGGAATGATCTATTATGACAGGTCTCTAATTTATATTTAGATATATATATTTATTTTCAGATTTTCTAGTTAAATTCCGCATATGATGCATTATTGTATTTTATATTAATACTATTGTATTTTATATGAATACTAGCTTATGGTCATTGCTATGTACTAAAGTGGGAGGCCCCGTATCATAGATGACTGGTGGTGGTGGGGTGGAGGACCCCGCAACTGTCGTGGGTGAGATCTACCCTTTTGATTGAACAAGAGTATAAATTTGAAAATTTGAAAAATGAATTTTGAAACAGTCTGGCTAGACCAATTTATTTTCGGAGGAACTTTTAGAGACAATTCTGAATTTATTAACTTTTACAGACAAATTTATCACATCAAATTTAATTTTATGTAAACCGTGTGTCTGCCTTTTAAATACACTTCTCCCAAAGGTAAGTGTAAAAAACAAGACGATAAAACAATATTTAAAACGTAAAATGTAAAAGATTATAATATTTATCTAATTATAATTATTACTGCGATTTATTAATTATTATCTTTTTTTTAATTATTTTGTATTAGTTATAATATTTATAGTCATAAAGAAATTATATTAGATATCATGTCACGTGACTAGTTTTGTCGCATCAGTAGAAAAAGCAGCGCCGATTCGAAACATTACTTGTCCTTTTTGTTCCGTTTTATGTGTCGTCTGCTGCTGATTACGTCAGTTGCTTCTATATAACATGCAAGCTCTCTCTCTCTCCCTCTCTCTCTTATTCTCTCTCTTTCTCTTTCTCTTACACAAACACACACACACGCACTCTCTCTCTCTCTTTCTCTCTCTCTCTTACACATCTACATTCTCTACTCTCTGACACAAACACAGTTTCTCTCTTACACATACACTCTCTCACACACATAAACACACACATTCTCTCTTTCTCACTTACACACACACACTTTCTCTCTCTCTCTCTATATATATATATATACATATATATATATATATATATAACATGCAAGCTCTCTCTCTTACATACTTTCACTCTCTCTCTCTGCCTCTTACACACCCTCACACACATCCGCTCTCTTTTACACACTCTCTTACATACACATTCTCTTTCTCTTACACACACATACTTACTCTCTCACACGCACACACATACATACAAACATTCTCTTACACATACACACTCTTTCTCACACACATACACAAATCAGATGCCTCCCACCCACACACACCGTCTCATATACACACATCCGCACTGTTTTACACACTCTCTCTCTCTTACATACACATTCTCTTTGTCTTACACACACACACATACTCTCTCTCACACACACATACATACAAACATTCTCTTACACATACACACTCTTTCTCACACACAAATCAGATGCCTACCACCGCACACCTCTCTCTTCTATAAACTTTACAATTCACGTTACAATGTCCTGAGTTGTTATGTTTGCTACGACTGAAGGCCAATTCCGCACTGTGGTGATACAAATCAACTGGTATCCTATTAAAAAGAAAAACAGCTGATCTATCATAAAAACGCTCATATCTCCTCGAAGCGTATCTTAACGCAAACAAATGACGTCACACACAACGAAATGGACAAAGTTCGACAATTATTTGAATATATTTTATTGTTATACGTTATTTATATAGACACAAATATTTAAGTTAACTTCGCTGATTTTCGGCGAGTTAAATTCTGATTAACCACCAGTCTCGACTGGAATTCACTAGACTACGTGTAGAGTGTTTTGGAGCAAGCGGCAAAAAAGACCTCCCACCTAAACAACAATATTTGAAACTTTTGTAAGACACCAGGAACCTCTTCTCACCACTGTTAAACGGGGGAAAATGGCGTGGTTTGGACACATTACAAGTCACAACAGCCTGTGCAAGACCATCTTGCAAGGCACCGTTGAAGGTGGACGTAGTAGAGGACACCAACGCAAAAACTGGTTGGATAATATAAAACAATGGACATGTATGACTGTACCAAAATTGCTGATGGCTGCCGTTGATAGTCCGTTGTGGAAAAGAGTTAGTGTGGCTTCTGCATTCGGATTCACCCTACGATTACAAAAGTCAAGGGGATGATGATGATAATGATGATGATGACGATGATGATGATGGTGGTGGTGGTGGTGAATTGATAGTCAAACAAAACTAAGAAGGTTGCTAAGTAACGTAATTTCATGCCTATTAAACAAAATTGAATAAGTGTTCACTATTTACATTTTTCGGACAATTACCCTCATCATTGTCGCCATGTTTATCACAACGTTTCGGCCATTATACGCTCCAGTTCTTCAGGTGGTTCGAATGTTGAACTGAACCATTTATTTCGATCACTGGGGGAAACTGTTCTAGTTCCACGTGCCATGTCTAGTGGATGTCAGTTATCTCCAGATAATTCCTCTGACAAAGTTCTCCACCGCCTTAACCAGGTATTGAGCTCACAGGCTTTGGGTCCTACTTCAGTGAACGAAATAAATGGTTCAGTTCGATATTGCAGCCACCTGAAGATGGCCGGAGCGTACAACGGTCGAAACGTTGTGATAAACATGGCGACAAAGATGAGGACAATAGTCCGAATAATGTAAATAGTGTACATAATACTTCATATCAGAAATATAGAGAGATACTGAAGGTCTGGAACGTTGTAATAAATATAGCGACAAAGATGAGGATAATAGTCCGAATAATGTAAATAGTGTGCATAATACCTCATCTCAGAAATATAGACAGATAGAGAAAGGCCGAAACGTTGTAAAAAAATATGGCGGCAAAGATGAGGGCAATAGTCCGAATAATGTAAATGGTGTACATAATTCGTGATCTCAGAAATATAGACAGATACTGAAAGGCCGAAACGTTGTAATAAATATGGCGACAAAGATGAGGACAATAGTCCGAATAATGTAAATAGTGTACATAATTCGTCATCTCAGAAATATAAACAGATACTGAAAGGCCGAAACGTTGTAAAAAATATGGCGACAAAGATGAGGACAATAGTCCGAATAATGTAAATAGTGTATATAATACCTCATCTTAGAAATATAGACAGATACTGAAAGGCTGAATCATTGTAATAAATATGGCGACAAAGATGAAGACAATAGTCCGAATAATGTAAATGGTGTACATGATTCTTCATCTCAGAAATATAGACAGATACTGAAAGGGCGAAACTTTGTATTAAAGATGGCGGCACAGATGAGTACTATTGTCTGAATAATGTGAATAGTGTACATAATACCTCATCTCAGAAATATAGACAGATACTAAAAAGTCAAAACGTTGTAATAAATATGGCGACACAGATGTGGACAATAGTCCGAATAATGTAAATAGTGTACAGAATTCGTCATCTCAGAAATATAGAGAGATACTGAATAAATGTTGTTGTTGATTTTTTATAATGCAATTATTATTTATATTGTTTGATTTTGAGAAATTAAGTCGTGTCATATAATATAATTTTGATCTTTGTTGGTTTGGGAAAGGAGTATTTCTTTCAGCAAAAGAAAAAAAATTGAAAATTTTATATTTTAGTAAGATTCTCTAGCGGCATTCTCGAGTATTTCCGTTTAAGTCACTTTCTTTTTAATAAATGTGGCTTTATTTCGATTGAAGTTATCGTTGAACTTATCTCTATGTATAACTAATGCATTTGGTAAATTGTTGGCTATAAGATTGCGGCCATAGATACTTTTCTTTTCTTTTTTTTTATTTATGCAACTTTCCCAAATACATTGTAAGGAGCAGTAGTGACAGATTATTATATATATATAGATAGATAGATAGATAGTTTTACTTCAGATTGATTTTATGAGCATTCTTAAATTAAAATTTCTGGACAAGATTTCTCTGCGTGTGTGTGTGTGTGTGGCTCCTTCCGAAGTAAGCGACAAAGAATAAAATTGAAAGAATTGAAACTGAAATATGAAAAAAGAAAAGGAAAAAGAAAAAAAGAAAGGAAATTGCTTAGAAATTTAATTATAAAAACGTCAGAAGCGATTAAGAAAGAAAGAAAGAAAGAAAGAAAAAAAGATGGAAAAGAAAGAAAGAAAGATCTAAGAAGAACGAAAGAAAGAGGGAAGAGAAAGAAAGAAAGAAAGAAAGAAAGAAAGAAAGAAAGAAAGATCTAAGAAGAACGAAAGAAAGATGGAAGGGAAAGAAAGAAAGAAAGAAAGAAAGAAAGAAAGAAAGAAAGAAAGAAGAAAGAAAGAAAGTAAGAAAGAAAGAAAAATGGTAAGGAATGGAAAAGGGAAGAAAATGAATGAAAACCTGAAACAAAAACTAAAAATACGAACGAATATTTTGTTGAAGAAAAAAATAATATTAAAACGAAAATTAATTTTTACACGTTGATTTTGAGTTCTACCCCCTGACGAATGGACTGAGTGACTGTTAGAAGTATAAAAAATGGACACTGGAGTCAACACACAGACTCTTTCATGCTAAAAGTTTAGCGTGACAACAGACTGTAGCCTCTGAGGGCTGACTCCAATGCCAAATTTTATATTTATTAATACATACGCTCTAACCCTGATACTGAACCCAACCCATAAATATACTGTAACATAATACTACATTTTATCATATATATATATATATATATATATATATATATATATATATATATATATATATATATATGTATATATATTCAAACATACATTGATAAATATAACAGACAACGAATGTCTATTAAGTTTGATCATGAGCCGTTCTAAACTTCGTATGGTTGCTTTCATTTCGGGAGAAAATAAAAACAAAACACTCCAACGTGCTAACATGCACTTACGTGCTAATACCCTTGGGATAGGTATGAATTTTCTTCTCCCTCCAGCTTAGCAGGACAGACTGGGTTCTATAGCTTTGGGTGGCAACTGGTCTAGGAGAAGGACAACTCTGAAATCAAAAACCTACGGAGCGTCCTTTGGGGATTTTGTGGTACCAGGTCTCTGTATTCAGCCCTTCAGAAAGTGTGGATGGTTCTGCACAAAGCCTTCACCACTATAATCAAATCTCATGTGTTGTTGTTGGGCTGTCGGTTCCTATGAATTGATCTGCTTGACCCTCGTACATCGAATTCGACGGGAGAGTTGAATATATTATTCTGGCCACTCGTATTCGAGGATACCCGTCTATTATGGCCCGGTCTGACATATTTGTG
Organism: Acanthosepion esculentum; assembly: GCA_964036315.1. NCBI lineage: Eukaryota > Metazoa > Mollusca > Cephalopoda > Sepiida > Sepiidae > Acanthosepion > Acanthosepion esculentum. Next base: position 14,425,672 of record OZ038490.1, on the reverse strand, counting down.
TTTGTGCAACACACACAGAGCCAACCTGTGGTTTATACTGCAACTATGCTGAGCTGACCTTAGTTACAGTTTCTGGGAGAGAACCTGTTATCTATCGTGATCAACAATCTGAACAAGGCCAGCACATTCAAACCCTCGGTCGCGATGAATTGTGACAGCTCTCGACGGCCCCCAATTTCACTCACATATATGGATCGTATTTTCAGAGTCATTTGGGGTGAGAACGAGATATCCATCTCTTAAATCATGTCAATACTGCAAAGGGGTGAATCAAGATTGCGCTTACGTGTAAAAAAAAGACGTAACATTTATTTAAAAATAATTTTAGTTTCGCTTTGGCTTTGCATAGTTAGCTATCTGTTTCTTGACAGTTCAATATCTATTTACATATAAACATACTTACAAAGCAGGCATCTATTTGGTTTGACACAAACTTTAATACGTTGACGTATTTACCAACATATGCTTATTTAATGCACGTGATATAAAATATAAAAACGAACAAGTATGGAAGATCAACATATGTAATTGGGCGTGCTCATATAAAAGCCGTTACGATAACCACTCCCATTCTCTCTCTCTCTCTCTCTCTCTCACACTTTCTCTATTCACACACATATATATATATATATATATATATATGCGCAGTACTTACTGGAAAGCGCTCAATATGAGTGATAGACCTAACATATTCAGTGGTATGGATATCTGACGATCGCAAAAGCGTCAAATCCTGGACCAGAAGCTCATAAAATAAATAATACTGAGCCATCTTTTAAATTAAATGTTACGTATAGTGTAATTATACTCCATTTGTTCTCATTTTACCTGGATATATATATATATATATATATATATATATATATATATATATATTATGTCATTCACAGACAGTACTGTTTCGCTGTATCACAGCTCCTCAGTGCGACTAGACTTCCGAATGCCTGAAGCCAGGATTGAAACACAACTGATTAGGTGCCAGCCAGGGCTATCTTCACTCGCTAGAGTTACACAACTAAATCTAGCGTATTGTTTTTACAAATATAAACAAATGCGAATCAGCCAAAGTGCTCCATTCATTTTACTGAAGATCTTTGCATTAGTGCAGGTGGCTGTTGTTTATAGAATTAGTTTATCACTCAACAGTGCTCAATTGAAATGTATTTTCAAGAGCTAAATTATGATATATATATATATATATATATATATATATATATATATATATATATATATATATATATATATATGCACATTTCGTTGAATACGGCAGACAAGGTGCTTTTGTTTAGTTTTTTTATACAATTTCTCATGCGATCTAATAATTTTTTTTTCTTTTCAAAATTTAAATGATATAAAAACTGTCCGAATGTTCTTTTTTATCCGAGCTCTTTCGGCTATACATTTAGCCATTTCAAGGATTAAATATTTTAACTGTTAAATAAGAAATAGTTTGTTGCATGTATGCATTTGTAAAATGTTTTCAATTTTTAAAACACGGTCAAGATATTGTGTCCATGTTCAAAGTTAATATTATTAAGTGTTGTTTTTTTGTTTTAATTAATTATGCTTCCAGTTTTTAGCCTTTTTGCATGTAGATGATGCTATTATATTTGCTCAGATCGTTTATTTAGTAATTTATAAATTAATAAATAAACGATTTGATCTCATCTCAAAATGAAAACATGAAAACAAATTACTTAAAAATCAAAAACTGAAAAGAATAAATAAAAATAAACAAAATAATACAAAAAACAAGTAAAATAAATTAATCCAGGCAAATAACAAACAAATTAACATACCACACCCGTTGGAATAGACGAAATAGAACAAATAAATATAAAAAATAAATACATAAAATACAAGTAAAAATAATCAATCCAAATAAATAAAGCAAACAATAAACAAATTAACAAACCAATAACCGTTAGAATAGACAACAACCAATCCAAAAATTGGACGAGAAAATAATTTATAACTGCTATATAACGATAAAGAAAATACTACGTTACACAAAAATCGAAAACCGAATAGAGTAAATAAAAAACCATAATTCCACATGATGACTTACAAAGATCGAAAACCTAAACGAGCCCTTCAAAAATCACCTAAACCCCTCAACATTTCGTTCTCCAACATCCGTGGCATTAGGACCAATTTCTGCAGTATGGAATCTTTCCTCACTGCAAACTGCCCGGATATACTGTCTCTGTGTGAGACCAACATTGACTATCCCCTCCTCTGATCTCTCGATCCACGGCTACCTTCCTCTCCTCAGAAAAGACTCTCTAATCCACATGCATGGCCTTGGTGTCTACGTCAAGGACCATCTCCATCTGGCTAGAGAGTTGTCTCTCGAATCGCCTGACCATTCGTACATGTGTCTCCGACTATCTCTTCTCAATGCTGTAAGCTATCTCTTCTTCTTTTATCGCTCTCCATCCTCTCAAGACTGTGGAATATTCGATAGCATTTCTAACAGCATAGACAAGGCTCTCTCTCTCTCTCTCTTCATCCGTTTGCTCACATATTTGTGATTGACGATATTAACGTGGCCTAAGAATGCTACTACTGACCTCGCAGGCATTCAAACACTTAATTTTTCAGTTTCTCAATCACTCACGCAGATAGTTGACTTCCCCACGCGTTTTGCCTACAACCGGGACGATATGGCCTCTCTTCTCGATGTGTGTTTTACCTCCATCCCCGAGTCTTGTAGCGCCACGCAGTTCTGCCCTCTTGGTAACTCCGATCATGCTGTAGTGTCTGTTAACATCTCCTTCAACTCCAACCCCTGCAAAGAACCTCCTACCACTAGAACCTCGTTCTGCTATCAACGAGCTGACTGGGACTCGTTCCGTGATTTCCTCCTTCGAAGCCCTAATCAACGCCGAAATGGTTAACCACCTTACATCCCATGATCTGCTCTCAGACTAGCAATATGGTTTCCGCTTTGCCTGATCTACTGCTGATGTGCTTACGGCTATCACTGAATTTGTCTACCAAGCACTTCAAAATAACGGAGAAGCTCGTGTCGTGGCCCTAGACATCTCCAAAGCGTTTGATAGGGTTTGGCATGCCGGCCTTCTTCGCAAGCTCCAGGGTTATGGTATTACAAGTCGATTGTTTGACCTAATACAATCATTCCTGTCAAACCGTGAATTGAAGGTCGTTCTCAACGGATTCTCCTCCAGCTCCTATCCCACGAACGCAGGTGTTCCTCAAGGCTCCATCCCTACTCTGTTCCTTATCTTCATCAACGATCTTCCTGACGCCATAGATTCCCAAGTTGGCATCTACGCAGACGACACTACAATTTACTCCTGTCTCAAAAACAAATCTAGTGTCGCTGACAAAAGTAACCTGGCCGTTCGTCTCGAAAAGGACCTCCAATCGATTGTGAACTGGGGCAGGAATTGGCTAGTTAACTTTAACGCCTCAAAAACAAAACTGCTCTCTATTAATCACCACAGAGATCCTTCCCTGCCTCCCCCCATTAGAATGTCTGACGCTCAACTTCTCGGGAGCACCTCTCTGCTCGGTCTCACGTTGACCGCTGACCTGAGATGGAACAAATACATTGAGTCAATTGTTTCGTCCATCGCAAGCAAAGTTGGCTCACTGTGCCACGCCAGGAAATTTTTCTCGCCGTTTTCGATCCTTCAAATCTACAAATCAACAATTCGCCATTGCTGCCATATATGGTCTGGAGCCCCTTCTGTTTGCCTCGGAGTTCTTGATAAAATCCAGAGACGGATATGCATCTGGCATCTCGTCTACAGTCGCTCTCTCACAGACGCGCCGTCGCCTCTCTCTGTCTTTTTTGCAAATACTTTCATGGTAATTACTCCGATGAGCTGCTATCGCTGGTTCCCAGGCTCCATGAATTCAAGCGTGCTACGAGGCTGGCATCCCGCTCTCACCCTTTCACTGTTGAAACTGTTAAATGTAGCCGTCTCTTCTACTCCAATAGCTTCATATCTCGCACCTCTCGCCTGTAGAACTCCCTTCCTTATTCCTGTTTCCCTGACAACTGTAATCTCCAACTATTCAAATGTAATATCAATCGACATCTCCAGTTGCCTTGGTCTATCCACTATCCTTCTCTTCATTCTTTCCTCTATCACTCCTATCTGCTCTCGCTCCAAATCTTCTGTAACCCCTTGCGTACTAGTGGCTTCCCTCCTTGCTTGGGGTGAAATGCTTTAAAATAAAATGGCCCAAGCTAAGTAGTAAAGCCACTAAGACACAAGAGGTCATTGGGTGTGGAAGAATCAGAAAACAGAAAATATTGTGAAGGAGCAAGAACAATAGAAGAGTAATCAGGAAGACAGTTGATAACGAATGATATTGAATTTAAATTTTTGAAGGTCAAAGTTGGCTGGAAAGCATGGAACCGGAAGAGACCACCACAAGCAAGAAGTACGAGAAAATAAATTTTTAGGACTTCATCGCACGAAACTCGTCATCAGGAAAAGGTTTTCCCTAAAATTATTCTTTATATATATAAAATATATATTTATCTCCCCCCCCCCCTATATCTATATATTTCTTAGCAGCTGAGCTAGCAATGGACTCAATATAATCTTTCCATTTCATGTCAGCCGAGAATAGTGCCTGAGAAGGAGCAAATAGTCCATCTCCTGGAGGCCAGCATCAGCCATGCTGATGGAAGGCAGATCGGGGTCTCACGGATGATTCATAAAAAGCAGCTTAGTTTTGGATGCGTTAAAATTAGCAAGCCATCCATTGCGCCAGTTAACAACGGACTGAATGTCGTTTCGGATATCAATTGTCATTTTGACCTTATCAAACCGATCAGATTTACTATCGAGACAAAAGTAAGTAGTTGTGACATCAGCGTTGATACCAATTTGAGAACTGTTGTCATTGTGAAGGGAAATTAAAAACGTAGTAGGACGGAGCCCTACGTGACACCTGCATTAGTACAAAAGTCTCAGGATAACTTTTATTTCACGTTTTGATAGGAAAGACTGGATCAGTTCCAAAATTTGTCCGGTGACACCGTAACTTTTCAGCTTCTGGAGAAAACTTGTCTGCCAAACCCCGTCGAAAGCTTTCGAGATATCCAAAGCTACAACCTTGTTGAGTCTTGACTCATTGTTGAATCTCGACTAATGCATGGAATAATAATGCAACACAAAATGTACTTAGAACAAGAATGTATTATCACAAGAAAGTGTACACAATAAGTACATATAGTATTTCTGTATATTTCTGGGAAGACGTTCCTGGAGAATGTGTTGACTAGTCGCAGTCGATCAGAGTCTCTAGTTGGATCTCGTGATTCCTCCTCCTCGTCTTCCGGTACCAACCATTATTTATATAGTTGGTAGTCACCTATGCAGATTAGGTGGATCCTACACAACAAACCTAGACTTCACCATTCTTATCTGGAGCTTTATAGACTCCTGCCGCTATTATCGTCAGTATATCAGTAGTTGACCTGGAGAAACAAAAGCCATATTGCTTGCCTGAAAAAAAGGCCCTTCCCTGCGCGATGTGAGATACTTAACCAATTCTGCATTGATTAGGGTCTCTAGGAGTTTTCAAAAAGGAAGTAGAAGCCTAATAGGCCGATAGTGGGTCCGAAGCGCTTTCGTAACCCAAAATGTTCGTAAACCGAAATTCTTTTTCGAATATGAATCAATGTAAAATGCAATAATCCGTCTCTGGTCCGAAGATGATTGCTTATTTAAACTTTAACAACAGTACTTTGTGCACAAGTTTATACACAAAACTAATGAAAATCATTAAATCCTAGAAAAAATAAATAAACCCAATACTAAAAAGATAAAATATAGACGAACATTTTAATTTTACTGTATCTGTAAATAGGAGAGTTGATGGTGTAAGTGGCAGAGAAGAAAAGAGATGTTATTGTTTGGAAAAGGGAAGGAAGGACATGATCGTCTCTTTCTTTATAAGAATAGTATAGATCGTTGATTTTGCCATATGAAACTGAGTAAGAAGAGTCAATATCATTAACAATTGTTTTTCTCTTGACTTTTCTTTTTCCTTTACCAGTATCACTGTTAGTTTTCTTTGGAACCATGACTGAGGACTAATGAAGAGAAAAAAAAGGCATAGTGCAATAACATTGGTAAATTGGTAAATTGGAAAAGCACAGCACAACACACGAATGTATACAATATGGCGGTCGACACAGAAATGATTTCGTTCGGGTTAACTCGGTTCAGCTCGATTCAACAATGTTGTTAGGGAACAGAAATTTTGTTCGATAACCGAGGCATTTTCATCTCGAATATTCTGTTCAAAACAGATTTGTTCGACATGTGAGACGTTCGAGAAACGAGGTTGCACTGTATATAGATACGTAATGGGGAGAGACAGACAGGCAGACAGAGAGTATATAAAATAAAATAAAATGATTAGAGAATGAAATTCAAAGAGATATGTACAAACATGGCAGGCGACGATATTCTTTTTTTTTTTTTTTTTTTTTTTTGCGTGTCTGTTAGACGAAAGTTTAACGCTTTGAGTCCTGCGTTCCTGGACAATTTTAACCCTTCTGTCTGAGTTCCTGAGTCAAAATTTGCAAATAATTGGTATCTAATATTTCACGCTAGATATAAAAATAGTTACAAGTGTTTACCCAACTGTTCAACTGGTGGCTAGGCATTAAGTCATTTTTCTCTACCACTGTTCAACCGGTGGCTGGGCATTAAGTAATCTTTCTCTGCCACCGGTAAAGCGGTGGTCAGGGCTCAAAGGGTTAAGCAAGGAGTGACTTTTTTTGACTAGTAAATGGCTAGGTAGTAACACCGAATTTATGTCCCTCAGGCCGAATCAGGTGAGGAGACAGTGCTAAGATCAGCAGAGTTCTTAAAAAATGGAACTACAGACGAGGACTTCCAAGAAGCTGGCAAGTAGGAAACAGCGAGGCATTTGTTCCGAGAGAACAGGAGCCAGCATTTAGTCGCTGTTGACAATGTATAGCCAGTGGAGGTGAGTATGTAAAAAATCAGGGTTTGTGTGTTCTTTGTATCTATCGTTCTTTTCGTGGAAGTAATTATGAGGCACTATTTCCGGAGCGTTGAACGCGCTCGCACGCGCGTGTGTGTGGTGTTTTTTTGTGGTTTGATTGAATCTGAGGAATAAAATATTCTTTTGTCATGAATACAAACAGACGTGGCGTTTCAACGGCTCATGTTACGACATTACGCAGGCAAACATCGACATGTTTGTGGCAAAGATGGCGCGACAAAAACAGAAAACTACATGATAGATTAAACAATTGGACATTTAAAATGTCGACTGCCTTTTTACTATTTGCATTTATTGCATTCGAAGGGCGTGGCTGTATTGAAAGCTTTTGTACTGGCATATTTTCGGCGTATGGATTTTATGCCGATAAATAAATAAAAAAAACAAAAAAAATATCTCTGTCCAATTCTGTCGTTCGACATTCTCTTGTAACGTAGCACATACCGAATTATTTACCCGGTAAGAAAAATATATTGTATAAATCTATTTTTCAACATCGCCTCGCAAAAGGCGACTTTCTCCATGGAATATATTCTTGTAGACATCTTTATTGAAATTAATGTTTGAAATAATGTGTTGTGTCGGCATTCTGAGAGACGGGAAAATCACAAGAACCATAAATCGGTAGGCTAACAGGGAGACGAGTATATATATATATATATATATATATATATATATATATATATATATATTGACACCTATGTTACTCGGTTTGAATAGAGAGTTGAGGGAATGAAGAAAGAAAGGAGAATAATGAAAAAGAACGATAAGAACGTTTAACAAAGGCTAAGATTAGAAAGAAAGAAAGAAAGAAAGAAAGAAAGAAAAAGAAAGGCAAGTAGATGGAAAAGAAAGAAAGAAGCAAACAAACAAACAAAATGAAATAAAAAAGAGGGGAAAACAAGGAAGCAAAGAAAGAAAAAAAAGCAGAAGCAAAGAAAGAAAGAAAACGAAATAAAGAAGAAAAGAAAGAAAGAAAGAAAGACAAAACGGAAGTAAAGAAAAAAAAGAAAGAAATAAGGAAAGAAAGGAAAGAATAAAATGTGGAAGCAAAGAAAAAGAAAAAGAAGGGAAACGAAAAATAGGAAAAATAAATAAAAGCGGCAGCAAAGAAAGAAAGAAAGAAACAAACAAACAAACAAACAAACAAACAAAACAAAACGAAATAAATAAGAGCGAAAGAAAAGGCAAGGAAGCAAAGAAAGAAAAAAAGAAAAATCAGGAACAAAGAAACAAAGAAAACGAAATAAAGGAGAAAAGAGAGAAAAAAAGAAAGCAAAGAAAAAAAGAAAAAAGAAAGAAAGAAAAACAAAACGGAAGCAAAGAAAGAAAAAGAAAGAAATAAGGAAAGAAAGGAAAGAAGAATAAAATGCGGAAGCAAAAAAATAGAAAAAGAAGGAAAACGAAGAATGAAAGAAAAAATCGACAGTGAAGAAAGAAAGAAAAAATCGATTAAAGAAAGGAAATAAAAAACAAGAAAGCAAAGACAGAAAGAAAGAAAGAAAGAAAGAAAGAATAAAATAAGGAAGCAAAAAAGAAAGAATAAAAAATAAAGAAAACGAAATAACGTTGTAAAAAGAAACAAAAAAGGAAAGAAAACGAAATATAGAAAAAGGAAAAAAAGAAAAGCAAGTGAACAAAGAACGAAAGAATAGAATCCGGAAGAAAAGAAGGAAAATCAAAAAGAAAGAAAGAATAATAAAAAGAAGTAAAAGCGAAATCAAAGAAGGGAAGGAAGAAAGTAATAAATAAACAAAAGAGAGAAGAAAACAGAGAATGGAATAAAATAGAAGCGGAGAAAGAAAAAATACAGGAAAATCATATAAAAATGATAATTTATAAAAGAAAGAAAGAAACAAACAAACAAAGAAGGAAGGAAGGAAGGAAAGAAAGAAAGAAAGAAAGAGTTAAAGAAGTGAAATAAGTGAGAAATATGATACCTGAGTAGAAACAGGTTAATCGGAAAGATTTTGTAAAAAAGAAAGAAAGGAAGAAGAAGAACAGAAAGAATGTAAAAAAAAAAAAATGAAAGAAAGGAAGGAAATATGAACAAACGGTGGGACGCAAAGAATGAAAGATATCCAAAAAGAAAGAAAACTCGAAATGAAAGAAATAGTAACGTGAAGAAAAAAGGAGAAAAAGAAGTGAAATTTAAAGAAAGAAAGAGAGGGAGAAAGAAAATGATAGAAAGAAAAAAAATCAGATTGAAAGAAAGCGCATTATACAAAAGAAGAAAGAAAGAAGAGAAATAAAGAAGTAAAAAGAGACAAAGGACACAAAAGAAAGTCAAATTAGATGGAAATTACGAGAGAAAGAATACATTGCATATATATATATATATATATATATATATATATATATATATAGGGAAGAGGCTATAGTTGTTCCAACGTGAGAAAAGTGAATATTTTAAAAAGAAGAGAGAAACTGCAACCGTTTTGTTTGTAATGTGGATTTTTAAAAAATATATATTATATTTTATTTTCCATAATTTTGATACACAAGTTTCCGGTTTCGCGACCTTCTTCAGGCAAAGAGCGGTTATTTCCACATATTATTAAAATGAATTAATTTTCCTTATGGTTTTCGATGTTAAACATTCTCTTTTTTGGGGGGTAGTGGTACACAAATGTCTTTCTTAGACTTTTGGTAAGAAAGTTCTTCTGCTTAAAGGGTAATAAAACAATTGAGATTGGTCCGCGAAATGGTGTGGAAAGATACATTATGTATATATTTTTTTATGTTGTATGTGCAGTACTTAGTGGAAAGCGCTCAATATTAGTGATAGACAAACTCTAATGATCGCAAAAGCGCGAAAGCCAGGGTCACAAACTCATATCCATACAACTGAGTGCATATATAACAACGGATTTGCTACCTTTACTATATACAGGGTTTACATAAAGTTCGTGCGCACTTTAAAAAATTCATAAATTTATTCGTATTAGTCATAGAAATAATTTTTAAAATGGATTAGAAAGAAGTAAATCTATATTTTTTAAGGTTTTATTGAACTTTTATTTAAGTTTCCACATGTCCTCCATCATTAGCAATACAAAGGGTAATACGATTTTGCAGTTCACGGAAAACATTTGCCAACTGATTTACAGCAATGCCTGAAATCACATCAGTTATTTTAGCGATACTTAAAACTAGGTACATTAAACTTTATAACATTTTTACAGATTATTTCTATCGCAAATACAAATAAAGTTATAAATTTTTTGAAATGCACACAAACTTTATGGCCACCTGTGTAGATATATATATATATATATATATATATATATATATATATATATATATATATATATATATATTTCATTAAAAACGACTGACAAGGTGCTTTTATTTAGTTTTTTATATAATTTCTCGTGCGATCTAATAAAGTTTTTCTTTTCAGAGGATAAATTATATAAAAATTGTCCGAATGTTCTTTTTATCCGAGCGCTTTCGGCTATACATTTAGCCATTTTCAAGGATTATATTTCAACTGTTAGAATTAGAAATAGTTTGTTATGTGTATGTTTTATAAAGTGATTCATTTTTTGTTACAAAACACGGTCAAGATATTATGTCCATGTTCAAAGTTAATATTATTAAGTGTTGGTTTGTTTATAAAAAGGATAAAAAGAACATTCGGACAATTTTTATATAATTTATCTTCTGAAAAGAAAAACTTTATTAGATCGCACGAGAAATTATATAAAAAACTAAATAAAAGCACCTTGTCAGTCGTTTTTAATGAAATGTGCTTGAAAGAAGGATTGCTGCCTAAATACACAAATATATATATATATATATATATATATATATATATATATATATATATATATATATATATATATATATATATTCTTCTTGGCTTGACGAACGAAGATTTATGAAGTGGGCTGTCCACGCCGACTGTAGGCGCGCTGATGACCAGACCGATACGGGATTGTCAAGTCTGGCCGCAGCGACTGCAATTAAAGGTCTGGTCTGGTATAGCTGCTGAGGCTTAACGCCCCGCGGCGTTTCTCCCTATATAAAGGGGAACTAACCACCGGCGAGAGGGTGTCTTCATCTTCGCTTCAAGAACGTCTGCAAAAGGGACATAATGACAGTGGACATGAATATCGAGAGGTGGAAAGACGTCGCCAACGACCGTCCATACTAAAGACGCAATATACACCGAGGGCTGGAGCAGGCCGATATATACATTTTTCCTTACCTTTGTGTTTCATACATGATGTAATCATCAGGTACTGATTGTTGCATAATTTTAATTTTTGCTATATATATATATATATATATATATATATATATTGACACGCAGACTAACTCTGCACCTTTCTGACAATAGCTCAATTAGATCTCATACTTGTCGACAACACTAATATAATAGCATCATCTACATGCAAAAAAAAGGCTAAAAAAAATGGAAGCCTTATTAATAAAAACAAACAAACCAACACTTAATAATAACTTTGAACATGGACATAATATCTTGACCGTGTTTTGAAACAAGAAAATGAAAACATTTTATAAAACATACATACAACAAACTATTTCTAATTTTAACAGTAAAATACAATCCTTGAAAATGGCTAAATGTATAGCCGAAAGCGCTCGGATAAAAAGAACATTCGGCCAGTTTTTATATAATTTATCATCCGAAAAGAAAATAAATATTAGATCGCATGAGAAATTGTATAAAAAATTAAATAAAAGCACCTTGTCTGTCGTTTTTAATGAAATGTTCATGAAAGAAGGATTGCTGCCTAAACACACACACACACACACACACACACACACACACACACATATATATATATATATATATATATATATATATATATATATATATATATATATATATATATATGTATGTATGTATTTATAAATAAAAAGAATGAACAGTAAGATATATAATCCGGTGTTCTTATTGATATTTTTTTATTTTTACAAAACAGTGCTCAACGTAAATTTACAAAGCACAAATATTATAAATTAACTGATTTAAATTATGGTTTCTTCGCTACACAGTAATAACCATGTTTCAAAAGCTAAAGCTAAAAACTTCAAATTTAATTATATAATTAAATTAAAAGCATTAGTTCTGCTTCATCTTCAAGCGACTTTTGGAAGAACATATTTTTAAATTTAATGAGTTTTAAACGGACATACAAATTCATAATTTCTTGTTTCTAAGGATACAGAGAAATCCAATCATTTAGACAGGGGCAGTAGCGTGTTCATTTTTATTAACTATTGTTGTATCAATTATGAGTTACGTTCGAAAAAGAGGTTAAGTTAAGGGAGGGTAGGGGTGTATTTTTTAATATAATTAAATTTGAATATATATATATATATATATATATATATATATATACCGTACAGTAATGATAGTAAAGCAGCCGATTTAAATTATACAACTGTCAGTTTTCAATCAGAACCTGACGATTGAATCGTACATGAAACTTAGTGTTATGCTACCGATGAGGGAAAATGTATATTTCGTATCAATATAAATTATAACTTCGTTATTATACGTCGAGCATTATTTTATTAGCACCAGCACCCAATGTGCGATATCATATATATATATATATATATATATATATATATATATATATATATATATATATATATATATATATATATATATATATATATATATATATATGAATAAGCGCACCGAAAGACAAAATAGAAAGAAGGAAACGAATCAAGAACGATGGAGGCGAAGGAAGATAAAAGAAATTAGAATAAAATAAAATGTCAAATCAAATATCAAACAATTCAGAGATATGAATTTTATAGCAATATAAACGAGAAGTGTCATGGCGGAGAAAAGCGATCAAAGAATAAAAGGGGAAGTAACTTCGACAAAATCATTTTGACATACATTTTAGCAAAACCGCCACCTCTTTCCTCGTCTCTCCTTAAGCCGTGTGCCATTGTCAGTTCATGCAATAGATGATTTTACTTTTACTTTATGCAATTGTCAGTTCATTTGCAGACAGATATCTCTTCAGCAACGTTTTGTGAGAAAAAATCGACTTGGCGTGATCGGTAGTGTCTACCAATCACGACATGTCGTTTTTGTCTAATATAATTTGATTAATGCAGAAAACGAATCGTCACGAATGATATGACCAATTAAGTACTCGTCTCCAAGTGCTGATGTGGTTTTAAGCAGGGAACGCATACGTACGCGTCACCAATCAAACAGCAATTCGCCGAAGTGTCGTTCTCTGCTTTCTTAGCACCCGGTGTCGTTTCTTTCTCAAAACCTGCGTCTGTGTACACGGCCCTCATAATTGATAACGAGATTTGATACAAGGAAAACACGACTCCTCGCGAATGATATGACCAATAAATTATGAGTCGCTAAGTGCTGACGTGGATTTGACCAGGGAACGCGTATTTACACGTAACCATTCAAACAGTATTTGTCGACGAAATGTCATGCTTTCATAGCGCCGAGCGCAGATTACGGAGCGCAGATTACGGAGCGCATCTTCGCCACCTTTCCTCTTCTGTATACCACGCCTCTTCAGGACGCTGGTGATCATGACTCTCCCTGACTTTCTATCTTTTGTAAATTTTAATGTTTTGCTTTTAACTATTTCAATATATCTTCGGCCATCAATTTACATAATTTCGTTAGTTAGGTGACTTGTTATCTTCTGTCCTTCCTCCCTTCAAAATATCCTGAGAGTATCAGATTCTCCATGCAATTTTTTCTCTTTATGTGTTCTAGAAATTTCAAATATATCTTTCCAATTTTACAGATAAGCGTGCTTTTTGTTTCCATTTTCCTTAAAACATCTTCGTTACACCCATGTTTACGCTATAGGATTCTCAGCATCAGAAAAAAGTTTTGTTTCTTAATACCTTTTATACATTTTGGAAGTTATCATTCGCTATTCCAATGTGCCTTCGGATTTCGGGGTCACGTTTTAGACCTTACTTCCGAGTAAGATATTTCTAATTCTAAGTATAAACGTCCTTTTTTTCATTCTTTTAACTCTCGTCTACTTCAATCGTCGGGGCAAAAAGAAACAGACTTTGATATTTCTTCTTTATGATCCTTTCAGATAGTCTGGCGGCAACCATCTCCTCTCCAAGCTCTTGACCGACAACCGAAGACCACGGAATATGCTGCGAGTCGTCATCGGTCCGTACCTTCAGGTTTTGAATCCAGAGTTTCCTTCTTCTACACCGGTTGCCACCCATACCTTTCCCAATGGTATTAGCCCATAAGTGAATAGAATGAACTCAACCAGAATTTGAACTCGACTCGCTATTCTTTGCCTCATCATTTTTGTTTAGATTTTCCGTAACATCTCATCGTTACTTCTATGTTCACGTCATGGGATTCTCAGAATCCTTCTGTAGAACCCCATTTTTTGTTGCCTCAAGTCTGTTCTTCATTTTAATCCTGGATATGACAATAAAATACATCCAACAGCAAGGCATCTAATCTAGAGGTTTTGAGGAGGTTGGAACTACCTTTTAATTGCTGCTGTTCCCATGTCCGCCATGATATGGATGGTAGCACCTGTTAGGGTCCCAGCTATGGGCAAATAGTGAGCCTCGAAAAAAAAAAAAAACAGTATGAAAGAATAAAATTTCATTTTTATAGTAAAAATACCAACAATACATAGTTATAGTAAAATTAGCAACAATACCTGTAATAAAATTACTAATAACACGTTATAGCAAAATTACCAAAAATACATTTTACATGAAAATTACGAACAATACATTTTATAGCAAAAATGACCAACAATACATTTTATAATAAAATGACCAACAATACATTTTATAGTAAAAATGACCAATAATACATTTCATAGCAAAAAGACTAACAATACATTTTATAGCAAAAATGATCAATACATTTTTATAGTAAAATGACCAACAATACATTTTTATAGTAAAATGACCAACAATACATTTTTATAATAAAATGACCAACAATACATTTTTATAGTAAAATGACCAACAATACATTTTTATAATAAAATGACCAGCAATACATTTTTATAGTAAAATGACCAACAATACATTTTTATAGTGAAATGGCCAACTATACATTTTTATAATAAAATGACCAACAATACATTTTTATAATAAAATGACCAACAATACATTTTTATAATAAAATGACCAACAATACATTTTTATAATAAAATGTCCAACAATAAATTTTTATAGTGAAATGACCAGCAATACATTTTATAGCAAAATGACCAACAATACATTTTATAACAAAATGACCAACAATACATTTTATAACAAAATGACCAACAATACATTTTATAGCATAATGACCAACAATACATTTTATAACAAAATGACCAACAATACCTTTTTATAACAAAATGACCAACAATACATTTTATAGCAAAATGACCAACAATACATTTTATAACAAAATGACCAACATTTTATAGCAAAATGAGCAACGGAGCATTTTATCTGTAGTTGAAGGAATAGAATTTCCTTCAAAATGTATTTAGTTGAAGTCATAAAAATGTGTTCAAAATATTTAGATCTCGGCATTAGATAACCCATGCCGCTAAACAAAATCAACCAACCAAACAGTCAACATGAAAGAACTCTTTCATGATATTAATCCATATAAAATCCTACAACAAAAATCAAATTGTATATAAAAATATAACTTCAATATAAAATACATATATCACCGCCTTTAGTATTTATGTCCACACAAATATTTATATGCATAAAAGCCGAGTATAATCTAACATGTATTCTACTGTGAAAGCAGAATAACATATTTTTATTATTGGGTTGGTGCATAATTATCAAGCGTTTTTAAACAATATTTATTATGAAGAAAGATACATTACTGCTTCCTTTACCTTTTTCTTTTCCTTTCTTTCACTTTTCCTTTCTTCTCTTTTTCCCATTTCCCGTTTTTCTTTTTTCTCTCTTTTTTCTAATTTTCTCTTATAATTTCATCTTTTTCATTTACCTTTTTCTTTCATTTCTTCCTCTTTTTCTCATTTCACTTTTCTCTCCTTTTCTCCCTTTCCTTTTTCTTCCTTTCCTTTTTTCATTTTTTCTAATTTTCATTTTCCTATCGTCTCTCTTACCCTCTTTTTCCTTTCTTTCCACTTTTTCTCTTTTTCCTTTCTTTCTTTTTCTTTTTCTTTTTCTCTTTCTCTTTCTTCTCTTTACACATTTTATCTTTTCCTCTCTCTTCCTTTCTTTCATTTTTCTCTTCTCCTTTCCTATCTTTCTCACTTACTGTCCTTTTCCTTTTTCTCCCTTTTCTCCTCTTCCTTTCTCTATCCTTTTCCCTTTCCCCTTTTTGCTTTCTTCTTTTTTCCTTTTATCTTTTTCTCTCTCTTTCCTTTTTCTCTTTTTTCCTTCTTTTCCCCTTTCTTCTTCCCCTGTCTTCTTTTTTCCTTTATCTTTTTCTCTCTCTTCCTCTCTTTCCTTTTTCACTTTTCCACTCTTCCTTTCTCTCTCCTTTTCCCTTTCCTCTTATTCCTTTCTTCTTTTTCCTCTTTTATCTTTTTCTCTCTTTCCTTTTTCACTTTTACTTCCTTACTAATTTTCTCTTTTCCTAAATTTATCTCTTACTCTCCTTTTCCTTTTCTTCTCTTCCTTTCTCTCTCCTTTTCCCTGTTCTCTTTTCCTTTCTTCTCTTTTTCCCTTTTTCTCGCTCCTCCTCTTTTTCCTTTAACTCCTTTTCTCCTTTTCTTCCTTTCTAAATTTCTCTTCATCTTTCTCTCTTACTCTATTTTTCATTTCTTTCTCCTTTTTCCTTTCCTCTCTTCCTCTCTTTCTCTTTTCCTTTTTCTCCTTCTTTCTTTTCGTCCCTCTCTATTCTTTCGGTTTCCCTCTCATTCTCTTCATGTTTTTTTAAAAATCTATTTGAATTTTCATTTACCGTATTTTGTTCTAGCCATAAATAAAAGGTAAACTTCGGTCTATCCCAGTCTGTTTAAACATTTTCAAATGAAAAAAAAATCCCTTAGATATGACCGTCCTTGTTATAAAATTCAAAATGTTGTTGAAACAACGCCAAAGAGATGCCCCCTTGATAGACGCTTACGTTACCACAAAATGACCTAAAATTAAACGAAATTCTCCTCAACTACAAAGAGGTCGACTTGTATGATTACATCAGTAAACAGTTTACATAATCTAAGAATTTCCCGAATAGCAAAATAATTTCAACAAACAAGGCGACAACAACAAAATACTCGTCTGCAATTTTTTTAAATGTCATTTGTAGACTAAATAAACTATAATTATTTAAAATTCGCCTAGCAACACATTAAGACGACAGAAACTGAAATATTCGAATCTATAATTGACATTTCTGTTCTGTGTTATTTACGAATTTTCTGGTTGGGTTATTGATTAGTTGGTTGCGAGAACAATTATTTAATTCTTGTTTCAATTCTGTCTCGGTATTTGCTTCTTTTGAATGTTTAAGTTTTATTTTTGCCCAAATCAGCGGGGACTTCAAAATTTTGCAATATTTTTGAAACTTGGACATCATTAATTTTAAAATGGATTCCAGCTTTTACTATTAGGTACGAACAAAAACGCCGCCCACGCAAACACTACATCAACACATATCATTGTACAGGGTGGTCCTAAAATGTTGTCACCCCCTGCATAATATAATTTTCTATTTCAGAATGGCTGACACGAGCTTCCTACAGTTTGGAAAGAAGCTGCTTGCAAGTGCATGGACACATGATCGTGTGCATTCTGGCAAGAACATGGAGAGTGTGCGACATGACTTTCCCGGAAGATTCGGCAAACCAGCTCCCACCCCACCACCGAAAAGGACCTACTGCGATGGGAACCGTATCCGGTAAATTGCACGAAATCAATTGCTCGAAAAAATAATTTCTCGAACTATCAATTGCTCGAAAGGCAGTTTGCTCGATACCTGTGGTTAAAAAAACAATAAAACTACTTTGTTTCTAATATTTACTATAAGATAAAATAATCTAACGTTATTGTTGTAAACTAAACAGTTAAAAATAAAGAACGAGTACATTTATATAGCAGGTCTTATTTTTTCTCGAAAGGCAGTTTGCTCGAAACCTGTGGTTAAAAAAACAATAAAACTACTTTGTTTCTAATATTTACTATAAGATAAAATAATCTAACGTTATTGTTGTAAACTGAACAGTTAAAAATAAAGAACGAGTACATTTATATAGCAGGTCTTATTTTTTCTCGAAAGGCAGTTTGCTCGAAACCTGTGGTTAAAAAAATGAAACACGTGGTAAGCATTTGTTTTTTTGTTTGTTTTTTTTTGTTTTTTTTTGTTTGTTTTTTTTTTGTTTTGTTTTTTGCACATTTCACATTTCCAGTAAATCTTATTGTTCACCGTTTTCTCCTTAATATATAGATATCCATCCAAACACAACTTCTTTCCTTTTTCGCTCTCAACAAAAATTATGTCCATCACTAGGGTTCGAGATCTCCAAAATTACTGAAATAGTAATAGAAAATAAATATAGGAAAAAAAACAGTACTGCTAAAGTTGAGTGTCGTGGCTCCCTTTATATCCTGCTTCGTTGACGTGTCGTGAGACGGTGCAGTTAACACACATGACAAAGGATCTTGATTTCGTCAATGAAGTGGAATAAACTGAATCCAGTACATGTGCTTTGTATTACTGTATTACTTTTTCTATTGTTCTAATTACTTTTTGGTAGAGGGGTGACAAGACTTACCGTATATTTAACAGCGTCAACTGTAAACCTTTAAACTTAATGACTCAAAAACGAAGGAATTGCAAACATATGTTTATATGGACTTTTGTCCTTGTTTTGGTGTGAGGAACCCTCTCCCAAAGTTAGTAAACGTATTTTTATACACCCTGTATATTATCAAGGAGAGAGAGCTTCACATGAACGATACCAGAATACCTATCATTTGAAGGACGCCATTTATTATGTTGTTCTAAAAAATGAGCTGAGATAATACCCAGAATTATTTTTTTTCTTTTCTTCTCTTCCTCTGAATGTAAAATTTGATCGCTCTATTGATTAACTCTCTTTACTTTATCAACTGGAGTGCTTAGAGCATTATGAGTAAACTGTAGCCTGTGAGTCATATGCCGCTCAGTTGGCTTTCTGAAAAGCATGCCTAATTTCATGAGGAAATTGTTTATTAAGATATTGTTTGATTTCTTTCATTCTCACTTGTTCACTCACACACTCTCTCATTCATAACATGTTTCTTAAATTTTATCAATATTTGTCGAAAGTAACGTTGTCAGTAATTTAAACCTTTGGCGATTTTTCACTAAGGAATATTGTACGTGTATCCATCTTTTGCTTCAGTTAACAGAAAATGTCAATGATAATTATTTTTTTCTAGAGAATAAATATACAGGGTGGTCCGAAAATCTTGTCACCTCATACATAACATAACTTGGAAATCGTTTAAGCTACAATTCAACAATGCTCTGTGGGATATTATCAAGGAGAGAGTTTCACATGAATGATACCAGAATACCTATCAGCTGAAGGACGCCATTCAGAGAGCCTTTGCAAAAATCAACAAATCACAGTCTCGTAAAATATCACACCGCATCATTTTGTGCCAAAAAGTGATGGTGTTCATAATGACCTTCTCGATGTATGACAGCGTCAATGAAAGTAAATAAACTGAATCCAGTACATGTACTTTGTATTACTGTATTATTGTTCTATTGTTCTTATAATGTTTTGGTAGGGGGTGACAAAACTTTCGGACCACGTTGTATTTTGATGTTATCTATTTTCTCATTTCTTAAACACCGTCAACAGATTGTGGCTGTGTTCCTAGCTGATATTCGTGGAAATATGTTTGGAAAAAAAAAAACATTCATATAACTCTAGATATATGCATAAAATAATTGATATATTCAGTTAAAAATAAAAACAAAAATCATCCTTGATAATGGCTAAAAGAATAACCAAAAGTGCTTTGGACATACAGCAGAGTCGTGTAATTTTGATATAGAAAAAAAATTGTGCTCATTACTTTTTTCAAGACTTTCCGACCAACTTGTATACAATAACACACATAATTAAGACTCTGAAGACGATTGAGACTAAATTATAACACACACACATACAAGTATATATATATATATATATATATATATATATATATATATATATATATATATATATATATATATATATATGAAGAAATATAGTCTTAAAGTGTGCTATATTTATGGGATAAAGTGCTCAATATCAGAGATAGAGCGAGTGTAAATATAAAAGTGAACATAGAAGTCAACACTTAGAGGCGACAGTCTGTTTCATGCTAGATGCAATCGTCAGGCAACTAGTGCTGTTATTTTTCTCGGCTATTTATTTATATATATATATATATATACCTGTATATATATATATATATATATATATATATATATATATATATGCTGGTGAACCGGAAGTCATCCACGATTGGACAAGAAGAATCATATGGTGTGCATTTAGGAAGATGGAAAAAGTTGTATCTGAGGGAAGTTACACAAGTCGATACCCGATCAGTATTGGCCGGGTTTACCGTGAAGATGATGTTGAAAGACCCGAAACCCCTAACGAACCTCGTCTAGAAACATCACTGATGATGTGTATTAAAGCATCCAATAGATGTATTTTACGAAATGTATATATATATATATATATATATATATATATATATATATATATATATTGTATTCTCCTGTCGTATTTTGGCATAGAACGGTACTCAGTTCTTAGAACAGAAGAGTCAGACTACTCTCATATTTGATTTGATTAAAGCGTTGATAGCTTGTTTAGAAAGAAACACATTTTTGGAAGAGAATAATACAGACCTTCCAGAGATTTTGAATTCAGTGTTTTTTTTCTCCTAAATTGGTTGCCACCCAAGCCTAAAGGACCCAGTCTCTCCTGCTATTTATCCATAGCTGAGGTAAGAAAATATAGATTTATATATTTCACCAAAAGTATTTGCACATAAGTGAATGCAACAATCTTGATTGAAATTCGAACTCGGCTCTCCGATTCCACAATACCAGTCGCCTCCATATATATATATATATAGAGAGAGAGAGAGAGACAGACAGACAGACAGACAGACAGACAGAGACAGAGAGAGAGAGAGAGAGAGAATTAATAAAATTTGTCCCTTAGCTGATTGATGTTATATTCAGCCTCTTACCACTGGAGGTTTGTAGACAAAGCTTATTATAATTGTTTTGACTATTCGTCAAGAGGTTTATATAAACAAAGTTCGCCTACGCCTTAGAAAAACACGTCGATCAGAAAATTACTGAAAATAACGCGTTGAGGGCGAGCAGATTTTTACAAATAAAGTACTCGGTATTAAAAATACAGCAACACGAGTAAGTATTTCAAGTTGGAAGATAAGTCATTTGATGTTCTATCGATTTGTCCATTAAGCCAATCTATCTATCAATCTTGTTCTCTTACAAGAAACATCTACTAAGAAACTTATCATTCTTTTTTTTAACAAAACATGTCTTAAAGAGGGATCGCAAGTCCCAGATACATATATATCTGGTCTCTGTCTTTTTGGCTATATATATATGAATATATATATACATATACACATACTAATGGACTCTCTGTTTTCGATGAAGGATTTTAAAAACGAACAGCCAGATCCCTTGCATGATTATAGTGGTGAGGTTTACGCGGAATCAAACAAATGTTAGGGAAGATAGAATACATGGAAGTAGAGCAGACAGGATACCACATGGTCTTCAAGCGACTCTCCTCAGTTTTCCTTTTCTGAGACCGGTTACCATACACTATAGGACACAGTCTGAACTGCAATTTACACATGCGCCAAGATGTCATAGATTCATACCTTTCCCAAGCAATTTGCATGTATTGAATGTAAGGAATATGTGTGTGTGTGTGTGTATGTTTGCATATATATATATATATATATATATATATATATATACATAATGGTCTGAAAATTGCGTTCAGCCATGAAATAAAATGTCACGACGCGATATTGACATCAATACCCACACTTCTTATATTTATACACGCTCAATCTCGGATTTAAGCACTTTTACCCCATAATATCTTAAGACTATATTTTATCATATATATATATATATACATATACATATAAATTATTAGCAGGATTTGAGATATCATAATTAAGTAATTCATCAAGTCTAGAAGAAACCTCAACAGAATGCAGAAAGCGCTGGACGGTCGTTTTGGCCTATATTTGGGATTCATCAGCAGTGCGAATCGAATTGAAACCCGGACAGTTACGATATGAGGGAAACGTCATTCCAGCTGTACCAACGGGCCTCGGTGACAAAGAGGTAGCGAATTAGACTCGATCACAATCAGAGTTTCCCTTACCCATAGGACTGTGCACCCACGAGCCACGACTACTATCTCCAAGCCGCTCCAGTCATATCGTGTGTGTGTGTATATATATATATATATATATATATATATATATATATATATATATATATATATATATATATATATATATATATAGAGAGAGAGAGAGAGAGAGAGAGAGAGAGAGAGAGATTATGAAATGGACAAAGTCCGACAATTATTTTAAGACAGTATTTATAACATTTACCGGCCTGAATGTCCGAGAAATTTTCATAGAAAATATTCGTCCTCCGACAGGAATCGAACCTGTTTCCTATACAGAACCGTCATTTAGCCTGACGTGCTCTTAACCGATCGAGCCACGGAGGATCCTTCTATGAAAATTTCTCGTTCATTCAGGCCGGTAAATGTTATAAATATTGTTTATTATAAAACAGACTTACTTAAATATTTGTATCTATAAAAAGAATGTATAAACATAAAAATGTCTTAAAATAAATGTCGGACTTTGTCCATTTCATAATGTGTGACGTCATTTGTTTACATTTGGATACGCTTTGAGCAGATATGAATGTACGTGAGAGATTCATGGAAGATTGTAAAAATTATTACCGGCGATAAACTTTTGAAGAGAAAAATATTTCTAGAAATAAATTTTTGAAAAAAGAATATTACCGGAAATATATTTTTGGTAAAAAATATTACCAGCAATACATTTTTTTAAAATATTACCACCAATACATTTTTAAAGAAAATATTACCAGCAATACATTTAAAAAATATTACTGGAAATACATTTTTGGTAAAAAATATTATCAGCAATCCCTTTTTAAAAAATATTTCCAGCAATTCATTTAAAAAAAAATATTACCAGTAATACATTTTTAAAAAAATAATACCAGAGAAATATATTTTAAAAAATATATTACCAGCAATACATTTCTGAAAAAAATATTACCAGCAATATTTAAAATATATATATATATATATTATCAGCAATAAAAATCTTGTCGGCATTAAATAACTCATTGAGGCTGATAATTTTGTAAAAGAATTTTTGATACACCCTGTATACATAAGCTATGTATATATATATATATATATATATATATATATATATGTATGTATGTATGTATGTATGTATGTATGTATGTATTTGTTCGAACTTTATTTTTAGTGGATATCCCTATTTGAGTAGACACTCTGTTTATTGTAAACAGTGCTTATTTCGTCTACTTGTTTACAAACTTTAAAACTTATTAAAGAAAATGTGCCCTGCAACAGGATTCTAACCTGCGCCACCGTTTGCAGCAGAAACTACTGCCTGGTCCGGCAGAACTTGAACGCTCTGTTCCGGAGAGTTTCACAATCAATTATCTACTAATCCAAGTCCACTGCAAAGCAAAGGCCTTTCGGTAACCATTCCACATTGACAGTGCCTGTGTTATTTTCTGCTGGATCTTATCAGCAAACAACTGTATCTTGTTTTTTTTTTAATCTTCTGTTTAGATTTCCCTCTCACGTTTGCTATCCATTAGGCGCCAGTAAAGCAACCTTTTGCACCACCCGTTATCTTTCTTTATAATGCCCCTTTCCTTATTTCTCTGATATCGCTTATCTGGATCTCTTATCTTATCCATGTCAATATCCGAGTTGCTCCAAGCATTGCTCTTTTCATTGATCCTTGCACATTTTTAATTTGTTTTCAAGCGATTTTTTTTAATTTCCATGTTTATGACACGTACACAGCCGTCAATATACAACCTGTGATCAAAATGTATCGTGACTGTTGCTACAGTAATATGGTTAAATTGCGCAGAGTGAAGCCGCTTGGCACAGATTGACCTTGAACTCTAACGCGCATATCGACTAAGTTATAACATTCACGCTCAGTTCCGTTGGCTTGGAAGGAAAGTGTGCAGAGTGTGGTAGGCTCACGGACAACACAAAAGTTCCATCGGTGGCCATGGATTGGGCAGCTATTTTTGGCCAAGCACAATATTCACCAGCTCCAACAACCACCATATATGCCCAGATC
This sequence comes from Acanthosepion esculentum, assembly GCA_964036315.1. Taxonomy (NCBI): domain Eukaryota; kingdom Metazoa; phylum Mollusca; class Cephalopoda; order Sepiida; family Sepiidae; genus Acanthosepion; species Acanthosepion esculentum. Next base: position 14,401,228 of record OZ038490.1, on the reverse strand, counting down.
ACGACCTTGCGACTTTTTACTCTTCAAAAACAAAATTCAACTTGAAAGGAACAATATTTCAAAATGTCAAGCAATTCCAAGAGAATGCGATGAGGCAGATGCTCGCTATCATCCAAAAATTTCCAAGAATGCTTCCACCCATAGAAACGACGCTGAATAAAGTGTGTGGTTTAGAAGGAGACTACTTCGTAGGAAATTAAAAGTCAAACTGTTATTTGTTGTAGTTTTCTTTTTATAGCACGACTCCAGATACTTTTTGACCAGACCTCGTATATTCATTATACACTTTACATTTCGAGGACATTGTCAATGTGCTTAACTTACATGCCTTTGTTGCATAGATGTAGCAATATCAGTCAGCCGAGGTCTTGTTAAATTGAAAACAGCTGGAGATCTGTTGCAAAAATGAACCCGGAACATTTATTTCCGGTCGATGATTATCAGTATCGTGTAGTGGAGTTCACGAGCGGCACAGACAAAATGAAAATAAATTGCTGTTTTAGGCGAAGACGACAGGACAAAGAACCATGTTAGCTATAAAAGTGACCAGTGCCTCGAAAAGACACAGTGAGAGACGAAGCCAGCCTCGGAGACTAACAGACAGGGAAGACCCCGTCAGAGTGTTCGACTCACTTACGCCTCATTCCAACTTCGATCGCTTATATCAGTAGGTTACAACCCAAGAATAAAATCTGATTTAGTGCAAGAAATTGTTTTGTTTTTCACTCGTGGGTAATGATCTAGCTAAAGGGTAATATTTCAGTCACAAGCGTTTGATTGGAAGAAGCTGCATTATGTCAATGAACCTGGTGTCTGGTCTGAGTATACACCAGAAATCAAAGGGAATAGTAATAATAATAATAATCTTTTTTATTTTACAAAAATGATCAGTGGGAAATCTCCTGAAGCCATTTCTGACCTTAGGTCACTTGTTGGGACCCGGAAGGAAATGAGTATACACCAAAAATCAAAGGAAATAATAATAATAATAATAATAATAATAATAATAATAATAATAATAATAATAGTAATAATAATAATAATAATAATCTTTTTTCTTTTACAAAAATGATCAGTGGGAAATCTCCTGAATCCATTTCTGAACTTAGGTCTCTTGTTGGGACCCGGAAGGAAATGAGTATACACCAAAAATCAAAGGAAATAATAATAATAATAATCTTTTTTATTTTACAAAAATGATCAGTGGGAAATCTCCTGAAGCCATTTCTGACCTTAGGTCTCTTGTTGGGACCCGGAAGGAAATAAGTATACACCAGAAACCAAAGGAAATAATAATAATAATAATAATAATAATAATAATAATAATAATAATAATAATAATAATAATAATAGTAATAATAATAATAATAATAATCTTTTTTCTTTTACAAAA
>OZ038490.1:14364835-14394835 GCA_964036315.1 Acanthosepion esculentum | reverse complement strand
CCCCCGTGTGCCTATATCCAGAGCAAAGGAAGGCTCAACTGAATGAGGGGCAGAACTATCATTTATAGCCGATTACCGGAATATGCTCTCACCTACTGCATCACTGCAAAAATGAGATAAAAACGGTGTATATCACTCGCGTTTAAAGAATATATATATATATATATATATATATATATATATATATATATATATATATATATATATATATATATATATATATCCTCAAATATCCAAACACATTTTCCTTACACAAAATTTTCACTTTAATTTTGACTTGAAGAAGCCGAACCCAACACAAGTCAAGTCTGTGAAACGCGTCGTCTATAAGCGTTTCTAAATCATCTCCATAAATACACACACACACACACACACACATATATATATATATATATATATATATATATATATATATATATATATATATATATATTACACTGGGGAACACAATTTTCGTTGAGTTATGTATGACAGTCGATTTTGGTTAGCTTTTGGCTTCTGAATCCCAAAATGACCCCAGTTTTTTCTGTATCACGTCAGGTTTGAATGCTACAGGATACCCTCGCTTTGTATAAACAAACAGAAAATACTGTATCTAGTATATTTGGGCTTATGTTATTGTATGATTTAAAATTTACATATGATGGAAAATAATAAAGCATTGCTTGGTTGTAATGTTTGTACAAATATATTTCATTCATGCAAAGGATATTATTACTGTAAGTCAAATTGTGTGTAATTAATAAAGGTAAAAATTTACGTCTATAGCTTTTTCTGGAGTATATAGTTTGTGGACAATCTCGCTTTATGCTCCAACAATAGTCAGCCATGATATTTACATCCCATCTACCCTGATATTGTTCTTCCATGACCTTTAAGTCATGGTGGAATCGTTCACCTTGCTCATCGCTGACATTTTTTCCGGGAAGTTAGGAAGATGGTTGTGCAGAAAATGCAACAATGTTCATGTTGAATCCGAGGCTTTATAGCTCTCCAATAGTTTCAGGACAATTTCTTTGTAATCCTGTACTCGTTTTGTTTCCAAGAAAGTTCTTGACAAGGTCTTTGAATGATAAACAATTCCCATTCCCAGTCAAAGGGTAAACACCAGCAGATTTGTCAAGAAAGCCTATTTTGCATATTTTAAAGTAAAGCTGGGTATTCAAGCCAGGTCTTGGGCCCATCACAAGGTGTACAAGCAGTGTGTCGAGAGTTTACGAATGTTAACCAAAGGAACACGTGATAAATTGGCATTTGGTATACCAATGATTTGGCGAGAGCCAACAGATCATTGCACGAACTGTTACTTTTGCTCCGTGAAAACTTCAGGATATAACAAGAACAAATACACAATCGAGTACCCAAGTCTACCATCAGCTATAGGTCTAGTACCTCAATCAGCTGAGATCCCAGTACCAGTTTTCGCTCAACTACTCCGTCTTGATGGTCTTCGAAGAGCAATTTACATTTAACCCAAGATGGAAAAATCTTAAGAGTGGGAATCATGTCGATAGTCATTCTTGTTTTCCGACTTATAAACCCGCCTTAGCAGTTGTACGCACTGACATTCAATTATATAGAATTGGTGACAAGGATGAGATACGAGAGCTGTCACAGCCGAAATACGTCAAATAATGATGCACTTTCATTTAGAACACCAGAGTCTTTGCAGAATGGAATGTCTAGCATGAAGATAATGGGCATTGCTGATATTTAAATAACTATTAAGCAGTATGATGAAAAGAGAAGAAGCGAAGACTTGAAGAAAAATTATAGTCGACATTAAAGAATCTATGTCAAAAAATTAATACAGACTTTGCGGGTCCCGTAGCAACAAAACATTATTTTATAATAAGAAACGCTTACTGAACTTGTCCAGAAATAATTGTATTGCTAAGCTGAATGACAGACAGCACAATGAATGTGCTGGAATAGATGTTCAGTCGATTTCCGGAAGCCATTGTTTCAGACTTCCAAGAGCAATTCACGTCTGGCCAACTCTAGCAATTTGGTACAAGACTGCAAGGAAAATCATTCAGCATCTCGACACCTGAGTTTCGTAGACGGACCCTCCCGGGAATAATTCCGTCCACACGTCAGAGGTATCAGCAATTGATTGCTTATACGTCTCGATTTTTATTTTTATATGCACTTTTCATTGTAGTAAATTTTTTCTTTCATAATGTATTTGCGCGTGTATGCGTTCGCGCGCGTGGGCCCATGCGTCCGTCTGAAAGTACGCGTAGAATGTCGTAGTTATTTGTTCTTTTCGCCGTTTCTTTTTTCTTCACTTTACACTCACTCCTTATTGTTTCTTAACCTTCTCTTTCTTTTTCTCTTTTTCCTCTTTTCTTTCAATTATGCTAAATCCCCAACAATGATGATGTGACCAACATGACGTTTGCTTGACAACCTAACTGTCAGGGTTTCAATTCTCGTCCAGTGCTTTCTGCATTCTGTTGAGGATTTTTCTTGATTCGATGAATTACTTAATTGTGATTACCTCAAATCCACCTAATAATGTCTATCTCACACACACACGCATTAATATATATATTACTTCAGATATTATTTTAGTGGATAACCGTATTTGAAATATACATCCCGTTTATATATATATATATATATATATATATATATATATATATATATATAGATGTGTGTGTGTGTGTATGTAAAATGAAAGTAAGAGTTAGGCATATGTTTACATGGGGATAGTTGTGTTCTTTTATAGTCTCAGTGAAGAACGAATTTCATCGCAGTCTTGTGCCAAATTGCTCGAGTTGTCCAGAAATCGAAGGCGATTGAACATCGATAATACTAGGATCAGGAGGAGAGTCCGCTGCGCTGGGAACTCTTCTTCGGAATCCCTACGGCCTGGTAAGTTTAAACCAGTCCTCGTTACCACATTGCTTAAGGTGGCCCCATTGCCTTTCAAGCTAACTGTTCTTATGACGCGAAACGTTATATTTAGAAGGCATATGTAGAGATATGTTGGGATTGCTATGAGTTTGAATTTGTTATCAGAAGGTTTTTATATTAAGATGGTTAGTTTACGGGCATGTTCACTATATTAATCCTCAACAATATAGAATATAGGCATTCAAAACGAATCAATCACAAGGCAATTGAATAAGAAACAACGGTAATTAAAGTTTCAATAAAAACAACAGACATTTATGTGCAATTTATATACAATTAGAAAACTTGTGGTTTGATAATGCAAGAATTGACCATGTATAAATTGGGTGTCTTATTGATTTACAGTTCAAAATTGTTCATGTGTTAAAGAACTGGTCAAATAGAGTTAAATTGAAAATATTACTTATACAGAAATTTGTGTAGTTTGTGTGCGTGAATAAAGTAGAGTATAAATGTCTTAATTTTCTAGAGATGTTTACCTTGGATTGTTCTGTATTTATCTTTTGTTAAATACAATTTCTATCTTAGTAGTGAGTAAGAACACTTTTCTTGGAAAGTTGTAAGTGAATTTTGAGAGAACAATGTTGGTGTTTGAGTCAGCAATTGACACGCGAAAAGTTTCTTAAGTCAAAATAGTGACACGCGTGAATTCGTGTGGCATCTCTCTGAAGCTAAGTGACTGACTGGTGAAGTGGGTCGAAATGGTCCTTTTTATTTGTTTTTGGAATCCAAAGTAGGCTCCAGTGAACTTGGCGCGAAAATAGGTTTTCGACAATTTTTACGCATTTTCGTGTCGTCTCGACCAATAAAAAGTCGAGATTTGCAATGTGAGGTGTTGATTGGTTAAAACTGATTTTGATGGAAGAGTGTATTTTATCACGGGGGTGAGTAGAAAATATGGACGATTCTATCAGATACCTTATTTTTTAAATTTTTAAACAGAGTATTAATATCTACCTGATTGTTTATATATATATATATATATATATATATATATATATATATATATGCTGTAATGACTTCAGATACGAGTTTAATTCGTTCCAAGACCGAGACCGTAACTCAAAAGACTCGTATCTCAAATCAATTTTCCCCACTGAAATTAATGTCAATATTTCCTATCTGTTCCAGACTCCTAAGAATCACCTTTACTTTCCTAATACTAACCCTTGTTTGTGGGTTTCTTACAAGAAAAAACGTGTGAATAAACAAGGAATGTAGTTTACAAACAATAAAATAAAATCTTCAATTTTAAGAAAGCTCATTTAAATGTAGCCATATTCCTGGTAGAATTTAGGCTGAAAAGGCTGGGGAACGAATAGATTTTCCTTGTAGTCTTGTGCCAAATTGCTAGGGTTGGCCAGACGTGAATTGCTCTTGGAAGTCTGAAACAATGGCTTCCGGAAATCGACTGAACATCTATTCCAGCACATTCATTGTGATGTCTGTCATTCAGCTTAGCAATACAATTATTTCTGGACAATTTCAGTAAGCGTTTCTTATTATAAAATAATGTTTTGTTGCTACGGGACCCGCAAAGTCTGTATTAATTTTTTGACATAGATTCTTTAATGTCGACTATAATTTTTCTTCAAGTCTTCGCTTCTTCTCTTTTCATCATACTGCTTAATAGTTATTTAAATATCAGCAATGCCCATTATCTTCATGCTAGACATTCCATTCTGCAAAGAGCCTGATGTTCTAAATGAAAGTGCATCATTATTTGACGTATTTCGGCTGTGACAGCTCTCGTATCTCATCCTTGTCACCAATTCTATATAATTAAATGTCAGTGCGTACAACTGCTAAGGCGGGTTTATAAGTCGGAAAACAAGAATGACTGTCGTCATGATTCCCACTCTTAAGATTTTTCCATCTTGGGTTAAATGTGGCACAAGGTCCTATTTTTTGTGTGGAAACTAACGCTTTCATGAAAGGAAAAAAAAAGAGAAAAATTGTCTTCTTAAACACTAAATCGTCACAGTCTTCAAGGAATAGGTTTGTCACTGTCCCTCTTAATGCAATCGGACAGTAGTCTCTGGAGGAATGGTACCACTGGAAATAGGCATCGATATAATAAATTGCTGGCCACGAATGACCAAGTAGCGAGATGAAGGCTATCTGTACAAGGGTATTTATTCACTCACCCTGGAGATGGTATGTAGACTTTTTATTGTGGAAAAAAAGACAAAAATTGTTGAAAAAAAGACAAAGTTCTCTAGTTCCCCAGAAACTTTCTTTTGATACACCGCAGACATCAGGGCCTGACACTGATCATACTCCAGACACTTACAATTGACACACCGCAAATATCAGATATTAACATTGAGCCTAGACACTCTTAGTACAATGGGGAGGTGCTGCCTGAATGCACAGATCCCCTGAAACAAGATGATGCGGTTATGAATGACCAATGAGTTCTAGAGTTACGACCCGAACGAGGTTATTACTCAATCTCCCAAGGGCGATGGATATGACACAAGGCAATTTTAATATGGGATACCATGAACATATATGGAGTACAGGACGAAAATTGTGAATTTTTTGGTATTTCTTAAACAGCGATAATTTGTCTTGACCATACCTTTCTGTAGCAGGGTAGTGATGCCTGGCAGAACAGGAGTACTGGAACTAGACAATGAATAATAACTCTTTGGATAAATATTATTTCCTAACGTCCAAGTGAATATGGCTATATTTTTGTCAAATCTACATCCATTCAGGACGTGGGTCTCCACAACTTCCTTTTTAATATCTGTAAACTGTCCATTGCCTTCTCCACGGTTTTGAATTCAGAGTAGCCCTGTTTCTAAAAAAAAGCTGCCACCCAATGTTACAGAGCCTAACTTCCTCCGCTACTTATTCCATAGGTAATTTTCTTTTTTTACTAAAGAGCACCCAAGAGGCACTATATGCCAGATAGATAATGACTGACGAGATTTGAAGAAAGCATCCACGCGGGAGTCGGTCCCACAAAGTAGAAAAAGCTTCGGAAGAAGCTTTCTGAATGGAACATCCTTCTCACCGAAGGAAGTGATGGATCTATGCTTTTCCAAGTGTATTTGTGCGAAAATGAGTGCAATAGACTAGGCGTGGGATTTCAACCCGTCTCACCGATTCCAGATTCAGCTTCGACAACTGTTACGTCATACTCACATCCCCCGGCTAAATTCTGCAAATGATAGCGACGAATCTTTGTCGTTGCTAGGCATCGTCCCCGTCCTCTGTTCTCTTTAAACCTTCCAGATCTCCACTGTCACGGTATCGGTATCAAATGACACCCCGGGGCAGCAGGTGTGGCTAACCTCACTTTAATTTCGCCAGCTGTCTCTATCGAGAAACTAACCTGACAATTTAAACAGACGTCAGCCAGATGGCGTAACCGGAGACGCATTCAGAAAGGCACGGATAATGAACACAATGTACATACGATCAGTGCCGCCATTAAAAGCATCTAACTTTACTGTGTACGCTTACGTCATGACCATTGATGCCGTGTTATCACTCTTCGTTTCGCTGTTTAATCGGTTGTAATGTAAGTCAATAGGCGTTCCTTTACGCAGATTTCAGATTTCTGTTGTCAACACGCGTGAAACGCCGTGTCGCTCATCGAATAGAATTTATAAAGAAAATATAATTCTTATATCGTAATGAAACGAAGGTGCATTTTAAGAGATTTCTAGTTCTTGTTTTTAACTCAACAAAAGATGTTTGTTGATCTTGAGTAAAGAGAAAAACGGATGAATTCAAGAATTCGTTTTAACCTAAAATGAAATGGTAAACTTTATAACATCAACAAAATACAATACTCGCCAGCGGCATGAAGTAGGTAAACCACTGCTAATGGTGGACTACTTAGACAGCATATTACGATATTTACCTGCCTCCCCACGAGGTAGGGTGAGGCACAAGGCCAAATTTAATGTGGGGAAATCTGGGCCCGTGGGCTCGGGTAAAATTGCCCGTAGACCCCGCATTCGCGAGATCGGGTATGTGTCTACCTCCCCGGACGAGGCCATGCCGAAGGGCAGAGTCTCGTCCGGGTTCTTCTCTGTCCAAAGGCAGAGAATTCGACACGACAAGAGCTTCCCAAGCTGACAGCTCACACTGCCAGGGTAGAAAGCGTGTCCTCCTATATGGCAGTGAATGCTGGACAATCTCCTCGCAGATGAAGAAGAGACTTGAAGCAACAGAAATAAAGAAAAGAGTACTGAACTGTTACGTAATATCTGTCCTCCTATATTACTCCCACTTACAATAGTGTCCAACTTATTTATGAGGATTGGGACATACCCATTAGTGTTCATAGGTACGGTATATAACAGTCTGTTAACATATTTATCATTATTATTATTATTTTTATTTCCTTTGATATCTGGCGTTTACACATTTCTTTCCGGGTCCCGCCCAGGGACCTAAGGTTAGAAATGGCGTCATGACACTTTCCACTGCAAAAAAAATAAAAGATAATTACATAGATAAAGCCCTTCGTAAAGTGTGGGCTGTACTTGTCAGAACAATGTTTTGTATCTCTTTGAGACATGGACTTCCAGGGATACCTTCAATCAGCCTACTGGAATCTTTTCCAACCAGTCCAAGGGCTCCAACTACAACAGGAATTGGTGATGTTCCCATGTGCCACATTTTTGAGATTTCTATTTCAAGGTCCTTGTATTTTGACAGTTTTTCGAATATCTTCAAAGACACATTGCAGTCTGCAGGGACTGCCATATCAATAAGGAGGCACTTATTTTGTTTGTGGTCTTTAATAACAATGTCTGGGCGGTTGGCTTTGATTGTTCTGTCAGTGTGTATTGTGTAGTCCCATAGCATTGTAACAGGTCCTATCTCCGTAACCGGGTCAGGGTGGTGTTCGTACCAATTTCTTCCAGTTTCCTTCCCATAGGAGTTGCAAATTTTCCAGTGCAGATATTGGCCCATTGTGTCATGCCGGGTTTTATATTCAGTGGGTGCCAATATCGTGCAACCTGATATAAGATGATCAATGGTTTCTGGATATTTGTCACAGAATCTGCATCTTGGGCTAACACAGTATTTTAGTATATGTGCTTGATAATTCCTAGTTAACAAGCATTGGTCTTGTGCAGCAATGATAAAACCCTCAGTTTCACCTTTCAACCCTGCACTACGTAGCCACTGATGGGTGTTATTATTATTATTATTATTATTATAATCATCATCATCATTATTATTATCATCATCATTATTATTATTATTATTATTATTATTATTATTATTATTCTCTATAGTTTATATTGATCTCTTCCTGGATTAATATATCCTCATTGGAATTATCCCTACCAATCACAAATTGGTAATATATATATATATATATATATATATATATATATATATATATATATATATATATGTGTATATATATATATATATGTATATATATATATATATATGTGTGTGTGTGTGTGTGTGTGTGTGTGTGTGTGTGTGTGTGTGTGTGTGAATGAATGATGTTATTAATTTAACACTAACCTCAGGATTTATCTATCTAAATCCTTGTTATAATCCATAAAAAGTCACTGAATGAAGAATAACCAAAACAGAGGTTGGAAATGAAATGGTACTTTATAACATCAACAAAAAGCAATACTCGCCATCGGCGTGAAGTAGGTTAACCACTGCAAGTGGTGGACTACTACTTTCTTTCTATGTGCTGTGTCCTTTCAAGATGTAGGCAATCATGGCTCTCCACCTCCTTCTATCTCTTGCAACTCTCAACAAGTTCCTTCTCTCTACCACCTTCCCCAGATTACGTTCTGTCATCCATTTGCGTAAGCCCGCTAGGCATGTCATGTGTTGTTTTCCCTTGTCTCTCTTTCCCTCTATTCGACCCGTGAGTATCAGCTTCTCCAGGCCGTCCTTCCTAATTATGTCTCCCAGTGCCTCCAACTGCCTCTTCCTAATGTTAATTATAAGCCTCCTCCTTGTTTGCATCATATGAACTCGTCGTTGCTCACGCGCGCGGTCCATGATATCCTCAGCATCCTCCTGTAGAACCACACCTCTGTCGCCTCGAATCTCTTCATCTTTGTGAAATCGTCCAACATTCGCTGCTATAAAGAAGAACAGATGTTACGTAATAGCTCTGCATTATTTTCTTCGTTACCAAAGAAACCCTCCTGTCTCGCCATACTCTGCCAATCTTTTGGAATGCGTCCTTCGCCATCCCAATACGTCTATGGATCTCAGTGTCGCACTTACCGTCCTCTGTTAGAACGCTTCCCAGATATTTAAACTCCCGTGTCTGCTTGATTCTAGTGTTCCCGACCTGCAAATCGCATTTTGAGCTCATCCTTTTACTGATGACCATGCATTCTGTTCTCTTGTAGTTTATGCTTAGTCCCTTCTTCACACTCTCCGTCACTGGACTACTTAGTCAGCATATTATCGATACTTAGAATAGTGTCCAACGTATTTATGAGGATTGGGACATACCCATTAATGTTCATGCGTCCAGGGTAAGACGATAAACTCTGTCCAGCAGCAAGACCTCTGATAAGGAGGTTTTGAGGAGCGTGGAACCACCTCTTAGTTGCTGGTGTCCCTAGGTCCACCCTGACCCTGGGTGATAGCACCTATTAGAGCCCCAGCTATGGGAAAATAGTTAACACCGAAACTGAAGTAAAAAGCATTATAAAAGTGTAAAAATAGGTTTTAACACCAGAAATACTTTGAAAAAAATTATTACCAGAAATTAATTTTTGAAAAAAAATATTACCAGCAATACGTGTGATTGTACTCAAAAATATAAGTAATTAAGAAATGGTTCAAATATATATGTATACATATACACCTTTTTAACCAAACTATCGCTATATATCTATTTCAAAAATGTTGTTGGCATTAAATGGCCCACTGGGGTTGATATGCCATAAAACAAAACAACCAACCATTAGTGTTCATATGTACGGTATATAACAGTCTGTTAATGTATTTATTATTATTATTATTATTATTATTATTATTATTATTATTATTATTATTATTATTATACTCTAGTTTACATTGAACTCTCCCTGGATTAATATCCACCTTCGAATTATCCCTACCAGTCACATAATACAATACTCGCCAGCGGCGTGAAGTAGGTAAACCACAGCTGGTGGTGAACTACTTAGAAAGCATATTACCCCCACATACAATAGTGCCCAACGTATATACGAGGATTGGGATAGACTCATTAGGTACGGTATATAACAGAAGTATAACTAATAACTTAAAATAAGAGTTTAAAAGAATATTTTTTTTAATTCTATAACCTTAAAAATGTAAGTGAACATGGCTACCCACAGATTCCGTTTATTTATTTATCTATATATATATATATATATATATATATATATTGCGTGTGAATTACAAGGACATCTTCTCCACAGTGTGGATTTAGAAGAGTCTTTCTTCTAAAGAAGTTGTCCAGAAGGCTAGATAATTCGAAGGGATAAGGGAGAGAATGAGAAGAGACAGGCAAAGAGTTAGAGAAGAGTAGAGGCATGAGATAAGGGTTAATATTATATTGGAAGAGATAAGGGAGAGAATGAGAAGATACAGACAAAGGGTTAGAGAAGAGCAGATGCATGAGATGATGGATAATATTAGTTGTATTGGAAGGGATAAGGGAGAGAATGAGAAGATACAGGCAAAGGGTTAGAGAAGAGCAGAGGCATGAGATAATGGATAATATTAGTTGTATTGGAAGGGATAAGGGAGAGAATGAGAAGATACAGGCTAAGGGTTAGAGAAGAGAAGAGGCATGAGATAATGGATAATATTAGTTGTATTGGAAGGGATAAGGGAGAGAATGAGAAGATACAGGCAAAGGGTTAGAGAAGAGCACAGGCATCAGATAATGGATAATATTAGTTGTATTGGAAGGGATAAGGGAGAGAATGAGAAGACAGAGGCAAAGGGTTAGAGAAGAGCAGAGGCATGAGATAATGGATAATATTAGTTGTATTGGAAGGGATAAGGGAGAGAATGAGAAGATACAGGCTAAGGGTTAGAGAAGAGCACAGGCATGAGATAATGGATAATATTAGTTGTATTGGAAGGGATAAGGGAGAGAATGAGAAGATACAGGCAAAAGGTTAGAGAAGAGCAGAGGCATGAGATAATGGATAATATTAGTTGTATTGGAAGGGATAAGGGAGAGAATGAGAAGATACAGGCAAAGGGTTAGAAAAGAGCAGAGGCAAGAGATAATGGATAATATTAGTTGTATAGGAAGGGATAAGGGAGAGAATGAGAACATACAGGCAAAGGGTAAGAGAAGAGCAGAGGCATGAGATAATGGATAATATTAGTTGTATTGGAAGGGATAAGGGAGAGAATGAGAAGATACAGGCAAAGGGTAAGAGAAGAGCAGAGGCATGAGATAATGGATAATATTAGTTGTATTGGAAGGGATAGGGGAGAGAATGAGAAGATACAGGCAAAGGGTTAGAGAAGAGCAGAGGCATGAGATAATGGATAATATTAGTTGTATTGAAAGGGATAAGGGATAGAATGAAAAGATACAGGCAAAAGGTTAGGGAAGAGCAGAGGCAAGAGATAATGGATAATATTAGTTGTATTGGAAGGGATAAGGGAGAGAATGAGAAGATACAGGCGAAGGGTTAGAGAAGAGAAGAGGCATGAGATGATGGATAATATTAGTTGTATTGGAAGGGATAAGGGAGAGAATGAGAAGATACAGGCAAAGGGTTAGAGAAGAGCAGAGGCATGAGATAATGGATAATATTAGTTGTATTGGAAGGGATAAGGGAGAGAATGAGAAGATACAGGCGAAGGGTTAGAGAAGAGAAGAGGCATGAGATAATGGATAATATTAGTTGTATTGGAAGGGATAAGGGAGAGAATGAGAAGATACAGGCAAAGTGTTAGAGAAGAGCAGAGGCAAGAGATAATGGATAATATTAGTTGTATTGGAAGGGATAAGGGAGAGAATGAGAAGATACAGGCAAAGAGTAAGAGAAGAGCAGAGGCATGAGATAATGTATAATATTAGTTGTATTGGAAGGGATAAGGGAGAGAATGAGAAGATACAGGCAAAGGGTTAGAGAAGAGCAGAGGCATGAGATAATGGATAATATTAACTGTATTGGAAGGGATAAGGGAGAGAATGAGAAGATACAGGCAAAGGGTTAGAGAAGAGCAGAGGCATGAGATAATGGATAATATTAGCTGTATTGTAAGGGATAAGGGAGAGAATGAGAAGATACAGGCTAAGGGTTAGAGAAGAGAAGAGGCATGAGATAATGGATAATATTAGTTGTATTGGAAGGGATAAGGGAACGAAGAAGAAGATACGGGTAAAGGGTTAGAGAAGAGCACAGGCATGAGATAATGGATAATATTAGTTGTATTGGAAGGGATAAGGGAGAGAATGAGAAGATACAGGCAAAGGGTTAGAGAAGAGCACAGGCATGAGATAATGGATAATATTAGTTGTATTGGAATGGATAAGGGATAGAATGAAAAGATACAGGCAAAAGGTTAGGGAAGAGCAGAGGCAAGAGATAATGGATAATATTAGTTGTATTGGAAGGGATAAGGGAGAGAATGAGAAGATACAGGCGAAGGGTTAGAGAAGAGAAGAGGCATGAGATGATGGATAATATTAGTTGTATTGGAAGGGATAAGGGAGAGAATGAGAAGATACAGGCAAAGGGTTAGAGAAGAGCAGAGGCATGAGATAATGGATAATATTAGTTGTATTGGAAGGGATAAGGGAGAGAATGAGAAGATACAGGCGAAGGGTTAGAGAAGAGAAGAGGCATGAGATAATGGATAATATTAGTTGTATTGGAAGGGATAAGGGAGAGAATGAGAAGATACAGGCAAAGTGTTAGAGAAGAGCAGAGGCAAGAGATAATGGATAATATTAGTTGTATTGGAAGGGATAAGGGAGAGAATGAGAAGATACAGGCAAAGAGTAAGAGAAGAGCAGAGGCATGAGATAATGTATAATATTAGTTGTATTGGAAGGGATAAGGGAGAGAATGAGAAGATACAGGCAAAGGGTTAGAGAAGAGCAGAGGCATGAGATAATGGATAATATTAGCTGTATTGGAAGGGATAAGGGAGAGAATGAGAAGATACAGGCAAAGGGTTAGAGAAGAGCAGAGGCATGAGATAATGGATAATATTAGCTGTATTGTAAGGGATAAGGGAGAGAATGAGAAGATACAGGCTAAGGGTTAGAGAAGAGAAGAGGCATGAGATAATGGATAATATTAGTTGTATTGGAAGGGATAAGGGAACGAAGAAGAAGATACGGGTAAAGGGTTAGAGAAGAGCACAGGCATGAGATAATGGATAATATTAGTTGTATTGGAAGGGATAAGGGAGAGAATGAGAAGATACAGGCAAAGGGTTAGAGAAGAGCACAGGCATGAGATAATGGATAATATTAGTTGTATTGGAATGGATAAGGGAGAGAATGAGAAGATACAGGCAAAGGGTTAGAGAAGAGCAGAGGCATGAGATAATGGATAATATTAGTGGTATTGGAAGGGATAAGGGAGAGAATGAGAAGATACAGGCAAAGGGTTAGAGAAGAGCAGAGGCAAGAGATAATGGATAATATTAGTTGTATTGGAAGGGATAAGGGAGAGAATGAGAAGATACAGGCAAAGGGTTAGAGAAGAGCACAGGCATGAGATAATGGATAATATTAGTTGTATTGGAAGGGATAAGGGAGAGAATGAGAAGATACAGGCTAAGGGTTAGAGAAGAGAAGAGGCATGAGATAATGGATAATATTAGTTGTATTGGAAGGGATAAGGGAACGAAGAAGAAGATACGGGCAAAGGGTTAGAGAAGAGCACAGGCATGAGATAATGGATAATATTAGTTGTATTGGAAGGGATAAGGGAGAGAATGAAAAGATACAGACAAAGGGTTAGAGAAGAGCACAGGCATGAGATAATGGATAATATTAGTTGTATTGGAAGGGATAAGGGAGAGAATGAGAAGATACAGGCAAAGGTTTAGAGAAGAGCAGAGGCATGAGATAATGGATAATATTAGTTGTATTGGAAGGGATAAGGGAGAGAATGAGAAGATACAGGCAAAGGGTTAGAGAAGAGCAGAGCAGAGGCATGAGATAATGGATAATATTAGTTGTATTGGAAGGGATAAGGGAGAGAATGAGAAGATACAGGCAAATGGTTAGAGAAGAGCAGAGGTATGAGATAATGGATAATATTAGTTGTATTGAAAGGGATAAGGGAGAGAATGAGAAGATACAGGCAAAGGGTTAGAGAAGAGCACAGGCATGAGATAATGGATAATATTAGTTGTATTGGAAGGGATAAGGGAGAGAATGAGAAGATACAGGCTAAGGGTTAGAGAAGAGAAGAGGCATGAGATAATGGATAATATTAGTTGTATTGGAAGGGATAAGGGAACGAAGAAGAAGATACGGGCAAAGGGTTAGAGAAGAGCACAGGCATGAGATAATGGATAATATTAGTTGTATTGGAAGGGATAAGGGAGAGAATGAGAAGATACAGGCAAAGGGTTAGAGAAGAGCAGAGGCAAGAGATAATGGATAATATTAGTTGTATTGGAAGGGATAAGGGAGAGAATGAGAAGATACAGGCAAAGGGTTAGAGAAGAGCACAGGCATGAGATAATGGATAATATTAGTTGTATTGGAAGGGATAAGGGAGAGAATGAGAAGATACAGGCTAAGGGTTAGAGAAGAGAAGAGGCATGAGATAATGGATAATATTAGTTGTATTGGAAGGGATAAGGGAACGAAGAAGAAGATACGGGCAAAGGGTTAGAGAAGAGCACAGGCATGAGATAATGGATAATATTAGTTGTATTGGAAGGGATAAGGGAGAGAATGAAAAGATACAGACAAAGGGTTAGAGAAGAGCACAGGCATGAGATAATGGATAATATTAGTTGTATTGGAAGGGATAAGGGAGAGAATGAGAAGATACAGGCAAAGGTTTAGAGAAGAGCAGAGGCATGAGATAATGGATAATATTAGTTGTATTGGAAGGGATAAGGGAGAGAATGAGAAGATACAGGCAAAGGGTTAGAGAAGAGCAGAGGCATGAGATAATGGATAATATTAGCTGTATTGGAAGGGATAAGGGAGAGAATGAGAAGATACAGGCAAAGGGTTAGAGAAGAGCAGAGGCATGAGATAATGGATAATATTAGCTGTATTGGAAGGGATAAGGGAGAGAATGAGAAGATACAGGCTAAGGGTTAGAGAAGAGAAGAGGCATGAGATAATGGATAATATTAGTTGTATTGGAAGGGATAAGGGAACGAAGAAGAAGATACGGGTAAAGGGTTAGAGAAGAGCACAGGCATGAGATAATGGATAATATTAGTTGTATTGGAAGGGATAAGGGAGAGAATGAAAAGATACAGGCAAAGGGTTAGAGAAGAGCACAGGCATGAGATAATGGATAATATTAGTTGTATTGGAATGGATAAGGGAGAGAATGAGAAGATACAGGCAAAGGGTTAGAGAAGAGCAGAGGCATGAGATAATGGATAATATTAGTTGTATTGGAAGGGATAAGGGAGAGAATGAGAAGATACAGGCAAAGGGTTAGAGAAGAGCAGAGGCAAGAGATAATGGATAATATTAGTTGTATTGGAAGGGATAAGGGAGAGAATGAGAAGATACAGGCAAAGGGTTAGAGAAGAGCACAGGCATGAGATAATGGATAATATTAGCTGTATTGGAAGGGATAAGGGAGAGAATGAGAAGATACAGGCTAAGGGTTAGAGAAGAGAAGAGGCATGAGATAATGGATAATATTAGTTGTATTGGAAGGGATAAGGGAACGAAGAAGAAGATACGGGTAAAGGGTTAGAGAAGAGCACAGGCATGAGATAATGGATAATATTAGTTGTATTGGAAGGGATAAGGGAACGAAGAAGAAGATACGGGTAAAGGGTTAGAGAAGAGCACAGGCATGAGATAATGGATAATATTAGTTGTATTGGAAGGGATAAGGGAGAGAATGAAAAGATACAGGCAAAGGGTTAGAGAAGAGCACAGGCATGAGATAATGGATAATATTAGTTGTATTGGAATGGATAAGGGAGAGAATGAGAAGATACAGGCAAAGGGTTAGAGAAGAGCAGAGGCATGAGATAATGGATAATATTAGTTGTATTGGAAGGGATAAGGGAGAGAATGAGAAGATACAGGCAAAGGGTTAGAGAAGAGCAGAGGCAAGAGATAATGGATAATATTAGTTGTATTGGAAGGGATAAGGGAGAGAATGAGAAGATACAGGCAAAGGGTTAGAGAAGAGCACAGGCATGAGATAATGGATAATATTAGTTGTATTGGAAGGGATAAGGGAGAGAATGAGAAGATACAGGCTAAGGGTTAGAGAAGAGAAGAGGCATGAGATAATGGATAATATTAGTTGTATTGGAAGGGATAAGGGAACGAAGAAGAAGATACGGGCAAAGGGTTAGAGAAGAGCAGAGGCATGAGATAATGGATAATATTAGTTGTATTGGAAGGGATAAGGGAGAGAATGAAAAGATACAGACAAAGGGTTAGAGAAGAGCACAGGCATGAGATAATGGATAATATTAGTTGTATTGGAAGGGATAAGGGAGAGAATGAGAAGATACAGGCAAAGGTTTAGAGAAGAGCAGAGGCATGAGATAATGGATAATATTAGTTGTATTGGAAGGGATAAGGGAGAGAATGAGAAGATACAGGCAAAGGGTTAGAGAAGAGCAGAGGCAAGATATAATGGATAATATTAGTTGTATAGGAAGGGATAAGGGAGAGAATGAGAAGATACAGGCAAAGGGTAAGAGAAGAGCAGAGGCATGAGATAATGGATAATATTAGTTGTATTGGAAGGGATAAGGGAGAGAATGAGAAGATACAGGCAAAGGGTAAGAGAAGAGCAGAGGCATGAGATAATGGATAATATTAGTTGTATTGGAAGGGATAAGGGAGAGAATGAGAAGATACAGGCAAATGGTTAGAGAAGAGCAGAGGTATGAGATAATGGATAATATTAGTTGTATTGAAAGGGATAAGGGATAGAATGAAAAGATACAGGCAAAGGGTTAGAGAAGAGCAGAGGCATGAGATAATGGATAATATTAGCTGTATTGGAAGGGATAAGGGAGAGAATGAGAAGATACAGGCTAAGGGTTAGAGAAGAGAAGAGGCATGAGATAATGGATAATATTAGTTGTATTGGAAGGGATAAGGGAACGAAGAAGAAGATACGGGTAAAGGGTTAGAGAAGAGCACAGGCATGAGATAATGGATAATATTAGTTGTATTGGAAGGGATAAGGGAACGAAGAAGAAGATACGGGTAAAGGGTTAGAGAAGAGCACAGGCATGAGATAATGGATAATATTAGTTGTATTGGAAGGGATAAGGGAGAGAATGAAAAGATACAGGCAAAGGGTTAGAGAAGAGCACAGGCATGAGATAATGGATAATATTAGTTGTATTGGAATGGATAAGGGAGAGAATGAGAAGATACAGGCAAAGGGTTAGAGAAGAGCAGAGGCATGAGATAATGGATAATATTAGTTGTATTGGAAGGGATAAGGGAGAGAATGAGAAGATACAGGCAAAGGGTTAGAGAAGAGCAGAGGCAAGAGATAATGGATAATATTAGTTGTATTGGAAGGGATAAGGGAGAGAATGAGAAGATACAGGCAAAGGGTTAGAGAAGAGCACAGGCATGAGATAATGGATAATATTAGTTGTATTGGAAGGGATAAGGGAGAGAATGAGAAGATACAGGCTAAGGGTTAGAGAAGAGAAGAGGCATGAGATAATGGATAATATTAGTTGTATTGGAAGGGATAAGGGAACGAAGAAGAAGATACGGGCAAAGGATTAGAGAAGAGCAGAGGCATGAGATAATGGATAATATTAGTTGTATTGGAAGGGATAAGGGAGAGAATGAAAAGATACAGACAAAGGGTTAGAGAAGAGCACAGGCATGAGATAATGGATAATATTAGTTGTATTGGAAGGGATAAGGGAGAGAATGAGAAGATACAGGCAAAGGTTTAGAGAAGAGCAGAGGCATGAGATAATGGATAATATTAGTTGTATTGGAAGGGATAAGGGAGAGAATGAGAAGATACAGGCAAAGGGTTAGAGAAGAGCAGAGGCAAGATATAATGGATAATATTAGTTGTATAGGAAGGGATAAGGGAGAGAATGAGAAGATACAGGCAAAGGGTAAGAGAAGAGCAGAGGCATGAGATAATGGATAATATTAGTTGTATTGGAAGGGATAAGGGAGAGAATGAGAAGATACAGGCAAAGGGTAAGAGAAGAGCAGAGGCATGAGATAATGGATAATATTAGTTGTATTGGAAGGGATAAGGGAGAGAATGAGAAGATACAGGCAAATGGTTAGAGAAGAGCAGAGGTATGAGATAATGGATAATATTAGTTGTATTGAAAGGGATAAGGGATAGAATGAAAAGATACAGGCTAAGGGTTAGGGAAGAGCAGATGCATGAGATAATGGATAATATTAGTTGTATTGGAAGGGATAAGGGAGAGAATGAGAAGATACAGGCAAAGAGCAGAGGCATGAGATAATGGATAATATTAGTTGTATTGAAAGGGATAAGGGATAGAATGAAAAGATACAGGCAAAAGGTTAGGGAAGAGCAGAGGCAAGAGATAATGGATAATATTAGTTGTATTGGAAGGGATAAGGGAGAGAATGAGAAGATACAGGCGAAGGGTTAGAGAAGAGAAGAGGCATGAGATGATGGATAATATTAGTTGTATTGGAAGGGATAAGGGAGAGAATGAGAAGATACAAGCAAAGGGTTAGAGAAGAGCAGAGGCATGAGATAATGGATAATATTAGTTGTATTGGAAGGGATAAGGGAGAGAATGAGAAGATACAGGCTAAGGGTTAGAGAAGAGAAGAGGCATGAGATAATGGATAATATTAGTTGTATTGGAAGGGATAAGGGAGAGAATGAGAAGATACAGGCAAAGTGTTAGAGAAGAGCAGAGGCAAGAGATAATGGATAATATTAGTTGTATTGAAAGGGATAAGGGATAGAATGAAAAGATACAGGCAAAAGGTTAGGGAAGAGCAGAGGCATGAGATAATGGATAATATTAGCTGTATTGGAAGGGATAAGGGAGAGAATGAGAAGATACAGGCTAAGGGTTAGAGAAGAGAAGAGGCATGAGATAATGGATAATATTAGTTGTATTGGAAGGGATAAGGGAACGAAGAAGAAGATACGGGTAAAGGGTTAGAGAAGAGCAGAGGCATGAGATAATGGATAATATTAGTTGTATTGGAAGGGATAAGGGAGAGAATGAGAAGATACAGGCAAAGGGTTAGAGAAGAGCAGAGGCATGAGATAATGGATAATATTAGTTGTATTGAAAGGGATAAGGGATAGAATGAAAAGATACAGGCAAAAGGTTAGGGAAGAGCAGAGGCAAGAGATAATGGATAATATTAGTTGTATTGGAAGGGATAAGGGAGAGAATGAGAAGATACAGGCGAAGGGTTAGAGAAGAGAAGAGGCATGAGATGATGGATAATATTAGTTGTATTGGAAGGGATAAGGGAGAGAATGAGAAGATACAGGCAAAGGGTTAGAGAAGAGCAGAGGCATGAGATAATGGATAATATTAGTTGTATTGGAAGGGATAAGGGAGAGAATGAGAAGATACAGGCTAAGGGTTAGAGAAGAGAAGAGGCATGAGATAATGGATAATATTAGTTGTATTGGAAGGGATAAGGGAGAGAATGAGAAGATACAGGCAAAGTGTTAGAGAAGAGCAGAGGCAAGAGATAATGGATAATATTAGTTGTATTGGAAGGGATAAGGGAGAGAATGAGAAGATACAGGCAAAGGGTAAGAGAAGAGCAGAGGCATGAGATAATGTATAATATTAGTTGTATTGGAAGGGATAAGGGAGAGAATGAGAAGATACAGGCAAAGGGTTAGAGAAGAGCAGAGGCATGAGATAATGGATAATATTAGCTGTATTGGAAGGGATAAGGGAGAGAATGAGAAGATACAGGCAAAGGGTTAGAGAAGAGCAGAGGCATGAGATAATGGATAATATTAGCTGTATTGGAAGGGATAAGGGAGAGAATGAGATGATACAGGCAAAGAGTTAGAGAAGACCTGAGGTACGAGATAATATATAAAATTACTTGAATTGGATGGGTTAGGGATAGAATGAGAAGATACATGAAAGGGTTATAGAAGAGCAGAGGCATTAGATAATGGATAATTTTGTATTGGAAGGGATAAGGGAGAGAATGAGAAGATACAGCAAAGGGTTAGAGAAAAGCGGAGGTATGAGACAAACCTCCCCGGAATTTACTGTTAATTTTAATATGTTCTCTGTTCTTTCATCTTCACCTGTTCCGATGTCTCATTTTTGCGTATTGATAATCTTATCCTATTTTGTTCCGCTTCTGTTTATTTGGTGGCGGTGTTCCTCATTATTTGTTGAAGCCAGTTTCAAATATCTCTTCCTGTTTACCATTTCTAAGCTCTTACAGATATGCTATAATTCCAAAAGTAGATTATCTCCATAGAATTTTGGCATCCTTTTATCTCAAAAGTAGGTCTATCTTTTAACCATTTTTCTATCTTCCTCTAAGCTATAAATAGCTCGTTGGTCGTCACCTAACCATCAAATATCGATACTATTGTAGTATGGGATTCACACTATGAAGCTTTAATTATTCATTAGCAACCTTTCATCGAAGAAGAGTTCATTTGTGGCGCGTTCTCTATGTATTGGGTCCATCCTATGATGCACTAAAGTAAGCGTTGTACTCGGTGTTACATCAGGACGTCAAAAGCGCTAGGTACTTCAGATACTTCTCATACCTACCAATTGCTGAATCGTGCCTCCGTTGGGTGCGCCGATATAAACAGGAGTTAACCCAGTTGAACTAAGTATATACACACACGAGACAATCGAATTTACTGGGTTGTATAAAAATCCAAATCACAAGGAGATCGCAACACTAATGGGAAAAGATCGAACGTTCGAAGAACGGCCCCCGTAAACTGAATTACCCTCGATCCAGCCGACGTTTAATTTGACGGAGTCCAGAAATGAGTAAATAATCATTTTACGTGCGAAAATAAAATCTCGTCTTCTTATAAGACGTTGTTAACAGATGTTTAGCATCCCGCTACCACTATCTTATCAATGTTGAATTTTGTACAAATCTGTGCAAAAAGTGAAGCAAAGAGCTTACCCAGTTTCATGCAATATTTCAGGAAACCTCAGCTTCTAATTGGTCAATAAACACAAAAGTAGGCGTTGCAATCCATACACGTACAAGTCTTTTTCCAGCGCGTGACCAAGTTAATTTTTCCCGCTACTTTTCTAGGATCCAGTCACATGGTTGCATTAATTATAAATAGCGGACACGAGTTCGTTCTCTCCCTGTTTCTACATTAGACTACGAAACTGTAACCGTAAAGGATTCGCGTCTTGACCATGTGCGGTCAGACGCCATTAAACCATATTCACACATGCACGTACGTACGAAATTTTCGAAACTACATTACAAAGATACAAAACATTTCCAAAAAGAACTTTTCTCTTTAAAAATACTCTTCTAAAGCTAAAAGTTTATTGACAGTTTCTCAGCTTTATAATTCTTTCAACTCTCTAACAGTGAACATTTTGAGCGACATGTTCAACCTTTCTGAGCTCGGATAAAAATATTTCAATTCCGTTAGTGAAAACTTTAATTCAGTCAAAGGGACATAACACCAACAAAAAATAGTAATCTCTTTGCTTCTACATCATTAAACAAGTATAAATATAAATCTTGTTGTTCTTACAAAACAGTTTGCGTTCCTTGTTGTTTCATATTTTGTGGTATTTTGTGTTAAATATAAATTGAGAGGTCATATCAACTAACAGTTCTCTACAGAAGAATACTCAATGCCAGAGGAACATCGCCTTCACAACATCATTCAATGAAACTTTAGATTCTCGACAGTACATCATCAAAACTCGACCAGAAACAGGTTCCAGCATAGGGATAAAAAAAAAAATTACGCAATATTTCTGCTGGAACTTTTTACGTTCCATTTTAAATTTACCTCACAATAAATGCAACCTAGTGGCCATTGAGCGTACTGTGGACGAAGCTTATTCAGTTTAAACGTCGGAAGATTTTTTTTGTGACCTAAAATATAGGGTTTTCTTCGATTATCCCAATTGTTAATATTTGTACTTAGTTCCCCGCCTTCACGCAAAATAGGTTAAGTTCTACATGCAGCGTAATCTTGTTACTTTGAAAATCCATAACTTCATATATGAAAAAAATATAATCAAACTGAAAAGCAGGAAGAAACAAAATGTCGTGGCACTCTCATACATTTTTTCTTGCTGCTAACCATTTGGCAACTTCACTTGGTATTTTTTACAAATAAATAAATATTTGCTTAAATGCCTTCCCTTAGGTCCCTTTTACACCCTTGTGCAAATTAAGTGAAGCAAAACGAATAATTCCGTTATTATTTACTTTTTTATCGTATTTGTCCAATGAAACATGACCCAGTGCACATGTTAGTACTTCGTATGTCCATTCCACAAAGTCTTTTCTTGCAGATTCACCACGGATTCTCGATTAGATTTAAATCAGGAGAGTTTCGGGACTAATCTGACTTTGATTTGCTCACTGGTAACGCTTACAGTGTGTTCGTGCAGCGTTACAATTTTCGTACGCTTCCTTGGAGTAACCTCCATTGCAGACAACGGTAGTAGGATAACTAATCAACAGTCGAGACAATAGTGTCTGAGCGTGATGAAAATCTAATGCAATCACGGATGACGCAATATTTTTCAAGGACAAACAAATTTCATCATATACCTCAAAAATAGATTCATATTACTGCACACCGCTGCAAATAACCTAATCTGAGGCAATATAGAAATCGATTACACGCTGTAACTCCAGTGGGTCTAAAACTGACCGTATGGTGAAATAAAGGAAACTAAAGCTGTTGTTTCAATTAATTTGCACAAGGATGTAATTTTTTAAACCGTAAAATAATGAAATAATTTATTGAACTTTGCGTCAATTATTGGTTAATAAATACTATTATTTTTAAATATTTTTAATGTCAGAGGAATCTTTTAGGTCTGTCATTGAATTTAAATGAACACTCCGACAAGCACACAAAATGTGAATGCCACTGAAATTTGAACTTTGGTGCTTTTATGATATAAAATGGTACTCTGTGTAAATATAGTTTTGTGCTAAAAAGGGTGATGGCAGATAATTGGGCTGACTAGTTTATCGAGCTAAGATATTTCCAAGCTGCGTGAAAAGTACACGCTTTTGCAAATTAATTGAAACAAAGCGAATAATTCCCTTACTATTTACTATTTTTCGTATTTTAGTACTTCCTATGTCCATTCCACGAAGTCTTTCCTTGCAAATTGAGCACAGAGTCTCGATTGGATTTAACCCTGGAGAATTTCCGTGCCAATCGATAGTATATTGATTTGCTTTTCATACGCTTCCTTGGAGTAACGTCCATCGTAGACAATGGCCGTAGGACAACTAATCGACAGTCGAGACAATAGTGTCTGAGCGTGATGAAAATCTAATGCAATCACGGATGACGCAGTATTTTTCAAACCCAAACAAATTCCATCATACACCCTGAAAATAGATTCATATTACTGCACACCACTGCAAATGACCTAATCTGAGGAAAAACAAAATCGATTACACCCTGACACTCCAGTGCGTCTAAAAATGACCGTATGGTGAAAAAAGGAAGCTAGAGCTGTTGTTCCAATTAATTTGCACAAGGGTGTGTGGTTTGTGCTATGTCGCGTAAAGATAATGTCTTTTTTGTACTTTAACTGGAAATAGCAGTTCTGACCCTAAATTGACTTTCGGCGAACTTTACTGACTTTTCAGGTCTGCGTGTATCTACCCCAGGTTCATCCTCGAGTTGAGCTAACTTATAGACTAACGTTCTAGTCACTAGGGTACGTCTCTTTGTCTGTATAAATCATGAAGTAAATAAAATCGCCGATTAATAAATTGTCGCTGAAGTTCCCTGCATCTCAGTTTAAAACGTCGATATAAATGTTAAATATTTGTCATTGGTATTCTGTGCTTCATATCTATAGGACGTAGGGTATTTTTGAATGTATCTCCTCGCCCCCCGGCTATGGGTTAAATAACAGGGGATACTAGCTTTCTTTAGCAACAGTATGGTGAAAGTAAAGGAAACTATAGCGTGTATATAGGCAGCGAATATTCATCCAAAAAATCTGAGGAAAAATAGAAATCGATTACACCCTGTCACTCTAGTGGGTCTAAAAATATTTGTCATTGATATTATGTGCTTCATATCTATAGGACGTAGGGTATTTTTGAATGTATCTCCTTGCCCACTGGCTATGGGTTTAATAACAGGGAAGACTAGCTTTCTTTGGCAACCAGTCTAGAGATCGTGACTCGATAAAAACACCCATCCCCTGCAGCCTAGGCCACTAGGAGAAGTTGACCCGTAAAAAACGCAAAGTAGATGAAATGCGTAAGTCGTGTTAATTGCTCATTCTGGCGCAGGCGGAGGTAGACCTTCATCCTTTTTAATTCTAAATATAGAAAAGTCAATTTTTACCTTTCTTAAAAGAAGACACGTAAACAGAAAAGAGTACTGAACGGTTACGAGATATATGTCCTCCAATAATGCAGTAAATGCTGGATAATCTCCTCACAGATGAAGAAAGCACTTGAAGCAACAGAAAAAAAAGAGTACTGAACTGTTATGTTATATCAGTCTTCCTATATGGCAGTGAATGCTGGACAATCTCTTCAAAGATGAAGAAGAGACTTGAATCAAAATACACAAAGAAAAGAGTACTGAACTGTTATGTTATATCAGTCCTCCTATATGGCAGTGAATGCTGGACAATCTCTTCAAAGATGAAGAAGAGACTTGAAGCAAAAGACACAAAGAAAAGAGTACTGAACTGTTATGTTATATCAGTCCTCCTATATGGCAGTGAATGCTGGACAATCTCTTCAAAGATGAAGAAGAGACTTGAAGCAAAAGACACAAAGAAAAGAGTACTGAACTGTTATGTTATATCAGTCCTCCTATATGGCAATGAATGCTGGACAATCTCCTCACAGGTGAAGAAGAGACTAGAAGCAACAGAAACAAAGAAAAGTGTACTGAACTGTTACGTAATATCTGTTCTCCTATATGGCAGTGAATGCTAGACAATCTCTTCAATGATGAAAAAGAGACTTGAAACAACAGGAACAAAGAAATGTGTACTGAACTCTGACGTAATATCTGTTCTCCTATATGGCAGTGGATGCTGGACAATATCAAAGATCACCCACCGCGAAAGAAGAATACAACTTTATTTTCGCTGTTGCCTAAGACTATCCTCCCCACCAAGGGGCTATACAACATTGTATTAATTAGCGCAGTGAACAAAAACCTGCTAGCATGAGGGGGGGGGGTCTATGGAACTGTTGCAGTACATCAATCAAGTTATACAGCTTCTTCCGTGTCTCGACGGATATTTTATCGTTATGATAGTGATAACCGTTTATTCGTTATTTACACATTAAAATAGTATGTTTTTAGTTTTCTAGAAATATCAACTTGATAACAGAATGCTCATTCGGGCTAAAAAGAAATATGGGGGGTGCGAAATTTCTACTCGGTACTTCCGGCAGTTTTGCTGTCTAGACATCCATGTTTTTGAAGATATGATTTCTGTAATTATGCAAGTTTCTTTGAAAATTTAATACCATCCTAATATTAAATGTTAAAACCACTTGAAAGACTCCGTATGCTAAGAAACTGTTTTGCGCTTAAAGTGCCCAGAATTTGGGGATGGCATCTCCTATATCACTTCTTTTACCTGATCAGTTTTTGAAGACGATCGTCTTTATCAAATAATTATTGCCAAATTACTCAGTATCACCACAGGGTTTTACTAGAAATTGTACCATGTTTACAGCTAAAATCATGGCGCCGCACCCGTCCTTAAATAACCTTATCTTCGTTTAATTATTGTTTGTTTACTTACCAACATGCTGAAATTTGAATAAATATTGCATATCTGTAACAATCTTACCATATCTTTTTCTGGTTTTTAATATGTTGCAGACATGTGCACGGGTATAAAATTAAAAGCTAAAAATAATCAAATTATTTTTACCATATGAAATCTTTCAAGTGGCTTTAACCTTTAATAGTAAGACGCCATTGCTTGAAAGAATTAGTATAATTTCCTAAGGACTTTGCATAAACACAGAAATCATATCTTCAAAAATTTGTGCGGATGTATGTCCAGACGGTAAAACTACCGGATGTATGGAGCAGAAATTCGACACTCGCATGCCTTTTAACCCCAAGACGACAATAAACATTTTGTTATCATGGAAACAAAAAACATATGTTATTTTAGCATGTAACATAACAAATAAACAGTTATGACTGCCTTAACGATTGGAGTTACTTGCCCTTTATAAAACTTGTTATTTTAAAGATTGTCTTTTTTCCTGTGATCCACATGTAAGAAGTTTTTTGTTATATCCCAGCTTGTTGCGATGAACAAAAATGAATGAAAATAAAAGACAAGTGTATTTTAACACATAATAAAACAACTTTTTTTCATTTACTGCCTGGGAACAGCAAGGATTTATTTGGATTTAAACCATGAATTCCATGTCCATGTCAGCTTATTTCCATGTTTAATTCAGAAATGCCGTCCTCGTCTTCCAGACAGGGGAAGCAACTCAATTAAATTTTGAGCTATCATTCTTTATAAGTGGAGTAAATTAGCTTCCCCTAACCGTTCTTTTTCCGATCAGACTCCTTTATGGTTACTTCCATGACCGCTACAATCAACTCTTCAGGTCAAATGTCAACCGTTATTTTCCTATTCGACTTGTCTTAATCTTCATTTACTACCACACTCTTTTCATTTATATTATACACACCATTTATTGTGCCCATGTTAACACTAAACGATTACCGAAGTTAAGCAGCATCGAAATTGGTCAGTACCTAGATGAGTGACCGTTGGGAATACCAGCTGCTGTAAGCTTGGATGAGAGAGTCTCACTTTCTTTCGTAATATCTTTCTTTATTGGACTGCGCTTTAATAATAATATTCGTCCACGCATGATGCCCCTGCTTGATATAATCCAACGAAGAGTCTGCAATGTTATTGGTCCTGATCTGGCATCTCGGCTTCAGTTACATTCTCTCTCTCACTTTTCTATAAATATTTCTTATTATTATACTACGGCGACTACTGCTATCCTTTTACAGTTGAAAATGGCTAAATGTAACCGTAAGTTCTATGTTAACAGTTTCTTCTCTCACACTTCTCACTTGTGGAATTCTCTTCCTGCTTCTTGCTTCCCAGTCAACTTCAAAATCTAAATCCATTGTCAATCGTTATCTTCTGTCTTCTTAATTCTTGTTCTTTTATTCTTCTCTCTCCTTAATAATGGCATTTTCTCATATTATCCAGCACTCAGTAACCGCTTGCGTTTTAGTGGCTTTATTGCCTTTGTTTGAGGCGAAATGATTTGAAAAACTCAGTGGAAGACTTACTTTTATTTTTCTCGTTATTTTCCTTTAAATTATTTTTAATTCTCCAACGATTTGTTGTTACGAGTTCACAAATCCTATCTGCCACTCTCTTCTATTTGCTTGCCTTCGTGAACGATCTCGAAAGGCGGTAGCCACGTCTGCTTCAGGCTCCCTGATAGCTCATGAGTTGAATACTGAACAGACGTTTCCATCTACAACGGCCGTCCGACATCCGACAGCAAAGGCCTCTGTTCAGGAGCTTTGGGGAGCGTGGAACCACCTCTTAAGTGGTAACACCTGTTAGGGTCCCAACTATGGCCAAATAGTTAACTCTAAAACCCGTCCACATCCTGGGTAAGACGATACACTAAGTAGAACAGCAAGGCCTCTGATCAGGAAGTTTTGAGGAGCGTGGAACCACCTCTTAATTGCCGGTGTCCCCAAGTCCACCCTGACCCGGAGTGGTAGCACCTATTAGGGTCAGAACTATGGGCAAATAGTTAACCCCCAAACTGGGTTCAAAACACTGTGAAAGTATAAAAATAGGTTTTAATACCAATAAATGTTTTAGTAAAAAATTATTAGCAGCATTACATTATTACTAGCAATACATTTTTGAAGAAAAATTTATTACCAGCAATATATTTTTGGAAAAAAAATATTACCAGCAATACATTTTTGGAAAAAATATTACCAACAATAAATATCTTGTCGGCATTAAATAACCCATATCCGTAGTCTTCTGGGTAGAGCATGAGGAAGGACTAGATAAAAACGTAAACTTACAATCAAGTTTCGTGAATACATAATGAGAAAAAAAGCCTGGAAAGTTTAACACGCATAAGGCCCACTGAAATCAGGTCGTCCTGGGTAAGACGATAAACTACATCCAGCAGCAAGGCCTCTGAACAGGAGGTTTTGAGGAGCGTGGAACCACCTCTTAATTGCTGGTGTTCCCAGAATAGGTTTTAATACCAGAAATACTTTTTGTAAAAAATTATTACCAGCAATACATCATTACCAGCAATATACTTTTGAAAAAAATATTGCCAGCAATAGATTTTAAAAGAAACTAAATATTAACAGCAATAAAAAATTTGTCGGCATTTAATAACCCACTGAGGTTGATATGCCGTAAAACTAAACAAGACAAAAACTATCTGTTAGAGTCTCAGCTTTGGGCAAATAGTTAACCCCCAAACTGAGGTCAAGACACTATGAAAGTTTAAAAATAGGTTTTAATACCAGCAATACATTTTGCTAAAAGATTATTACCAGCAATAAATTTTTGAAAAAAATATTACCAGCAAATACATTTTTTGAAGATGGTTTGGTTTGTTTTGTTTTACGGCATATCAACCTCAATGGGTCATTTAATACAACTTTTTTTTTCCTGGTAATATTTTTGTTTTGTCAAAAAATGTATAGCTGGTAATATTATTTTTTCACAAACAAATAGTTGGCAATATTATAGCTGGTAATATTATTTTTTCAAAAACGAATAGTTTTCAACATTATTTTCAAAACCGTATAGCTGATAATATTATTTTTTCAAAAACGTGTCGCTGGCAATAGTTTTTTTTTTTTTTAAAAGTATTGCTGGTAATAGTTTTTTTCTTCAAAAACGTATTGCTGATAATATTTTATAATGCTTTTTATTTTTCGGAGTTAACGTAATATTTTTTTCCTTCAAAAATGAATTGTTGGTAATATTTTTCCTTCAAAGATTTAAGAATTATTCGTCACTTGGAAAATTCGAGCATTAAAATTAACAATGAAATATATATACAATTTGCTGTTTTGTTTTCTTTACGCTATATCAAAGTCAAAGGATAATTTAATGCCGACAAGATTTTTATGCTGGTAATAATTTTTCCTTCAAAAGTGTATTGCTGGTAACATTTTTTTTTTCAAAAATGTATTGCTGGTAACATTTTTTCCTTCAAAAATGTATTGATGGTAATATTTTTTCTTTCAAAAATGTATTGATGGTAATATTTTTTCCTTCAAAAATGTATTGATGGTAATATTTTTTCTTTCAAAAATGTATTGCTGGTAATACTTTTTCCTTCAAAAATGTATTGCTGGTAATATTTTTTCTTTCAAAAATGTATTGGTGGTAATATTTTTTCTTTCAAAAATGTATTGCTGGTAATATTTTTACCTTCAAAAATGTATTGCTGGTAATATTTTTTCCTTCAAAAATGTATTGCTGGTAATATTTTTTCCTTCAAAAATGTACTGCTGGTAACATTTTTCCTTCAAAAATGTATGGCTGGTAACATTTTTTCCTTCAAAAGTTTATTGCTGGTAATATTTTTTTTCTTTCAAAATTGTATTACTGGTAATATTTTTTCTTCAAAAATGTATTGCTGGTGACATTTTTTCTTTCAAAAATGTATTGCTGGTAATATTTTTTCCTTCAAAAATGTATTGCTGG
>OZ038490.1:14267335-14359835 GCA_964036315.1 Acanthosepion esculentum | reverse complement strand
AGACAAACAAATTATTGTACTTCAAAAAATCAAATGAAATATCAGAAAAAACTACCACCCAGTCCATGATATTGCTGTGGGACTTTGCATTGGTAAAAAGATTGTCCATGCCGCTTTAAGACTTGTCTGTCGTGCAATAAAGTGGGACATAAAAGTTCGCATTGTTGGACTCGGAAAGAAAGCAGAAGCCGAGTAAGAGTCACTAGAACTGACCAAGCGGACAAGACAAATATACGAAAATACGTACAAGTACAAATGTTAAACAAAAAAGTCAGACTGCAATTGGATTCCGGATCAGATTTAACAATTACTAACTTACAGACGTGGAGGAAATTAAACAGACCGACCATGTTGAGAACCGATAAGATAGCTAGGTCGGTAACAGAATGAAAAGTAAAATTTGAGGGAGAAGTTATCACATATGTGACATTCAACGAAATGACCAAAAAATGAAAAATGTATGTGCTTAAAAATACGGAAAATTTATTTGGAACTGACTGGATGCAGAAATTTGACCTCTGGGATTTACCGATAAATACATTCTGCGAAAAAGTGAAAAGTTTATCGACCGAGGCAGATAAAGGAGAAATTAAAAGAGAGTTTCCCCGAAGTATTTTCAGCCGGCCTCGGGAGGTGTAAAAAAATGGCGGCAAAAATAGAACTAAAAGAAAATGAACAACCCATTTTCAAGAAGAAAAGGAATGTACCTTTTACATCAATAGAAAAAATAGACGAAGAATTGGATAGACTCGTGAAAACCGGTATATCGACAAAGGTAATATATAGTCAATGGGCCGCGCCTACGGTTTACGTGAAAAAGACACGAGTATGCGTTGATTTCTCGACGGGATTGAATGGAGCGATTATGGATCATCACCATCCTCTCCCTAGACCAGAGGAAGTTTTCAAAGAATTGAACGGAGGAAAATTTTTCTCAAAGATAGACTTGAGCGAAGTACCAGTACATGAGGAAAGCTCGAAGTTGTTGTGCATAAACACACATAAAGAATTATATAAGTTACGAAGATTACCCTTGGGGATCAAGGTCGCGCCAGCAATATTTCAGTAAATAATGGATACTGTGCTAGGCGGAGTGGATTTCACGATCGCATACCTTGATGACATCCTAATAAATAGCAAAAAAATTTGAACAACACTGGGAACACGTTCAAGAGGTTTTCAGGCGAATACAAAACTATGGGTTTCAAGTAAAAGAAAATAAATGTGACTTCTTTATGAAGGAAATAAAATATCTGGGCCATATTATTGACGAAGAAGGAAGACGACCACACCCAGAAAGGGCCACGGCAACAAAAAAAATGCCGACTCCAAAAAATTTAGCAGAATTACAAAGCTTCTTAGGGGTTAGTAAATTATTACCAAGAATTTATTCTTAGCATGCACAAATTACGCGCAACCCTAAACGAACTGTTGAAGAAGGAAAAAGTTTGGGAGTGGACAGATGAATGTCAGAAAACTTTTGACAAAATCATTTAGACGCTAACAGCAGATTTATTTTTAGCGCATTATGACCCAAAATTAGAAATAATAGTCGCAAGTGATGCGAGTGCCTATGGTGTTGGGGCATGTATACTTCAAAAAATGCCGGATGGGACACTAAAACCCATCGCGCATGCGTCAAGGACGTTGCTACCAGCCGAACAAAATTACTCGCAAATCGAAAAAGAAGCGCTGGAGATTATTTTTGCGGTTACGAGATTTCACAAATACATTTACGGTATATTTTTCACCTTGTAGACGGACCACAAGCCGTTATTGACAATATTTGGATCAAAAAAAGGTCTACCTGTCTACACTACTAATAGATTGCTAAGATGGGGTACAGTTTTATTGAACTATAACCTTAAATTGGAGTATCTTCCATCAAACAAAATCGTGCATGCAGATGGTCTTTCGAGACTAATACCAAAGAAAATGGAGCCATTGGAAGATTCCGTAATTGCAGCTCTACGACATGAGGAACCCATTAGAACATCATTATGTAGTACAATTCGCAACCTCCCCGTCACATTACAAGAAATAAGAAATGAAGCAGTGAATGGCGAATTTATTAAGGAAACGAAAACAAAAATTGCAGAAAAAAATAAGCATATATCAGACAGTTTTTCGTTAAATGATAATGTTCTACTATATATATATATATATATATATATATATATTGTGTTTTTTCTACGATACATTAAATCTGACAAACAAGGTGCTTTGATTTAGTTTTTAACATAATTTTTCATGTGATCTTATAATTTTTTTTCTTTTCAGTAGATAAATTATATAAAAACTGTCAAAATGCTGACTGAAAAGAAAAAAATTATAAGATCACATGAAAAATTATATAAAAAACTTAATCAAAGCACCTTGTCTGTCATATTTAATGAAACTATATATATATATATAGCCCTTAATGTGGATAAATCAAATAAATAGTTATTAGTAACCGTATATACGTGCGTTAGCGTGCATACACAGGTAAGTGAATAAATATTTACTCAATTAATTTTGTGCCTGATGAGTTGGTAGAACAACGAAACTTTAAGTTGCACTTCGGACGTAGGAATGTATATATATATATATATATATATATATATATTGCGTGTATGTATTTAGGGATCACGCCCTCTTTTATGGAAGTTACTTTAAAATCGACCGACAAGATACTGTGGTTAAGTTTTTTATATAATTTCTCATGTGTTTGTATATATTTTTTTCTTTTCAGGACATAAATTATATAAAAATTCTCCGATGTTTGCCAAGCGCTTTCGGCTATACTTTTAACCGTTATCGAGGATGAATTTTTATTTTACTTTTAACTGAATATATGCATTGCATAATGTATTTATCTAGAGTTAGACGAATGGTTTATTTTCTAAATATGCTTAGCGCATTGTGGGCGTGTTCGTATTGACATTATTGAGTGTCGATTGATGCTATTACATTGGTATTATCAACAAGTATGTTACTGATAGAATTTGGTAGTGTATTTAAATGAAACCTATTTGAGACATGGTCAGAAAGATGTAACCAGTTACATAACTATAAACAGAGCAATACATGAAAACGAATGAAGTAACAATATAAAATAAAAGTTAATATGAATATTTGCAAACATGCCTATAGAACAAAAACTACTTATTCGGAAATTTGAAACATTTAATATATATATATATATATATATATATATATATATATATATATATATATATATATATAGAGAGAGAGAGAGAGAGAGAGAGAGAGAGAGAGAGAGAGAAAGAGAGAGAGGGGTGGAGTCATGGATAGCGGCTTGGATTGAGAAATCGGAAAGCCGAGTTCGAATTCCAGTGGAATCCATTACATTACGTGCTAATACGCTTGGGAAAGGTATGAATCCTCTTCTTATCCCTCCAGCTATGGGTAAATAGCAGGACAGACTGGGTTCTATAGCCTTGGATGGCATCTGGTCTAGGAGAAGGACAATTCTAAATTCAAAACCTGCGTAGAGCCGTTTGGGTACCCTGTAGCACGTAGTGCACCAGGTCTCTGTATTCGGCCCTTCAAAAAGTGTGGATGGTCCTGCACGAAACCTTCACCACTATAATCAAATCTCATGTGCTGTTGTCGAGCTGTCGGTTTCCTGGGAACTGATCTGCTTGACCCTCATACGTCGAATTCGACGGGAGAGTCGAGTATATATATACATATATATATATATATATATATATATATATACATATATATATGTGTGTGTGTGTGTGTGTGTGTGTGTGTATGTGTGTGTGTGTTGTTGTGTGTGTGTCTGTGTGGTCAGAGAGATGCAACCCGCTGCATAACTACAAACAGAGCAATCCTTGAAAACGAATGAAGTAACAATATAAAATAAAAGTTAATATGAATTTTGGCAAATATACCTATAAAACAAAAACTACTTATTCGGAAATTTGTTAAGGATTTAAGACTTCAATTACTACAAATAAAAGGTTAGGATGGAAACCTCCATCAATACTGGAAAGAGCAATAACAGCTATAGGACTTGAGAAACTGATTTTCTGAATTTACACCGACAGTTATAATGGCAGCTAGGTCAATGAATGCCAAATGTTTCCTTATAAGGAAACGGCTAATATTACAACTACAGTTACCATTTTTAAGAAGAAAGACAAGGCAACTCTGTGTACATCATTGCAAAAACAACTTCAGGACGCCTGTAATTTTTCCAGTGGAAAAAAAGAACAACATTCTTTTTATTAACTTTATCTGTGGGGTGGCCATTACTTGCAAGATAAGACCTGACGAAATCCATTTCAGCTGAAAATTTACAAGGAGAACAGTTCATTAAGGTTAAATAATCTAGTGTACTACTGAGATTAATTTTGCTTAGTGTGGGACTAAAACAGCCCCAAGGTATATATTGTGTAGAAAAAAATTACTGTTTTAATGGCTGCTCAATAGGATGTTTTTTTAAGAGTTTCACCCCAAGCAAGGCGGGAAGCCACTAGCACGCTAAGGGTTACAGAGAGATGGAGCGAGAGCAAATAGGAGTGATAGAGGAAAGGATGAGGAGAAGGATAGGGGATAGATCAAGGCATCTGGAGACGTCGATTGACATTACATTTGAATAGCTATCAGGGAAACAGCAAAAGGGGAGGGAGTTCCACAGGCGAGAGGTGCGAAACATTAAGCTATTGGAGTAGAAGAGACAGCTACATTTAACAGTTTCGACAGTGAAAGGGTGTGAGCGAGATGCCAGAGTAGTAGAACGCTTAAATTCATGAAGTTTGGGAACCAGCGAAAGCAGCTCATCGGAGCAGTTGCCATAAAAGTATTTGTAAAAAAAAGGCAGATAGAAGCGACGGCACGTCTGTGAGAGAGTGCCTGCAGATGAGATGCCACATCAGGGCCAATTACGTTGCATATCCGTCTCTGGATCTTATCAAGAACCTTGAGACAAACATAAGGGGCACCGGACCATATATGGCAGCAATACTCCATGCAAGAGCGAATGGTTGATTTGTAGATTTTCTTTTTTATAGTAATCTTCGACATGTTCCCACTTTTTCACGCTATAAATATACTTTTCAATAATACTTTTTTAAAAACCTGTTTTGTGCTTAACGAGACAGGCAGACCAATCTCATCAGTACATTTTCATTATTTCCAATATAAATAATCGCGCGGTTTTGTTAATTACTTGTACAATACTTTTAAATTTCGGTCTGTTTCAGTTGCGGAATGCGTCGTAAACATCCTTAAAGATTTACTAAAACAAAAAAAAGAGAAAAGAAAAGAAAGGAAAATTCGATGAAAAAAAGAGCATAGATACAGAGACCATATTTTAATGTCGCTGATATCTAAAACGCTTCAATGCGTGTGTCGTATGTTTGGGAGACAAAGGTGCAGGGAAAGAAAATTGCTGAAATGAAGTCCTACCTTAATCCTTTCGCAAATGTACGCTGTTTCTCAAGTCCAGTAACTGTTATCGCTCCTTCCAGTACTGATGGAGTTTTCCTTCCTAACCTTTTGTTTGAAGTAGTGTGGAATGTCAACGTCTTGTTTATGTTATTATTTTCTCTTTCGGTTTAAATTTATAAAATCACTCTCTTAAAACACCTTTTTAGGAAAAATGCTTTTCTCAATCCAGTAGCTGTTATCGCTCTTTCCAGTACTGATGGCGGTTTCCTTCCTAACCTTTTATTAGGAGTAGTGGGGAATGTCAACATCTTTAATATGTCATTATTTTAAATTTCGGTTTAAATTTATAAAGTCTCTCTCTTAAAAGACTTTTTTAGGAAACAGAGAGAACTTTTTTTTTCGACGGATGCGTCACTTGACTATTTCGGTCCCACGAGATTACATGTCTGAAATAATTAGGTTGTTAAGATTGTGGCCGCCAATAATGTGTCCTAATAGGACTTCTACTACACTCAGTATCTCCTCACTGTATAGCTTGAATAATCCGTTATGAAAACGCAATTTATTTTCTATCTGTATGCAGTCAGTTCACTCCTAGCATAAGTTCTGGATTATTCTAATATCCTTCCCAAATAAATCAAGCTTACCAAGTAGTTCGAACAGTTCTTTGTATTTTACCTTATCAGACTCTTTTTATAATTTATAAAACATACATATATATCCTTCTACATTTGTATTGCTTTTCCTGATATCATTATTATCAAAAACATTGCCTTCCTTGTTCCAGTGACTTTAAAGAAACCGCACTGTTCTTGTCCTATTTCCGGCCTAATTGTGCTACGCGCCCTATTCATCGGAATTCGGATGATAAGTTTCGTTAGGCCGACTCTCCGATGAAATTCGAATTTGTTTACCCCTAGTTTCTTAGACAGCGTTATGAAAATGGATGTACTTAGGTCTTCCGGTATATCACCACTATCGTATATATAATTTATTAATTCTGCAACATTGTCAATGCCGAAATCACCTAAACCTGCTAGCATCTATATTGAAATTCCAACTGGTCCTGCCGCTTTGTTTCTGTTCAATTTAGCCAGTGTTGATTCCATATCAGACTTTAATATTGTTGGTCATAAAACATAGATATATATCCTTCTACATTTGTATTGCCTTTCCTGATATCATTAGTAGCAAAAGAATTGCCTTCCTTGTTCCAGTGTCTTTAACGAAACCTCACTGTTCTTGTCCTATTTCCGGCCTAATTGTGCCAAACAGACATTTTTGTGTATTGCTTCTTTCGTCGTAGAAGAGATTTCCTACATATTCTCTTTATCCCTGAAGTATTTTTAATTCTCTATTACCAGCGTTCCCTCTTTTGATTTTTATGCATCCAGCTGACACACATTTATTTTACCCAGTTATTTTTAATAATATAAGAATTTAATAATAAAAACTACAACAATTAGATTGGAAGCCTACCTCACAAAGACCAATGACCCTCTCTTACAAATAGTAAAACAGTAGCCAGGGCACAGAATGGCAAACTGAATTAGCCATTTTATACTGATGATATAAAACGTTTGCCAAGGATGACAAACAGCAGAAAAACCTACTCACCATTGTCAAAACCTTCAGCGCAGATATTAGAATGGTGTTCGGAATCGACAATGTGCCAAAGCCACCTCCAAAGGCGGCAAACTAACAAAAATACGGATTTAGACCTTAATATCAATAACAAGCTTAAGGAACTAAACCAAGATGCTGCATACAAATAATTAGAAATTAATGAAGGAGACGGAATACAAACGTCAATTATGAAGAAAAAGATCCGAAAAGAATATTATAGAAGAGTGCATTTGATACTAGAAATCGAACTTAATGGGGCCAATAAAATGAAGGCTGTCAACACGTTAGCTATGCCCATAGTAACATACAGCTTCAGCATTATTAAATGGAAGTTGAATGACATTAATAGGTTGAAGGCCAAGACCAGAAAAATACTTACCCAAATCAGGACACACCACGCGAAATACGATTTGGATAGGCTGCATATAGCAAGCGCTTCAGGAGGTCGAGGTGTAATCCAACACTAAAAACTACAACAATCGGATTGGAAGCCTACTTCACAAAGACCAATGACCGTCTCATACAAATAGTAAAACAGTAGCCAGGACCACAGAATGGCAAACTGAATCAGCTATTTTATACTGATGATCGTCAAACGTTTGTCAAGGATGACAACCAGCAGAAAAAGTTACTCACCATTGTCAAAACCTTCAGCGAAGATATTAGGATAGAGTTTGGAATCGACAATGTGCCAAAGCCACCCCTCAAACTACGGATTTAGACCTTGATATCAATAATAAGTTTAAGGAACTAGACCAAGATGGTACATGCAAATAAGTAGGCGAAATATAAAATTCAATTATGAAGAAAAAGACCCGAAAAGAATATAGAAAAGTGCGTTTGATACTAGAAAGCAAACTAAATAGGGCCAATAATATGAAGTCTATCACCACATTAGCTATGCCCGTATTAACATAGAGCTTCAACATTATTAAATGGAAGTTGAATGACATTAAAATATTGAACGCCAAAACCAGAAAAGTGTTTACCCAAATGAGGATACACCACTCGAAATCAGATGTTGATAAGCTGTACGTATCCAGAGCTTTTGGTCGAGGTCTAATCCAACTTGAATTAACTTTAAAAACTACAACAATCGGAATGGAAGCATATCTTACAAAAACCAATGACCCCTATCCTACAAATAATAAAACACCAAATCCACTCCATCAACAAAGAAGCTGCACTCTTCAAGAAACCGCTTAATATACCTGAAATCATACCAATGAAAACCGAAGCGAATACCATCGACGCCAAACGAGTAAAACAGAAAGCAAAAAATTGGCCAAATGAAATTACAAAAAAAAAAACAGGTAGGACAAGGCCTTGCGTGGCAAATCCCTAAAAAAGAACGAAAGAAGCAGATGTGGACCAATAGAAATCTCATCAGTAACTGAGGAGCACTGGGTTGAAAGCTGAAACAAGGCCTGATTATTACAGCTCAGGACGAAAGCCTCGCAACAAGATCCTTTCACTGTCTTATTTGATTTTTTTCTATTTTTGCACATTTTTTTTATTGAGTCGTTCCTCATTCGCTCACTTGCTTCTGTTTTTAATTTATTTCTGTGATAAATTTTGTCCCATCCCTTGGTATTACTTTTGTTTCCTTTTTAACATGACGAGAATTTTCATCTGTCAGCCATTATTTTTTTCTTGTCTATTTTTCTTTTGGAAAAGGCTTGTTTTCTGATTCTCCCACTTTGAATTTCATTAAAATGGTCGCTTGTTTATTTTGGACTCTCCCGTGATATATCTTTTCTCTTTTTCAAAAATTAATGCTGGCCGACAGTTCGAAATATTATTATTTATTGTTTATTAAATCATTTACGTTCTTAAATTCTATGAGTTTGAGTTTCTTCTCCATGCATAGATTGCAGCTTCTACTTCAGTTTCCTTTTATCATTTTTACTATATATCATTTTGGCGTTAGTAGAATGGTTTATAATTTTAAAAACCAAGCAGAAATTGCAATTGAATTAATATATATATATATATATATATATATATATATTAGATAGATAGATATGCTCTACTTACTGTATTGAGCACTTTATTTAGTTAGCTGCGTAATCGTATCGGGGTTTTTTTCTTTGGCCTATGGACCTGCATGCTGAACGATTGTTTCGACAGGCGTTCATCTTCTCGGCTCTTTCTTTTTTTATACCTTTTTTCCATCGATATTGATTTGATCATTTGCAAATCAAGAAACCGAAGGTTTTCCGAAACGAGTGTAGTTACTTATACTTATAAGATTACTACTACTACTAATATATATATATATATATATATATATGATACAAATTAGGAGAATTTGAGATAATTATAATTAAGTAATTCATCGAGTCTAGAAGAAACTTCAACAGAATGCAGAAAGCACTGGACGGTCGTTTCGTCCTATATTGGGGACTCATCAGCAGTGCGCATCCACTACCGAGAATTGAAACCCGGACAGTCACGTTATCTGGCAAACGTCATACCAACTGTTCCAACGGACCTCCGTGACGAAGAGGTAACGATTCAGATTCGATACTTTTAGATTCGATGAATTACTTAATTATAATTATCTAAAATCCTTCTAATCTCTATAACTTGTATATCCTTGCTTGAACCTGCTTCTAATACTCTGGATAGAGCGGCATGGGGATAGTAGTCGTGGCTCGTGGGGGCACAGTCCTATGGGTAAAAGAGAAACTCGGATGAGTTCCACCACGGAGTATGTGATCGAGCGGCGCTATATCGAGTCTGATTTTTTCATCAGGCTGCCTGGAAAGCCTAGGGAAATTATGGATGATGCTAAGTGACATAATTTAATGTCTAATAAACGAAAGTGTGTAAATTATATTGTTGTTTTTTCGTAGTCATTTATATTATAGTTATATCACATTTTTTGCACACACACACACACACACACATATATATATATATATATAAATACATACATAAATACATACACACGTGTGTGTGTAATAGTGTAATGGATAGCGGTTCGGATTGAGGAATGCTAATACCTTTGGGAAAGGTATGAATCCTCTTCTTATCCCTCCAGCTATGGATAAATAACAGGACACACTAGGTCCTATTGGGTGTAAATTGGTCTAGGAGAAGGACAACTCTGAATTCAAAACATGCAGAGAGTCGTTTGGGGACCTTGTGGCACGTAGTGCACCAGGTCTCTGTATTCGGCCATTCAAAAAGTGTGGATCGTTCTGCACGAAACCTACACCATTATAATCAAATGTCATGTGCTGGTGTCGGGCTGTCGGCACCTAGGAACTGATCTGCTTGACTGTCATGAGTCGAATTCGACGGCAGAGTCGTACATATATATATATATATATATATATATATATATATATATATATATATATATATATATATATATATATATATATATACGTGTGTGTGTGTGTGTAATAGTGTAATAGATAGTGGGTCGGATTGAGGAATCGCAAAGTCGATTTTAAATTACAGTCGAATCCATTACATTCACTTACGTACTAATACCCTTGGGAAAGGTATGAATCCTCTTCTCCCTCCGCCTATGGGTACATAGCAGAACAGACTGGGTTCTATAGCTTTGGATGCTAACTGGTGTAGGTGAAGGACAACTCTGAATTCAAAACCTGTGGATGGTCGTTTGGGGACCTTGTGGCACACGGTGCACCAGGTCTCTGTGTTCGGCTCTTCAAAAATTGTGATTGGTTCTGTACAAGGCCTTCTCCACCATAATCAAATGATTTGTACAGATGGTCTGCTTGTCGGTTTCTAGCAACTGAGTTGCATGACACTCATACGTCGAAAGTCCAGTATATATATATATATATATATATATATATATATATATATATATATATATATATATATATATCATAAAATGCAAAGTGTTGGTACAACTAACAGCCATCCTTCCAGGTGACCAAAAGTAAATATAAAGAAAGAGAAATAAAAAGAAAATACTTACAAGGAAAATACTTCACCCACCCACCCCCAAAAAAATCTATGCAAGAAAACGGGAAAAATGAAACAAACTTGAAACAAAACAAAAGGCTGACACCTACCTAAAGAGAAACCAAAAATGTTCGATGCTAAGCTTATCAAGACAGAGTAACAATGCTTCACAACGTCACACAGCAGAAAAAAAGTTCGGATGGCTAAGTTTCATCGTCAAGCGATCGCGGGAGTGTAGAAACTTTATATATATATATATATATATATATATATATATATATATATATATATATATATATATATATATATATACAAGCTTGTTTTGCTGTATCACAGCTTATCAGTGTGGTTAGACATCCGATTGCATCAAGTTGGGATTGATATCGACCTATTTGGCATCAGTCAGAGATTCTATCTCTAAGCTATCAGCGCACGACAGAAAAAGAGAATCTTTTAACGCATTATATACGTGATATATATATCCACCAAATCAGCAGCCAGAGCGCTCAATTCATAACTGAAGAGCGATGCGTTATAAGAAAGAGCAGCCACTGTTTTTAAAAACTCCCTTTTCCCTTAGTGCTCAATCGGCGAACGAGACCAATTAACCACATACAAGCCTGTTTCGCTATATATACACACACACACACACACATATATATATATGTGTGTGTGTGTGTGTGTGTGTGTGTGTGTGTGTGTGTGTGTCTGTTAAATTTCTCAGAATAATTCTGAAGATAAGACAATTTCGATAAAAATATGCAGAAGGAGGCTCACACAGGGGCGTTTCCTTCTTAATATTTTGAATTTAATGTAACTAAAAAACATTTCGCCTTTAAACTTGCCTCGATAAAGTCGGATTGACGAAACGCGTCGGCAATGAGGAAGAAATATATTTTCCAAGTCTTCTTTTTATCCATATATATATATATATATATATATATATATATATATATATATATATATATATATATATATATATATATATATAAGAATTAATCAACATGTACCTTCTAAAATATGACTTGGCAAAATAGATAACATGTCTTATCTTCCCTCTACAAATATGGAATCGGCTATTGCTCAACACCTAGTGGAGAATATAGCCTGTGCCAAATCGTATATGAAAGAGTGGTTCAAAATTATTCACATAGCTGGTTCCAACAATCATTTGAAGATTTTGGAATCAATCTGTATAGAATTACGGAAACCTTCTCTTTGCCGACAGAAGGATTTTGTGAAGTCCCTTAATTTGTTGGGGGATA
Source organism: Acanthosepion esculentum (assembly GCA_964036315.1). Classification (NCBI taxonomy): domain Eukaryota; kingdom Metazoa; phylum Mollusca; class Cephalopoda; order Sepiida; family Sepiidae; genus Acanthosepion; species Acanthosepion esculentum. Next base: position 14,347,590 of record OZ038490.1, on the reverse strand, counting down.
TTTTATTTTAAGTGTCCCTCGCTAATTATTTACATGCAATTTCCCCTCCCCTCGTTATAAGTATATATACTTATATGTTATTGATTTTAGCGTGTTTCCCCCCTTTTTTTTCCTCTTCATTTTCGTTGTTGTTCTTTTCGTTTAATTTATCAATTTTTCCAACGATTTTCTCCTGATGAGATGTTGGACGAAAGGGCCTTAGGGACTATTACCATTAATAAATTCCTTGTTTTTAAAACAGTATATAGATTTTGTACCTCCAAGCATTTGTTTATATATATATATATATATATATATATATATATATATATATATATATATATATATATATATATGTATGTATATTCAGTAAATTTGAACGACACTCGTATTACGGTCTTTTGACGCTATCTGTTTGAAGTTAATAGTGATACCAAAGTGTAGGCTCCATAATTGGAAACATCATATGCAAAGACGTCAATAAATGTAATTATCTTAGGTGCGTTATAAAAGACGAGAGCAACTGCGCCCCAGAAATCCGATTTGTATTTCTCTTAGTAAAAGATGCATTCATGAAGATAAGCAAAGTAATAAGATTTATGAAAATTTCTTAGAAACAAGGAAAACAATGGTAAACTGCCATGTAATATCAAGTCTCCTATAATAGCAGTGAACGTCAGAGAATCTTCTCACGAATGAAAAGGCGACAGTGATGAGATTCTACCGACAAATGCTGAAAATATCAATAGACATGATAATGCGAGCAAGATTTACTGAAAGTAGGAATCATGAAGAAACTGATGCTAAAGAAACTGATGTGATATTTCTGGGAAGAATTATGAGGAAAAAAGACTTGGAGAATTTAACACTCACAGGACATACAAGTGGGAAGGAAAGCAGTAGAAAACAGCAGATAACTTATTTAATGGTTCTGTGGGAATGGACGGCAGAACAGTGATACATAGAGAAAGGCAAAAATGCAACACATAAAAACAAAGGAGAAGAAGTTATGGAGGGCCGTAATTGCCCACAGCCTGAAAGGATATTACATATAAAAGACGACCGCTTAGGAGGTTGTGTGATGTTGGGGTCTACTTTGATGGTAGTGCCGGAGACTACTATATAAATCTGAGTAATTGATCTTTTTTTGGGAAGCCCACATACGCACGAACACGCGTAATATATGTACAGGGTGTCCCCCAAAAATGTAGACCCACTTTAAAAAATATAAACTAAAGGTTGTATACATTTTTGTGGACACCCTGTATATATATATATATATATATATATATATATATATATATATATATATATATATATATATGTATTTGGGGCCGTTGATAGCTGTGCTAGCACGAAGTCACAAGTGATCGTGGCCGAGGGCATGAGCGTGCTGGCCTTGCTCAAATTGTTGATCACGCTAGATAAGACGCTATTTTCTCGAAACTGTAACTAAGGTCTGCTCAGCATAGTTGCAGTATAAACCACAGATTGACTCTGTGGGTATTGAATAAACACAAATGTACCTGAGCAAGAGTCTTCAATAGGGATTGGCTAGCCACCCTAGAAGACAGGTATCCTCGCAAACGAGTGGCCAGCTAAGAATATATATATATATATATATATATATATATATATATATATATATATATATATATATATATATATATATATAATAAAATTAAATAAGTCCCACAATTATTTTAATATATTTTCTTTTTATACGGCTGTGGCTGGGGTCCTTCCCCTTTACCAAGCCACTGTCTACGACGCTTAACATTTCGATAAAAGATCCATTTTTCGTCACCAGTCACAAGTCTATCCCAAAAAGGTGAAACAAGTTGGCGAAAATGGAGAGAAGAACAGATGTCAACTCGGGATTTGAGATCGTTTTCAGACAATTCATGAGGCACCCATCTTCCAAGTTTAGGAACTTTTCCAAGTTGTTGAAGATGACGATGAATATTTGTATGGTTTGAACAGAGAACCACTGCCAATTCCTCAACTGATAAAGCAGGATTTTCTTCAAGGGCTGCTTCAAGAAGCTTTTCATCAAACTCAACTGGACGTCCGGTTCGATCTTCATCTTCAAGGGTGAAATCTCCACCTCTGAATTTTGCAAACCATCTTCTGAAAGTTCTTTCATTCACACATTCTTCTCCATAAACTGAGTGAATGTTTCTAGCCGCTTCGGCTGCTGAGTTTCCTTTCTTGAACTCATAAAGCATTATGTGCCTCAAATGATTCTTGGGTACTTCCATGTTAGCAGGGTTTTAATCAAGCAAAATTTAATTTTATAGTTCTCTGAAATAAAATTTGATCAGTTTAAATGCATCTAAACATAAAAATAATGTTCAGTTAGACATTATAAAATTTCGTTCATTTTAACAAAAAGTTAAAATTCGGACAGAACTTATGGGATGACCTAATAATAATTAGTATTAACATTATTGATAACCCAATGCAAACCAGTGAAATCAGCTAAAACATTAATCCCAATTTAAACAACAACCAAAAACATTTTTAAATCAATTGTGTGTGCGTTTGTATATACATCCTTGTACAAATTAATTGAAACAAAACGAAAAATTCCGTTATTATTTACTTTTTTTCATGTTTTTCAAATGAAACTTGACCCAGTTCACATATTAGTACTTCGTATGTCCATTCCACGAAGTCGTTCCTTACAGATTGAACACAGATTCTCGATTGGATTTAAATCAACAGAGTTTCCGGTCCAGTCTATAGTACGTTGATTTGCTCAATGCTAAGGCTTGCCAGTGTGTTCGTACAGCGTTACAAAACTAAAGCGGTTGTTTCAATTAATTTACACAAGGATGTAGAAGATTCTTTTGGTTCTCTTAGCTATGTCCTAACTGCCTTTATCACGTCATCATAATCATTAGACAAGTTGAAAATACAACGCAGATAAAGCAACATACACCATTGCACAAATTAATTAAAACAAAATGAATAATTCCGTTATTATTTAATGTTTTATTCTTATTTTTCCAATGAAACATGACCCAGTACACATATTAGTACTTTGTATGCCCATACCACGAAGTCATTCCTTGCAGATTGACCACAGATTCTCGACTGGATTTAAATCAGGATATTTTGCGGGCCAGTATATAGTACTTTTATTTGCTCACTGGTGAGGTTTGCCAGTGTGTTCGTGCAGCATTACAATTTTCGTACGCTTCCTGGGAGTAACGTCCATTGCAGACAATGACCGTAGGACAACTAATCGACAGTCGAGACAATAGTGTCTGGGCATGATAAAAATCTGATGCAATCACGGATGACGCAATATTTTTCAATGACGAACAAATTTCATCATACACCCCGAAAATAGATTCATATTACTGCACACCACTGCTAATGACGTAATCTGAAGAAAAAATAGAAATCGATTACACCCTGTCACTCCAGTGGTTCTAAAACTGACCGTATGGTGAAAGTAAGCAAACTAAAGCAGCTGTTTCAATTAAGTTGCACAAGGGTTTATGTATGTTTTTATCACTTTAAACGTTTAGCGGATGCCCATATATGAGTAGACGCTCCGTTTATTTCTTAAACAGTTTATTTATTTATTTTCGTCTACCGGCTTAAATATTAGTGAAATCTTATTAAAGAAAAATATTCTCCCTCCAGAGACCGCATATTTTTCTTTAACGAGATTTCTCGAATATTCAGGCCGGTGGACGAAAATAAATATATATACTGGTTAATAAATAAACGGAGCGTCTACTCAAATACGAGTATCCACTAAAAGTAACGTTTAAATGATAAAATTTGTCGAACTAATAAAATAAAATCCATTACTGTTTTTAGAAAATTGCATATATGTATGTATATATAGATGATGTCTCAAAAGTTACTATTTCGAGAAGTAATTGGAATCATGAAAAACAGGTTTAAGTCTGAAATAATCCAGTTTTCTGATGTTTTATTAGCAACTTACGAATCACTTTGCTTGTTGCGCCTTTCTTATGAAACTTCCTGTCAAATTTCTCCCTAATTTCTTTGAATTTCGGGCATTTTTATTATCCACGTTGCTACAAACACTCGTTCTTCTGTGGCCATCATCAGTTAAATGGGTCGGAAAAAGAAAAAGAAAAAGGAAGATTGCACGGAAATCGACAGAAACTTTTTGCAGAAAAAAATATGCACTAAGGATACAAATCTTTACGTCTGTATGACGCTTTTTTGAAAAAAAAAACATTGAAATTCACTGAAGTAGATATTTGCAACAATTTGTTGTCGCTTATCAGGCAATTAACTCTTCGGTGAAACCTGCCATTTTTTATGAGAAAACCTTTCAAAAAACTCTAAAATCTGGTTTTGGCAAGTACAGTAACTATATATATATATATATATATATATATATATATATAATTCTAAGGTTTAAATAAGCAGCTCTAAATAGAGTTTGCCCAAAAGTAGACTTCTGGCATAAAAGTGCTCTATCCCATAAAAATGACATAATGATTAATTTGAATATTAACCAGGTAAGCAATGACTGGCCACTACTTAAAGTTTCATGTGTTTACATTCTTCAGGTAGCCAGTAACTTGCAGATGATTAAGTAACTTTTAAGATGATTACCTTATATACCACCATATATATATATGTATTATATATATATATATGTTATTTATATATATATATATATATATATGTGTGTGTGTGTGTGTGTGTGTGTGTGTGTGTGTGTGTGTGTGTGTGTGTGTGTAATTTGTCTTTGTCTGAATGCTTGGAGTTTGGTAGTCGTCCATACAGCACCTTCTTTGGAAGCCTATGCTCATCCATTCTCACAACATGACCAGCCAACCTTAGTCGATTTCAATGCCTGGGATTTTGTTACATTTCTTCAGTATTGCACTATTCTTGATCCTGTCATCCCATTTTATATCACATATGGCACGAAGAGAGCGCATATATATATATATATATATATATATATATATATATATATATATATATGAAAATCTCTCAGAGTTAACCTGTAGATAAGACAATCTTTATAAATATAAATGACAACAGGAAAACACTATTAATTGCTGACGCTTTTCGTCCAATGTGGGCTTTCTCAAAGCAAAAAAACGAAATGAATTTAATTAAACAAGGAAATTAATAAAAACAAAAGTCAGAGTGTTCTTAGCAACTGGAATGTAGGGAACGCTATTTTCATATTGTTAACTGAAAATAACGTCAGTTAATGTCACGTGTGTAGAATGTTATCATTATATCTGTGTTTCTGGATTCAACCATTTTCTTTTGATTTTACGATATTGTTGTGTACGTTTGTTTGTGAGAGCAGTAATTTTGTTAAGAAAGGTGAAATTGGGAAAAGGCCTCGGCGTAGATTAATATTTGGGTAATGTTCTATGGCGGCACTCTCTAGAATTTTCCTTCCGAGTGAATTATTTTCTTTTTTTTATAAGTATCGCATTTTTAAAATCAAAATTATGGTTGAATTTATTCCTGTGTATTACTAGTGCATTAGCTAGGTTGTTTATTGTAAGGTTTCTTTTGTGTTCATAGATGCGTTTTTTTTTAATTTCTACTTATTTCTCCAATATATTGGGAGGTACAGTTTTTGGCAATTTATTTTATAAATGCCTGCTTCAGAAATGTTATTGCAATTATTGTTTGAAGATCTTAGTATATTCATAATTGTTTTGGAAGTGTTTGTGATTATTTTAAGATTATTTAGATGGGATAGGTTATTCTGGATAATGGACGTGACAGGGTTCGTCGGTAGTATTATGTATCTGTTTTCATGTAATTTACTGTTGCGGATTATGTTATTAGTTTTGTTTCGATTGTATATTTTGTATGCCTTTCTTCTTGCGTTGTGGATGAAATGATATGAGTATTGTAGGTTTTTGAATGTGTTTTCTATGTATGTTTCTTCTTTAAGTAAATATTGGGGATTCTTAATGCTCTTAGATAGAAACCTATAATAATTCTACCTCCTTAATCTCGGGCTTGTGCCACCGCTAAGCTAAGCTTTGTAAATCACTATCCTTCTATCGATGGTCGCTTCGACAAAGGAACGTTGAAATTAATATTAATCTGAAGCTACAGTTGGGGGACATCTTCTCAGACCCTATCTCATATATATATATATATATATATATATATATATATATATATACCCAAGTATAGGATTGGTGTACACAGAATAATTTCCAATAACCAACAAATACTATTCTTAAAAGAGTGCTCAATACAGAGTGGACCAAATATAATTATTTATTCGAAAATTATAATATAAATATGTTATAAAATCACTACAAAAATAGCCATTTTGTTTCAACACTTCTGGTGTCATATCAAGTGATGGTGTTGAATGTAGAATCTACATTCAATACCATCACTTGATAAGACACCAGAAGTAGTGATTTTATAACATATTTATGTTATAATTTTCGAATAAATAATTATATATATATATAGAGAGAGAGAGGGAGGAGGGAGAGAGAGAATTAATTGGCCTATATATTTTATATAAATTCAACAACATTTTATATATGAACAACCACGGCCAGTATGACTCTGATGATAATGCCAGACAACAGAAGAAAAAATGACAATATAAGAAAAATGCTTTTCAAACTCTTCAAAAGCCTCGACTTTGAAATAGAAGTCGATATGAATAAGAAAATTCCCAAATATTTGGATGTAGAATGAAATCTACAAACTGAGAGTGTCTCCCCATACATGAAACCCAACACAAAATTAAAATACGTGAATGTTAGATCCAACTACCCTGCAAGTATAATAAAACAAATCCCCAAAGTAATAGAGTTCAGCTTATCTAGAAATTCCTCTAGTAAAATAATTTTCGAAGATAAAAAGGAAGAATATGAAAAGTCTTTAAACGAAGAAAGGCATAAAATCAAGCTGGAATTTAAACCTTAAATGAAACAAAATATTAAGAACAATTCGTGGAAAAGAAAAAAATATTATTTGGTTTAACACACCGCCCCTATTTTAAATTAGAGGTCAAATGTGAAATAGGAAAAATATTTTTGAAATTACTTACTAAACACTTCCCCAAAAATTCTGAATTTCATAGAACATTTAATAAAAACACAATGAAATTAAGCTAATTTAGAAACCACAATAAAAAGACAAAACGCCAGAAATTCCAAAACTAGCGTGCAGCAAAACATCGTTAACAGTGACATATGCAGCTGTAGAAATAAAAGCAAATGTCCATTAGATAGAATTTGCCAAACTGAAGCAGTAATTTACAAATCAGATGTAATAGTGAAAAATTGCCAGGAAAAATATACATAGGGTGTACTGAAGTTAACTTTAAGAAGAGGTTTTACAATCACAAGCCATCTTTCAAGCTAGAAAGTCAAGACTAACCAACGACATGTGGACATTAAAGGAAAAAAATCTGTAAACTGGACGTACAACTATAGTAATATCTGCAACATTTGTCAACAAGAAAAGTGAGCTATATTAAAATTTTCTGACCAAAATCCCTTTTGAATGAGAGATCGGATTTTATGACCCGTTGCATACGTACTAAGAAGTTCCTCTTGAGTTCATATGAAGCGGAATGAAAAGAAAGTATGTACATTTCAAGTACTCTTCCTTTTCTTCTCTTCCTACCCTTATATCACACCTTACGTCGTGCGCTTATTTATTTATTTTTAAATATTTATTATAGCGTTCATTAAAAGTTTTAAAAAAATAATAAAGCGTTAGGAAATCAATTGACCGAAATCGCCTGATGACACCGAAAGGTTGAAACCTAGGTAGTAGTATCAGAATAATTTTTTTTCAATTTAGAAGCTCTACATGTTACATTTTTAATTTTTATAAGTGTATTCAACACTTTTTAATACTGCTGTTATCTGGTGTTATTCAACTCTGACCATTAACTTTATATATATATATATATATATATATATATATATATATATATATATATATATATGATGATGATGAACTCTCCCGTCGTATTCGATGTAAGAGGGTAAGAGGCTCGGTTCCTAGGAACCAACAACCAGACACCAGCACATATGAATTGATTATAGTGGTGAAAGCTTTTTGCAGAAGGGCCGATTACAGAGACCTGGTGCACTACGGGCAACAAAGTTCCCCAAACAACCCTCCGCAGGTTTTGAATTCAGAGTTGCTGTTCTCCTAGACCAGATGCCATCCAAGGCTATAGAACCCGGTCTGTCCTGGTATTTATCCATAGCCGGAGGGGAGAATAAGAGGATTAATACCTTTCCCTATGTTATTAGCACTTAACTGAATGTAATGGATACTACTGGAATTCGAACTCAGCTCTCCGATATATATATATATATATAAGTAATTAATTGAGTCTGAAAGAAACCTCAACAGAATGAAGAAAGCACTGAACGGCCGTTTGGTGCTATATTTGGGACTCATCAGCAGTGCGCATCCACTACCGAGAATTGAAACTCTGGCAGTTGAGTTATCAAGCAAACGTCATACCAACTGTTCCAACGGGCCTCAGTGACGAAGAGGTAGCAAATCAGACTGAATATAGCGCCTCTCGCTCATATATTCCGTGGTGGAACTCAACTGAAATTCTCTGTAACCATAGGACTGTGCCCCCTGGAGCCACGACTACTATCACTAAGCCGCTGAAACTGAAGCATTAGAAGCCGGATCAAGCAATGATATGCACATGATAGAAATTGTTAGGAAGTTATCAAGAAAACGTCATACCATATATATATATATATATATATATATATATATATATATATATATTCGGTTTGAAGTTTTCATGTGTTCGTTTATCATATTGTAGATAAAAGCAGTGTTAATGAGATCCATGGCTGTTAATACATCTTTATTAAGTGCCTAATGAATCTTTTTTCTCTTTATTTTCTATGCATGAGATAATTTTTCTTTTCTTTTCTTTCTTCTTTTGACGATCGGGTGTCGATGCGTGCACCCTGCGGAACTGGCGGTCGTCGCAGTGCGATCACTTCGAAGTCTTGGCGCCAAACGCCGTTCCACCATTTTGTTTTGGTGCCACTTGTTTGGCGGGTCGCTTGGAGTGGAAGGCAAATTTAATTCGGTGAATAGGCGATAATGAGACGAAAGTGGTGAGCACAGAGCCAAGATAGAGACGGTGATAGCCAGACGGCGAGAGACAGTCAGGCAAAGCAGCGAGACGGCAGCGAGAGAGAGAGAGGGAGATAGAGGAGTGCAGACAGTGCTAGACAGTAAGATAGAGAGAGAAGTGCCAGATAAAAATGAGAGAGAGAGCGAGAGAGAAAGAAGCAAAGACAACATAAATGAAAGGGTCAGAGGAAGAGACTGAAATATGGAAAGAGAAGAAAAAAACACACAAACACAGCTCTACAAACTCAAATCAACCCACCTAAATATATATATATATATATATATATATATATATATATATATATATATATATATATATATATATATATATATATATATATATTCTGTTTATACGTTATTTTTATAGATACAAATATTTAAGTAAATGTTCTGTTTATAATAAAACATATCAATAATGATTTAAATGATAGGGTTATATATATATATATATATATATATATATATATATATATATATATATATATATATATATATATATATATATTGAAATGGACTAAGTCCGACAATTAATATATTTTCAGTTTATACGTTATTTTTATAGATACAATTATTTAAGTAAATGCTCTGTTTATAATAAACAGTATTAACAACATTTACCGGCCGTATAATATATGATGTCATTTGTTTGCGTTAAGATACGCTTCGAACAGATAATTGAACCTTGCTAACCAGACGCTTCCTCTACAGCTAAACAGTATAGAACGTCAGGCTATATGACGGCTCCGTTTAAGATACAGGTTCGATTCCTGTCGGAGGTCACTTATTTTCTATGAAATTTCTCGTACATTCCGACCGGTAAAAGTTGTTAGTCCTTCCGAAACAAATATATATATATAAATATAGGGTGTTTATTATCAAACATACATATTTTGTGGACGGGTTCCTCACACCAAAACGACGACAAATCGTTCGTTTTTGAGTTATTAATTTTTAAGAAAGTTTTCGCTAGATGGCGCTGTGCTGCAATATAGATTAGGTTACATTTGTTATTCGTGTACATTTGCGACTAGTCTGTCTTCAACGTTTAACGTGTGTAGTAGTTAGTTAACTGAGACTTGTTCCGTTTAACAATGGCAGGATATTCATATCGTGAGCAGGCAGATATGATTTTTGCATCCGGCCACGCGAAGGGTAATGGACGCGAGACTGCACGGCTGTATCAGATTTCGTTTTGCAGATCGAAGGCAGCCGAATCATCCAACCTTTGCTACTGTTTATCGTCGCTGAGGCATGATCCGTGGCACCAAAAAACTATGGATCGAAGAAGACCCAGATCCGATCGTACGCCTGACCACGAAGAACACATTCTACATGCTGTCGCAGACGATCTAGATATCAGCGCACGTGAAGTGGCTCTAGCATGCCGCACATCTCATAATACAGCAGGGAGGGTACTTCAACAGCAGCTCTTGTATCCGTATCATTTGCAACGTGTGCAGGTTCATTCGCCCTCTGATCATTCACCACGGAAGAACTTTTGTCGATGGCTTATTGCACGTTGTTTGTCACCTGGGCGTTGTTTACAGAATGAGGAAACATTTGGAAGAGATGGAATAACAAATTTATACAACCAACATTTGCGGACGGATCGGAATCTCCATTGTAGAATACAGGCTAGATACCAGCATCAGTTTACGATTAATGTGTGCGCTGGAATTGTAGGTAACTGTCAGGTAGATCCATTTGTTCTCCCAGCACATCTTACAGGTCTGCTAGAAAATATACCCCTGTTAATACGAAGATGCGTGTGGTTCATGATGGACTTCAGCACATTTTAATCACATTGTTCACGATGTACTGGCTGACATCTCCCATGAAAAATGGATAGGTAGCGCAGGACCGGTACCATGGCCTGCACGGTCACCCAAACTCAATCATTTGAATTATTACCTGTAGGGACACCTAAAACAATTATTTTATCCAACAAACATTGATAATGTATAGACGATTCCTCAACGTGTCATGTGAAACCATTCGACATCATGTGGGAGTATTTGAAATGGTCCACCAGTCAAAAGTCCGACGGGTGCATGCATATGTAGAAGCGAGCGGAGAACATTTTGAACATTCGCTGATGACCTTTTGTACATATGTTTATATAAACATTTTACCTTGTTTTAGTGTCAAAAACCCGTCCCGAAAGATTGCAAAAATATTTTTGAATTGTATCCTGGATTGGACATTTAACAGCGTCTATCGTAGACTTTAAACTTATTAACTCAAAAACGAAGGAATTATAAACATAGGCTTATATGGACTTTTATCCTTGTTTGGGTGTAAGGAGCCACCAAAGTTTGTAAAACTATTTTTGAAAGTCCCTCTATGTACAGGATACAATGAGTAAATTGTCGCCATTTTATATTTTTAATTTTGCGTTTTTTATTTTGTCGACTGCACATTGTAGAGTCATTTGGGCATCGTCTTTGAGAAAAAGAGAAACCATGGCGCAATTCACTCCGCCGGAAATTTGGAAACAGCTTGCTGTACTGGTTGGCATTCACGCCGGAAGCTCCAATACGAACATTTTAGAGTGTTTCGGTGTCAATCTGAGGACAGTGCAGAAGATTCGAAAAGAGTTGGATGAGTCCAATGGTGATTACGAAGGTACGACAGCTCGGAAAAAAAAACCCCACTCTGATCGTTCTGATAAGAAAAGAACTCCGGAATTTGTTGGTGAGGGCCTCAGACTCAACACGGAGGCCTACATCAAGTGCCTTCAGGAGGTAGTGATGATCTGGGTCAAGAGGGTGGCTGCTAGAAGACCCTTTGTCTGCCAACAGGACTGATCATGTCAAACAAGCAGGAGAACCTAGTCATGGCTGTCAGACAATTTCTGTGACCACATCACCCCTTACATCTGGCCACCTAACTCCCCAGACTACAACCCCCTTGATTATTATGCGAGAGCGCAGTTGAGTGAGACACCAATAAAATTCATTGCAACACCAAATATAAGCTGAAGGCAAGGAATATGGCAGAATTTGCCAACTTCAACAAGGAGACCGACCAGAAGAGTTGCAGGAGATTCCAAAATGGTTGGAGCTAATGGACATTTTATTGAATAAATTTACTCTTTTGTATTTCAAGATATTTTTGTGCAATTTCCGTAAATATATCTGTTAAAAGGAGATGTGTTATTTTTATTTTGGCGTAATTTAGGCGCCAGTTTATCCATCGCACTACTCTCTCACTCTCTCTCTCTCTCTCTCTCTCTCTCTCTCTCTATATATATATATATATATATATATATATATATATATATATATATATATATATATATATATATATATAAATAAATATATGAAGAAATATAGTCTTAAAGTGTGCTATAATTATGGGATAAAGTGCTCAAAATCAGAGATAGAGCGTGTGTAAATATAAAAGTGAACATAGAAGTCAACACTTAGAGGCGACAGTCTATTTTCATGCTCATGAAACAGACTGTCGCCTTTAAGTGTTGACTTCTATGTTCACTTTTATATTTATATATATATATATATATATATATATATATATATATATATATATATATATATATTTATATATATATATATATATATATATATATATATATATATACAGAAAGGTTCACCCATTGCAAGGCCCAGTGGTCACTCGAGGTAGGGGGTAACGTTTGGAGGCAATTTATGCGGATAGGAATGGAAAGTTACGGTTAACCCTAGCCTTGAACCTGTTAAGATTTTAGTGATCGAGAAAACACCCCTTGGGAGTAGATTCCACAAAGCAGGAAAGAAGCTTTTAGAGTGGTAGGTCGATTTTACTGTTTTTAATCATGGAGAATTGTAGTTTAAAAACAGTAAAATTGACCTTTCTAACCGAAACGCTCCTCTCTGGCTAAACCGATAAAGCACGTCAGGCTATATGACGGTTCTATATAGGATACAAGTTCGATTCCTGTCGGAGGACGCATATTTTCTATGAAAATTTCTCGGACATTCAGGCCGATAATTGTCGTTAATACTGTTTATTATAAACAGAGCATTTACTTAAATATTTTTACATATAAAAAGAACGTATAAAAATCTTAAAATAATTGTCGAACTTTGTCCATTTCATAATATATATATATATGTGTGTGTGTGTGTGTGTGTGTGTGTGTGTGTGTGTGCAGAAAAATAGGAAAGAACACGTTAGGTAAATAATCCGGAGTTCCTTAGTATTTTTGCTTTTATTTTTAAAAAGACAGTGCTCCATATTATTTTTTTTTTTTCAAAATATGATTCTTTCGCTACATAAGAGTTCTCATGTTTCAAAAGCGAGAGCCGAGACCCTCAATATAATTTTTGAAATTAAGTTGAATTAAGGTGTCTGGTCTCGCTTCCTCGTCAAGCGAGAATTTGGGAATAAGCTATCTTGTGGTTTGCGCGTGTTTATAAGTATGGTCTCTTGCAACATTAGTTACTATGGAAACGGCTAGGGTCGGCCATATTGGTTAGGGGGCCTAAGAGTTAAGAATTAATTTTTATCTACAGACCAGTCCCCTTCGAAAGGTTTATGTCAGGTTATGTTGGGGTCCCTATTTCAAGTCTGATAGTAGCGGTCGCCGTCTAGTTGGTCTAAAAAGGCATTTTATGGCCTTGCGGCAGGCCGTTAAGTATCGAGAGGATTCTGTTTCATTATTATCTGTCTATTTATCTCCTTATTTATTTGTTTATTCGAATGGCTATTTGCTTTTACAAACGTGTTGAAATGGATTAGAATTTGTTTTGTTTTTTTGCGACTCCATAAAGGGTTTTTCTATTTAATGATTGGACTGAGCTTTTAAGGCTTTTATTAAACTATAGAATTTATTTGTTTATATGTTGTTTTTTGTTTTTTTTTGTTAACTATTTAATGAGAAAATTTGTTGATGTCGGCCAAAAACCGTTAACTCCTGCCTATGGTTTAATAACTTTGCATTATTTAGAAACTTAAAACCATTAAGTTTCTAAATAATGAAAAGTTATATAAATAAGTTATGTAAATACCAGGAAATAAAAGCTGAGATTCCGAACTCTTGCCTCATATTCATAATTTAATCTTAAACAAAAATGTCTTCAAAGAACAACAAAACCAAGGAATTGGTTTTGATGTTCCAAAACTTTTGGAGGGACTATATATATATATATATATATATATATATATATATATATATATATATATATATATATATAAAGGTCTGTGTGTGCGTCTGTTATCTTTATTATTATTAAAAAATAATGAAGTTCCTTGTTCGTTATTTTCTATTTATTTTTCGATGTTTCTAATTATTTTTCTGATTTTCGGTTTGTATTTACGTGAGAATTCGTCTTTTTTCTTTTCTTTTTTTTTTGTTGGTAATATTTAACATTTTGGGTTCGAAGTTTAATGTAATTTCGCGGATCAGTGATTGCCTGTTTTTTTATGCTTCGAGCAAATATAGTCACTTTTTGCAGTTAATGTGGTATAAAAACTTTATGTTCTTTTAAAGGATTTCTCCAAATTCTTGTTGCGATTTTCCTTTCTTTTTATGTGCTAAAAAGTCTGCAAAAACATGCAGGCTTCGAGAGAGACATCCGTTTCCATAGAGGTTGAGCGACCCTTTACTTTTCCAAGCCTTCATTTTCCTTCGCGACAAGAGAGTCCAACCCACACACACGCGCGCGCATATATATATATATATATATATATATATATATATATATATATATATATATATATATATATATATGTAAAAGAACGGAAAGAATATAAATTCAAACATTCATAAGATTGTTTTAAAAAGGGCTCAAGTTATTTATTATAAACAATTAACTACCTGATGAGATGTCTAAATTAGACATCGAAACGAATATGCATTTTTGTTGTGGTAACTTGTAAGTTCCAATGTAACAGTTTATAATATACATACATACATACATATATATGTATATATATATATATATATATATATATATATATATATATATATATATATATATATATATATATATGTGCGGTTGCATGGATGGCAGTTTGTAACCCCGCTTTCGATTTTCGATTATCTGAAGATAACGAAAGCGTAAAACCCGAGGTTAGAAACTACTATGTTATCGCATATATTAGCTGTATCACAGATATCGAGCACTTTCCGTCTAAATACTACGCATACACACATATATATGTATACACACACACACACACACATATATATATATATATATATATATATATACATATATATATATATATATATATATATATATATATATATATATATATATATATATGGTAGACTCTCCCGTCGTATTCGACGTATGAGGATCAAACAGCTCAATTTCTAGTAACCGACAGCCCAGACACCAGCACATATGATTTGATTATAGTGGTGAAGGCTTTGTGCATAACCAACTCCGCTTTTTGAAGGGCTGAATACAGAGATCTGGTGCACTACGTGCCTCAAGGTCTCCAAACGACCCTCCGCAGGTTTTGAATTCAGAGTTATCCTTCCCCTAGACCAGTTGTCATCTACGTCTGTCCTGCTATTTACCCATACCTGGAGGGAGAAGAAGAGGATTAATGCCTTTTCTCAAGGTTATTAACACGTAAGTGAATGTAATATATATATATATATATATATATATATATATATATATATATATATATATATATACAGCAAGAAATAAAATTAAATGATCAACTTATCTTTCTTACTCATCAGGGTTTTTGATAGTCAAAATCTTTAATATCAAAATCACGTCAGTGAAAATCCGAAAAGATAAATTAAACATATCCTTTTATTTGTATAAATCACTGTTCCTACATCTTAAACATTCCGATCACAAATACTGCTTGCAAATTCCTTCTTGGCCTCACGTTGTCCACTTATATGAAGTGGAGCAACTACATCGAATCTATAGCTGCATCTACTGCTAGGAAAGTTGGTTCACTGTAGCGTGCAAGATATTTCGCACATTTAGAAATCTACCATTCGTTTTTTAAGCATAGATTAGATGTAGCACAAGGCCCAAAGTATGGGACACCCAGTGAGAATCGAACTTGCTACTCAGTTATAACTAAACTGCTTTCATTTAACAACCTTTTCTGCCTAACTTCAGAAGAGAAACACACTGTGGTTTCTTGGCCTCACATTTTCAACTAACTTGATGGGAAACAATTACACCCAATAGCTGCATCTACTGCAAGGAAAGTTGGTTCACTGTGTCATGCCAGAAAATTTTTCTCTTCAGAATCCATCTTGCCCATTTACTAATCTACCATTGAATACTGTTGGCATATATGGTTTGGTGCTCCTGCTGTACATTTCAAGCAACATCCAAAGAAGAATCTGCAATATAATCGATCCTGACCTGGCATCTCGACTTCAGTCACTTTCATACCTACCTCTGTCTTTTCTGCAAATATTTTCATGATAATTGCTCTGAGGAGCTTTTTTTTTCCTGGGACCCCGAATAAATGAATTTAAGTGTGGTACTGGATTGGCATCTAGGCCCCACCCTTTTACTGTTGAAATAACTAAATGCAACCGTTACTTTTACTCCAATAGTTTCTTTTCTCACACTTCTGTGGAATTACCTTACGTTTACTTGCTTCCCTGATAACTACAATCTTCAAAAATTCAAACGTAACGTCAATCCCCATCATCTGTCTTCTTCTCTCGTCCATTTCTTTCCTTTCTCAAATCCTCCAGATTTTCATATTTTTTTCTTTCTCTTTCACTCACTGAAACCCAAAGCGTACTAGTGGCATTATCGCCTTGCTTAGGGTAATATATGATTATATATATATATATATATATATATATATATATATATAAATATATATATATATATGTATGTGTGTGTGTGTGTGTGTGTGTGTGTGTGTGTGTGTGTGTGTGTGTGTGTGTAATTTGGCAGCAACTTTTCTTTTAAACATGTTGTGTTGAATGTTAAAGACAACATCGTCCTGCATATTTTCTCCTTAGAAAATATGAGAAAATTCAAAAGAAAATATGCAGGACAATGTTGTCTTTAACATTCAACACAACATGTTTAATATATATATATATATATATATATATATATATATATATATATGTATGTATGTGTGTATGTGTGTGTGCGTGTGTATGTGTGTGTGTGTGTGTGTAAATAAACGGACTCCTCCGCTAACATGACAATAGGTTATAAATATCAATATTACAGTTACAATTTTCAATCAGCACCAGACGATTAGATCGTACATTATATTGTATTAATTTTATTATAATAATTAATACTACTACTACTACTACTAATAATAATAATACCTTAAATATTGATAATAAATTAAAGACGTTAAACGACGTATATAAAAGTATACTTTTATATTTACATACGTCCTGTTCTGCTATTGAGCAAATTTATCCAAGAATATAACATGCCTTAATATATATTTTTTATCAAACAATTATACAATGAACTGGGTCTTGGCTTGAATAATTTGTTAACTTCATGTTCATTGCTATTCAAGTGTCTACGGCGCCGAAAGTCTCAGAATATTAAACAATTTTTCCGCTGTCGTATAACGTGAAAATGATATTGCATCGTAAGCCAAATTTCTTTTCAGAATTATGCCATTTTAGAAATTATTCAAAATATCTGTCGTCTTATTGTGATCAAATATTTTTAAAAAAACACGACATTTTGGTTAAATGCTCTTCATTAAAAAAAAAAGAAGGTTAATTTATCCCGAGTAATTACAAGGAAATTATTCTTTTTGGTTTATTTCAAAGAATCCTTTTCATGCTAACGTCCTTTCTTTAAAAAAAATTACAATGATTATTTCTTTGATATTTGTTGCAACGTCGCCTTGTCGTCTGAAAATGCTTCTGAATCTGAGTACAGTCAGGAAAATGGCCGTTTCAACTCTTTTTTTTAAAAGATAAATAATTTGAAGTAGATTTTGAAATAAGTCTTCTTCTACTCCTATATACCGTATGCCTTCAGACGTTAGCGATCAAGGCTCTCCACAATTTCCTGTCCTTTGTAGCTCTTAATAAGTTCTGTCTTTTTATTATCTCTCCTAAACCTTGTACCGCCATCCATTTACTCAAACCCATTCTTATTCTTCTATGTACCGTGTCCCTTCAGGACGTTGGCGATTATGGCCCTACACAATTTCCTGTCCATTGTAGCTCTTAATATGTTCTGTCTTTTTATCTCTCATAAACCTTGATCCGCCATCTATTTAATCAAGCTCGCTATTTGATTTCCTCTGTCACACTTGATTTCAATCTGTCTTGTGAGTATCAAATTTTCCAAGCCCTCTTTCCTATGTTAATTATAAGTGTCCTTTTTGTTTCCATTTATTTGAGTAATATCAGAATTAGAATTAGAATATTCAAGAAGATTTTTTTCTCTTTTTGCTTAGATTAAATTATATGATTTTACAAAAAATACACACTTGTATAGGATTCATGACTATAAAATAAGCCACTAAGATGCAAGGTGTTACCAATTCATGACTATACAATAAGCCAGTAAGATGCAAAGGGGTTACTGATTTAGGACTATACAATAAGCAACTAAGATGCAAAGGGGTTACCGATACATGACTATACAATAAGCAACTAAGTTGCAAAGGGGTTACTGATTCATGATTATACAATAAGCCACTAATATGCAAAGAGGTTACGGATTCATGACTATACAATAAGTCCCTAAGATGCAAAGGGGTTACCGATTCATGACTTTACAATAAGCTACTAAGATGCAACGGGTTACTGATTCATGACTATACAAAATACACTAAGATGTAAGGTGTTACCGATTCATGACTGTACAATAAGCCACTAAGATTCGTGGGGTTACTGTTTCATGACTATACAATAAGCTACTAAGATGCAAAAGGGCTACCAATACATGACTACACACTAAGCAACTAAGATGCAAATGTGTTACCGATTCATGACTATAAAATAAGCCACTAAGGTGCATGGGGTAACCGCTTTATGACTATACAATAAACCACTAAGATGCAAATGGGTTACCGATTCATGACTATACAATAAGCCACTAAAATGCAAGCGTGTTACCGATTCATAACTATACAATAAGCCAATAAGTTACAAAGGGTTACCGATTCATGACTATACTAAGCCACTAGGATGTAAAGGGTTACCGAGAGTTAAAGAAACAAAGAAAGGACAAGGACAGAAACAGGATCCAAAAAGGCAGACGAACGGCCACTGACGATGCATTTGGATTTTGTAAAGATCGTAGTTGTCAGGGACGTTTGAGTAATGGATAGCGGTTCGGATTGAGAAATCGGAGAGCCGAGTTCGAATTCCAGTCAAATCCATTACATTCACTTACGTGATAATATCCTTAGAAAAGGTATGAATCATCTTCCGCACACAGCGTAATAAGCAGAACAATTCGTACAAATTTTCTTTAGTCGGCATTCCGTTTGAGAATGAAGTATATGCAGGTGGTGTAACGGTTATCAACTCTTAAAATGGAATCAGTGATCCGACTTCATTATTAGGTAAGGCATTGATCGATTTCTTCCTCTTTCCATATATGGGTCCATTAGTTAAATAGCCTTGACTGTAACGTTGGATAGCAGCCTGTCTACGACCAGAAATGCTTTTATTGAAAAGCTTATGGACAAGGCAACGAGAAACTATTCACGAATCCGGTTCTCCACTTTATCTAGTGTTACCTTGGCTCCCTAGCCTTGAATAGCAACCAGTCTAGGAGAAGAAATACTGTAAATTAATAAAATAAAAAAATACAATTTTCTTCAGAAACGAGATAACACTCCAGTATTTTTCCCCCAAAGATAATGACAATTCGCGAAACTGTGACGGGCCATGGACGTTGACGAGTCAAACAGAACACCTTCAGAAAATTTCGAAAGAAACTGATTGTAATCCGATGCAAAAAAAGAAAGATATTTTTTTCGATTTTGAACCCAGAAGGCAACCGGTATAGATAAAAGATATAGAAAACGCTGAAACTATAGATTTTAGAGAACTCCTGCGAATAAAGCTAGCAATGGCATCTTTGGGGTTAAAACAAAAGTTTGTAGCGTTTTTCAATAGACGGCTTTTGAACACGAGATCTTGTTCCAGACGTGACTTATATATATATATATATATATATATATATATATATATATATATATATATATATATATACAAGTTTAGGATTGGTGTATACGGAATAAATTCCAATAACCAACAAATACTAGTAGAGCAAATATAATTATTCATTCGAAAATTGTAACATAAATATGTTAAAAAACCACTACAAAAATAGCCATTTTGTTTCAACACTTCTAGTATCTTATCAAGTGATGATGTTGAATATAGAATAAAGGGTTTTAAAAGGTTCAAATCAATAACGCTGTTACATAAGCTGTAATGACCAATATATATATATATAACATAGTGATCCAGAGCCTACCTACCTACCACGGTTTCACCTACCGGATCTTCAGGGTACTACTCTGTCGGTGTTTTATCTTTTGACTAGACATTGCAGTGCTGATTGATCATTTTCGATCAACACGGATGTTTTTAGTCTTTTCTTTTTTACTGAATATTTTCTCTGATATCGGTTTGTTCAAATATATTTTTATTTATAAATTGTATTATCCGGGTTTATTTTTCACACTGCCAGAGTACAGGTATTAAAATAATACATTTATACGTATATATATATATATATATATATATATATATATATATATATATATATATATATATATATATATATATATATATAAAAGGAAGAGTTTATAGTGTGTATATTAAATAGAGAGAGAAACCGCAAACGTTTTTTGTTTTAATGTGGATTTTTAAAAAAATATTATGCTTTATTTTCCATAATTTTGCTACACGTATTTCTGGTCTCGCGGCCGTCTTCAGGCAAAGTCTGAAGATTTCCGCATATAATTAAAAATAATTAATTTTTTTCTTATGTTTTTCGATATTAAGTATTCTCGATATCAGACATTCTCTTTTTTGTGTGTTAGTGACCCAAATGTCTTTCTAGAACTGGCAGTGAAAAGTTCTGCGTGAAGGGTTATAAAACAATTAAGATTGGCCCGAGAAATGGTGAAGGAGTTATCGGCATTCTTATCTTTTAATGACCCCTGTGTGTTCTTAGATCTATTTCCATTGTCTTGCATTTTTGTCATCATGCGTGTATATATGTATATTCCCTCTCCATACATACACACTGTCTTATTACGAGGAATAAGTAAACAGATTTGTACATATACACACATATACACACACAAACACACACATACACACACACAAAGACATATATATATATATATATATATATATATATATATATATATATATATATATATATATATATATATATTTTGAAAGGTGAAACGCGTCTTTCCAATCAAACAATAGTCCGAATAATGTAAATAATGTTAATGTTTTGCTTTCGTAGCAACTAGCTCTGGCAGAGTTTAGTCTATGTTCAATTTCCCTTTCTTCTATACTAAATTTTTCATGACCAATCCATCCACCGATGTATTTGAATCCTTTAGTACTTAATAATTCCACATTCTATCAGATGAAAATGCAGTTTTTCCCCTTAAACCGTGAGGTACCAAAACGTAATCCAAGTGAGATGTGTGGAGTATCTTTGCGATGTCCCGTGTCTAGTGACCCTCTATTATTTTCAGTTAGCGTTTCTACTTACCCATCATCAACGCAGGCCTGCCTAAATTTATCGGTTTTCAATATGAGAATTTCCGCTTCTGAACGTCGCGAAGCACTTACGAATAGTGCTCCGGCCAGTGGGACCAACTCTCACTAACGGGACCAAATTTCGCCAACGGAACCAACTCTTAGGCAGGCCTGCAGTCGTTGATGATGGGTAAGTATAAATAATATATATAATACCTCATCTCAGAAATATAGAAAAAACATTAACCTGAAAGCTTGAGTCATGTTTTTAAACAACCTCGTCAAATCGAAACTTTTATATGGATGTCATGCATGGTGCCAAACCCGTTCAGAAATATCTAAACTCTCAGTTATTTACAACCGTTATCCAAGATCAATGGTGATAAAAGGCTTTGAGGGAGTGAAGCCCGGTATTGTTGGCAAAGCTCATTCTTCTTTGAACCTTTTGGACTGATGATAGAGAATCAGAAACAAAGAACTGTACCAAATGACACAAAACCACATCACTTGAAGACTACCAAGAGCAGCAATAGCTAAAATGAATAGCACATGTATCTCGACCAGAAAATAATGACATAATCAAGATGTTGACATTCCACACTACTTCAAACAAAAGGTTAGGAAGGAAACCTCCATCAATAGTGGAAAGAGAGATAACAGCTACGGAACTTGAGAAACCTGTTTTCCAGGAAAATTGTTTTAACAAAAAGATTTTATAAACTTTAACCTAAAGTAGCTGTTCAGTCAGTTAATACCAAATGTTTCTGTTGTGGTAGGATCCACCTAATTTGCATAGCGGAGTACTGACGATATAAATATGGTTGGTACCGGAAGACAGGGAGGCGAATCAAGAGATCCAACTAGAGACTCTGCCCGACTGCGACTTAGTCAACACATTCTCCAGGAATGGTCTTCCCAGGAATATACAAAAAACTATATGTAAATATTGTGTACACTTTCTTGTTTCAATACATTTTATTCTAAGTACATTTTGTGTTTGCATTATTATTCCATGCATTAGTCAAGTTTCAACAATGGCGACGAAGTAGAACGAACCATACGGAAAAAAAAAAAAGAATTAAGGAAACAGTTAATATTATCATTACCATTCTTTGTCCAAACAACAAAACGCAACCATTTTTTAAAAGAACGATGATAGGGGAGGAATATTTTTTACTAATGATCATGCAATACAAGACCCAAGAGACACTCAAAGTTGAAGATTACTATGTGGTGTTTTATTAGCGTAAGTAATGGCAAGAAGTGAAGTTCTTGGGGCTATGCAGGAAAGATAACAGCTACTTCTAGATTTAAAGAGGCCAAGATTTAATTAGGGAATAAAATTTCAGAGTTCAGGGGGAGTCGTTATGAATATAGAATTGAAGTAGACTTTAGAAGGAACGGGAAACACAGTCCTAAACAGGAAATAAAGGATAAATCTCTACTCCGGTTCAAAAGGCTGGGTGGAGTGTGAACCGTCCATGCATTGAATATTGCTGTCACATTTGGTCTGATCCTTCTGCTGTGTATCTAAAGATTCATGATAAAATACAAAGAAGAATCTGCAATGTTATTCTTCCTGGCCTGGCATCTCGGCTTCGGTCACTTTCCCAACACAGTAATGTAGCTTCCCTCTGCCTTATCTATAAATATTTTCATGATAATTGTTCTGATGGCCTTTCCTCTTTGGTACTCAAACTTAGAGGCGACAGGCTGTTTCATGCTAGACGCAATCGTCATGCCACGAGTGTTGATTTTTGTCGGCTATTTATATATACGGGTCAATGGTGCATTGTCGGTAGTCTATTTTGGCGGTTATTTTGCCGAAGTCGTTTATTTTATTTATTTATTTGAGTTAAATTATATTGCTTGTTCTATTTATTTTTATTTTATTTTTATTTTTTATTTCTTATCTTATATATTTATTCTTATTTTAATCGTAGTAAAATTTGTTTATATCGCTTATTTAATAGTTTTGTTTTGGTTTGGGAAGATAATTTAAGCTATTTATTCAATTTTGGGGTTGATTGCTGTAGTTTATTCTAACTATTATTTTGGGGGGAGCAGTTTTTAATTTTTCTATTACTTCATTTATTTATTTGAATTGATTATCTTTACTTGTTTTTCTAACGGTTAATATATATATATACAGTGTAACCCGGATATACGAGAGTTGCCGGGACCGGAGAAGTCTCTCATACCCGGGTTTCTCTTATATCCGGGTCTTGTCTATAATATATACATTAACACAGGCTCTAATTTGGGACCAGATAAAATATATCTTATATCCGGGTTTCTCTTATATCCGGGTCTCTTATATCCGGGTTACACTGTATATATATATATATTCAAATAATAAGAAAGAACAGTCAGATTTATAATACATAATAATAATTTGGATAAATGCTTTTGGAGTCTAAAAGAAAAAAATATTTGGATAAATACTTTTGGAGTCTAAAAGAAAAAAATAAAACACCTAAGGTTAAATGGAAATTAATTAGAAAGGCCCGGACATGTAACTCCCTATATGCCCCGTGTTACCTATGCCTTAACGAGAAACTTGAAATAATTAGATTTAAAAATAAGACTGATCTTTTAAATCAAAGATATGAACTAACAGTTAACTGTAAACATCGTTTTAAATTTAACTTAGTATAAAGATCATATACTTTCAATGATAACGATAAGTTTTTTTAGCATGATGGTCACCGGATCGATATAAATGTGTATTGTGTACTTACAAAGTATTATACGTGTCTGTATTTGTATGTATATATTTGTATGTTATGTAGGTGTGTTTTTACTGTTGGATGTGTATGTGTGTATATAGGGGTATATATATGTAAGGTTTTTTTTAATTATTTTTTTATTTTTATTATTTTTATTTTTTTATTTTTTATTTATATGAAGGTATATAGTTGTGTATATTGACATCTATCATATGTTAACCTGTTTATGTGTACGAGTAGGGGTGTAAATTTTGGTAAGTGTCTACCACTAAATGTGTAAGTATATGTTTGGGTATATAGAGATATATATGTGTACTTGTGTGTGTGTAAATATGTGTATATATATGCATATGTATGTATATGTATGTGTGAGTGTGCATATGTGTGTCTATATGTATATATGTATGTATATATGCATATGTGTATATGTATGTTTATATATGCATATATATGTATATGTGTGTATGTTTAAATGTGTATATATGTATGTATATGTGTTTGTATATAGGTGTATATATATATATGTGTGTAGGTATTTATATGTATGCGCTCGGATGTGGGTGTACTGTATATCTGGATGTGTTGATATGGGTATTTATATATGATTAGATATTTATGTATATATGGATGTATGTTTGTATGTCGTAGTATGTGTATTTGTATGTATGCCTTAGTGTCTTGGAATGTATCATAGATACGAACTAAAATCTACTTTTGTTGATAAGGAGCCTTTAATTGCTTATAGACTGTTGTTATTTTCTTAAATTATTATAAACTTTTAATATATTTTATCATAATATTGTTGGAATATTATTAGAATATATGTTGGTCTCTGTATACTTATTCCTTTCCTTTTGTGTGTATGTGTCTACATGTTTATGTATATATGTGTTTGTATATGTATGTGTGTATGTGTGTGTGTATATATATATATATATATATATATATATATATATATATATATATATATGTATATGTATATATATATGTATGTGTATGTAAGTGTATGTATATGTGTATGTATGTGTGTAGGTATATGTGTGTATATATGTGTGTATGTGTGTATGTATATATATATGTATATGCGTAGTAGCGTATGTATGTGTATGTATATGTACACGCTGATGTGTATATACATATTTATATTTATATAGTCTTAATTTACGTTTGTTTGAATTTTCATGTATATGCGTGTATTTGTAAATGTCTGTGTATATGTTTAGTTTATATGCATATATGTATGCATCCGTATGTATGTATATCTAAATATGTATGTGTATGTATGTATGTATTTGTATATATGTGCATCTTTATGTATATATTTCTTTACTTGCTTTATTTACTTTTCTGCGTTGCTGTATGGGTCGATATATTTATGCGTGCTTATGTATATGTATGACTATGTGCGTATGTCTGTATATGCGTACCTATTATGCGTATATATGAATATGCAGGTACATGTGCTGATTTGTATGCGTATGTGTGAATGTACAATTATATATGGAGGTAGTTATTTACTTTTGCATGTAATGTGTCGAAAACTATATGGTTTAAAAATATATATATATATATTTATATATATTTATTTGTTTAAATTTTATCTATATATATTTGACCAGATTAGTTATATTTCAACTTAAAATTCGTTTAATAACATAATAAGCCACGAATATGTTCACTTTAGCTATGACATCTGACCGTCTAGGTCAATGTGAATGTGGATGTATGTGCCTGTGTTTATTGATGTCTATGTGTAAGGAAAGTGCATGCACGTTTAGTCGTATGTTTGCGTACGTGTGGTTATGTGTAGTGTAGATGTTCGTTTTTTTTTGTTGTTTTTTTTTATCAAGGGTCGTGTCTCGTCACCGTATTTTATGTGTGTATATATATCTAAATACGTCTGAGCGCATATGTATTATAACCTGAGTATGTTCGAATGATTTCGCGTGAGAGGCGACTAACATATTGAAATGAAACTAAAAATGTATACATTTTTGTCTGGGGCTCTGAACATCCTTTTTAACATAATTTCAATGTAAATATAAATTAAATAGCATATATATCTTTTATTTTTATTTTTATATTTTTATATTTTTTTTCCTCGGTAATTCTACAATTTAAAACTTAATAGAGATTTGATTTAGATTTCTAAAGTGGTAATTTTTAATTTTTTACTTTTAATTTTAATTTCAAATTTTATAAATCTTTGAATATCTATGATAACCTTGCTTAGTTGTCAAATTTTTCGAATTACCCTATACTTGTAATTTGATTGGTCATTCTAGCTTATGTAACAGCGTTTACTCCTAGCTAAGGATCGTTAATTAATTTGAAACTTTTAAAACCATTTATTCTATATTCTACATCATCACTTGATAAGACACCAGAAGTGTTGAAACAAAATGGCTATTTTTGTAGTGATTTTATAACATATTTATGTTGTAATATTCAAATAAATGATTATATATATATATATATATATATATATATATATATATATATATATATATATATATATATATATATTTGGGTCAAATTGTTTTGCTTGTTTTTATTTATTTTCATTTTTATTTTTTATCTTATATATTTGTTTATTTGTCATTGATTAAATCTGTTTGTTGAATTTGTGGTTTTTTCTGACTATTATTTAGGTGGGAACAGTTTTTAATTTATCTATTTAGGTTGGTTATCTTTATTTGTTTTTGTTTTGTTTTTTAAACGGCTAGTTTATCGTAATCGGTTGTTAGTTTATTTATATATTTGGATGTATTTAGATCGATTTATTATACTTGTTGTTATTTATTTGTTACACTATATCTTTTTGGCTTTCGGTTTTTAAGTAACGTAGTATATTATCTTTTATTAATGTTTTTTTTATTTTTTTTTTATTATTATTTTTATTTGTATAACAGTTATAACTTTCGTCCGTTCTTTTGTTTTGATTTTGTTTCGTATATTCTAACAGGTGTGGTTTTATGATTTGTTTGGAGTAATTTATTTTGCTTATTTTATTGTTGTTTGTTTATATATTTATTTATTTTTCTATTTTAAGTTACGTAGTAAAAATTTGTTTTCATGTCTACATTTTGAGATTAGCTCAATATAATCCTATCATCTGATCAACTATTAGAAAACTATTAGAAATGATTTTCAATAGACATGTAAGGCTTTGTTCCTTGATTTCGTCAAAGATTTTCCTGGTGTCACCAATTCTCAACACTTTATTTATGCTGATGACACAATTATCTACACTTGTCTTAATAGTAAGTCCGATCGGTTCAATAAACCGAATAAAAGCTGCAATTGCCGAATAGCGGTCCAGAATTGGACAGTTGGATGAGTGTCGTGGCAGACCCAGCAGGAATTGGGACAACTTGGCTGGAATGTACCCACCCGAAGAAGCACTTTTGGATTACCACTTATTTCGATCCCTTACAGAATTATCTTTACGTGAAGAACGTCAATTCTCAAAAAAACTGGAAAAATACTTAGACCAGTTCAGCACAGAGAAAGATGCCAATTTCGAAGCTGATGGAATCATGAATCTGTGTCAAAGATGTCAAAGGGTAGAGAAGCCAAATGAAACATATTGTTGAATATATTTATATATTTGATACAATCTCAGCAAATCGTGTAATGAAAGTCGTGTTGAACGGTCATCCTTCTAGTTCCTCTCATATTAATACGGCTGTCCTGCAGGGCTTTGTCCTTGGACCTGTTATGTTTCTGATCTTCATCAACGTCTTTCCCGGTATCACCAGTTCCCAACTCAGTATCTATGTTGATGACGCAAGTATTTACTCCTTTTTGATAGTAGTTCCGATCGGTTCGTTAAAGTAAAACTGGCAACTGATCTCGATGATGAACTTCGATCAGTTGTTAACTAGGGCAAGAAATAACTTGTAAATTTTAAATCTTCCTGTAGCGGAGACTTACCTCGGCGACTCAAAAGGGCCAGAGTCGCGTGAAAATTTTGCAATGCAGTGTGGAGACGGCGAATTGGCGAGCGTCATACTGAGGGTGAATCGGACAGCACTTCGTGTGGACGGAAATGTTACTTGTAGCCATGTTTATTGTATGGTTCTGGACGCTCATTGGCTGAGCGATGGTTGGTCAGGCGCATAAAAGCTCAATCAAACGAGTCTTGTTTTTGGAGAGACGAGTTGCTTACCTGAGAGTGAGGAATGGTGATAGCATTTGTAGAATTGATTTGCCTATTGAATCTGTTCCATTGTTTTGTCCATTGGACTTGCATATAGTTTTGTGTGTGTGTGTGTGTGTGTGTGTGTGTGTGTGTGTGTGTGTGTGTGTGTGTGTAAGTTCTTCCGACCAATTCTCACACACTTCCGAAACGAAACACCTGTCTTTTAGTCATCTTAGAGAACCCTATCTGCCTTTCTTCAGCATGGCTGTCGTCAACAGTCTTAAGTTTTCCACTGATATTAAGTGGAATAATTATATTGAATCAATTTCTAGGTCTGCTGCTAGAAGACTTGTTTCACTGTGTTGTATTAGACAATTTTTCTCCCCAGAATCTATCTTACATATTTTTTAGTCTACCATTCGTCTATGATTTAAATATTGCTGCCACATCTCGTCTGGCGGTTCTGTTATGTATTTAGATATACACTGCGTAAGATACATCTATTGGATGCTTTGGTGCACATCATCATTGTTGTTTCTAGCAGACGTCCATTAGGGGTTGCTGGTCTTTTATCATTATACCCCCTCTCCACGAAGAACCAGCTGATACTGATCGAGTATCGACTTGTGTATCTTCCGTTAGCTACAATTTTTTTCCATCCTCCGACCACACACTACGACTCCTCTTGGCAATTTATAGCCCAATCCCGGATAACTTCCGGTTCACCAGCAATGCGCGCTCTTCCATAAAAAAGGGAACAAACGCAACCACAGTTTCTATCTTTCGTGCTCGGCTTGAAATGGTAAATAACGATTTGTTTCCCCTCACAGAGACATATACACATACATGTACACACACGAAAACGCGCTCAAGAATCACATTCTGCCTACGCTTATCCCATTTCTGTTCATGTTAATCATCCGCCTGGAGGAATATAAAGAAGAATATGCATATTTATTGGTCCTAACCTGGCATCACTTTCCCACCGCCGCAATGCAAATCACCTGGGCCTTTTTTATAAATATTTTTATGATAATTGTTCTGGTGAGGGTTCCCCTATTGTACTTGGACTTTATGAATTTAAGCGCAATACTAAATTAGCGACAATGTCTCATCATGTTACAGTTTAAATAGCTAGATGTAACCGTATGTTCTATGCTAACAGTTTCTTCTCTCGCACTTCTCGCTTTGTCAACTTTGATCTTCCAAAATTTTAATTCAATATCAATCGTTAACTTCTGCCTTCTTAATTATTGTTCTTTTTTTGTTTTTTATTATCAGAATCAGTAATCACCATGCGTTTTAGTGGATTTATTGCCTTGAATGTGGTGATTTTATATATATATATATATATATTATTATTATTATTAATATTATTATTAAATAATGTAGCTTAATTAATATTGTAAAATAGTCATTCAAAGAATAAATCAATAAAGTTAATGTAATTAATGGCGAGCTCACTTCCCTAACAGATTAAA
Source organism: Acanthosepion esculentum (assembly GCA_964036315.1). Lineage (NCBI taxonomy): Eukaryota > Metazoa > Mollusca > Cephalopoda > Sepiida > Sepiidae > Acanthosepion > Acanthosepion esculentum. The sequence continues at coordinate 14,317,437 of OZ038490.1, read as the reverse complement.
AGGCATTAACTCACTGACGACTCGCTGAACGACACGATGCTTGTTTTATTAATTGTACAATGGATTAGATGTTCGGTCCATATTGCTTGTAAGTACTTTCGGTAAAAACATTAACCATCATCAGGCATAGATTATTTTGGCGGTTATTTTGCCGGAAGTCGTTTATTTGTTTGTTTATTTATATATTTGGGTTAAATTATTTTGCTTGTTTTTATTTATTTTTATTCTTATAAAAATAAAAAAAATAATTAAATAAATAAGATAAGAAATAAAAATAAAAAATAAAAAATAAATAAAAACAAGCAAAATAATTTAACCCAATTAAATAAACAAACAAATAAACGACTTCCGGAAAAATAACCGCCAAAATAGACTACCCACAATGCACCACTGACCCGTATATATAAATAGCCGAGATAAATAACAGCACTCGTGGCCTGATGATTGCGTCTAGCATGAAACAGACTGTCGCCTCTAAGTGTTGACTTGTATGTTCACTTTTATATTTACACACGCTCTATCTCTGATATTGAGCACTTTATCCCATAAATATAGCACACGATAAAACTATATTTCTTCATATATATATATATATATATATATATATATATATATATATATATATATATATATATATATATATATACCAGCCTGTTCATATCTATCTGTCTTTTCTATAAATATTTCTTCTTATTTACTCTATCTACTACTGCTACTATTTTTCTTATACTGCTACTACTACTACTATTGCTATTAATAACTCTATCTTCTTTCTTCTTTTACTACTACTGCTCCTAATACTACTGATTACTACTAACTCTACCTATCTTGTTTCTTCTTCTTCTTCGTCGTCTTCTTATTCTTCTTCTTCTTCTTCCGTTCGCCCTCACTTCTTAATCCCTGTTTTCTTCTTCTTCTTCTTCTTCTTCTTCTTCTTCTTCTTCTTCTTCTTCTTCTTCTTCTTCTTCTCCTCCTCCTCCTCCTCCTTCTTCTTCTTCTTCTTCTTCTTCTTCTTCTTCTTCTTCTTCTTCTTCTTCTTCTTCTTCTTCTATTACTGCTAACTATACGTTTCTTCTTTCTTCTTTTTTCCCTTGTATCAAATTACTATACATCTGGTCATTTAGTCCTTTTTTTTTGGCAAATGCCCACTTAATCTTTCCGCCTTCTCTTCTTGGCTGACAAGAATCACCCTGGACTACACCCGTTAAAGTCTAAAATTCCTTACTTTGTTTGAGGAAGCCGGGTGGATAAAGCGGTTAGGAAGAATAGTATCCTTCGCTTCTAAAGGAATCTGACCAAACTGAAAAGACGTGTGTAGCCCGAATCTATTTGACAGACAACTTGGTTCGTATGGAAACAGAAAAGGAAAGAGATAAGCAGAAAGGCAGAATTATTCACTCGGTCTCATATCGGAACACAATGCACAAAAAACGGAGAGGAAACTGAAGAGAAAAGAAAGATTAAAAGAAATGAAATGACAGCAGAGAGGATTTGAATGAAGGAAACACCAAAGAACGGCTTTATGCCTGCAATTGTATTCTTCACGGCCTTAGCGCCGTTATTCGTCTTTCAGAAGAGCTGCTTCCTACGCCGAGATAATCGAATTGCAGCGAATGAAGGAAGCCTGAAAAGAACACGTTTTGCCTTGAAGATAATACCGGTTCCCATTTGCTTTTGTTTGGGATTTGTTGTTGGGGATTTTTTTTTTTTTTTTTTTTGTTCTTAGAGATTTCTTTTGGGTGTCTTCGAACGGTTTTCACCTGAATTCTGGAGATTTCGTGCAGTGTTTCTCCTCTTCTGCCAATCTTTTGAGCCATATTTGATGCCGGCTTTCCTTATTTGTTGCCTAAAAATAAAAACCCTTTAGCTCCGTTTTTCCCACCAAAACCCTATGTCACAAATACCGCTTTCGTTTTTTTCTTCATCTTCATCTTCTTTTGTCCTTTATTGCAGAGCAGAGGTGCTGCATTGTCCACTATTCTCCTCGCAGTTGTGTGACAAAGCCAGATTTACTTGATGTGCTCATCATGTGGCGTATCTTGCACTTTTTAACCTGACGGAGCCCACTTCTCTCAATATATATATATATATATATATATATATATATATATATATATATATATATATATATATGGAGATTTCGTGCAGTGTTTCTCTCTCATATATATATATATATATATATATATATATATATATGAAGATTTCGTGCAGTGTTTCTCTCTCATATATATATATATATATATATATATATATATATATATATATATATGGAGATTTCGTGCAGTGTTTCTCTCTCATATATATATATATATATATATATATATATATATATATATATATATGGAGATTTCGTGCAGTGTTTCTCTCTCATATATATATATATATATATATATATATATATATATATATATATATATATATATATATATATGGAGATTTCGTGCAGTGTTTCTCTCTCATATATATATATATATATATATATATATATATATATATATATATATATATATATATATATATAAATATGACTTCTGGTGTATACTGATTTCTTTCCAGGTCCCAACCAGAGACCTAAGGTCAGAAATGGTATCATGACATTTTCCACTATGCATTTGTTTTTACATAGAAAGTGTGAGCTGTACTTGTGAGCACATTTTTTTGTATTTATCTAAGGCTTGGGCGACCAGGAATCCCTTCACTGAGTCTATCAGAACTTTTTTCTAATCAAACCGATGACTTCAACTACGACTGGATTTGTTGATGTCCTCATCTGCCACATTTTTTAGATTTCGATTTCAGACTCCTTGTATTTTGATAGTTTTTTGAACATCTACAAAGATACTTTACAGTCTGCAGTGACTTCCTTGTCAATAAGAATGTACATTTGGTTTGGGTTATCTGATCACGATGTCTAGACAGTTAGCTTTGATTGTTCTGTCTGTATGTATTGTAAATTTCCATAAAATTGTTACAGGTCCTATATCTGTAACCGGGTCTGGGTGGTGTTCATACTAATTTCTTCCAGTTTCCTTTTCGTAAGGTTTTCCAATGCAGATTTTGGCCACTCTGCCATGGCGAATTTTATATTCAGTGGGTGCCAGTACCGGGCAACCTGATACAAGATGGTTAATTGTTTCTGGATATTTTTCACAGAATCTGTAATTTAGTTTAACACACTTTTTCAGTATGTGTACTTGGTAATTTCTAATTACATTGGTTCTGTGCAGCAAAATAAAACCTTCGGTTTCAGATTTTACCATGTTTTGCCTTTGCATTATGTAGCATGAATTACCCCAATGTTTCAACCAGAGATTTCAAGAGGCAACAAGTTTACTGCACGGAGAGGGGTCTACGCAAGATGTGAGAAGTACCCATGAGTATGATTTTTTTTTGCAATTCCCGTGTTCTTTGACTACCAGGAATTTGAACTACTTAATTATTCGCTCTTTTTGATATCATTCCCAAAGTTATCGTGACCGAGGGCTTGAGGGTACTGGCCTTGTTCAAACTTTTGATCCCGCCAGATTATTTGCCCTCCCCCAGAATCTATAAATAAAGTCTGGTTAGCATAGTTGACTCTGGAGGTGGGCGTTAAATACAAATGTGACTGAATATTAACAACAACTCATCGCAAAAACATCAACGAAGATGAGAATAATCCAAATGATTCATTGAATATTAACAACTCATTTAAATGTCCCAAACTCAAACAGCTACGAACATATGGATCAAAAGCTAATCCTCAAACAAAATCATCTCTCTATCTAAGTCAGTTCATACCATTATCTCTCTTTTATATATATATATATATATATATATATATATATATATAAAAATAAAAACAGACATTTTCTGTTTATAGATACAAATATTTAAGTAAATGCCTGTTTTTTTATAATAAATAGTATCTATAACATTTACCGAGAAATTTTCATAGAAAATATTCGTCCTGCGACAGGATTCGAACCTGTATCCTATACGAAAACGACATTTAGCCTGACGTGTTCTTAACGGATCGAGCCGCGGTTTATACTGTTTATTATAAAAACTAGAGCATTTACTATTGTATCTATAAAAAGAATGTATAAAACTGCGAAGTGTCGTCCAGCTTTTGAAGGTTGTCTTGATGTTATATGGACCGTATTGTATTTTCTCTGATAACCCCTTCACATAAGGCAGTGAAGTGTTTGTTGTCCTCCTCCTCCTCTTGTACCCGCCTATCCCAGTTTTTGGGGGATGCTGCCATGTACCCAGGGTAGTTCTTACGTTGTAGGGTACTACTTATACTGACCAATTCTTTATGCAATGTCTCTGGGTCGCCACTTATGACTTTTGCTCGGTGTTGTAAGCAGCGGACGATCCCTTTCTTTACGCTGTATGGATGGTGGGAGTTAAAATTGAGGTACTGTCCGGTGAATGTCGGTTTACGGTATACGGATGTCTTGAACACATGCTTTGTTCGAGATTTTAGAACATCCAGGAATGGGAGTGTGTTGTTACTCTCTTTCTCCAATCTGAACTGTATCGAAAGTCTTATTGAATTCACATGGTCCAGTAGTACCTGAACATCTTCCTGGTGTGGCCAGACTGTGGTGGTGTCATCTACGTACCTTAACCATAGAGTTGACTTTAGAGATATAGATTCTAATGCCATTTCTTCAAAGTATTCCATGTATATATTCGCCATTGCTGGTGATAATGGCGATCACATTGCTAAGCCCTCAACCTGTCGATATATGTGTTAACCCATTCCCAAGTGTGTTGTTTGTGTACAGAAAGTCAACAACTCCATCAGATTATCTATTGGAATACTGGTCCGTTCTTCTAGGGATGAGTATCTGACTACTGAGAGTGCCTCCTCCGTGGGTACCTTGGTGAACAAACATACAAGCTCACCATCTGGTTGGACAGGGTGGGAGCATCTTTGATTATTTCCACGCGTAGTTTCGGATATATGAAGGTGACTTTCTGATCAATGGGTCAATTATATCTACAAGGAAGCGACTCAGAGGGTGGCACACAGAGCATTGGTAACTCACAATCGGCCTGGGCGGAATACCGTCTTTGTGAATCTTAGGGAGACCGTATATGTGAGAGAGCTTGGTGTAACGCTGCGATAACTGCCTATACGTCTTAGGTGAGAAGTGATCCTTGTTCTTGATTTGTATCTGTGATTGTCTGCGTTCCGTTTTCATTGTAGGATCCTTTTTTACTTTGTTGTAGCTACCATTTCTAATGAGGTCTTCCAATTTGGTTTCTCCTTGATATTAGTAAACTAATTAGTAACTTCTTTGATGTTGATCCAGATTTTTTTTTTTTTTTAATTAAGTTTTTGTAGTCTGTTGCTGTTAATTTATAAAACAAATTCCTGATTTATCCGATTTCATTAAAATTTTATCTGTTGCATTAATATCTTTCATTATCTTGTCCAGGCATTTTTGGAAATAGCTTTTCTTTTTTTGGAAAGTTATGTTATTTATTATTTCCAGTAAATCATTTTCAAATCCAGACAATTTTTGAATGAACAGCGCTGTTTTCTTACTGTTAAAACCATATACTTCGGGTTTGATAAGTTATTCCATCGAAGGAAAAAGTAAGCTCTCCATGTCATCCTCCGTATAAGTTCTTCTGTTTTTTTTGCATTAATGTTACGAAATAATTCATTTTGTTGGTATTTAGAATGTTCTTCAGAGAAATTCCGAAATTTATTTTTCTATCGTCTTTTATTAAGTTTCTGAAAAATAAAAATTTACTACATCAAAGAAATGAAGTAGCTGTTTTTCGTAGGCACTGTCAAATATTTTCCTTAAATAATAATTAATTTTGGCAATAAATAAAAAGAAGAGAGATGAAACACACGTAGTTATACTTAATAATTTTTTAAATACGAAATTAAATTCTAATATATTTATTTGTAAAAATACCGTATAGTCTATTAGTTATTAGGAGGAGGAGGAATGGTACTTTAAATCTGTAGGAATAAAATTTAAATATTAAAAATATGACTTACTCATATTTAGATGACCCTTTTAGAAGATCATTGTGTATAAAAATATGAATTAAGCAGATAAATAAAAATGTCAAAATATTTTGTCATTGAAAACCCAGACGACACGCGGAAAACGGATGTCTATGTTTGTGAGCAGCCCCCCACCCACTTCACCATTACTTAACCTGACTTTGTAAGTAACATATATTTGATACATAGGTTTTCTAGGGAATTTAAAACCCAAACACCCCTAATCAAAATAGATGGAATTTTCCTTAACCATAACAATTCAAAATATTAAGATTGTTTAAAAATTAAATTTACAAATTTAGTTTCAATTTTGAAACACAGAAATTTCTGTGTCGCGATAGAATCATATTTTTAAAAAAGAAAATAATTATAATGTTATGCTCTACTGTTTGTATCGGGCACTGTTTTTAAAATAAAAATAATTGCTAAGAACACCGGATTATAAAACTTACTGTTCTTTCTTATTATTTTAATATATATATATATATATATATATATATATATATATATATATATATATATATATATATATATATATATATATATATATATATATATATAAAGGGTGTCCATAAAGTTCGTGTGATCTTTAAAAAATTTATAACTTTATTTGTATTTGCGATAGAAATAATTTGTAAAAAGGATAAGAAAGAAGTAAATCTATATTTTTTAAGGTTTTATTGACATTTTATTTAAGTTTCCACATGTCCTCCATCATTAGCAATACAAAGGATAATACTCTTTTGCAGTTCACGGAAAACGTTTGCCAACTGATTTACAGTAATGCCTGAAATCACATTAGTTATTTTAGCTATACTTAAAACTAGGTACATTAAACTTTATAACATTTTTTACAGATTATTTCTATCGCAAATACAAATAAAGTTATAAATTTTTTAAAGTGCACACGAACTTTATGGACACCCTGTACATATATATATATATATATATATATATATATATATATATATATATATATATATATATATATATATATATAGTCGTATCCTACACTTTGGTAGACAAGTATACTCAGAAACAAGCGGCTATGTCGCTATCTCTCTCTTTCTCTCTCTCTCTAAATATATATATATATATATATATATATCTTCTGCTCCATCGACTGTTTTTCATTCATTGGCTCCAGAATTTCATTTCATCTACATTCCTTTCTTTTCCCGTCTTTGCTTGGAGTGTCTTTTCTTGTTACCATTTGTAAGGTGTTCCAGTTTCAGTTACTGACCTTGTCCAAAGTCTTATATTCGATCCTAGCTTTGACGGCATATGAATGTTTACGAATGGAAATGCCGGGCAGCTTTTTTTTTATTGTGGTTTTGCTTTGGCCCCTTTAATTTAACTACCAGGAAACTGACATTTGTCCATTTGCATCTGTTACCACCCAAAGTATCTTTTATAATTCCCGGCTTCTTGATTGGCCAGTTCCCCAATGCAATTATGCCTTTGATCACGACTAGAAATCACCTCCATGAAAACGTCGGGTCAAAGAAGCAGTAAGCCATTTGTTCCCTAAGAACGAACCCTAGGATCGATAAATCTTTCAATTGGTTATTGATTGATGAGCTTCAATATTGCAATATGCATTGTGGTCTTAACTTCGTGAAGGAACAATCGAAACTTTCAATAATAAATATTCGTTGAAGAGGCCTCGAAAGGCCGTCAGTCTTTTCGATGGCCCCAAGCTATAGAACAGTGAATAACTTCTTTGATTTTTTATCTTGAAAGGCATTGCAAGAGAATGCAATTCCCAGCGTCCAAGTAATTTAAAGTTGATAGATGTCTGAAAATGACTACAATTACAAAATATTCCAAGGGAGTTCGATTCTCACTGAGTGATGTATTAGTCTGACCAAAAATTCACTGAATATTAACAACAAGTCATCTCAAATTCTCAAAGAAAAATATCAACGAAGATGATGATAGTCGAAAAGATTTATTGAATATAAACAACTCAACTCAAAGCGTCCTGGGTAAGACGATAAACTATATCCAGCAGCAATACCTTTGATCAGGAGGTTTTGATGAGCGTGGCACCACCTCTTAATTGCTGATGTTCCCAGGTCCACCCTGACCCGGGGTGGTAGCACAAGTTAGGGCCCCATCTATAGGCAAATAGTTAAATAACAAACTGTGGTCAAAACACTATGAAAGTTTTAAAATAGGTTTTAATACTAGCAATGCATTTTTGTTAAAAATTATTACCAGCAGTGAAATTTTAAGAAGAGAATTATTACCAGCAATACATTTTAGAAAAAAAGATTTTACCAGCAATAAAAATATTGTCGGTATTAAATAACCCATTGAGGTTTTGATATGCCGTAAAACAAACGAAACGAAACGAAAATACATCGGCGTAAAATTCCAATCTTTAAAGAAAAATAATATAGAAACATAAATAATAATAGGGAAATTAAATGTTTCCATAAAGGAAAGAAATCATCATCATCGCAATCATCTCCATCACAATCCTCAACATCACCATCATCATCATCGCAATACCCATCATCACAATCCTCAGCGTCACAATGATCATCAGAGTCATCATCATCGCAATCATCTTCATCACAATCCTCAACATCACCATCATCATCATCACAATACCCATCATCACAATCCGTATCGTCACAATGTTCATCATCACTATCCTCAGCATCACAATCATCATCACAGTCATCATCATCACAATCATCTCCATCACAGTTCTCAACATCATCATCATCGCAATACGCATCATCACAATCCTCATCGTCACAATCATACTCATCACAATCCCCACCATCACAGTAATCATCACAATCCCCATCATCGCAATCATCTTCATCACAATCCTCAACATCACCATCATCAACATCGCCATCATCATCATCACAGTCCCCATCATCACAATGATCATCATCACAATGATCATCACAATCCTCAACATCACCATCATCAACATCACAATACCCATCATTACAATGATCATCATCACAATTTTCATCATCAGAATCCTCAGCATCACAATCATCATCACAATCATCATCACAATCATCATCACAATCCTCAAGATCAAATCCTACTCATCGCAAGCATCATCATCATCATCATCATCATCACAATCATTATCATCGCAATCATCATCAATACTTTTTTCAAAAAAAAATATTACTAGCAATAAAAATCAAAAACAAAACAAACAAATATCACCTCAAAGTAGAAATATCAACGAATAAAAATAATTATTTTAAAATTTATTTATTTAAAAGTACTTGGGTATGAAAAACCTACGGTACCTTCTTTGATGAATTTCTTAACAGAAAGAATCTAGAAACGATCATTATAAAAATAGACAGAACATATTTGTATTCAATGAAATGTCTGTCTGTGCGTGCGTGCGTGCGTGCGCGCGTGTGTGTGTGTGTGTGTGTGTGTGTGTGTGTGTGTGTGTGTGTGTGTGTGTGTGTGAATTTGTTCAAATCTATCTATCACATCAAATGTATTCATTTATGTCTTTATCAATTCCTGTCTATCCATTGACTTAAAACAGCTCGGCCCTCGATGCGTTTATATGAGTTATGCCATTCTACAGATGATGCGGTATCCGTCTCTTTTCAATAAATTGAAGAGATGTGTGTGTGTGTGTGTGTGTGTGTGTGTGTGTGTGTGTGTGTGTGTGTGTGTGTGTGTGTGTTGAATGAACCTTTTATTGTGCAACGTTAATGCTAAGTAGAAATGAATTGCGTATGTTTATTGCCTCGAAAAGTTTCAATCCTTCGATCCCCAACCTTTGACCTCGCGTCATTTTCAGCGTTTCGTCACTGGTTCCGATCGCGCATTGATCCATCTTTGTTGCATTCTTTCGTTTATGATGGACTATTTTTCATGTCTGCCAGTGAAAAACACTTCCCAACAACGCACACCATTTAGTCCAGCTAAGCAACAACAACAAGAACAGAAACGGAAGATCTTGTTGCGGCATCTGTGCTGAGTAAGATCTATCAGAAGGTGATTTTTTGTGAAGGCCAAGAATGTGCATGATCATAATGCATTTATCCACAACAAATAAATCGAACAAAAATACAAGGACAATTCATCTTCCAGAAATGACTGAAAACAACGTAATTAGAGATTTCAACAATAACGTGAATTTATATATATATATTTGACAAAGTGATAAAAATTTGCTTGTTAAATGTGGCAAGTGAGATAAGGTTACAAAGATTCTCCATGCTGAAATTTAGTGAGTAAAGGTCGATAGTTTAAGTTTGTTTGTGGAATTAAAATAGTTTGCTATCTGCAAGGAAAAGTGTCAATTGTGTAAGTTCAAGTGATAGTGTGCATGTGTTTGACAACAGTTAGTATTGATTTAAGTTATGAAGAGTTGTTCGCCTTTAACTGATAGGCTAAAGTTGATTTACTGTTTTGTAGTGACAATGTCACTTTTAGTAAATTGTAAGTTAAGTTTCTTCACGCGGCAATTGCTGTGCGAGTTGTGTTAAGTTGTCGAGAGGTTGGTAGTGATGATTGAGTCAGTGTGTTGGCACGCGTGGAGTCTGCTGGTATCTCTCGAAGCTCAGTCTCTGACTGACTTGAATTAAGTCGAGCGATACATTTTAGAGATTTTCGAGTTTTCAAATAGGCTCCAGGGCGCTACGCGGGAAAAAAAGGTTTGCTTCAACTTTGCTATATTTTAGTTTCCTTTTAACCAATGGGGGATTGAGTTCTGGAAAAGTAAAGTGATGATTGGTTAAAGGTTTATTTGGGGAAGAGTGCATCTTCCCGTAGGGGGTGACAGGAAAATGTGGAGGATTCCATAAACTTTTGCCTCTGTTGTGACTGTACAAGGAAGAATGTAGTTTACTGGGAGAGGGGCAAGCGGGAGAGAGACAGGGAACCTTTCGAGAAAAGATAGTCTTTACTGCTTCTAACAAGAAAAGTTGAAGAGAGAGAAAGAATTAGATGTCGCAAAAGAGAAATGTGTAGCGAAATGGAAATGGTCACATCAGGGCACTAATGGGGAATTTTGTGACAATCACCCAAAGAAATATCACTTGTAATACCAAAATGACACAAAAAAAGCGATCATCAGATAAACACACACACACGCACAAACAAACAAGTTGTTTTAATCAATTTTTTTATTGATATTTTTTTTTAAGTTGCTTTGTGTTATCGGTAAAGTTCATATTTAATTTTATTTTATATTATTTTCTTACCAAGTACTTTCGAATGTTGCTACATTCATTTTCAAGGATTATTCTGTGTGTATTTACGCAACTGTTTTTTTAATTCCGGATTTTTCACATTTAATTGAACCGATTTCAATTCTCGAGGCTGTAGTAATTATAGATGTAGCCCACATTAAATAAGGTTTCTTTCTCTATAGGGAATCGTATAGTGAACTGATTTAAAAAATATATAAAAGAATACAACCATTTCAGTTTGAGCGTTTCTATGACGTCACTTCGGAGACTTGAAATCGACTTCATCAAAAGTGATCCACCAATCACAGTCTGTTTATCTATCTATCTATCTATCTATCTATCAAGCTATCTATCTATCTATCTATCTATCTGTCTATCTGTCTATCTGTCAATCTGTCTGTATGTCTGCCACAGCTCATCATCTATCTGAGTTTGTTAATTATCTATCTATCTATCTCTATTCGTATCTATCTATCGATCTATCTACATATCTATCTAACTCAGTCTGTTCATATCTAACTCAGTCTGTTCATATCTATATATCTATCTATCTATCTTTTCTCGTATCTACCTATCCGTCTGTCTGTCTGTCTGTCAAAGCCTGTTCCTTATCTATCTATCTATCTGTCTACCTATCTTTGTTCATGTCTATCTATCTATCTATCTATCTGTCTGTCTGTCTGTCTGTCTGACTCTCTGTCAAAGTTTGTTCTTTATCTATCTATTTATCTATCTATCTATCTACCTATCTATGTATCTGTCTGTCTGTCTATATGTCTGTCTGACTATCTGTCAAAGTCTGTTCATTATCTATCTGTCTATTTATCTAAGTTTGTTATCTATCTATCTATATATCTATGTATTATTTTTCTTTGCTGTAGGACCATTTGCCACAAAGGGTAAAATACTGCAATATTAATAATAAACGTTTCTCTTAGAGCTCTTCCCCCAGTACAATGCCTAAGAACCAATCAATGTAGAGGGTTACTGAATTAGAATGTTGAAAGTAGATAACGGTTGACAGGAGACTTAAAGTGGTTCAGATTGCCGTGGTCGGCGGAGCATCTTCTCGTGAATATCTTCCACAATGTAGCCGTTCTTTTCTAAGTTGTCCGAATGGAACTTCCTCCTTGCCAATAGAATACGAAGGGAATGGGGATGATTCGACCCTGTCAGCGTGGCATGACTGCACAGACCTAAACTGACCGGAACTAGAGAACAAAGTGCACCAGAACATGAAAACTAGCCAAAAGATGGCGATAAAACTGTAAGGATGTAAATGCTACACTATATATATATATATATATATATATATATATATATATATATATTATGAAATGGACAAAGTCCGACAATTATTTTAAGATATTTTCATGTCTATAATTTCATAATGTGTGACGTCATTTGTTTACATTTGGATACGCATTGAGCAGATATGAAAGTACGTCAGAGAATAATGGAAGATTGTAGTTTAAAAGCAGTAAAATCGACCTTGCTAATCGAGCGCTCCTCTGTGACCCAATCTGTTTAGGCACATCAGACTATATGACGGTTCCGTATAGCATACAGGTTCGATTCCTGTCGGAGGACGAATATTTTCGATTAAAATTGCTCGGACATTCAGGCCGGTAAATGTTATTAATACTGCTTATTATAAACAGTGCATTTACTTAAATATTTGTATCTATAAAAAGAATATATATATATATATCTTCCTTTTAGGTATGTCTGATTGAATAAATTACAGTCACTATGTTTGCTAACTTTTAATAAAATCCGTTCATACTTACGAATAACCTTCCGTGTATTGATGTTAAAGGATGAGAGAAATGTGCTATAGCTGTTTAAATTTCTTTTATTTTCCTTTAATGTCAATACACGAAAGGTTATTCGTGAGTATGAACGGATTTTGTTAAAAGTTAGCAGACATAGTGTCTGTGATTTAATTTATTCAATCAGACATGCCTAAAAGAGAATTTGCTGCCTAAATACACAAATATGCTCCTGAAAAATTATTTCGGTTGAGTTCTCTGGGGAAGAAGTGTGAGTTTACTCTTCGATAAAACGAATCGAGTTCTCTCAGTCACTGGAGTGTTTATCTAAAAATAAATACGCTTAAATCCACTTTCATCCCTGCCGTGCGCCAAATCAGTCGGGTTTCGATCCTAGCTAGAGGCAATCGGACGTCCTGCCACACTGATGAGCTGTGATACAGCGAAACGGTCTGTCTACAGTTGACAACATATATATATATATATATATATATATATATATATATCCAGGTAAAATGAGAACAAATGGAGTATAATTCATGAAATAAATGTAAACATATGAACATATATATATATATATATATATATATATATATATATATATATATATATATTAGGATACTACATCAAAAGCATGTAAAAAACGCTAACTATATGCAATCATGTTTCGATGCGCATTAACACATCTCATCAGGCTTTAGTAAATAACTGTTGTGTAGACAATTTATTTAAATTTAAAACCAAAATACAACCTCTTTTCACGAGAAAAAGAAGATATCCTAAAATAAAGAATATTGCTCTACTTTTCTGTTGAGCCCTGTTTTAAATTGAATGTTACGATCGTCAGAATTGGACTCTATTCGTTGTCATTATATATATATATATATATATATATATATATATATATATATATATATATATATATTACTATGAATTATTCATACAAAAAGTAGATTAGTAAAATTAATTATATAAAATGGCGAAATCCCTTCGCAAACAAAATTTTAAAGGTGCATTAAAATAAAAATCACTCGATGAATGTTATTGTTAAGGGGTCTCCCCTTTTCACGCAAATGGTCTTACCCAAGGTATACATATACTACTACCAGTGAATACCCGAAGAGTGAAGGAGTCGAGACGGAACGACAGAAAAGTAGTAGTAGAGTAAGTCACACACAGAGACGGCGGCAAGCGTCACAGTTAGCGAGCACGTAGACTCAGTAAGGAGTCATACCGCGATACTTAAATACCAAGACTGTATACATATTAGTGCTACTAACCCTCATTCGTGGATCTACTAACCCGTATTACCAGTTTGTATTATTACGTTAATACATTTATTTTCCTCATCCATTCCTGGTGTTTGTTATTCATTGATATCGGATTCATCTAGGAATCCACAACAGTTATGATCCTTGGTTTTAAAAATTATAAGCTGTATAAAGTCTTTCTTTAATACGCAAGTACTTTCAACTGTACATTCAGTCATCTTCAGGCATGTAAATTATTTTGTTTTTGGTTAAAATCATGTAGCATCCGAGACGAAAAAAATTAAATGCGAATCGAAATATGTTTTTTTTTCTTTTTAAATGTGTTATTGTTAACGGATTAGGAGCGTGCAGTCGCAACGCTAAGGTTGAATTTTTTTTGAAAATTTAAGAGAATGCGTTTTTTTACTAATATGGAAATTTGAGAATTTTTTATTTTACTTATATATATATATATATATATATATATATATATATATATATATATATATATATATTTGCAATAATTTCTCTTGAACGTTCATATCTGCTCGAAGCATATCTTAACGTAACCAAATGGCATCATATATTATGAAATGGAATAAGTCCGACAATTATTTTAATATATTTTCTGTTTATACTTATTTTTATAGGTACAAATATTTAAGTAAATGCTCTGTTTATAATAAACAGTATTAACAGCATTTACCAGCCTGAATGTCCGAAAAATCTCATAGAAAATTTGTCCTCCGACAGGAATCGAACCTGTATCCTACACAGAACCGTCATATGGCCTGATACCATTTAGCTACGGAGGAAGCCTCTGGTTGACGAGGAAAACTTACTTCTTTTTTTTAACTACAGGTTTTCCCATTAGGGATATTTGTAGATTAACAGTAATTTGACCTTACTATATATATATATATATATATATATATATATATATATATATATATATATATATATATATATATATATATATATATATGTATGTATGCACACACACACACACACACACACACACACACACACACACACACACACACACACACACATATATATATATATATATATATATATATATATATATATATATATAGGGGTTGGACAAAATAATTGAAACACTTGTTAAATTCAAAGAAAATTTATTTAATATGGAGTTAGTCCTCCTTCAGCCTCACATACAGCTTTAATATATTTAGCAGTGGAATCATACAGCTTCCCAACTTCATCTTTATCATTATGGTAGTGGGGTTTTCCTAAATATATTGTTTGTAGTCCTTAAGAGTGATGTAGCATTCCTTTTCAGCCAGTTTGTCAACTTATTTTTAATTTTTCAGTAATTATTTTAATAGTTCTATTGATACTGTCAACCATATTTATGTTGTTATTATGGGCTTTTTTATAAGTCTTAGTTAAATTCATCAATTGGTTTACCAACATCGATAATAAGCCTGATTGCACCCTAATCCAGTTTGATATTGTGGATTATTACCAGTCAATATCAAAAGACCTCTTCACGACTGCCCTGGAGTTTGCCACAGTATATTCTGACTTAACTAAGGAAGAAACAAAAATAATTCTTAGTGCCAAGAAATCTGTCCTCATCCATAATGGGGACCAGTGGATTAAAAACACCAATAACAATTTTGACATCACCATGGGATCTCTGGACTCTGCAGAATCTTCGGACCTTGTCGGTCTATTTATACTGTACAATCTAACCGCGCACCGTGAATTAGACATTAAGGACATCGGGCTATACAGAGATGACGGGCTCATGGTAGTGAGGAGCTCCACAAATTTGAAAACAGATAAAATTAGAAAGATAATTTATAGTGAATTTGGAAAACTAAATCTGAAAACTATAGTCAACACTAAATTAAAAAGGGTAAACTTCCTCGACGTAACTCTAGACTTAATAAACAACATTTACACACCCTACAGAAAACCTAACACTAATCCCTTGTATGTACACCCTAAGTCAAACCACCCTCCATCTGTAATTAGGCATATACCCACATGAAAAATAGCGGATACAAAAGCGCTGACATAAGCTATAGAAACAATAGTACTAATAATAAGAAAAACAGGAAAAGAAAGATCGTATGGTATACCCCTCCGTTCAACCAAATGGCCAGTACTAAACTAGGGCATGAGTTCCTAGCTTTAATTGAAAAACACTTTCCCACTAATAGGACACATAGCGAGATCTTTAATAAAAAAAACACCTTAAAATTAAGTTACAGCTGCACTGAAAATCTAGAAAGAATCATAAAAAAACATAATAATAAAATCCTGGGAAAACACGCATGCCAAAACAGTATTAATAAAATTCCTAAACTGAAATTAGACAAAAATAATGAAAAATTATGTGATTGTAGAAACCCTAATGACTGCCCGTTAGAAAACAAATGCCTCACTAAATCCGTGGTATACCAATGCACTATCTCATCCATTGAGAGTCCTAACACTGATAGGATATACATTGGGTCAACAAAGAATAAATTTAAAATTAGATGGAGACAACACAAGAGCACCTTCAACAATATTCAAAATAGAAATCAGACATCTCTATTCCAATATTTCTGGCATTTAAAAGAAACGAATAAAACACCAAAAGTAATATGGAAAATAATAAATAGAACAAGAACTTGTAAGACCTGGGATAACCCATGCCCTTTATGCCTACATGAAAAACTACACATCATCAAGTTTCTAAATAATGTAAAGTTATTAGATCATAGGTAGGAGTTAACGGTTTTTTTGCCGACATCAACAAATTTTCTCATTAAATAATTAACATAAAAAATAGATAAATAAATAGATTCTATAGTTTAATAAAAGTCTTAAAAGCTTAGCCCAATCATTAAATAGAAAAACCCTTTGTTAAGTTGTCAAAAAAAATTGTAGTTCAGTGCAACGTGTTTGCATATGAAATAGTCATTTGAATAAACAAATAAATAAAGAGATTGATAGCTAGATAATAATAAAACAAAATACTCTCGACGCTTAATGACTTGCCGTCGCGCCATGAAATATCTTTCGCTTTAAACTAACTAGACGGTGACCGCCACCATCAGCTTTGAAATAGATACCCCACCATAACCTGACATAACCTTCCCGAAGGTGATTGATCTGTAGATAAGAATTAACTCTTCGACCACCTAAGCAAAATAGCCGCCCCCAGCCGTTTCCATAGTGATTAATGTTACAAAAGACCATACTTATAAACACGCGCAAACCACAAGATAGCTTATTCCTAAATTTTCGCTTGAGGATGGAACGGGACTCGATACCTTAATTCAACTTAATTTCAATAATTATATCGAGGATTTCGGCTCTCATTTTTGAAACATGATAACTCTTATGTAGCGAAGGAATCATATTTTTTTTAATATTATAATATATATATATATATATATATATATATATATATATATATATATATATATATCCCTTAAAAACTATCACCTACTCATCATCTCCTTAACACCTCATTGACATAATATAAGCAAAACAAAAGATCAAAGACCCTGTACCAAAACGAACGACAATCCTCCTAGAACTCACCGCTCTCCCCAGCCACTTTACCGACCTCAATATAACCCAGATAAGGTGGTATTGCGATGTCAGAATTTTCCTACACTGGTCCTCTCTCTCTCTCTCTCTCTCTCTCTCTTTATCTCTCTCTCTCTCTCTCTCTCTTTTCTAACGGACTCCGAGATAAGATATTGAATGTAAAAGCCAACGTTCTGCACCAAACACAGTACACTCAAGCAGCAGACACGTGACAAATTCATCTGTTTGTCTGTAGATAAAAAAATTCTGATAGCAATTCAACAAAGTAATATATCTAGAAATAACAAGTATTTTCCTATGAGCTAAAAATGTCCGTTATAGAAATTTGTATTTAGGAAAGAGCACGTGAGAGGCAATGAGCTGGAGAGGGTCGAATGTGTAAAGAAGAAAATATTTGTAAGCTGAATGGGTGAGGCTTGTTAAAGTAATGTAAATCCTAATTGAAAAGACAGGCAGTTGAAGGTAATCTCGCGAGAAGATAGGCAGTTGAAGGTAATCTCGCGAGACGCTAGGCAGTTGAAGGTAATCTCGTCAGAAGAAACATTAACGCCTGGATGGTGATTTATTCTTGAGTTAACATTCTGCTAATGGCGGGTAAATTGAAAAAGTAATTGAACCTAAAATATCGAATTTGTAACGAGATTTCTTATGCGTTACTCCTCAAAGGAAGATAGGAAAAGAGTAAATGACATAGATAGATAGATAGATAGATAGATAGATAGATAGATAGATAGATAGATAGATAGATAGAAAGAAAGAAAGAAAGAAATAGACTAAGATAGACAAGCAAAGAGAGAGGTAGACATAGATAGATGCTTGTATATGTAGATACGTGGATACATATGACATAGCTAGCTAGCTAGCTAGCTAGCTAGATAGATAGATAGATAGATAGATAGATAGATAGATAGACGGACAACTGATAGCTAGCGAGCTAGATAGATAATGAAAAGACTGAGATAGATAGGCAGACAGACAAACCAACAGATAGATAGATAGATAGATAGATAGATAGATAGATAGACGGACAACTGATAGCTAGCGAGCTAGATAGATAATGAAAGGACTGAGATAGATAGGCAGAGAGACAGACCAACAGATAGATAGATAGATAGATAGATAGATAGATAGATAGATAGATAGATAGATAGATAGATAATGAGCAGACTGAGGATTTCTCTTCCTGTCCAAGAAAATCGTACCGAGAACGTTTTAGTGTCCAATCCTAGTTAATCTTACAATCTTTCCTTCACTTCCACCTTCATTTCTTCTTTGTCTTTATTACAATCTTTCTCACACACTCTCTCACACTCACTGATTCTCTCACTCACACACTCACTCACACTCTCACTCTCTCACACACACGCACGCTCTCACACTCTCACACATACACACACTCTTTCTCTAACTCTCTCACTCTCTCTCACAATCTCCCCCCTCTCTCTCTCTCTCTCTTACACTCTCGCACACTCTCAATCTCACTTTCTCTCTCTCTCACTCTCTTTCTCACTCTCTCTCACACACACTCTATCTCTAACTCTCTCTCTCTCATCCTCATTATCTCTCCCTTTCTCTCTCCTACTTTCTATCCCTCTCTTTCTCACTCTCACTCTCTCACACCCACTCTCTTACACTCGCTCTCTCACACTCTCTCTTTCTCGCAGACTTTCTCTCTCATTCTCATTCTCACTCGCTCTCTAGTTCACATTCTGTCACGCTCTCTGTCACACTCTCCTTCTCACGCTCACACACTCTCAGACTCTATTTCTCACTCTCTCTCTCTCTCCCACTATCTATCTAACTCTCTTTCTCATTCTATCTCTCTCACACACTCTCTCACGCTCTTTTTACTGTCACTCTCTCTCTCTCTCTCTCTCTCTCTCTCTCTCTCTCTCTCTCTCTTACATTCTATATTCTCTTTCAGTCATCGTATGCCCTGTTTATTTTTTCTTTCTTACTCATTCCTTTCTGCATTTCTTTCGTTCTTCTTTCTTAGTCTTGTTGAATTTCATTCTTTTTCTCCTTTTCTTTCTTTCTTTCTTTCTTTCTTGCTTGCTTGCTTTTTTCTTCTTTTTTTCTTTCTTTTCTTGTTTTTTCTTCTTACTTTCATTCTGTGCACTTTCGTTGTTTCAACTCTAATCTTTTGCTCTTTCATTCCCCCCCCCCTCTTCATTTTTTTCTTGTTTCTTTTCTTTCTCTTTTTCTAATCTTCCCTTCCGTTTTTCTGTCGCCTTTTCTTGATTTTCATTTCTAGTCTATTTTCTTTTCTTTTCTTTTCTCTAATATCGTTCTACTTTGTTGTTCTTTCTTTCTTTTTTCCATTTTGTTGACTTTCATTATTTCCTGTTTAATTTCCTTCTTCATTTTTTACTTTCTTTTCTTTCCGTATTTCCTTCTTTTTGAAAGAATGAATAACTGAACAAAAGTAACAACTTTTGTTCAGTTATTCATTCTTTCTTTCTTTCTTTCGCTTTTTTCTTTCTTTCTTTTCTTGATTTTCATTATTTCATGTACACTTTCTTTCTATGTTTATTATATTTTACTCCTTTTTTTTTCTTTTCTGTTTTTTCTCACTATTCCTTCCATTTTTTCTTTTTCTTTTTCTTTTTTTCACGTTTTCTTTCTTTTCATCATTTCCTACATGCTTTCTTTTCTTTCTTTCTACTATTTTTCTTCTTTCTTTATTTCATTCTCATTTTTCTTCTTTTTTTCTTTCCTTCTTTAATTTTTTCTTTCTTTCTTTCTTTATTTGTCGATGCATCTTTACTCCGGCTTAATTCTTCTTCATTCAATTTCGCCCTTTTTCGTTTTTTAATATCCTTTCTGTTTCTTTCAATCCAGACGACATGCGCCGCCATATTCCCTCATGCTTCATAACTGTCTGCATAAATTGCTAATAACATTATTTAAATAAATAAATAAAAATTAATGTAAGAGGAGAGAATTGTGCGTGAAATGTCTTCTTTTTGATCTTAGCTTCGATCATGAATTTTCTTTTTTCTTTTTCTTTTCTTTTTTTTTAAATTTGTTATCGATAACATTTCGCCCTACCGCCTTTAACCATTTTTCTGGGGTTATTACGTACATTATTGGTCTCTGTGTTCATTTCTTTTACTTCCTTTTGTTTTTCTCGTAAAGTTTTACTTTTCTTCCATCTTTATGGCCAAGAATAATTAAAACTGGATCGAGCAGAAAAAAAGAAAGCCTTCGTACAGTAATAAACTGCGTACGAGGAGAAAAATTAATTTCACAAAGGTTTCAACATTATAGACTGTTATGTTCATACGGTCAAAGGCATCATTTGCATCGACGATTCTTTTTTCCTTCTATGTACCGTGTCTCTTCAAGACATGGGCGATCGTGGCTCTCCACGACATACCATCTCTCGCGGTCATTAGCAGCGTTTGTCGCTTTGCAAAAACCAACCGCCTCTCCTTGAAACTCAGTGTGACTTGACCCAAATGGTTGTGAGTTCAATAACTGGCAAAGGCGAACAATAAGTTGAAGACTTGAGTTAACTGATACTGAGACATCTGGAAGAGACATGGTACGTGGAAACTAGAACAATCTACCCAGGTGGACGAAATAAAGGGTTCAGTTCAAAATTCCAATCACCTGAAGAAGGCCGGAACGTGAAATGGCCGAAACATCGTGAATATGTCAACGAAGATGAGGACAATAGTCCGAACACTGTAAATAGTATAATTACAATAACTGATCTCAGAAATATAGAGAGATCCTGAAAAGGGCTGGAGCGTAACACGGCCGAACCGTCGTGAATAATGTCAACAAACATGAGGACAACAGTCTGAACAATGTAAATAGTGTAAATAATTACAATGCCTCATCTCCGAAATATAGACACATCCTGAAGAAGGCCGGAGCGTACGACGGCCGAAACGTCGTGAATATGTCAACGGAGATGAGGACAACAGTCTGAACAATGTAAATAATGTAAATAATTACAATACCCCATCTCCGAAATATAGACAGAACCTGAAGAAGGCCGGAGCGTACGACGGCCGAAACGTCGGGAATATGTCAACGGAGATGAGGACAACAGGCTGAACAATGTAAATAATGTAAATAATTACAATACCCCATCTCAGAAATATAGACAGATATTCTTTTCTTTAATTCTAAGGAAACTTTCCTGCTTCTCAGTATTTCATTTTATCATTTGGAATATATATTTCGCTAATCGAATCGCTCGGATTTCGGTGTCACATTATATATCCCCTGTTAAAATACTTCCCAGATATTTAAACTTCTGTACTTGTCTGATGTTGATATCTAAGATCCGATGTTCGCACCATGGGTCTTTTCTCTTGCTGTTGACCATTCTTTCGGCTTTCTTGCCTTTGATGGTCAGTCCTGTTTTTCTCGTTTTCCAACCTTGTCTAACGAGCTCCTGCTTCTATCGAAATATCTGTATTGTCTGATTCTGACATCGCTAATACGTGGATCGCACCATGGGTTGTTTCACTTGCTGACAACCATATATTCTATCTTACATTTGATGGCAAGTCCAAATATGATTGCTATTTTAAAAACAGACTAGCAGCATGGCCCGGCGTTGCCCGTGCTCGATTCAAAAATCGTACGACTCATACAGCAATCGCTATCACTTGACTTAAAATATTTTTGCTCTTCCTTGCCTTTAAAGGAGTGCCCTTTGTCGTGCTGATGTTGCTACATGCCTTCTTGCCTATCTCACACTGCGGATTTTTTCTAAGCTCTATACTAAACATTAAATCTGTTACGAAAAAAGAACTAAACAAAATGACCACAAAACGATCAGCTTTAAAAATGACTCGTAACTGGAAAAACCGAATGAAAAAAGAATGTTAACAACAAATACTTTTTCACACCCAACCCAGTTCTGCGGAATCAGAATCAACGTTGAGTTTAAGCAAGCGAATGAGCCAATTGGAGTAAAGTGCCATGCAGATTTAAATTTTTCCCACTTGTGACGAATGCAGCTATCGAATTTTTTTGCATACTAGTTAACATTCGTGTCAGTCAGCTGTTGGCTCTCACGCTGGCCAATAGAATCTTCCTGCCTATTCGTTGAAGCCAGCTATAGGCTCTCACTCTGGCCAGTAGAAAATGGCCGCAAACTATACGAAAACTGCCATAAAAGATTGAAAAAATCGATTATTTCCACTATTGATGAGAATTGGGAAATGCAAAGTCGGTCTTGGTCTTCTTACTAACTTGGAGCATGTGCATGTAAATTTTGGTGCAAATCCGTCGAAAATTGCGACCGTACATTCGTTACACACACACACACACACACACACATCCTGCCTTTTATAGATAGAGATATCAGGCCATAATCTTATGAGTGCTCAAGCATTCTACAATTTATTGTACTACATAAATAAATGTATGTCTTTACACATGAAAACTAGATTAACCATTTAAACAAATAGCGTTTGGACGATTTCAAGCCGGAGAAGAAAAGAACGAAATTTAAGATTTCAGCCCCGATCAAGCCGAACATCATTTCAAGTTTCAACTATAAGATTCAAGATCTTGTTTCGTTGGCCTATTCTGTTTGGACTGCTAATTTTTTAGTTGTATCTATGTATTTTTGAAAACTTTTCTCAAGATGTTCCTGTGCCCATGTTCATTTATCTTAAAAAAATATGCAATATATAATAATTCTGAAGCACGTACATACAAAATAAATTGTCAGTACTGTTCCTCACAATACACTGGGGAAACTTGCAGAAATATTAAAAAAAAACGTATCTATGAACATAAAAGAGACCTTATACACAAAATTTATCAAATGCAATAGTTAAAAATAGAAATAATTCGACCACAACTTTGACCTAGCGAACGTCACACTTATTAACGAAAAAGTAATTTGGAAGGAAAATTCTTGAAAGTGCCGCTATACAATCTTATCAAAATATAAATGTGCGCTCTAGATAAAATAAAACTCTTAAATCCATAACCTCATGTAATTCAAAACATAACACATAAATTAATCCCAATACAAAATAATTTAATTAATAATTTATATATAAATCGAATCGAGTTCTCTCAGTGACTGTGTGTTTATCTAAAAATAAATACGCTTAAATTCACCTTCTTCTCTGCCGTGCGCCAACGGCTTCAGGGTAAAATTTCCGACTGACGCGAATTCAGCCGGTTTTCGATTCTAGCCAGAGGCAACCGGACGTCTAGCCATACTGATGAGCTGTGATACAGCGAAACAGTCTGTCTGTGGATGACAATATATATATATATATATATATATATATATATATATATATATATTCTTCTCCCCCCAGCTATGGGTAAATAGCAGGACAGACTGGGTTCTATAGCTTCGAATGGCAACTGGTCTAGGAGAAGGACAACTCTGAATTCAAACCCGGAGTGGAGCCCCGAAGGCGGATAGACGGCACTTTGTGCTACGTTCTGGCAACTCCTGCAGCCGCGTTGGTACCAAACTGTATTGGTTTATCCTCTCCTTTGGATTCTGCTAGCAAGGGGGAACTAGACGTCTGGGCAGCCCTAGTTCTTCGTCGGACGGATGCCGTGGACGACGATATCAGAAGTGCTTTAACAGAAGATGGAAAATGCGGCCCCTTCATCCGATGTGGCATGACCGAAAGATGCCTTCCGAAATAAGTAACGTTTTAAGTAGCAGGAAGAATCCGTTAGAAACAAAGAAAAGAGTGATGAAGTGCAGTGTAATATCTGTCTTCCTCTATGGCGGTGGATGCTAGACAATCTTCTCACAGATGAAGAAGAGACTTCAAGCAACAGAAACGTGGTTCTACAGAAGGAAGCTGAGAATACCCTGGACTAAACACGTTAGCAAAGACGAAGTTTTAGAGAAAATAGATTTTTAAAAAAAAGGAAAATCAGAAAGAGACTGGTTACATCATAAGGAAAGATTTCTTGGAGAATTTGACACTCACAAGAACATATTGAAGACAGCAGGGGGAGATGAAAAACAGCGCAAAACCCTACTTAACGAGCTTATATAAATGCATGACAGAATATGGATTAAGAAGCATAGCAAAAAAGACAAACGTTATTAAGAACAAATGATAGGAAGTTGTGGAGAACCATAGTTGTCCACGTCCTGAAGGGACAAGGCACATAGACGAAGAAGAAAAAGACTAATCCTCCAATAAACACTACTTTTCTACAATTATGATCAGATACAGCGAGTCTTCAATGAATTTATTAATTCTTTGCACGAGGAATTTCTTTAGAAATGTAACGAACTCGACTGGAATTCGAACTCAGCTCTCCGTGTTCTCAATCTATGCCGCTATGCCTTACATCACCGCCCATTCACGTATAGCATTACATAAAATTTTATTAAAAAAAAACGAAAATACATTTGATATTTCATTGTTTTATAATCAATCACCTCAAACAAGGTGACCGTGCCACTAAGACGCAAGGGATAAATATCTACTTCTGCTCAAAAGACCGGGATGGAGTGTGAACCGGGCGATATGTGAACCTATATAAGCCTATTGAGAAAAAGAAAAAAATAAAGAAATAGTAAATTGGTGGAAACGTTAGAAGTATAGAACGGAAGTAGGATTTAGAAGGAACCGGAAACTCAATCCTAAAAATGATAAAAAAAGGGATAAACATCTACGGCTGTTCAAAGACTGGGGAGGAGTGTGAACCGGACGAATCACCAAAAAGTTATATCATTAAACCCATGGAAGAAAGAACCGGTAAATCATGTCCTAAACATGGAACACGGGATAAACCACTACTCCTGTTCAAAAAACGGAGGGGGAAAATATTATTAGGAAATCCATATTGTTGGTCGAGTGGCCATTTGCAGTTCCCTCATCACAGTAGACAACCATAAATCTAACTATGCCTGGCACAAGGCTGCAAGAATGGAGCACCAAGTAAGAAACAATCTCATTACACCTAGTCTTCTAAATTCATCCACATTTGTTGTCTCTCAAAACACGATGGTTAACGAGCTAGTCTTGTTAAGCATCGTGTTTTGACAGAAAAAAAAACTACGCAAACGCTTGCTATTATTGCTGTGAATGTGGATGTGGATGCGTGTGATTAAACGTTGGCGCATGCGCAGTGTGTTATTTACTCGCCAGATCATCAATATCTCTCTTTTACAAGTGTACCTGCTGAACTCCAACCAGCGTATCATGTCGATTCGCAAGGCCGGCGTCGGCCACTATCAAAGGAAAGCTTGAATCATGGCGGACCAAAAGGGCTGGCACTAGTGAGTTAAAATGGAACTGAAAGCTGGGTGGTGAGATGGGCGTGTCCGTGGATGAGGAGGGTCTAGGTAAGAGGCTGGGTACCTTAATTGAATGATGAAGTGATGGAGATTTAAGAGCCAAAGTGTCAATAAAATGCAAAACAAGAGAATTATATTCTATATTTGTCCCGACGCTGGTAAAATAATAATAATAATAATAATAATAATAATAATAATAATAATAATAATAATAATAATAATAATAATATCACTTCGCGGATCGCTTATCATTCGTATTAAACCATCCAAGCGAATCGTTGGCTAACAAAATTCTTTGCTTGTCTGCCGGAACACTCGTACCAACAACTTCCCGACGCCGACCCAGTATAATCTACCCGATTCTCAAAACCTGCCAATCAGTTTATTTGTCTGGTAGTTTGTCTTTCCTTTTTTTTCTTTTCCTCAAATCATTTTATTTGTTTACTTTTTCAGACATTTTTTTTTGCTATGAATTTTATTTATTTATTTACTTTTCTCGTTCTCTTCTGTTCTCGTCTGAATATTTTATGTAATCATTTTTTTTCTTCATTGAAAACTCATCTCTATTTTTGCACCCCTCGTCTTTCTTTCTTTCTCGCTGTCCTCTCTCAATCACATCTTTCTTTCCTTCTCTTTTATTCTTTTCTTCCTTTTATATCATTTCACCGCCTCCTTCCTCTATATTTCCTCTACCTTTTTTTCTCTTTCCTTATTTAAAACCCATATCTTTTTCCTCCTCCCCTTTCCTTTCATTTACTTCCTTTCACGTTTTCCTCTTTCGATCACTTCTCTCTGTTTTCCATCTCTCTTCCGTCATCTTGTCTTCCTTGATTTCTCTCTACCGTTAATTAAAACTTTTCTTTCTTCCTTCTCTTTCTCACATCTCTTTTTCTCCTTCATTCTCTAAACCAGTGGTTCCCAACCGATTTTGGACCATGCCCCACTTTGGTATTCCTAAAATTCTGTGTTATTTAATTCTTACATATTCAAAATTTTACTGCAATTCACGTGAAGGAAGCTTAAAAGGCCATTAACTTGGTCTCTAAACAAGCCACCAAAGACCATGGCGTCCAAGAAAGAGAAAAATTAAAAAACAAAAAGACAGATTCAAAACATATAATAGAGAACTGAAAGGCAGAAATATAAACCATTTGAATGAAAGTTTATTCTGTATTATATTTTGATCATTTTAACCATGAAATAATAATGCAAAATGAAATTTGAGCTCATGTTGGTATAATAAGCCGAACGGTGCACATGCCCCACCAAAATATTTCCATGCCCCACCGGTGGGGAATCATTGGTCTAACCTAACTTACTTTGTTTTCTAACACTTTCTTTCTTTCTTTCTTTCTTTCTTTCTATGACTTGGAATCAATTGAATTTAAGCGTGGTACTAGTTTGGCATCTCGGTCCCACCATTTTACTGACGAAACAGTTAAATCTAACAGTCTCTTCTACTCCAACAGCTTCTTCTCTCGCACTTCCCGTCTGTGGAACTCCCTTCCTCTTAGTTGCTTCCCTGATAACTATAATCTCCAAATATTCAAATGTAATGTCAACCGACATCTTCCGATGCCTTGATCTTGATCCCCGTCTTTCTCTTTATCCTTTCCTCAACCCCCCCACTTCTTTACTCCTGCTCTCACTCTCTTCAACCTCTTGCGTGCTAGTGGCACTTGCGCCTTGCTTGGGGGGAAATGCTTAAGAAAATAGATGGAATAAACTTAAATTTCTTCATCTTAGAATTTCACGCAATGCAAGAAGACTGAAGAACATATCGGCCTGAACGGTGTGTCAAAGGTCGAAATAAGGAGAATATTCCAGAAGAGACATCATCAAAGAACTTGGCAAGATAATTAAAAAAAAAAAAACTTCAATTTCGTTTGCTTAACATCCAGAAATTAGTGATGAGAAAGTATAATTTGTCTTTTGGAAATGGAAAAACAGTTTCGGGAAGACAAAGATGTCGATCAAATATGGATCGGAATCCGAGAGAATATGATAAAGAACAAATAGGAAACGTTTATCAAATTTTAACATGTTTCACTTTTATTAAAGCTTCGTCAAAGAATGAGATATGGAATCCATTAATTTTTGTAACTTCCGCTGTCCTTAAAACTGCTCATATCTATCTATCACAGTTTGCTCATTATTTATCTCAGTCTGTTCATATCTATTTATCTATCTCAGCCTCTTGATATATATCTATCTATCTCAGCGTCTTGATATATATCTATCTATCTATCTATCTATCTCAGTCTGCCTATAGCTACCTATTTATCTATCTCAGTTTGCTCATTAGATATATATATATATATATATATATATATATATATATATATATATATATATATATATATATATATATATATATATACATGACAAACTGGAAAAGTTTTTTGTGACGCGTTTCATCCGTTAGGATTTCATCGGACTGGGTTTAGTTGAGGTTGCCACGTCTACACATGCGCACGAAACGAGAGACGCGGGTAGTTTCAAAATCTTTTGAAAGAATATTTTTAAAAAGGTTTTTATTTTTTTCAATCTAACTGAAATCAATCTGTATTCTTTTTCTCTCCCTCACCTTTGTCCCTGACTATCCCACGATGTGACAGCATAAAATCTGCCAAGAATGTTGATATATTGTAAGAGCTTGGGCACAGATTTATTGTGGCTGAACCAGCGATCAAGGCACTTTCCAGACATTTTCGTCTCAGTGGATTATTTTCTCTTTTAATCAAAGTAGCATTCCCTATGTCAAAATTGTGGTCTGTTTTGTTACGGTGATCAACCAATGCGTTTTGTGTGTTGTTATTTAAAATGTCCCTTTTGTGTTCATATAGTTTCTTGTTTAAACTTCTTGGGATTTCTCCACTGTATTCATTCAGACAATTCCTTCATTTGATAGAGTAAATTCTTCCTTCAAGATTTGTCTGATTGCTTTATTTTTTATTAAATCTTTGATTGTTTTAGATGTAGCGACAAATTTTATGTTGAGTTTAGAGAGATTCTTTTTTATTGTAGTTGTGATAGAATTAGTGGGTACAATAATATACTTTTTTGATTCGTTGGATTTGTCAGGAAGGAAAGCTCTTATATTTTGGAATATTTTACGAACCTTTTGTTTCGCAATGAATATGAAATAGTTAGGGTATTGAAGGGTCTCGAATGTATTTTCAATATATTTCTCCTCTTCGTGTAAATATTATGGGCTGCAAATTCTGAGTGCTCTTGAATAGAATCTAATGATCATTCCGGATTTTATTTCGTTGTTATAATGAGAGTAGAAGTTTATGAAGTCACAAGTTTTATTGGTTGATTTTCAGTGGATACTAAGTTATCAACTCGGTGTAACATGATGTCTAAGAAAGTTAAGGTATTTTTTTTTTCTATTTCGTATATGAATTCCATTGTGTTTCCAGTTTTGTTTGGCTTATATACAAGAGCCGGTAAGTTAGTATCACGGGGATATATTAATAGAACATCATCAATGTATCGGAAGTAATGTGATTGTTTAGGTAAAATATGTTGGAAAGTAAACTCAGAAATTCCAAGAAAATACATGCCATTACTCCACTAAGAGGTGATCCCATCGGTAATCGAAATTTTTGTTTGCAAAAATTGTTATTGAAAGTGAAATAACATTGATTAGTGATGATACGACAGATTTTGATTATTTTAGCTATTAGTAGGAAGACGTTTATCTTTACTTTTGTTAGATGCTTTTTTTAAGAGATTTAAGCATTTTTAATTGGGATACTAGCATAAAGTGATGTTATCTCGAGACTGGCTATGAGTTTGTCAGTCATATTTATTTCCCTTAGTTTTTCAACAAGGTTGCCTAGTTTTTTGTTATATGGGATGGAATTACTATTCCAAGGAGAGGGGTAAATATTTTTGCTATATCTCTAGCCGTTTGGCGGTTTGGGGCGCTGCCTATTCCAGAAAGCCCAGGCCAATGAAATCCTAACGGATGAAACGCGTCACAAAAACCTTTCCAGTTTGTTATATTTTTCTAAATCTATCTATCTATCTATCTATCTATCTATCTATCTATCTATCTATCTATCTATCTATCTATCCCAGTCTGCTCATTATCTATCCCAGTCTACTCATATCTATCTATCTATCTATCTATCTATCTATCTATCTATCTATCTATCTATCTATCTATCTCAGTCTACTATTATCTTTCTATCTATCTCGGTTTGCTCACTATCTATCTATCTATCTATCTATCTATCTCAGTCTGCTGATTATCTATCTCAGTCTACTCATATCTATCTATCTCAGTCTGCTGATTATCTATCTCAGTCTAATATATATATATATATATATATATATATATATATCAGTCTGCTCATTATCTATCTATCTATCTATCTCAGTCTACTAATATCTATCTATCTATCTCAGTTTGTTCATTATCTATCTATCTATCTATCTATCTCAGTCTGCTCATTATCTATCTCAGTCTACTCATATCTATCTATCTCTATCTATCTCAGTCTACTAATATCTATCTATGTGTGTGTGTGTGTGTGTGTGTGTGTGTGTGTGTGTGTGTGTGTGCGGGCGCGCAAAATAAGAAGTGGATTTTAAATACTGAATACAATATACATCTTAGAAAGGTAGAAGAATACGTCGGCTGAAATATTTTACTAAAACAATAAACACGAATGCAATCATCTGAAAAATCCAAAGACGCGTATGCAATGTGATAGGTCCTGTTCTGGCATCTCGACTCCAGTCACATTCTCACAGACGTGGTGTGGCTTCCCTCTGTCTTTTCTACAACTATTTTCGTGGCAACTGCTCTGACGAACTATTTTCACTGGTACCCCATCTGAATGAATTTAAGCGTGGCACTAGGTTGGCATCTCGGTCCCACCATTTTACTGACGAAACAGTTAAATGTAACCGTCTATTCTACTCCAACAGCTTCTTATCTCGCACTTCCCGACAGTGGAACTCCCTTCCTCTTAGTTGCTTGCCTGAGAGATATAATCTTCAAATATTAAAATGTAATATCAATCGACATCTTCTGATGCCTTGATCTTGATCCCCGTCCTTCTCTTCATCCTTTCATCAAAAAAACCCTCTTTACTCCTGCTCTCACTCTCTTCAACCTCTTGCATGCTAGTGGCACTTCCGCTTGCTAGGGGTGAATTTTTTTTTTAAGCGTTTCACCCCAAGCAAGGCAAGAAGCCACTGGCACGCAAGGGGTTACAAAGAGTTGGAGCGAGAGCAAATAGGAGTTATAGAGGAAAGGATGAAGAGAAGAATAGGGGATAGATCAGGGCATCTGGAGAAAGCAGCTCCTCGGAGCAGTTACCATGAAAGTATTTGTAAAAAAGACAGAGGGGGGCGACGGCACGTCTGTGAGAGAGCGACTGGAGACGAGATGCCAGATCAGGGCCAATTACTTTTCATATCCGTCTCTGGATCTTATCAAGAACCTTGAGACAAACATAAGGGGCACCAGACCATATATGGCAGGAATACTCCATGCAAGAGCGAATGGTTGATTTGTAGATTTGAAGGATCGATTTTACAACAACTTTTTTCTTTTTTACAATAATCTGTTTTCACTTTTTTACAGTAATCTTCGACATGTTCCCACTTTTTCCCGCTATAAATATACTTTTCAATAATACTTTTTTAAAATCTGTTTTGTGCTTAACGAGACAGATAGACCAATGATTGAATTGTAGATTTGAAGGACAAAAAAAATAGATGGAATAAAATTAAATTTCTTCATCTTTGAATTTCAAGTAATACAAGAAGACTGAAGAACATATCGGCCTGAACATTGTGTCAAAGGCCGAAATAAGGAGAATATTCCAGAAGAGACATCATCAAAGAACTTGGCAAGATAATTAGAAAAAAAACTTCAATTTCGTTTGCTTAATATCCAGAAATTAGTAATGAGAAAATATAATTTGTCTTTTGGAAATGGAAAAATGGTTTCGGGAAGACAAAGATGCCGATAAGATACGTTTTCTCCTGGGTCCAAGAAGATTCTGCCAAGCGAGGAATATGATAATGACCAGCTTCGCACTCAACGACCGCTTGGAATGCACTCAGTTACCCACCTTGCGTCATCAAACATCAAGAAGATTTAGAAAGATTTCCATGGAAATCAGTAAGAGTCGGGGTTGGAGTGAATCCCGTATCGATTAAGAAAAGACATACAGATGTTATGCATTTATCTTCAACCATTTCTTTTCTTTCTTTCTTTTGTTATTTTTCTTTCTTTTCTTTTTTGTTTGTTTTTTTCTTTACCTCATTTTTGTCTGTCCCCTCTTAATAAAATCTTTTGTTTTTTTTTCTTTTCCAACTCTTTGCCTTAGCGGATACTTTCTGTTTGTTTGTTTGTTTTCTTTGTTTGTTTGTTTGTTTGTTTCATTCATTCATTCATTCATGTATTCATTCATTCTTTCTTTCTTTCTTTCCACCTTTCTTTCTTGTTTTCTTTCTATCTTTCATCATTTCTTTCTTTCTTTCTTATTTACCTCCTTTCTTTCATTCTTTCATAGTCTTTCTTTTTATCCCTTTTCTTTTTTACGTTTGCTTCTCTTCTTTCTTTCTTTCTTAATTCCATTCTTTCTTTCCCTTTTTCTTTATTTTCTTTCCTTTTTTCTTTTTTTTTAAATTCTTTCTTGTTTATCTCTTTTTTCATTCTTTCATAGTCTTTCTCTTTATCCATTTTTTCTTACTGTTATGGTGTCAAACCATAGAAAAGGTAACACGGACTCGGATATAGGTTAAATAGTATATTCTCGGAAACGTAGTACAAAGGTAAATGTGGATTGGAGAGTACTTTCTCTCACTGGTGTCCCGACTCACTCATTCACTTACTCTGTGGCTACTACTCGATGACCCTCACTTGGTGACTGACTTACTCAGAGTAGGTAGCCATATTATATAGGTGTGGAAGAGTCCATTTGTAGGTAGGTCTCCATAATACCCCCCTCCCAAGCCTTTTACTTGGTAAAAAGGTTTATTACTTTCCAGAAATGTAATACCTTTTCTTTTGGGGGTTGATTGTTAAAGGCTCGGTAAATTTCTCCTTTCTCCCCGACCTTCGTTTTTCAGACGTATGCTGCGGGGGCTCGAGGTCAAATGTGTCGTAAATGATCTCGATGGGTTCTTCCACTTCATCATGTGTGCTGTTAGAATCTATTTCATGCCGTTTTTTAATTTGACTAATATGTCTTTTGTGGGTATATCTTGGTCCTTGTATTATATACACCATCTCGCCGATCCTTCTAGTGATCGCGCCCTCCTCCCAGTACGGCATATTCTTCTGAAAACTTTTTTTTTTAATTCTGACCTGGAAGAAATCGTTTTTTTTTTTTTTTGTCCTTTTTCGGTCTTACATATTTTTGACTCTTTGGGAATTAATTTGTCAAAAACGGATCTCATCCTCGTCGCCAGTTGTTATGGTGTAAAACCATAGAAAAGGTAACACGGACTCGGATATAGGTTAAATAGTATATTCTCGAAAACGTAGTACAAAGGTAAATGTGGATTGGAGAGTACTTTCTCTCACTGGTGTCCCAACTCACTCATTCACTTACTCTGTGGCTACTACTCGATGACCCTCACTTGGTGACTGACTTACTCAGAGTTGGTAGCCATATTATATAGGTGTGAAAGAGTCCATTTGTAGGTAGGTCCCCACAATACTTACCTTCGTTTCTCTTCTTTCTTTCTTAATTCCATTCTTTCTTTCCATTTTTCATTCCTTTCTTTCCCTCTTTCTTTCTTATTTACCTCTTTTCTTTCATTATTTAATAGTTTTTTTCTTTCTTTCTTTCTTGCTTCTGCATTTATTCTTTTTCTTTCTTAATTTCGTTTCTCTTCTCACTTAATTATATTCTTTCTTTATTTCTCTCTTTATTTCTTTCTTTGTTGTTTACCTCCTTTCTTTCATTATTTTATAGTCTTTTTCTTTCTTTCTTTCTCTGGCTTGCTTGCTTTTGCATTTATCCCTTTTCTTCGTTTCTTTTCTATCTTTTTCTTTCTTTTTTTCTGTCGATCTGCCGACATTTTTGTTATTTGGTCTCTAGAGAGAGACTGAGCTGATTTATCGCTCGAACATTGTTTGAACATATACATACATACATACATACATACATATATGTGTGTGTATGTGTATATATATATATATATATATATATATATATATATATATATATATATATATACAGTTGCGGCCAAAATGTTCAGAATGGCATTGTTTTCGTCAGAAAAGTAGGTATAAGTTTTTATCAAAGTTGTTTAATATTCTATAATTTTCACGGACAATAAATACGATATTAATTGTTATTGACTGAGATTTTGGTGTAATTTGAGAGGATAATACAAAAGTTATGGATGATTTAGTGATTTACTGCAAAACCCATGGCGGCCAAAATGATCAGAACGGTTGAAAAAATAACAAAATAATCAAAAATGACAGAGATACTGGAATTATTTAATATTTAGTGTGAAGCCCTTTAGCTTCAATCACACTTTAACATCTTCGACTGCATGAGGAAATTAAATTTTCAGTTTCTTGCTGAAGGGCATTCCATAATTGCTCGGTTGTTTTAGGATTTCTGGCTTTCGAAAGTTCTCCTAGAATATTCCACACATTTTCAATAGGATTGAGATCTGGGCTTTGAGCAGGCCAATCCATAACAATAACTCTTTCAGCCTTGAGGAAGTTCATGACCACCGTAGCCTTGGGACATGGGGCATTGTCCTGCATGAATAGGGGCGGTCACTTAGTTGAATTTCTCAGCACAGGCAAGACATGATCTTTTACAAGTTGTTTATAAACTCCTGCATTTACCTTTCCATGTAATCGCACCAAAGGGCCCGCACCATCTCCAGATATCATCCCCCAAACCATGACACTTCCTCCACCAAATCGTATAACTCATCCAAATTTACTTAGCCCAACCGACCGTGCCCCACGAATATATATATATATATATATATATATATATATATATATATATAAAGAACAGTAAGCTATATAATCCGGTGTTCTTGTTATTTTTTTTTTTTACAAAACTGTGCTCAATGTAAATTTACAGAGCATAAATATTATAAATTAACTGATTTAAAATATGTTTTTCGCTACACAGTAATAACTATGTTTCAAAAATGTAAACTAAAAACTTTAAATTTAATTATATAATTAAAAGCATTAGTTCCGTTTCATCTTCAAGCGAATATTTAAATAACTTATTTTTAAATTTACTGAGTTTTAAACGCACATATAAATTCATAATTTCCTGTTTCCAAGGATACAGAGTTATCCAATCATTCATACAGAGGCGGTAGCGTATTCATTTTTATTAACTATTGTTGTATCAATTATAAGTTACGTTCGAAAAAGAGGTTAAGCTTAGGGAGGGTAGGGTGTATTTTTAACGAATTCTAACATCCGTTAAATGCATGTCGTCTGTGGGTTTTTTTTTTAACGGCATTTTTTCTTGTATATTTTTGTTTTAAATTATGTGTGTTTGTGTTAGAATACGTTTTATTAATTTTAAAGTCTTTAGCTTCCATTTTTGAAACTTGGTTATTACTGTGTAGCGAAAAACCATATTTTAAATCAGTTAATTTATAATATATATATATATTAATTGGATTTAAATAATCATAATTATGATAAACTAGCAGCATGGCCCGGCGTTGCCCGTGCTTGATTCAAAAATCGTACGACTCATACAGCAATCTCTATCACATGACTTAAAATATTTTTGCCCTTCCTTGCCTTTAAAGGAGTGCCCTTTGCCGTGCTGATGTTGCTACATGCCTTACTTCTTGCCTATCTCACACTGCGAATTTTTTCTAAGCTCTATACTAAACACTATATCTGTTACGAAAAAAGAACTAAACAAAATGAACACAAAAGCTTTAAAAAGACTCGTAACTGGAAAAACCGAATGTAAAAAGAATGTTAACAACAAATATTTTTCACACCCAACCCAGTTCTGCGGAATCAGAATCAACATTGAGTTTAAGCAAGCGAATGAGCCAATTGGAGTAAAGTGCCATGCAGATTTAATTTTTTCCCACTTGTGACGAATGCAGCTATCGATTTTTTTTGCATGCTAGCATGCTAGTTAACATTCGTGTCAGTCAGCTGTTGGCTCTCACGCTGGCCAATAGAATCTTCCTGCCTATTCGTGGCAGCCAGCTATAGGCTCTCATTCTGGCCAGTAGAAAATGGCCGCAAACTAAACGAAAACTGCCGTAGAAGCATGAAAAAATCGATTATTTCCACTATCGATGGGAGTTGGGAAATGCAAAGTCGGTCTTGGCGTTGCCACTAACTTGGAGCATGTGCATGTAAATTTTGGTGCAAATCCGTCGAAAATTGCGGCCGTGCATTCGTTTACTCTTGAGATAGCCCCACAAGAAAAAATCGCAAACGGATAAATCTGGCGATCTAGGGGGCCAGGCAACGTTACCGAATCTTGAGATCACACGGTTACCGAACAATTCTCGTTACTAAAATGGCGAAATGTTTACTTGCTCAAGGTCACTGTCTCGCAGTGTTGACACTTACTCATGTCTGGCAATACGCACTTCAAAAATTCCCGTTTTTTGGGGCGACCCAAAACAACGGAATTTATCCGTTTGTGATTTTTTCTTGTGGGGCTATCTCAAGAGTAAAGTTTACACAATTCGACCAAGAATTCTGGATGAGTTAAAACAGAGAATTCAAGATGAAATTCACAGTATCCCAGCTGAGATGTTGCAGCAGTCAATGAGGAATCTCAACAGCAGATTTCAAGAATGCATTCGTACAGGAGATGTCATCTACAGGACGTAATTTTAAAAAAATGAAAATTCCATCATTGTTTCTTAAATGGCATGTTTTAAGGTTTCACTTACTATGAATTAAATACTTTTCTTCCATCACTCTTGGTTTTATTGGATTGTTAAAAAGTTCCCGTTCTTTTTTTTTTGGTTACCCTGTATTAAGAAACAGAAATATAAAACAAAATAAACCGTTAGAAACAAAGCAGAGAGTGAGGGTTAGGGTTATGTAATATCGATCCAGCCATATGGCAGTGAATACTGGACAATTTCCTCATACGTGATGAAGCAACTTGAGGCAACAAAAATGTCTTTCCAAGGAAAGATGCTAACAATACCATCGACTGAACATGTGCGTAACGAGAGATTTTTAGAGAAAATGGGAACAAAAAGTATACTTATACGGAGCATCAGAAAGAGGTAGTTGACATTTCTCAGGCACATAATGAGGATAGAATGTTTAGAAAATTTGACACTCACAGGGCATAGAGAAGGCAAACGGGACAGATGAAAGTGGCACATAAATTAAAGAGCTTTTGTAAATGGATAGCAAAACAGGAATTAGAAAAGATAGTGAAAAGACACAAAAGAGCTACAAAAGACAGGAAGATGTAGAGGGCTATGATCGCCCATGTCCTGAAGGATAAAAGAAGGAGCTTTTGTAAATAGTTGGCAGAAGATGAATTAGAAGAGATAGCGAAAAGACAAAATTTACTAAGAGCTACAAAAGACAGGAAGTTGTGGAGAGCTATGATCGCCCATGTCCTGAAGGGACGTGGCAAATAGAAGAAGAAAAAGCTTTTGTAAATGGTTGGCAGAACAGGGATTAGGAGAGATAGTAAAAAGACAAAATTTACTAAGAGCTACAAAAGAGAGGATGTTGTGGAGAGCCTTGATCGCCCATGTCCTGAAGGGACGTGGCAAATAGAAGAAGAAAAAGTAAATGTAAATTTACTAAGAGCTACAAAAGACAGGAAGTTGTGGAGATGTTAAATAATAGTTTCAATATTACTTTTTAGTGGCAGTGTATTTGCCTCAGACCTTCTGAGGCTGACCTTTTAGGTCAGATGATAGACAAAATAGGGATCTCGATTTTGATTGGCTGAGCCGAACGTGGGAATGTTAGAGAAATACAAAGTTATTTCATGGAATTAAGTTTTACGCATCGAAGAATGCAGTCGTGTTAACTTCGTGCGCAGAAACTGCTCCCCATTGCGGTGGGATAGTAACCCCACGGGCTAGTTAAAAAAATGTACACGTCGACGGGTTTAATAAAATAGATAAGTTTCAAATCACTTTTGTTGAAGTTCACATTTTACCGCCGAACAAACCAATTAAGCGATCACCGGGACGAGAGAAAGAAAAAGAGGAAGTCAACTTGATTATGATCGCTTCAAGACCGCCAACTAAGAGAGTCCAGAAGAGAAGGGGTATACAACAGAGAGCCATTATCACCACGTCCTATCCACGCATAGAGGAAGAAGAATGTATTAATTCTGAATGAGCTCGAGAACGATAAGCCAAACGCAATGTAGTAAAAACAAAATAGAATATCTGATTAAATAAAAGAAACAGGAAGAGAAACAGAAATGGACTACGAGACGACCAAAATGGAAAATATCCAATGAGTGAATGAAAAAGACTTTCAAAGCAACTCAAAGCCTGAATGAAATAATGAAGAATAGAAAAACAAAAGTTTAAAGCAAGAACTCTGCAAAGAACAGACGATTGTTGGAAATGGCGACGGTGGTCAGATCAAAACGTTCACCGTCCACATGTAAATGCTTTGATCTGTTATGTCGGCTTTTAAATGTGTTCAGATTGATTGTATAACATGTCGTCTGATCGGCTGTTTAGCGTTGGGACTGACCATTATGGCAGTAGGACTCCTTCCTATTGCAAAATTCTTTCCAAGTCGACACCATTTTCCCCTGGTCAATACAGATAGCCACACTACTAAAACCTCTCTCACACACTCGCTATCTATCTATCTATCTATCTATCTATCTATCTATCTGTCTGACACAGTCTATTAATATCTATCTATCTATCTATCTATCTATCTATCTATCTATCTATCTATCTATCTATCTGTATGTCTGTGTCTGACGCAGTCTATTCATATCTATCTATCTATCTATCTATCTCAATCTTTTCATTATCTGTCTATATCACTGTTTATTACCTATCTCAGCCTCTTCTTTATCTACCTACTTTTATTCATTATCTATCACAGTCAATTCATTATCTATCTATCTATCTATCTATCACAGTCAATTCATTATCTATCTATCTATCTATCTCTGTTCATTATCCATCTATCTATCTCAGTCAGTTTCTATCTATATATCTATCTAGATATCTATCTGTTTATGGCTCTCCACAACTTCCTGTCCTTTGTGGCTCTTTATATTTTTTTTCTTTTTGTTATCTTTGTTAAACCCTGTTCCGTCAGCCATTTACTCTAGCTCACTAAGTCTGTTATACGCTGCTTTCATTTTTGTTCCTTTTGCCATCAATCTGCCCTGTGTGTATCAAAACTTCCAAGCCCTCTTTCCTCACTTTGTCTCCTAGAAATTTCAACTGTCTCACTCTAATGTTAAGTACAAGTATGCATTATTTTTCCATCTTCCCTAAAACTTCGTCGTTGCTCACATGGTATTCTCAGCATCCTTCTGTAGAACCACATTACTGTTACTTCAAGTCTCTTCTTCTTCTATGACGAAATTGACCAGCAGTCACTGCCATATAGAAGGACTAATATTACGTAACTGTTCATTACTCTTTTCTTTGTTTCGCACAAAATTTTCCTGTTTCTTAATATTTTGCTTAGTTTTTGGAAGGCATCTTTCGCTAACCCGTTACGCCTCTGGATTTCAGTGTTGCAATTTTCGTTTCATTTCCCAGATATTTGAATTGTTGTACGTGTTTGATTTTGGTATCTCTATGCGACATAAATTTTAATTTAAAATATAAAACTAAAATATATAAGTAAGACAAACGTATAGTTAATTAAAAGAGTTGCAATACATTATAGCTCTATTAGTTTTTATTACATTAATATGAACTCTTCGATAGTCTATAACCTTCATCTGTATTTCAACCCTGGATGCGGGTAAGATTTTTACTGTTTCAACATGAATTACAGTGGTTTTTATTGCTTCCCGGATATCATTGCTTGGATATTATTTCCTGTTTACGTATCTT
Source organism: Acanthosepion esculentum (assembly GCA_964036315.1). Taxonomy (NCBI): domain Eukaryota; kingdom Metazoa; phylum Mollusca; class Cephalopoda; order Sepiida; family Sepiidae; genus Acanthosepion; species Acanthosepion esculentum. The sequence goes on along the minus strand of OZ038490.1, from coordinate 14,277,316 downwards.
CTCGTTTTTGTTCAACTGCTTCAAAAGAGACCCTACCAGGCTTTATTAACAGTGGGCGTAATTTCAAAAATATAAAAGACGCAGAAGACACTGTGTTGGTGGCAGACACAGAAAACCATCACCTCCTGCACAGGGTAGCAAAGGAAAGCTAGAATAAAAGACTATCTATCAACTGTAAGAAGATAGAATGTATGGTTTTTGTAAAAGCTTTGGAGGTGGAGAAATGAGAGAATTCAACTGTAATCCTGTGACCAAAATATAATGAAAGATATTTTGTCTTCACAGAAAATTTATGATTGAAAAAAGTTAAAATTTGCACGTTTTCGAAGAGATATAAAACGCCAAAGGAGGTAGTAGCTGTATTTTTTTCTTAGCCAGGCAGTTCGCTGCCAGGTTCGCTGCATACTTGTCCAAGTCTCAGCCAGAGAGGAACCCAGACGTGACTATAACAAAGGACAGAGTCTCGTCGGGGGAGGTAGACCAACCGGGGTCTACGGGCAATTTTTGCCCGAGCCTACGGGCTCGGATTAGCGCCACATAAAAATCGGCCTTGTGCCACATCCTGCCTCGTGTGGAGGTTGGTCAATACCAGCTGTATTTGTTCTTCCTTTATTATGACCGTGCTCCTGCTGACTGGACGTGTTGCCGAAACTGTTAATAGGAGTCCTAACTCTTTATTTTCTATCCTTAATTCTACAAGGAGAATTACTACGTAGTAGGGAAACATATAGTGTTTATTTTGTTGCAATTTGGCACAAACGATTGCCACTCCTAGATTACCCCGGTGAAAACTAAGAATTCGTTATCATTTCTTTCTTTCTTCACTGAGTTTCGCTTTAATGCTTATAGTTGCCATTATATTTTTTCTAACTTCCCTTTCCCTAAACAGTCGGACTTGAAATCCCGACATTTTCACCAAGAGAAAAAAAAAACCAAGAGGCGAACGTCGAGCATCAAACGCATAAACATATTTAAAACATCTGAAACATGTATTAACAGAGGATGGAAAATACGACACCTAAATCCGAAGGTGTTTACGATTAGAGAAAGATGCCTTCCAAAAGCTAAGCAAAGTATTAAGAAACAGGAAAATTTCGGTAACATTTAGCCTTCGTGTCTGAAAAAAAAACGTGTGAAAAGGACGGTTATTCCCTTGTCACCGCTATTACTGTACACTCTTTTGACTCCCTCAGCAATATTTATTTACAAGATTATAAAGAGTCGAGAACAAAATACAATGCTATATTTATTATATGAATTTTATTATATGCTATATGAATTGATGAATTATTATTATAATTATGAATTATGAAATTATCATTACATTATTATTATATAATTATCATTATGAAGTTATATATTATCATTATGAATTATATATAATTTTTAATATATATAATAATATAAATTATCTATATATATAAAACAGAGGATGTCTGTGTGTCTGTCTGTGTAATACCTTTTCACTCGAGATCCATCCAACTGATTTTGACCAAACTTGGCAATACATTGTACAATGTTAGAGATAGGTTTTTAGCGTAAAAAATCGATAATTTTTTTAAAAAATCAATAATCGATAAAGCCAATCAGAAATTGATAAATTCAACTGTTTTCTTCCGACTTCATTCAAACTCGGTATGTAGGTTACTTACATCATGATGAGCTCAGCGATACCTCATTTTTATTTCTACGCCACTTCGTTTGGCGAAAAGCCGCGAAAAACGAAAAATCGATTTCAACACAAATCGATGTCAACACCAATTTTAAACTAAAATCTCCCTCAATTTTCAAGCAATCTAATACAAACTTCACTCAATTGTAGCCAACAATAAGTTGATTGTTTAACAGACATTTAACTTGATAACAGAATCCACCCATATAGTAAAAACCCGCGTAAATAGCGAAAAATGGCGATTTTTACTGGTTCCTTCCTTATTTTTCGTTGATCTATCAACCAATTCTCCTCAAACTTAACATTTACTTTATAAATGTATCCTCTTTTACATCCCTGGTAGCACACTAACAAATTGAATTTCAAAAACTCCAAAATAATTGTGGTCTGGAGTGTGTCTTTATGTTGCCTGTTTTACCCCTTCATGTCCTCGGATTGAATAAATACAGACTACTTCTGTTCTATCAGTAACGGCATTAATTCATTTTTTTTTTAATGAAAGTAATTTAAAGTAATTGAAGAAGATAGACTCTGTTACATCTAAACATGATGCTGTTTTTGCTCCATTCTAATTGAACGTTTTTCTGATCGACCAGCTGGGTATGGCTGCTAGTAATTTTATAAAAATATCAATAAACTATAAAAGAAAAAACATTTGAATAAATATATGATATTATATAATTTGCCGAGAGAGTCAAAAGTGTATACGGCAATCCCGGTGTCAAGGGTATAACAGTCTTTTTGACACGACGCTTTTTTTCTTTTTTGTTGCTTTGGGGGGGGGGGGCACAAAGGTTAAACATTACCAAAATGTCTTTCTTTATTTATTTAAAGCTTCTTGGTTGTAACCTGTAGCATAAATATATATGCCCGGTGAATATCTCGTTCTTGTTTATTTATATTTTGCGCCAGATTTCCAGAGTTTCCTCGTATCTCTCAACATCGGCAAAATGCTCATCGAAATACATTTACAAAAATCTTTATTAAAACAAATCTTTGGGAAAATAGGTTTCTTTCCAGTATATATGTGGGGTTCTTTCCTAACATTTTATTTGAAGTGGTGTGGAATGTAAACATCTTTATTATGATAATATTTTTCCTTCGAGTTGCACGAGATATCCATTTTGTCACGGTTTTTGAAAGTTGTTAAATGATGTTATAATTCTTTTGACAAACACACACACACAAATATATATATATATATATATATATATATATATATATATATATATATATATATATATATATATATATATATGAACTTAATTTCAATCCATCATGAGCCTCTGATCCTTACCTATGATTAATTAATGAAGAACATATCATTTTCGTTTATGATCGATATATATATATATATATATATATATATATATATATATATATATATATATATATATATATATATATGTGTGTGTGTGTGTGTGTGTGTGTGTAAGTGGTGCTAGTCGATTGGAAAAAAACTTTATTTCGACTTGTAGAACGAACCGGTTTCCAAGGAAAAATGAGGAATAAAAAAGAAAGAACCAAGAACATGAAACTGAGGCGAAAGCAATCGTCCAGAGTTCAAGCTCTGAGTCCAAAGAAAAAAAACTCCAATGCGAGTAAAAGGCAACTACGTAAAGTGGTCAATAGCCGAAGTAGAGCAAACCTAAGATGATCCTAAGGAGCCAGGCAAACCAACCTAGGTTTCACCTTAACGGATCATCAGGGCAATGCTAGGTCTTCATGTTTACATTGCCCTGTCGTTTCCGTTTAGGTGAAATCTAGGTAGGTTTGCCTGGCTCCATAGGATTATATATATATATATATATATATATATATATATATATATATATATATATATATAATTAATACAAATATAACATTAGTCACTTACATGCTTGGTGTTACCATTAGCATCCTGACTCTAAAATTTTGTAGACGGACATTCCAGTAATCTCTACGTCTACTCGTCACGTGATATCAGCAATATAAATCTAATTTCGCTAATGGCTTAGGGGTAAAATCTTCGACTGATACAAAATCAGTCGAGTTTCGATCCTGGCTTGAGGCAATAGGATGTCTAGCTACACTGCTGAGCTGTGAAACAGCGAAACAGTCCGTGGATGACAATATATACATGCTCCTGAAAAAAATAATTTCACTTGAACTCTTCGGGAAGAAAAGTGAATGTGTAAACAGTCACTATTACTGCTGATGATGCAAGACTCCTCGTAGCGTGTTTGCCTAAAAAAATAAATACGTCTAAATTCACTTTCATCCCTGTCCTGCGCCAATGGCTTAGGGGTAAAATCTTCGACTGGGTTTCGATCCCAGCTTGAAGCAATCGAATCAACACTGATGAGCAGTGAAACCGCAAAACAGTCGGTCTGTGGATGACTATATATATATATATATATATATATATATATATATATATATGTGTGTGTGTGTGTGTGTGTGTGTGTGTGTGTGTTGCTTTGTGTGTGTGTGTGCGTGTACGTAGAAACTAGTTAAAAATTTTACAAAGAAGTATAACTAAGATCTCAATTCTGTGCAAAAGTAGAATCCCACAGACATCACCCCAATTCTGTGCAAAAATAGGATCACAGAGGAATAACAAATTCAAATTTCCACATTATCATTTATTGACCAATCAGCGAGGTTGCGTAAGACTCAGTTCAAAAGCTTTGAAAAAGCAAGCAACCATCTTTGCGCGGTTTGCTCACAAATTGAAAACTCACATTCAGGAAAATGATTAACAATTTTTTCCCTCCTAGACATCAACATTAAAAACTGGGAAATATATTTATTAGCCAATAAAACTTCTAAATTTAATAAATCTATCATTTAACTTCCTGTGATCCGAACTTTTCCTTAATTTTCTTGTTTATATATATATATATATATATATATATATATATATATATATATATATATAGAGAGAGAGAGAGAGAGAGAGAGAGAGAGAGAGAGATTGAGATTTTTTATATATATTATATCGATCCGGATGGAATATTTGTAGAACCCAGTTAAAAATTGTAGAAAAAAATCAATAGATTTAGGTTGTATAACTAAGAGCTCAATTCTGTGCAAAAGTAGGATAAAACGAAAATGTCCACATTATCATTTATTGACCAATCAGCGAGGTTGCTTAAGACGCAGTTCAAAAGCTTTGAAAAAGCAGACGACCATTTTTGCGCCGTATACTCAAAAAAATTAAGGTTCAGATTCAGGAAAATGATTAACTATCTTTTCCCTCCTAAAAGTTAATATTAAAAATTTGGAAATATATTTATTAACCAATAAACCTTCTAAATTTAATAAATCTATCATTTACCGTCCTGTGATCCGAAATATTACTATAAATAGCGTAACTTAAATAAAATAGCCTTCAGTATTTTTTGACCGGCATATGAATAATAATGATTTTTCAACTTTCAACTCCACAACAAACAATGATTAAGTGCTAAAGTTCCTTTTGTAAAATTATTACTGATTTTAAAAGAATTTTCAGAAACCAGTTTACACGGTTTATATTCCGAAAACACCAATCAATAAAAAAAACAAAAGACATATTTCGGGCTTGGTTGTCATAACCCGTATTTGCACTGATACGTAGCTGATTGACTAACAGCTTATTCTGTTATAGATACGCTACGTAAGCATAACAGAGCGTAGATTTTGAATTTTCGCGTGATAATCACACATGTAGGCTACTCTCTATACTATTTATTTTTTCTTTTGTGTTGAAAAAAAAATTCTGTATGGACCTTGCTTGCTTTTATTTTGCTAAACATAATTCTAAGAAAAAACTGAATGAGGAACTTTATAATCTTATTTCTTTCAGCTTAAAAGAAAACAAAACTGATTTGACACTCAAGGATTATTTGTTTAATTTGTGATGTGTTTGAAGATTATTTCTTTTCTTCGCTTTTTATACACTCTACCTCTCTACATATGTATAACATAACATGTTAATTTTAGTGTTTGAAACAGACGCCTCGTTTTTCTTTTAAACAGTGTGTATTACGCCTAACGGCCTGCGAACTCGAGAAATCTTAATAAAGAAAATGTGCCCTCAGGTAGGGTGCAAACTTGCATCCCCCTTTGTAGGAGAAACCACTGTTTGATTCGACAAGTTTTAGACTGCTCAGCCAGAGGGAGCGTCACATCAAAGTTAAGTTCTAATTTAACTTCAAATGTTCAAGGTATGTAACAATGGAAACATCATAGCTTTTACTAACATATACTGTTCACCGTCTCCTTCGAATAAATACAATTTAGGTGATGGTAGCTGAGTAATGCTCACAAAGGGCAGCGGCAAAAATCCGTACTAAATTCGCTTTATGGGCACTGTTCAAATTCTCTGTGCATAAATTCTGCGTGTGAATAATTCGTGCCAAAGTGCGCCGTTACATGTCAGAGCGTCTCTTGTTGCACACGTGTAATGTGCATTAGCGTCAGCCATTGACATCCAGCTGACGTCATAGCTAACCCCTGACCAGTATGACGTCAGCGGCATTTATCAGGCTTGCCTTTCGCCAAATCGAGACACGCCTGACCAAGATGCACAACACTGATAAATCTAAACATGTCATAGCTGTAAATATAATTATATTCATTTGCACAACGGTTGCCATACACAGACAAGAATATGCAATGGGGGTGGTGTGGGGGTTGCACGTGTACGTGCATGCAATCCCGCAAATACAGACGTGATTATTAGGCGAAGTGAAAGGCTCCCCCATTCTCCACAGGTCAGGTTGCTTCAGAAGTGTTCGGGATGCGGCGGGGGGAACGTAAACTGTAAGAATCTATCTATCTGTTCATCCATCTATCAATCTAAGGCCTTTCATGTCTGTCTGCCTGGTCTATATAACTACCCCCGCAATATCTATCTGTCTGTCTGTCTTATATCTTTCATATATGCATGGCTGTCATATATTTTTTCATATATGCATGGCTGTCTGTCTGTCTTTCGAGCTAATGTTTTAATATCTATCTAATGCATGAAATGCATTACATAGATAGATAGATAGATAGATAGATAGATAGATAGATAGATAGATAGATTAATTTCTAGCCATCTACTCAAGCAATGACTCCCATGACTATTTATCTATCTATATATCTATCAGGTCTTTCATGTATGTGCGTGTACTCACGTAGTGTTTTTCATATTTATCTATTTTTTTTTTAGTTTTTTATATCTATCTATTCATCTAATTTACTACACACACACACACACACACACACACACACACATATATATATATATATATATATACATATATATATTTCTGCTGAAACTCACTACATAGCCCAAGGTAGAGGATTACTGTGTAGAGTTGTATTAGCGAGAGAAAGGACAAGCGTCAGGAGTATATAGCTGAAGTAGATTCTAAAACGAACCGGAAATCCAATCCTAAACATGAAACAAACCTCTACTCCTGTTCAAAAATATCTGTTTGGCTAGCTAGCTTTCTCAATCTCGACTATCTATCTATGCTCATACATATTTCCCTCTTTTCATATCTTCCTCTATATAGACCTATTCTTTTCCGTTGTCGACTGCACAATATCGTAGGGACAGCTGCGCACCCACTGTGAGAAAAAAAGCACCATGATGCAATTCACACCGCCGAAAAATTTGGAAACGTATGATGTACTCCTTGACATTCACGCCGGAAGCTCCACTATGAACATTTCAGTATGTTTGGGTGTCAATCTGAGGACAGTGCAGAGGATTCGGAAAGAGTTGGATGATATATCCAGTCAACATCATTGTGTTTGGAGTGATCTCTAGTGATGACGACGTTATGTATCCGTTCATCTTCCCACAAGGCCTCAAACTCAACACAGAGGACTACATCAATTGACTTGAGGAGGTAGTGCTTCCCCGGGTCAAGAGTGTGGCTGCTGGAAGAGCCTATGTCTGGCAACAGGACTCTCCATGATGCCACACAAGCAGGAGAAACAGTTCATGGCTGTCAGATAATTTCTATGACCACATCGCCCCCTTACATGTGGTCACCTAACTCCCCAGACTGCAACCCCCTTGATTATTATGTGTGGGGCACAGTTGAGCGAGTGACCAACAAAACTCTTTATAACACCAAAGATGAACTGAAGGCAAGGATTATGGCAGCATTCGCCAACTTAAACAAGGAGACCGTCCAGAGGAGATGCAGGAGATTCTGAAGTCGCCTGGAGGCCGCGGTTGAAGCCAAGAGCGATTTTTTTTAACAAATTTACTCTGTAGTATATCAAGATATTTTTGCGTAATTTTGGTAAATATATCTGTCAAAATGCGATGTTAAGTGTTGTTTTCATTTTTGCACAATTTAGATGACAATTTATCCATCGCACCCTGTATATTAGCATCAACCAATCATTCATATATATATATATATATATATATATGCATGATGGCCGCTATATTGTTGTCGAGTATGACCATCGTAAGATATCATTGCAATTGTTTGGTTTGGTTTGGTTTGTTGTTTTACGGCATATCAACCTCAGTGTTATTTAATGCCGACAAAATTTTTATTGCTGGTAATATTTTGTTTTGTCAAAAATCTATTTCTGGTAATAATTCTTCCTTCAAAAAAGTATTGCTGGTAATATTTTTTTGAAAAACGTATTGATGGCAATATTTTTTCTCAGAAATTTATTGCTGATAATGATTTTTTTTTACAAAGTATTTCTGTTATTAAAACCCATTTTTACCCCAGTTTCGGGGTTATCTATTGGCCCATAGCTGGGACCCTAACAGGTGCTACCACCCCGGGTCAGGGTGGACCTGAGAACACCAGCAATTAAGAGGTGGTTCCACGCTCCTCAAAACCTCTTGATCAGAGGCCATGCTGCTGGGCGTAGTTTATCGTCTTACCCAGGACGGATTGCAATTGTGATTTACGATATTAAGCAATGCCTGTGCGTGAGTCGGCAAAGACTGGGTCAGTGGCCCTCCATGTGCAAGAACTGCATACACCGAGAAAGAAGAACCAATCAACATCATTGGATGCTGTTAAGCCACAGGTATTACATCAGAATTTTACTTCCTTCTCCTAGCTGGTTGTCTTCAAGAAGGCTGAGAGACCCAAGACTACCAGTGGAATTACCACCTACCAAGTATTTCTACACCCCGAACCCGTGCCAGATGGCTGTTGATCCCGTAGATGTATTCGTCTGCTCTTTCACTGGTCGTGTTTTTAATCCAGCTGTGTGTCTAGCCACCCTCCCCAGCAGAAAAGACTGGTGGGGTAACCGGCTTAGTACTGAGATAAATAATACCAATAGCACTCAGTGATTTGTCTGTAACATACCTATATACCGGGTGTAACAGCAAAATTGTCCAAATCGTGCAAAATTGATAAATTAAGCTTTGAACCGTTGTATTTAGAAATGATTAAAGATATCTTACTGGAATTCTTCGACGTTTTTTTAACACTATCGGATTCTACTTTGAGCAATAAGAATATATAATTACTCTCCAAGCTTAACAGGAAAATCATGATGAAATCGATCATAAACGAAAATGATATGTTCTCCATTAATTAATCATAGGTAAGGATCGGAGGCTCATGATGGATTGAAATTAAGTTCATATATATATATATATATATATATATATATATATATATATATATATATATATATATATGTGTGTGTGTGTGTGTGTGTGTGTGTGTGTGTGTGTGTGTGTATTATTGCAGGATCATTTTCCAACTTATTCAAAATGATCTTCACCCTCTTTAACCTTCTAACATTCTGTCTTGAAGTAGCAATATGCCTCAGAGATTTTACGTGTAATTTCATTTTTAAGTCTTTTTTAACTGCTCATAGCTGACTGTCATAGCTGAAACTGCTCTCCCACGTGCCAAACGTCTTATGAATTAAGTTGGATCCTTTCTAATTGATCGTTTTAGCTCTGAGTTGTAGTGGTGATCGCTCTTCCTGTTGTGATCTCATGTCTCAGTTTTTCTCTCTCTCTCTCTTTTAAACTTATTCACCATTCACTTGATAGTTTTTTAGTGGACTTTGAAGATGGCAGCCAGAGTATGAATGTTGGTACCATTAGTGAAGGTCTGAATGATATTTTTACTCTCACCATTCCTTATTTCGGAAGACACAAAAAGATTTTAACCTGTTCACTTTCTAACTGAATAACTCAAAAGGATTTCTGTGATTCTTACGTTAAATGGTGTCAAGATGACTAAACGTCCTATCTGAAAAGCTGGAAAAAAACTCAGTTTTTTTTTTGGGGGGGGTGGATATTAAACCTTTTGTGGGATGGACAATTATGCTGTTACACGATTTGG
>OZ038490.1:13969835-14262335 GCA_964036315.1 Acanthosepion esculentum | reverse complement strand
AACCGAATAGAAAAAGATATTGAATATATAAAAAATGAGAAACGCGACAGATCGAAATTGGGCTAGATAAATGGGAAAGAAGCAAGCGCAACGAAAATAAAGCACCTTAAATAGAAAATGCAGACATGCAGAAGAAGATAGAAGAATTAAGATGGCGGAAATGTTTAAAAAATGGATGCCGACAAAATTAGAATTGAGGGAATCTTGTATGAAAATAATAAAATATGAGAAATAAGGAATGGGATACAGCGAGAAAGAAAGAGAATGGAAAGCAAAATTTGCAGAAAGAAATCCCAAGGTGTATAGATTTAAAGGGAAAGAGAGAGAGCGGAAAGAAAGAAAATATAAGGAAAATAACGGAGAGAGAGGAGTGAGAATGAAAAATTTAAAGATAAAAAATAAAATGAAAGAAAAATAACAGAAAAAGAAAGTAAAAAAGAATTAAAGAAAATGTAGAAAAGAAAGAAAGAAAAAGAGAATGAAATAAAAAATGATTGCAACAGATATGAAGGAAAAAGAGAATAAACGAAAGAAAGAAAGAAGGAAGTAAGGAAAGGAAGAAGGAAAGAAAGAAAAAGAGAATGAATGAACAAATGATTGCAACAGATATTAAGGAAAAAGAGAATGAACGAAAGAAAGAAAGAAAAAAGAAAGAAAAAAAGAAAAAGCGAATGAATGAACAAATGATTGCAACAGATATGAAGGAAAAAGAGAAATGAACGAAAGAAAAAAGAAAGAAAGAAAGAAAGAATGAAAGGAAAAATGATTGCAACAGATATGAATAAAAAGAGTATGAACGAAAGAAAAAAGAAAGAAAGAATGAATGATCAAATGATTGCAACAGATATGAAGGAAAAAGAGAATGAACGAAAGAAAGAAAGGAACAAAGAAAAATAGAATGAAAGACAAAATTTGCGATATAAAGTGATTGCAAGAAATATGAAAGAAAAAAGAGAACGAACGAAAGAAAAGCGAATGAAAGACAAAATGTACAATAGATGATGAATGCAAGAGATATGAAAGAAAAAAGAGAACGAACGTCTAAACGAAAGAAAGAAAGAAAGAAAGAAAGAAAGAAAGAAAGAAAGAAAGAAAGAAAGAAAGAAAAGGAAAACATTGGAAAGAAAGAATGAAATAAAAAATATCCACTCCCCCAAAAAACGGATGAAAGATAATTAAAAAAAAAAAAGGAAAAAACGCGAGATATGAACGGAAGTTTGTAAGTTTTGATAAAAATATCCATTTTAATGACAGAGGCATCTGTTTTTATCACCTGATGTCCGGGGTCAGAAAAGGCGGGTGTGAACATTGGAAGGAGAAACAGAATGAAGTAAATAAAAATACATAACTCGGTCGACAGAGTCGAGAAGAACTCTGAGTAGTCAAAGAATTGGATGGGGGTATATAAAAAAAATAAGAATTTAGTTGTACCGGGAATAAAAAATATCGGATATAATTTCAAGCTTACTGAACAAATAAATTGGGACGGAGAATGATGGCTGTATTGGAGAAAAGATAATTCATAAAATTATGAATAAAATTTTTTAAAAACGTACGCAGAAATAATAATAATAATAATAATAATAATAACAACAACAACAACAACAGCTAAGTCGAAATTCTACTGTTGACAGGCTAGCACTTGACATATTGACTCTACATTTTAAGGAGGATAAGTTGCAAGCATTCATTAAATAGCCATACAGCCACATACTATATATATATATATATATATATATATATATATATATATATATATATATATATATATATATATATAAATGTCTTTAAATAATTGTCGCACTTTGTCCATTTCATAATGTGTGACGTCATTTGTTTACATTTGATACGCCATGAGCAGTTATGAATGTACGTGAGAGAATCATGGAAGATTGAAGTTTATAAGCAGTAAATTCGACCTTGCCAACCGAATCGGTTATGGCCCGTCAGGCTATATGACGGTTCCGTATAGGATACGGGTTCGAATCCTGTCGGAGCGCGAATATTTTCTATGAAAAATTCTCGGACATTCAGGCCGGTAAATGTTATTTAATACTGTATATTATAAACAGAGCATTTACTTAAATACTTGTATCTATAAGAAAAATGTTAAACATAAAAATGTCTTCTTTTTTTATTTTTTTAATATATATATATATATATATATATATATATATATATACACACCACATTGTTATAATTTTTCAAATAGGTTTCATTTTATTTAATCACGTAGAAATGGGCCCATGGAAATTTGTAATTCTGAAACTAAACATTTTGGGCTGGTATATTTCTTATTACTGAGTCATTACACTGAGGCAGACGTTAAACGCACGTTCGAATTGTCGCTTCCTCTTTCTTCACTTCTTTCTTTCTTTCTACAGCGACAACGCCCAAGACAATTGTTGTGGATTCCGGGATGAAATCCGGTATCAAATAATAACAAACGTCAAGAATGAATACAGGAAATAAATGTATTAACGTAATAATACAGACTGGTAATACAGGTTAGTAGTTCCAGGAATGCGGGTTAGTAGACAAATATATAGGTAGTCTTCGATATCGACGTATCGCTGTATGACTTCTTACTGAGTCTACGTGCTCGTTACTGTGACTCTTGCCGCTACCCTACTCTATTACTACTACTTGACTCTTCGGGTATTCATTGGCAGTAGTATATGTATACCCTGGGTGAGTCCATTTGTGTAAAAAGGGGAGACCCCTCAACACCCCCTCCTTACATCCCTTTTGTGGGGGTGATAGTATTTTTTCTTATAGTCGATAATCAGAGGTTCGGTAAATTTTCTCTTCCTTTTTGACCTTCTAATTTCTATGTCTTCCTGAGGTCTTTGAATCTCATTTTGTATTTGGTCAATATGTCTTCTGTGGGTAGACTTTTTGCCTTGTACTGTGTACATCACATTTCCTAGTCTGTTAATTATTGTACCAGGTTCGAATGATCTCTTGAGTACTATAGGTGTATGCCGGTTTTTGTTCTTGTTCGGCAATAACTTATCACACACACACCGTATTCTGCGGGCAAACGGAACGTTTCGCTTCTTTTTTTACTGCTGGTTGGACATTTTCTTTTAATTCAATTCTAGCGGCAAGCTTGTTACCTCGTCCCAACCAGCTCGAAAATACTTCTGGGAATTGATTATGTAATTCTTCCTTTAACTTTGTCGCTTCTAATGGTTCGCACTTTATCTTTTTACAAAAAGAACTGATAGGTAAATCCCATACGTCGAACTTCTGTATCCAGTCTGTGCCCACCAGATTTTCTGTATCTTTCATTACGAATATTTTGAGTTTTTTAGCTTTTCCGTGGAATTTCACATTTAAGATCACTTCTCCTTCGAATTTGATACGCTTCCCTGTCACTGACTTAGCAATTTTCTGCGTATGTATCATGGTCGGTCTATTAAGCTTTCTCCATGTCTGTAGGTTAATTATCCTTAGATCCGAACCTGTGTCTAGTTGTAATTTTATCTTTTTATTTAAAATTTCAAGTTCCACTTATTTTCTTATGTTCATATTGTCTTCGTCGTGCATTCTAATAGCTCTTATCTTACTAGTAAATTTTCTGTTCCTACATTGGAATATCTTGTGACCCATTTTTTATATTTAAAACGACAATCCTTATTCCAGTGTAGTCCTCCACATAGATAACATGTAGATGGGGGGGGCTTATATTTGCTTAGATTTTTGTCATTATTTGCACTATACGTTGTACTTTTTCCATTATTATAGAATTTTTGTTTTCTTTCCAGGGTGGGTGAAAATCTTTTTTCATTATTATAGAATTTTTTCTTTCCGGGGAGGGTGAAAAACGTGAACTTTTGTTCAACTCACATATATGTGCTACTCCTGACTCCTCGATATCCTTTGAGTCTTTCTTTATACTTAGGCATTTTTGGCAGTCTTCTGATAATTTTTGTAATGTTAATCCAGGCTCATTTTGTAGTTTTGAAAGCATTCTTTTGCACATTTCACTATCCTTAGCTGAGACTAACCCTTGTACAAAAATAAGACACTTGAAATTGTCCGGAGTTAATTCTGCCAACTTGAAGTCGTCACAATGTTTGTTCACGATTGCGGCGAACGTGGAGTAGTCCTCCTTTTCGTCCTTTACGAGGTTAAGACATTTCCACCTTTTGTGAAATAGTGACGTCTTTGGACTGAAAAGCTCTGTAAGGCATGTAACTGCTTCGTCAAACGTTAACTCTTTTGTCTCTTTTGGCAAGATGTAATCCACAAAATGTGTGTATTCTTCTGTTCCTAATTTTCTGAGTAACAGGCGTAGTTGAAGATGTCTTCATGACGTCTGAAGTAGTCCCCGAAATTTTTATCCTCTTCTAGGGAGTAATTGAATGTTTTTGCCGTATTCCACACTGCGTCTTGGGAAAAAGTCGCCTCTTTTTCGATATTTTGTTGTTTGTTACCCGCTACTTTTAATATTAGTCCCTGGAGTTGCATTTGTCTTTCTTCATTTTGCATTTGTCTTTCTTGATTTTCCTTCTGCGTTTGTAGTAATTGCTTTTGCCACTTCTCTTCCATTCTTTCTTGGAATTGGACTTGCTGTTCATTTTGTCTTTCTTGGAGTTGTAATTGCTGTTCATTTTGTCTTTCTTGGAGTTGTAATTGCTGTTCATTTTGGTATTTTACAAGTTCTACTAAAATACTTTTAAAATCCTCCATGATAAGAGTCTTACGAAAAACTCGATTTTCCGTATTTTAATCCTCGTAAATCTTTGTCGCCAAGTTGTTGTGGATACTGGCAAAAAACGGCAATTTTTTCTTTTGAGTCTCCGAGAAGTGCAAATTCTTGTCGCCCAAGCTGTTGTGGTGAGAAGAGAGACATTTTTTCTTTCTTTGTGTGTAGGTCCCAATTTCTCATCACCAAGTTGTTGTGGTCGGCAAGGGAGAATTTTTTATTTTTTATTTTTCCTTTCCCGTGTGAGTTCGAATTCCTCGTCACCAAGTTGTTGTGGACAACGAGGGAGAATTCTGTTTCGTTTTCCTTCCGTGTGAGTTCAAATTCCTCGTCGCCAAGTTGTTGTGGTCGACGAGAGAGAATTTTGTTTCTTTTTCCTTCCCCATTTGAGTTCGATATCCTCGTCGCCAAGTTGTTGTGGACAACGAGGCAGAAATTTTTTTTTCCTTCTTCCCGTGTGAGTTCGATATCCTCGTCGCCAAGTTGTGGATTCCGGGATGAAATCCGGTATCAAATAATAACAAACTCCAAGAATGAATATAGGAAATAAATGTATTAACGTAATAATACAAACTGGTAGTTCCAGTAATGCGGGTTAGTAGTAAAATATATATATAGTCTTTGGTATCGACGCATCGTTGTATGACTTCTTACTGAGTCTAACGTGCTTGTTACTATGACTCTTGCTGCTACGTTATTCTACTGTTCTACTCGACCGACTCGACTACTACCGACTGTCTTCTACTACTGTTCGGGTATTCACTGGCAGTAGTATATGTATACCCTGGGTGAGTCCATTTGTGTAAAAAGGGGAGACCCCCCTCAACTGGAAGCTAAAAAAATGTTAAATATTTACTGTGTCTCCTGGTGCTGTACCAAAAATTTGAGGGCAGGGTACAGGCAACAATAATATGTGGGCAGATGACAAGCAAGCAATTACCAGGTGCAATGTACTAAGGGGAAAAGAAATAATAATAATAATAATAATAATAATAATAATAATAATAATAAGTATAATAATAATAATAATAATAATAATAATAATAATAATAATAATAACAATATCAAGCTATCAAAATACAAGGACCTTGAAATCGAAATCTCAAAAATGTAGCACATGGGAACATTATCAATCCCTATTGTAGTTTAAAGTTCTCGGATTGGTTGGAAAAGATTCCATTAGACTGAAAGGATTCCTGGAAGTCCATGCCTTAAAGAAAAAATTGTTCTTACAAGTACAGCCAACACCTTACGAAGGGCTTTATCTATGTGATTTTTTTATTTTTATTTATTTTTTTTTTGTCAGTGGAAAATGTCATGATGCCATTTCTAACCTTAGGTCTCTGGGCGGGACCCGGAAAGAAATGTGCACACACCAGAATTAAAAAGAAATAAAATAATAATAATAATATCAAGCTATCAAAATACAAGGACCTTGAAATCGAAATCTCAAAAATGTGGCACATGGGAACATCAACAATCCCTGTTGTAGTTAACGCCCTCGGATTGGTTGAAGAAGAATTAGAAGCAGAAGAAAAAGATTTGAAAGAAAGTAAAAAGATAACAATCTTGACCTTGTCAGAGAGTTGAAGTAATGGTGGAACATCAAGTTGAAAGTCGTGTAGGTCGTTATGGGAGATGGGGAATGGTTCTGAAGTGCCAAGGAAAAACTGGGGGAACTATAAACTGTAAAGTTGGAACCATCCAGAAGATAGCATAATGGAAAACTTCTAGAATATTTTTATATTTCTTCTATGGCGTTAATGAGAGTTATCGTCTAGTTCCCACTGCCCCCTGGTCTGTTGGACTGGGATAGAGATTTACACCTTGTTCCTTGTTTAGGATGTGGCTTACTGGTTCTTTCTTTCGTGACCTTAATGGTTGACCAGCGAACGCCAACTCGATGATTCCATTATTCTGTTCTCTTTACGTTGAAAGCATACATTGCCTATAACCTCTAAAAGAATTATTAGTAGTAGTAGTAGTAGTAGTAGTAGTAGTAGTAGCAGTAGTAGTAGTAGTAGAAGTAGTAGCAGTAGTAGTATCATTCGTCTTTGATTTGTGTAGTACGAGTTGTGCCTAAGTCTTAAACAGAGACATCAAGAGACAAGTGTTTTTTTGTTTTGTTTTTGTTTTGTTTTGTTTTGTTTTTTTTTGTTGTTTTGTTTTGTTTTTTTGGTACCAGAAGATACAAACAGATGGGAACACATGCAATTAGAGAGAAACAAATGCATAATTGTGAGAAATCTATCTTGAGATGCCACCTTCTAGCAATTTCTATACCGTGTGCTCCATGTATTTGCTTTGTTTCTCGAACGTTTTTGCCCGCTGGGTATGCAACATCTATCAGAAAACATTTTGTCTTCGATATGATTTTTCACAATTATGTTCGGTCGATTTGCCTGAATTTCCCTATCAGTCTGGGCGCTGAAATCCCAGACGATAGTAAATTCATCATTTTGTACAATTGTGCTAGCTTACTTTCCCATCAGTTCTCATTGCGAGCCAGGTTGAATGCGCGATATATTCACCAATGCATGTACTAAGCAGCCCTATCATGTCGTTGCAAGTGCACTATTGGCACCAGCCATTACTATTATTATTACTATTATTATTATTATTACTATTATTATTACTATTATTATTATTTCCTTTGACTTCTGGTGTGTACACATTTCTTTCTGGTTCTCGCCCAGAGATCTAAGGTTAGAAATGGCATCATGACATTTTCCACTGACCAATAAAAAAAAAATACAAACATATTTTATATAGATAAAGCCCTTCGTAAGGTGTGGGGCTGTACTCGTGAGAACAATTTGTTTTTTGTATTTCTTTATTATTATTATTATTATTATTATTATTATTATTATTATTATTATTATTATTGCATTTCCTTTGATTTCTGGTGTGTACACATTTCTTTCTGGGTCCCGCCCAGAGACTTAAGGTCAGATATGGCATCATGACATTTTCCACTGAGCAAGTAAAAAAAAACAAAAAAAACAACAAAAATAAAAACAAAACATATTTTATATAGACAAAGCCCTTCGTGAGAACATTTTTTTTGTATTTCTTCTTATTCTTCTTCTTCTTCTATTTCTTCTTCTTCCTCTTCTTCTTCTTCTTCTTTTTCTTCTTCTTCTTCTTCTTATTATTATTATTATTATTATTATTATTATTATTATTGTGATATGTCTTTGCTTTTGTACGGGTTGCCCCAATTAGATACTTCAAGAGTCAACATGACTTATTTTCTACTAAAAGACAAAAACAGGTGAGGTCTCATGCAATTAAAGAGAAACAAGCTCTAATTGTGGTCACTGCATGGAGGGAAATTTACGCAAAATATGACAATTGCCCATGAGTATGATTTTCTTGCATATCTTTATGGATACAAGGAAGGAATCTGATCCACATATTTGCTATCATTTACAAAGCCCCAAATAACAACAGTTAACGTTGCTGTCTTGAGATACCACTTTCTATCCCGAGGTCTTTGTATTTGCCTTGTTTCAAAATCTCCATTCTGCAACATCTATCAAAAGACAATATGATTTTTCACAATTCTGTTTAGTCGATTAACTCTACTTCTCCTTCTTCATCTGGCCATTGCAGATGGAACCCGCCATACCATATTAATCAATTTTCTAAATCTACCAAAACATTAATCCACGAACTTGAAAGGATGACAACAAAAACTAATCTACATGATATTTAAGCAAACCTGTTTGAATATATATATATATATATATATATATATATATATATATATATATATATATATGCATGTATATGTATATATATATACAGGGTGTCCATAAAGTTCGTGTGCACTTTTAAAAAGTTATAAACTTTATTTCTATTTGCGATAGAAATAATCTGTAAAAATGTTACAAAGTTTAATGTACCTAGTTTTAAGTATAGCTAAAATAACTAATGCGATTTCAGGCATTACTGTAGATCAGTTGGCAAATGTTTTCCATGTGGAAACTTAAATAAAATTTCAATAAAAAATTAAAAAATATAAATTTACTTCTTTCTAATTCTTTTTACAAATTATTTCTACCGTAAATACAAATAAAGTTATGAATTTTTTAAGTGCACACGAACTTTATGGACACCATATATATATATATAAAGTCTGTCATTTAGCTAATTAATGTTACCGTCAGCATCCCGACTCCAGAGTATACAGACCCTCTAGATATCTGCCTACTCGTTTACTGAGAACACCCGTCTTTTGTGTCGTCTTGTTAATCGCTGGTACAGACGCCTGCTCAGGTCAGTGCGCTGAAAGACTTGGGATTTTTGACATGGCACTGAAGGGTTTTGACTCTTTCGTCTACCCAATTTCACTTATAAGTTTTTGTCCATCTGTGCTGTGGTTGTCGGGCACTTCCAAAAGGTGCAATATCCTCCCCCAGCCCATAACATCAAGAGCCCCTTATTGGCTGGCGAATCAACTAGATTCGCACCCGGGTCACATGTTATTGTCGCAAAGCGTTCAACAAACTTTTAACGTCTTTTTTCTTATACGATTTTTAATTTCGAAAATTTTTTAAATTACACCAAAAAATAATAAATATAAAAAAAGAAAAGACATTTTGAAATATTAAAATATATTAAACAAATAGAGAAATATTGCAAAAACAATTGTAAATAATTATATGTATCCTGTTTAGAGGGGAAATGGAGGAGGAATTGGTGCACTGATCTGCTTCGTTGAGGATTTTTTACTTCCGATCTTGACTAGAATGACTGCAAAAACATCTCCCTCCCCAAATTTATAGACAAATCCTACAGATGCATGCTGGGATTTCTTCCTAGCCAATAAGATAGGTCACTTCTCGGTCACATCCAATATATTTCAGGCTTACGGCTACATCACGTTGAAACACCGGTTCCCGTACGATCACCGAATTTAAGCAATGTCGAGCCTGGGCAATACCTAGATGGGTGACCGCTTGGAAATACCAGATACTGTAAGTTTGGATGTGTGGGTGGTGTAATGACTAATGACTCGAAATTGTTAATCGGAGAGACGAGTTCCAGTTCTAGTTGGGTTCGTTAAATTCACTTATGCGCAAATAGCCTTGAGAAATCTATGAATCTTCTCCCACAGCTATGGGTTAAGCAGTAAGACTTGTATCGCTAAACCATTATTATTTCCCAAAATGAAAGAAAATTGTGCACATAATATTTAGATTTCGGCATTAAATAAACTTCATTGCAAAAATAACAAACCAAACTAAGCGATATATTTCTGTTTTTTCTTGCCTTTAAGTCAGAACGCTGCGATCACTTGTCTGTATCCCCTTTTATGTGTTAAAACCATTCTTAGTTTGTGAACCTGCTTGCCACATTACTGCTGTATTGCTTACTATTATCTTGCATATATATTATTTTATTAATATTATTTTTGCCCTGTTTTTTCCCTTTCCGTTTGTATTATTTTGTTTATACTTGTTCATTTCCAGTTTTCGACTTTTAAGCAGCGTAATAAAAATTTGTTTTAGTTTCTGCATTTTGAGATTAGTTTTGATCGTTTATTTAGCAGATTGTATTGGTCTGGGAAGGTAATTATAGCTGTTGTCTCTTCCAGACAGAGTTTGCAGTTTTTGGATTTCTTGTTGTAGGCTGATGCTCTTTTCCTTATTTCCCATGATATTTTGGGTGTGATTTGATTTTTGTTTTTAATCTCCCATATTTTTAGAAAGCATCGTTCTATTTGCATATTTCCTATTTAAATAGTATATATATATATATATATATATATATATATATATATATATATATATATATATATATATATATATTACATGAATCATTCATACAAAAAGTAGATTAGTAAACTTAATGATATAAAATGGCAAATACATCTTCGCAAACAAAATTTTTAAAGTGGCATTAAACTACGAATCATTTGATATATATATATATATATATATATATATATATATATATATATATAAATTGAACTGCACCACATATTTGATTTAAAAGAACTGATCCGACGTGCAAATTTTCGGAATAACAGCTGATATATTACTCTGTTTATTGAACAATTTAGTTCATGACACATTGACTAAAAAACTCACAGAAAAAAAAAGAAAAATTCTCAAATTACCATATTAGTAAAAAGCCCACTCTGTTAAATTTTCAAAAAAATTCAACCTTAGCGTTGCGACTGCACGCTCCAAACGTTTTTATCCGTTAACAATAACACATTTCTAAAAAAAAACATTTCGATTCGCATTTAATTTTCCATGTCCCGCTACTACCTGGATTTACTAAAAACAAATTAATTTCCATGCCTGAGGATGGCTGTATGTAGAGCCGAAAGTACTAGCAGATTAAAAAAAGACCTTATACAGCTTGTAGTTATTAAAACCAAGGATCATAACATTCATCGAGTGATTCGTAGGTTAATGCACCTTTAAAATTTTGTTTGCGAAGAGTTTTCGCCATTTTATATCATTAACTTTACTAATCTACTTTTTGTATGAATGATTCATGTAATATATATGTATATACATACATGCACACACACACACACACACACACACACACACACATACATACATATATATATATATATATATATATATATATATATATATATATATATATACGGTTCATTAAATAACATAGACAAGTGTTGTCTATATATTTTATGTAAATTCTTTTCATATCGTCTGATAAGCTTAATAACATTATCATTAAACGAAGAAAGAAAATCACAATATGGATACATATTAGTTAATCCAATCTAAGCTTTCGGCTTGCATTAATTAATTATTAAGAATCGAGTCAGCATCAAAATTTTCATTTTTTTTCCAGATTATATATATATATATATATATATATATATATATATATATATATATATATATGTTATGACTGCAGTCCATGTGGTATTACTTGGTGAATTACGAGACTCATTCCTAAAAAGGTTATATATATATATATATATATATATATATATATATATATATATATATATATAGATAGATAGACAGAGAGAGAGAGAGAATGAGAGAGAGAGAGAGACAACATACACACACACATATAGATAAATAGATAGATAGATAGATAGATAAATAATATTAGTGGTCAATATACATATATATATATATATAGATAGATAGATAGATAGGTAGATAGATAGATAGATAGATAGATAGATAGATAGATAGATAGATAGATAATATTAGTGGTCAATATATATATATATATATAGATAGATAATATTAGTGGTCAATATATATATATATATATATATAGAGAGAGAGAGAGAGAGAGAGAAAGGAAGAGAGAGAGAACATACACACACACACACACATATATATATATATATAGATAGATAATATAAGTGGTCAATATATATATATATATATATATATATAGAGAGAGAGAGAGAGAGAGAGAGAATATTAGTGGTCAATATATATATATATATATACACACACACACACACACACACACACACACACACACACACACACACACACATACACACATATATATATATATATATATATATAAAAATTCCCAAGAGGATAGAATACAGGTAGAACTCAATGTCCTGGACAGAGTAGGAATATCTCTAGAGCTTTCATACATTTCCCACTCCCAAAATTTTATTTTTTATACCCGCAATTATATTTTCCGATTTCTTTTAGAATTTGTAGGTCTGATGAATTGGATCGTGATTACGATTCCATTGTAATAAATTATAACCATGGAATATTAGTGTTTGAGCCTTTTTTATTTTTTATATATATATATATATATATATATATATATATATATGAAGAAATATATGAAGAAATATAGTCTTAAAATGTGCTATATTTATTCGCTATATTTATGGGATAAAGTGCTCAATATCAGGCCTGACGAATACAACTAGCATGAAATAGACTGTCGCCTCTAAGTGTTGACTTCTATGTTCACTTATATATATATATATATATATATATATATATATATATATATATATTATACTAGCTTAAAGGTCGCCCTATTTAGCGGCATTATGCTAGCTGCTGCTGATGGATCTTGCTTCGGCCTTCATCACAATAGGTAGAAAAGAGTAGATGTGATAGGAAACAATAAACTACAGAAGAACTCAAAATTGATCGCTGCATTTAAGTATTGCATTAATATTTAAGCTTACCCTTTAAAAATTCAACGATAATTCTTCTGCCGCCACTTAATTTAAAGACGATTTGATGTACGTAGGTCCTTACTTTCCGTACAAACAATTATTTTTAATTCATGTGTGACGTGCGCTATATTTCGGAATTAATTTCGATTATTCCTAAATTTATTTCCAAGTTCTAAAAAGTGTTATCGTATAAAAAAAACATTCGTCGCAAAAAATTACGTAAAAAAATCGTCGAAAACAGTCGCAGTAATGAAAACTTGGGGATCCACAATTTTATGTTTGAGGGTCCAGATCCGGACCGGAATGTTTTTAATTTGCTCACGGAATTGGCCTGATTCAAAAATGATATTGATATGTTGCGCTACGGCCTCTAGGTATTAAGTTGAAAACAATTGCAATTTTATTTTCAAACACTTTTATTTGAAAACAGCAATTTTTGCATTTGAACATGAACTACTGACAGTTAAGGAGTTGTGTCCCTTTAATTATTTTTATCAGCCAAGATGGCAGAACCGAAAACAATAGCAGTAATGAAAACTTGAGAATCTAAAATTTCACGATTGTGGGTCCGGATCCGAAATGCTTTTAATTTGCTCACAGAGAAGTAACCGATCATGTCTCCGGCATCTTTAGCAATGGATCGAATATACTAGTTCCGCCTGAGCTCTGGTGTGATATTAAGTCTCAACGGGCATTCCAGGCAAGGAGCCACAATGATAGAGAAGCCATTCATTGTGACAGACGAACATTCAGGGTCTGCTCGGTGATTATGCAACGTATTAGCCAGTTTTTCTCCACTGAGTTGTTTGCGCTAGTTTAGAGGAGAAATCAACTGCCACGCACTGGTTATCTAGAATTTTGGAAGTGCACCTGTGTACAGATAAATAGATAATGAACAGGCTGAGATAGATAGATAGATAGATAGATAGATAGATAGATAGATAGATAGATAGATAGATATGAAAAGACTGAGATGATGAGATAGATATGATGAGATAGATAGATAGATAGATAGATAGATAGATAGATAGATAGATAGATAGATAGATAGATAGATAGATATGAACATATTTTGATCAATACGGACAGATTTAGATAGATAGATAGATAGATAGATAGATAGATAGATAGATAGATAGATAGATAGATAGATAGATCGTAGGAGGGCCTGTGGAAGGCCAAGTTAGCTCCGCCCAATCTGTTCGAATCACACCTTAGAGAGGCGATACCGGATCACACCTTCCTAGTGTCTGTTGCCAATGCGATGCCAGAATCGATTCTTCCGACTACTGACTCTTTTACCACCCCATGTCTCGCCTTCTTCTTCTTCTTCTTCTTCTTCGATCTGCCCTTGGCGACGCATTCGCCTTGGCTGGTTCCAGAACATAGCCAGTACCGCGACGTTGGCCAAACCAGCCTGTCACTGTTCACACGTCAAATAAAATAATCAAATTACACACAGCAATCTCTTCAACAATTTTTCTTCTTCTTCTTCTTCTTCTTCTTCTTCTTCTTCTTCTTCTTCTTATTATTATTATTATTATTATTATTATTATTATTATTATTATTATTATTATTATTATTATTATCTTTTGTTTTCTGTTTTATACAATGCCTTACCGGGTCATTATATTACGTGAGGCCTCGGGTAAGTTAAGGTAGCTAAACATATGCATTTTGTTTGCACAAATTCTGATGTTAAGTGCTACTTAACATGTACAGTGTTTATGGTTTTTTTTGGGGGGGTCATATTGGCTGAATGTTAAATCACGCAGAAAACATACATTTTTTTGATCACCGTAGTTAAGCAGTATCTATCCCGGTCAGTACTTATATGAGGGACTGTTTCGGAACACCGTGTACTGTAAGCAACCTCCTATAATCCAAAATATGTTTTGGTTTTAAATAACCCATCACGGGATGATAATCCGTAAAACAATTATTAATATTATTAGCAGTAGTAGTAGTAGCTGTCATAGTAGGATTAGATGTAGTAGTAGTAGTCATAATATTTTCTTTAAAATCATTTGCGGGATCCTTATTCGAGACCTAAGTTAAGGGTAAATTTAAGATGTTATTATTGTCTTTGCATTGATGAGACTCTGCTGAGTAGATGTACAGTGTTTACACAAGGCAGTGGTTTGAATTTTTTATAAACAGGGGCTACCCTGTACTTTTAAACGTTCTTATCTATACTTTTCTTGGCCGTGCCGAGTGCTCAAATTATTATAGGTATAACAGTAGCTTTGAGGTACCATTTTAAGACCTTACATATTTTTATTTTTCCATGTTCTTTAATGGATGGCCTATTATTATTATTATTATTATTATTATTATTATTATTATTATTATTATAATGGCTTCAGGAGATTTCCGACTGATCAAATTGTAAAAGAAAAAAGATTATTATTATTATTATTATTATTATTATTATTATTATTATTATTATTATTATTATTTCCTTTGATTTCTGGTGTATACTCATTTCCTTCCGGGTCCCAACCAGAGACCAAAGGTCAGAAATGGCATCAGAAGATTTCCCACTGATCATTTTTGTAAAAGAAAAAAGATTAATATTTTTATTATTATTATTATTATTATTATTATTATTATTATTATTATTATTATTATTTCCTTTGATTTCTGGTGTATACTCATTTCCTTCCGGGTCCCAACCAGAGACCAAAGGTCAGAAATGGCATCAGGAGATTTCCCACTGATCATTTTTGTAAAAGAAAAATGATTAATATTTTTATTATTATTATTATTATTATTATTATTATTATTATTATTATTATTATTATTATTTCCTTTGATTTCTGGTGTATACTCATTTCCTTCCGGATCCCAACCAGAGACCAAAGGTCAGAAATTACTATTATTATTATTATTAACACTTAAGAGAAAACGGGATTTAAGAAAAAGAAAAGGCAAAAAAACTCTATTGGAAAATATTAAACAATATTTCGCCAGTATGTCTGTCTCCTTCAAGTTATATTTAAAATAAATATTCAAGTATAAAAATATATAATATATACAAAATAATAAGTCTTTGTGCAAAATTTCATTGTCTTGTAATGAAAAAACGGCTGTACTGGTAATCAACGCGCCAAAACGAATGAAACTCCACCAGCGTGAAGACATGAAACTAAAACGTGCTTAATATGATGGTGATCTTGGTCATCTTGGAATTTTCAGTTAGTTGATTAGTTACTAAGAAAAATTAATCAAGCAGCTTAGTATAAATCTCCTGTCATTCTGTTCATACCTCCGGACCGGGAAGTTAGTAATTTGCATATGTAACCATCTTCATACGCTTTTATAGATTTATATATCTATACTTCAAAAAGATGTTTTAAATATTACTTGATGAAGACAGACTTAATGTCGTAATATTGTTGAACATTGTCAAACACTGTATCTTTTCTTTTTCTTAACTCGTGCTCTTAAGTGTTGAAAATATTGGAAGTCTTCCAATGTACGTATATAAACATTATATACATTACGTGTTTATGATTGACGTAAGACTTTATATATGTTGCCAAGGTTGTCATAGCCAGGGGGCTGAAAGCTGGGACAAGCTCCCACTGTCTATAAAATGCTCCCTTGGCATGCGTCTCAAGTAGCCTCTAACAGCTAAATCCAGCTCCAAGACAAAGAATGGGCGAAAGCGGACATCTGGCGCCTCATAACCAGCTCCTTTGGTTAGATAGAACACAACAGCTGCGGAAAGCGGTCCATCTAGGGAAAGGAAAACCTTGATTTTAAATCTCCATTGCATTGGCGTCATGTTCAAACACAGAAAAGGCTATGGAAGTAAACCTAGACAGAAAACCCAAAGTGGATCCCCGATGGCTTTAGGGTTAGCGTTAGGGTTTACTGTCAACACTGACAATTTTCGGCAACGCCTGCAGCCAAGCCACCCCAAATATAATGCCCTTTATTCCTTTGGGTCTTGTCGGTTCGACGGTGAGAGGAGTCATGTCGTCTCGGTAGACGTCACTCCAGTCTCAGCACCAAAGACTGAATTTTGACCAAACAAGGGAACTACCTTTATCTCGTGGGATTAAATAAGATTTAATAAGATTTAATATTAGTAGACAGATATATTTTTTCTATAGTCCTGTTCACACCCTCCTCCAGTCTTTGGAACAGTAGTAGAGATTTATCCCTTGTTTCCTGTTTAGGGTTGGGTTTCCGGTTCCTTCTAAAGTCTACTTCCACTCCATACCTCTGACGTCTTCGTCTGGACTCTAAAATTGTATTTACTTTTTTTAGCACTAGGAGTAGATAGGTTCGCTTGTCGTCCGGTTCATGCACCTCCCCGATCTTTTCATCAGGAGTAGAATCCCTTGTTTCGGATTGGGTTTCCTGTTCCTTCTAAGGTCTTCTCATTCTCTTCCATTCCCGGTAGCCCTGTGCGTCTTAGTGGCATTATCGCCTTGCTCGAAGTGAATTGATTTAAATAAAAAAAACAGATGCCTACTTAATTGTTATTCCTTCATTTTTTTATTAGACAAAAATACGCACATCTTTTTATATTTCAGACCGTGCATATCAGTATATTTTGTTAATGTGCATATCAGTATATTTTGTTAATCATTCCTAGTGCTCCTAAAACTACTGGAATAACAGTAACAGTAAAGGTAATATTATCCGTTTTCACATAAGGAAACATTCGGCATTCATTACTACTTTCGATTGGTGTTTATAAAATCTTTCCATTAGAATCTTTCCACGAAAATGGTTTTTCAAGTCCAGTAGCTGTTATCGCTCTTTCCAGTATTGATGGAGGTTTCCTTCCTAACCTTTTGTTTGAAGTAGTGTGGAATGTCAACATCTTGTTTATGTCAATATTTTCTCTTTCCATTGAAAGTTATAAAATCTCTCTCTTATAAAACACTTTTTAGGAAAACAGATTTCGCAAGTCCAGTAGCTGTTATCGCTCTTTCCAGTATTGATGGAGGTTTCCTTCCTAACCTTTTGTTTGAAGTAGTGTGGAATATCAGCATCTTGATTATGTCATCATTTTCTCTTCGAATGATATGTTCTATCCATTTCAATTGTTGCTGCTGTTGAAAGTCCTCAGGAGATATGGTTTCTGTTCTTTGGGATTCTGTAGCGCCAAAGCACAAGTTTCGAAGAAGAATGGTTCTCTCTAAGACCTACAGGTTTCATTCGCTTGAAGCCATTTTAACCACTGACTTCAGAAAGCGGTCGTATACAGCTGGCAGTCGAGATCAATGGTTCTCAACCATTCTTTTACCCATGGACCACTTTTACTTTTAATTACTTTCTTTGGACCTCCATAACAATTCGATAAAAAAAATACATTTTATTTTTTACTAATAGATAAATTTAGGAATTTTATTATAGAAATAGTAAATATATATGCTTTATTTTGAAGTAAAACTAATTTAATGAAAATAAACTTGTATTAACAACTAAATTCTATGGAACATTTATGTACACTAGTACATATATAGGCCCACAGAGTGGATGATTTTGGCGAAAATTGTCGGTGCTGCTGAAGAGGTTAATACTGTTAATCCTTCCTTTATACATAATCTTTATATAATTTATATATTAAATTAATTTTAATATTTTATTTTTTATTGATTAATTTATATTTTTTATTGATTAATTTATTTTATATTCATTAATTTATTTTAATATATTAATATTTTATTTTATTAATATTCAAAATTAATATTATTATTTATTATTATTAATGTATTAAATTAATTTATGTAGCAAATTATTAGCTTTATAATAATTTTCCTTTATATATCTATGTATCTTCATGTACAGGGTGACCCCAAAAAAACGGGAACGTTTTAACAATCCAATAAAACAAAGAGTGATGGAAGAAAAATATTTAATTCATAGTAATTGAAACCTTAAAACATGCCATTTAAGAAACAATGATGGAATTTTCATTTTTTAAAATTACATCCTGTAGATGGCGTCCTCCTGTACGAATGCATTCTTGAAATCTGCTGTTGAGATTCCTCATTGACTGCTGCAACATCTCAGCTGGGATACTGTGAATTTCATTCTTGTAACTAAAATGGCGAAATGTTTACTTGCTCAAGGTCACTGTCTCGCAGTGTTGCCACTTGCTCATGGTCAAAAAAGGCATTTTATGGCCTTGCGGCAGGTCGTTAAGTGTCGAGAGGATTCTGTTTCATTATTATCTGTCTATTAATCTCTTTATTTATTTGTTTATTCGAATGGCTATTTTCTTTTACAAACGTGTTGAAATGGATTACAATTTGTTTTTTGACGACTCCACAAAGGGTTTTTCTATTTAATGATTGGGCTGAGCTTTTAAGGCTTTTATTAAACTATAGAATTTATTTGTTTATATGTTGTTGGTTTTTTGGGTTTTTTTTAATTATTTAACGCGAAAATTTGTTGATGTCGACAAAAAACCGTTAACTCCTGTCTATGGTTTAATAACTTATCATTATTTAGAAACTTAATGATGTGTAGTTTTTCATGTAGGCATAAAGGGCATGGGTCGTCCCAGGTTTTACAAGTTCTTGTTCTATTTATTATTTTCCATTTTACTTTCGGTGTTTTATTCGTTTCTTTTAAATGCCAGTAGTATTATGTAGCGAAGGAATCATATTTTTTAACAAATATATTATAATATAAGCTCTACTTTACCATACTAAGGAACTCCGGATTATTTACCTAACGTGTTCTTTCCTATTTTTCTGCATACCTGCACATATATATATATATATATATATATATATATATATATATATATATATATATATATATATATATATATATATAATCCTTCTTTATATATCTTACTCAGTTTTTTATTTAAGTTTTACAATCAAAACAGCCGGTAGTAAAAGGTACGCCAACTTACATCGCTTGATTTCGTTTTCTGCTAGTTTTAGATGGAGAGACAGAAATGTGATTCTAAAGAAGTATGATGGGAATTCCATGGACCGAACATGTGAGCAACAATGAAGTTTTAAAGAAAAAGTAAACACATAATTACCAGAAAGAGCTGGCTGAAATAGAAAATAGAAAGAGGGCTTGGAAAATCTGATACTCGCAGGACAGATTGAAGGCAAGAGGGACAGAGGAAAACAACGCCTAACCCACCTAGCGACCTTGAGTAAATGGATGGCGGAACAAGTTTTAGGAAAGCTAAAAAAAAAAAAGATTTTAAGAGCTGCAAAGGACAGGAAATTGTGGAGAGCCATGATCGCCAATGTCCTGAAGGGACACCGCACACAGGAGAAAGAAGATGATTATATTGATAAGATAGCATTTTTTTTAAGCCAAAACATATTTTGGATTTTAAGAAAACCTTTTTTTACGAGTGAATATTACATTAATAATTTTTTGAGAATTATTTTCCCAGATACAAGAGCTACTATTTAACCCATAGCAGGGGTAGTGTGATTCACACCTTTCCCAAGGGTATTTGCGTGTAAGCAAATATAAGGAATATATATATTGGAATTTAAACTTAGCTTTCTGATTTTTCATTCCGAGTCGCTATTCATTACACCACCCGCACATGCACGCTTAAATAAAAAATAAAAAAAATAAAAAATAAAATAAAAATAATAACAAAAATTAAAAAAATTAAAAATAAATTAAAAAATTAAAAAAATACTGAGAATGGGAAAACAATACGAAAAAATGAAAATACTTAAAAAACGCCAAATAATTATGGAAAGAACTCCCAAGCTGAGAGCTGTTGAAACCAGCTCAAATAACCCTGTGTGTATATGTAATGAAAGGCAGCAGCTTTCGAACGTAGCTGCTTCAGCTTATCGTCTCTTTTACTTCTTTATCTGCGTTCTCCACCCCAAGTCCCTTTTTCCTGCTCTTATATATTTTGTGAACGTTCTAAGATAAAAGTCCGTACAACCGTCTGATCGAGGTTATTCATGGGATTTGGAGAGAAAAAATATGAAAGTTACTAATCTAGATTTTAAAAGATAATTTTTGAAAAAAAAAAAAAAAAACCTATATCTCTGTCATAAAATTAGACATTAAGTTTTAATAAATACTAGTAATGATACCCGACGTCGTTCGGGTCAAGTCTCACTTTTATTTTCTCTTGCACTATACAGTCGTTTTTCTGCTTGAAAGATATAAGTATGCCTTAAAATGGTCGTAGGGAAATTATCGTAATTAAATCAGCGGGTCACGTTTAAACAGATTGCCAGTCCATTATTTCATGTATATTATAATATTTTTTTATATGTAATATCTGTAACATTTTTAAAATATACTGTTAAAAATATCGATATTACTTACTTGTATCTGAACTGTTACGTAATATCAGTCTTCCTATATGATAGAAGAGACTTGAGGCAACAGAAACAAAAAATAACTAAATAAAATACACGTAAAAATTCAGTTTAATTGTTATAAATGACGTCAACTTGTGTGAATTGAAATTGAATCCAGCAAATGTGGAAACTTCGGAGTTAGCAAAAAACGAAAATCCTTGAAAACAAATCGAAAATATTCGAAAGTATTGGAGAAATAAACAACAAAAATGAACTTTGGTAAATTTACCGATTATATAAAACAACTAATTCCTAAATTCGAAAGGAGTTAATAAAAAAAACACAATAGACAGCACTTTTTTGATAACAAGTGCTATCGAGACTTTATTCAACCAAAATGTTTGAAAGGATTCTTGCTGCCTAAATACACTTTATAGATAGATAGATAGATAGATAGATAGATAGATAGATAGACAGACAGAGTGACATATAGATAGATAGATAGATAGATAGATAGATAGATAGATAGATAGATAGATAATATTAGTGGTCAATATATATATATATATTTGTGTATTTAGGCAGCAATCCTTCTTTCAAGCACATTTAATTAAAAACGACTGACAAGGTGCTTTTATTTAGTTTTTTATATAATTTCTCGTGCGATCTAATAAAGTTTTTCTTTTCAGAGGAAAATTATATAAAAACTGTCCGAATGTTCTTTTTATCCGAGCGCTTTCGGCTATACATTTAGCCATTTTCAAGGATTATATTTCAACTGTTAGAATTAGAAATAGTTTGTTATGTGTATGTTTTATAAAGTGAATCATTTTTTTTTGGTTTCAAAACACGGTCAAGTGTTTTCGATGTAATATTCTAATATATATATATATATATATATATATATATATAAATTCCCAAGAGGACAGAATCCAGGTAGAACTCAATGTCTAGGACAGAGTAAGAATATAATCTAAAAGTCTCAAACACTAATATTCCATGGTTATAATTTATTACATTGGAATCGTAATCACGATCCAATTCATCAGACCTTCAAATTCATATATATATATATATATATATATATATATATATATATATATATATATATTAGAATATTACATCGAAAACATGTAAAAATCGCTAAACAATTGCAGTTGTGTTTCTTTGTTTCGTACTAAAACCTTTATAAAACTTAACTTAAAATAGTACTTAAACTTTTATAAATTATTTTTCCTTAATATTTGCAAGTGTCAAGTCCAATTTGCATGATTAATCAAGTAATTTTTTGAATACCTCTGTCAAGTACTAAAAGGACTTTCTGGTTTTAGTCATATTTTTGTGAATTGCATATCTAAAACCTAATCGAAACCTATTTTTGAAGATTTGAACTTTTGAAACGTACAATTTCATTTTTAATATTGGCCTTTAAATTCTATTTTTCAAAATGAAACATTTTTTTTTTCATTTTTATTTATCCTATAAAAATAAATATACTTTATAACAAGAAAATGAAGAATGGAATTATATTTTAAAAGGGATGTTTTGAAAATCCCCGGGTTGCTAATGTTATGACACTAGCCCTCAACTAAAACATTAAATTCATCCATATCTTTGGGATGATGCGAAATGTGGTTGGGGTGCGTTAATTTCATTTCCGATGCGACGAACAGAGTTTCCGGTTTTTAGTCAGAATCTTTATACGAATTACAAGCAGTGTTTTCTGCAAATAAAATGCAACCTATCTTTGCATATTTTGAAAGTTTTTAAAATGCCTTTTTCATTTTTTGTACTGGCCTTTTAAGTCAAATTTTAGAAATAAAACATTTGTTTTCATTTCTATTTATCTTATAAACAAAATAGGAATGATGGATAGCGGCTCGGATTGAGAAATCGGAGAGCCGAGTTCGAATTCCAGATCGTATCCCTTACATTCACTTACGTGTTAATACCCTGGGGAAACGTATGAATCCTCTTCTTCTGACTCGTTCCTTCCAACATTTTCTGTCAGATATAACCGTCATCATGTTCTCCAGATGTCAACTACAGTAATCAACAAGTTGATCAATGTTCTCCAGACTCGTTCCTTCAAAAAATCTCTGTCAAACATAACCGTCGTGAAGTCCTCCAGATGTCAACCACAGTCATCAACAAGTTGATCAATGTTCTCCTGACTCGGTCCTTCCAACCATATCTGTCAGACATAACCATCGTCAAGTCCTCCAGATGTCAACCACAGTCATCAACAAGTTGATCAATGTTCTCCTGATACGTTCCTTCAAACCACCTCTGTCAGACATAATAGTCGTCCAGTCCTCCAGATGTCAACCACAGTCATCAACAAGTTGATCAATGTTCTCCTGATTCGTTCCTTCCAACCATCTCTGTCAGACATAATAGACGTCAAGTCCTCCAGATGTCAAACACAGTCATCAACAAGTTGATCAATGTTCTCCTGATTCGTTCCTTCCAACCATTTCTGTCAGACATAACCGGCGTCAAGTTCTCCAGATGTCAACCACAGACATCAACAAGTTGATCAATGTTCTCCTGACTCGTTCCTTCCAACAATCTCTGTAAGACATAACCATCGTCAAGTCCTCCAGATGTCAACCACAGTCATCAACAAGTTGATCAATGTTCTCGTGATTCGTTCCTTCCAACCATCTCTGTCAGACATAATAGTCGTCAAGTCCTCCAGATGTCAACCACAGTCATCAACAAGTTGATCAATGTTCTCCTGACTCGTTCCTTCCAACCATCTCGGTCAGACATAACCATCGTCAAGTCCTCCAGATATCAACCACAGTCATCAACAAGTTGATCAATGTTCTGCTGATTCGTTCCTTCAAACCACCCCTTTCAGACATAATAGTCGTCAAGTCCCCCAGATGTCAAACACAGTCATCAACAAGTTGACCAATGTTCTCCTGATTCGTTCCTTCAAACAATCTCTGTCAGACATAATAGTCGTCAAGTCCTCCAGAAGTCAAACACAGTCATCAACAAGTTGATCAATGTTCTCCTGATTCGTTACTACGAGACATCTCTGTCAGACATAACCCTCGTCAAGTCCTCCAGATGTCAACCACAGTCATCAACAAGTTGATCAATGTTCTCCTGACTCGTTCCTTCCAACCATCTCTGTCAGACATAACCATCGTCAAGTCCTCCAGATGTCAACCACAGTCATCAACAAGTTGAGCAATGTTCTCCTGATTCGTTCCTTCCAACCATCTCTGTCAGACATAATAGTCGTCAAGTCCTCCAGATGTCAACCACAGTCATCAACAAGTTGACCAATGTTCTCCTGATTCGTTCCTTCCAACCATTTCTGTCAGACATAACCGTCGTGAAGTCCTCCAGATGTCAACCACAGTCATCAACAAGTTGATCAATGTTCTCCTGACTCGGTCCTTCCAACAATCTCTGTCAGACATAACCATCGTCAAGTCCTCCAGATGTCAACCACAGTCATCAACAAGTTGATCAATGTTCTCCTGATACGTTCCTTCAAACCACCTCTGTCAGACATAATAGTCGTCAAGTCCTCCAGATGTCAAACACAGTCATCAACAAGTTGATCAATGTTCTCCTGACTCGTTCCTTCCAACCATCTCTGTCAGACATAAACATCGTCAAGTCCTCCAGATGTCAACCAGTCATCAACAAGTTGATCAATGTTCTCCTGATTCGTTCCTTCCAACCATATCTGTCAGACATAATAGTCGTCAAGTCCACCAGATGTCAAACACAGTCATCAACAATTTGATCAATGTTCTCCTGACTCGTTCCTTCCAAACATCTCTATCAGACATAACCATCGTCAAGTCCTCCAGATGTCAACCACAGTCATCAACAAGTTGATCAATGTTCTATTGATTCGTTCCTTCCAACCATTTCTGTAAGACATAACCGTCGTCGAGCCCTCCAGATGTCAGCCACTGTCATCAAAAAGTTGATCAATGTTCTCCTGACTCGTTCCTTCCTACCATCTCTGTCAGACATAACCGTCGTCAAGTCCTCCAGATGTCAACCACAGTCATCAACAAGTTGATCAATGTTCTCCTGACTCGTTCCTTACAACCATCTCTGTCAGACATAACCGTCGTCAAGTCCTCCAGATGTCAACCACAGTCCTCAACAAGTTGATCAATGTTCTCCTGACTCGTTGCTTCCAAACATGTCTGTCAGACATAACCGTCGTCAAGTCCTCAAGATGTCAACCACACTCATCAACAAGTTGATCAATGTTCTCCTGACTCGTTCCTTCCAACCTTCATTGTCAAACGTCGCTGTCGGCAGTTTCTCCTGTTCGGATCCAGAGTCATCTACAAGTTGATCAATGTTCTCCTGACTCGTTCCTTCCAAAAATTTCTGTCAGATATAACCGTCGTCAAGTCCTCCAGAAGACAAACACAATCATCAACAAGTTGATCAATATTCTCCTGACTCGTCTCTTCCAACAATTTCTGTCAGACATAACCGTCGTCAAGCCCTCCAGACATCAACTACAGTCATCAACAAGTTGATCAATGTTCTCCTGACTCGTTCCTTCCAAACAACTCTGTCAGACATAACCATCGTCAAGTCCTCCAGATGTCCACTACAGTCATCAACAAGTTGATCAATGTTCTCCTGACTCGTTCCTTCCAACCATATCTGTCAGACATAATAGTCGTCAAGTCCTCCAGATATCAACCACAGTCATCAACATATTGATCAATGTTCTCCTGACTCGTTCCTTCCAACCATCTCTCTCAGACATAACCATCGTCAAGTCCTCCAGATGTCAACCACAGTCATCAACAAGTTGATCAATGTACTCCTGATTCGTTCCTTCCAACCATCTCTGTCAGACATAATAGTCGTCAAGTCCTCCAGATGTCAAAAACAGTCATCTACAAGTTGATCAATGTTCTCCTGATTACTTCCTTCAAACCACATCTGTCAGACATAATAGTCGTCAAGTCCTCCAGATGTCAAACACTGTCATCAAAAAGTTGATCAATGTTCTCCTGATTCGTTCCTTCCAACCATCTCTGTCAGACATAATAGTCGTCAAGTCCTCCAGAAGTCAAACACAGTCATCAACAAGTTGATCAATGTTCTCCTGATTCGTTACTTCCAGCCATCTCTGTCAGACAATA
The DNA here is from genome assembly GCA_964036315.1 of Acanthosepion esculentum. NCBI lineage: Eukaryota > Metazoa > Mollusca > Cephalopoda > Sepiida > Sepiidae > Acanthosepion > Acanthosepion esculentum. The sequence goes on along the minus strand of OZ038490.1, from coordinate 14,236,025 downwards.
CCGTCGTCAAGTACTCCAGATTTCAACCACAGTCATCAACAAGTTGATCAATGTTCTCCTGACTCGTTCCTTCCAACCATCTCTATCAGACATAACCATCGTCAAGTCCTCCAGATGTCAACCACATTCATCAACATGTTGATCAATGTTCTCCTGATTCGTTCCTTCCAACCATCTCTGTCAGACATAATAGTCGTTAAGTCCTCCAGATGTCAAACACAGTCATCAACAAGTTGATCAATGTTCTCCTGATTCGTTCCTTCCAACCATCTCTGTCAGACATAAACATCGTCAAGTCCTCCAGATGTCAACCACAGTCATCAACAAGTTGATCAATGTTCTCCTGATTCGTTCCTACCAATCATCTCTCTCAGACATAATAGTCGTCAAGTCCTCCAGAATTCAAACACAGTCATCAACAAGTTGATCAATGTTCTCCTGATTCGTTCCTTCCAAGCATCTCTGTCAGACATAACCGTTGTCAAGTTCTCCAGATGTCAACCACAGTCATCAACAAGTTCATCAATGTTCTCCTGACTCTTTCCTTCCAACAATCACTGTCAGACATAACCATCGTCAAGTCCTCCAGATGTCCACCACAGTCATCAACAAGTTGATCAATGTTCTCCTGATTCGTTCCTTCCAACCATCTCTGTCAGACATAATAGTCGTCAAGTCCTCCAGATGTCAACCACAGTCATCAAAAGTTGATCAATGTTCTCCTGACACGTTCCTTCCAACCATCTCTGTCAGACATAACCATCGTCAAGTCTTCCAGATGTCAACCAGAGTCATCAACAAATTGATCAATGTTCTCCTGATTCGTTCCTTCCAACCATCTCTGTCAGACATAATAGTCGTCAAGTCCTCCATATGTCAAAAACAGTCATCAACAAGTTGATCAATGTTCTCCTGAGTCATTCCACCCAACCATCTCTGTCAGTCATAAACATCGTCGTCCTCCAGATGTCAACCACAGTCATCAACAAGTTGATCAATGTTCTCCTGATTCGTTCCATCCAAACATCTCTGTCAGACATAATAGTCGTCAAGTCCTCCAGATATCAACCACAGTCATCAACAAGTTGATCAATGTTCTCCTGATTCGTTCTTTCCAACCATCTCTGTCAGACATAATAGTCGTCAATCCTCCAGATAACAAATACATTCATCAACAAGTTGATCAATGTTCTCCTGACTCGTTCCTTCCAACGATCTCTGTAAGACATAACCATCGTCAAGTCCTCCAGATGTCAACCACAGTCATCAACAAGTTGATCAATGTTCTCCTGATTCGTTCCTACCAAACATGTGTCAGACATAATAGTCGTCAAGTCTTCCAGATGTCAACCACAGTCATCAAAAAGTTGATCAATGTTCTCCTGACTCGTTCCTTCCAAACATGTCTGTCAGACATAACCGTCGTCAAATCCGCCAGATGTCAACCACAGTCATCAAAAAGTTGATCAATGTTCTCCTGACTCGTTCCTTCCTACCATCTCTGTCAGACATAACCGTCGTCAAGTCCTCCAGATGTCAACCACAGTCATCAACAAGTTGATCAATGTTCTCCTGACTCGTTCCTTACAACCATCTCTGTCAGACATAACCGTCGTCAAGTCCTCCAGATGTCAACCACAGTCCTCAACAAGTTGATCAATGTTCTCCTGACTCGTTGCTTCCAAACATGTCTGTCAGACATAACCGTCGTCAAGTCCTCAAGATGTCAACCACACTCATCAACAAGTTGATCAATGTTCTCCTGACTCGTTCCTTCCAACCTTCATTGTCAAACGTCGCTGTCGGCAGTTTCTCCTGTTCGCATCCAGAGTCATCTACAAGTTGATCAATGTTCTCCTGACTCGTTCCTTCCAAAAATTTCTGTCAGATATAACCGTCGTCAAGTCCTCCAGAAGACAAACACAATCATCAACAAGTTGATCAATATTCTCCTGACTCGTCTCTTCCAACAATTTCTGTCAGACATAACCGTCGTCAAGCCCTCCAGACATCAACTACAGTCATCAACAAGTTGATCAATGTTCTCCTGACTCGTTCCTTCCAAACAACTCTGTCAGACATAACCATCGTCAAGTCCTCCAGATGTCCACTACAGTCATCAACAAGTTGATCAATGTTCTCCTGACTCGTTCCTTCCAACCATATCTGTCAGACATAATAGTCGTCAAGTCCTCCAGATATCAACCACAGTCATCAACATATTGATCAATGTTCTCCTGACTCGTTCCTTCCAACCATCTCTCTCAGACATAACCATCGTCAAGTCCTCCAGATGTCAACCACAGTCATCAACAAGTTGATCAATGTACTCCTGATTCGTTCCTTCCAACCATCTCTGTCAGACATAATAGTCGTCAAGTCCTCCAGATGTCAAAAACAGTCATCTACAAGTTGATCAATGTTCTCCTGATTACTTCCTTCAAACCACATCTGTCAGACATAATAGTCGTCAAGTCCTCCAGATGTCAAACACTGTCATCAAAAAGTTGATCAATGTTCTCCTGATTCGTTCCTTCCAACCATCTCTGTCAGACATAATAGTCGTCAAGTCCTCCAGAAGTCAAACACAGTCATCAACAAGTTGATCAATGTTCTCCTGATTCGTTACTTCCAGCCATCTCTGTCAGACAATACCGTCGTCAAGTCCTCCAGATTTCAACCACAGTCATCAACAAGTTGATCAATGTTCTCCTGACTCGTTCCTTCCAACCATCTCTATCAGACATAACCATCGTCAAGTCCTCCAGATGTCAACCACATTCATCAACATGTTGATCAATGTTCTCCTGATTCGTTCCTTCCAACCATCTCTGTCAGACATAATAGTCGTTAAGTCCTCCAGATGTCAAACACGGTCATCAACAAGTTGATCAATGTTCTCCTGATTCGTTCCTTCCAACCATCTCTGTCAGACATAAACATCGTCAAGTCCTCCAGATGTCAACCACAGTCATCAACAAGTTGATCAATGTTCTCCTGATTCGTTCCTACCAATCATCTCTCTCAGACATAATAGTCGTCAAGTCCTCCAGAATTCAAACACAGTCATCAACAAGTTGATCAATGTTCTCCTGATTCGTTCCTTCCAAGCATCTCTGTCAGACATAACCGTTGTCAAGTTCTCCAGATGTCAACCACAGTCATCAACAAGTCCATCAATGTTCTCCTGACTCTTTCCTTCCAACAATCACTGTCAGACATAACCATCGTCAAGTCCTCCAGATGTCCACCACAGTCATCAACAAGTTGATCAATGTTCTCCTGATTCGTTCCTTCCAACCATCTCTGTCAGACATAATAGTCGTCAAGTCCTCCAGATGTCAACCACAGTCATCAAAAGTTGATCAATGTTCTCCTGACACGTTCCTTCCAACCATCTCTGTCAGACATAACCATCGTCAAGTCCTCCAGATGTCAACCAGAGTCATCAACAAATTGATCAATGTTCTCCTGATTCGTTCCTTCCAACCATCTCTGTCAGACATAATAGTCGTCAAGTCCTCCATATGTCAAAAACAGTCATCAACAAGTTGATCAATGTTCTCCTGAGTCATTCCACCCAACCATCTCTGTCAGTCATAAACATCGTCGTCCTCCAGATGTCAACCACAGTCATCAACAAGTTGATCAATGTTCTCCTGATTCGTTCCATCCAAACATCTCTGTCAGACATAATAGTCGTCAAGTCCTCCAGATATCAACTACAGTCATCAACAAGTTGATCAATGTTCTCCTGATTCGTTCCTTCCAACCATCTCTGTCAGACATAATAGTCGTCAATCCTCCAGATAACAAATACATTCATCAACAAGTTGATCAATGTTCTCCTGACTCGTTCCTTCCAACGATCTCTGTAAGACATAACCATCGTCAAGTCCTCCAGATGTCAACCACAGTCATCAACAAGTTGATCAATGTTCTCCTGATTCGTTCCTACCAAACATGTGTCAGACATAATAGTCGTCAAGTCTTCCAGATGTCAACCACAGTCATCAAAAAGTTGATCAATGTTCTCCTGACTCGTTCCTTCCAACCATGTCTGTCAGACATAACCGTCGTCAAATCCGCCAGATGTCAACCACAGTCATCAACAAGTTGATCAATGTTCTCCTGACTCGTTCCTTCCAACCTTCATTGTCAAACGTCGCTGTCGGCAGTTTCTCCTGTTCGCATCCAGAGTAATCTACAAGTTGATCAATGTTCTCCTGACTCGTTCATTCCAACAATTTCTGTCAGATATAACCGTGGTCAAGTCCTCCAGAAGACAAACACAATCATCAACAAGTTGATCAATATTCTCCTGACTCGTCCCTTCCAACAATTTCTGTCAGACATAACCGTCGTCAAGTCCTCCAGATGTCAAACACAGTCATCAACAAGTTGATCAATGTTCTCTTGACTCTTTCCTTCCAACCATCTCTGTCAGACATAACCGTCGTCATGTCCTCCAGATGTAAAGCACAGTCATCAACAAGTTGATCAATGTTCTCCTGACCCGTTCCATCCAACCATCTCTCTCAGACATAACCATCGTCAAGTCCTCCAGATGTCAACCACAGTCATCAACAAGTTGATCAATGTTCTCCTGATTCGTTCCTTCCAACCATTTCTGTCAGACATAACCGTCGTCAAGTCCACCAGATGTCAACCACAGTCATCAACAAGTTAATCAATATTCTCCTGATTACTTCCTTCCAACAATCTCTGTCAGACATAACCATCGTCAAGTCATCCAGATGTCAACCACAGTCATCAACAAGTTGATCAATGTTCTCCTGATTCGTTCCTTCCAACCATCTATGTCAGGCATAATAGTCGTCAAGTCCTCCAGATGTCAAACACAGTCATCAAAAATTTGATCACTGTTCTTTTGATTCGTTCCTTCCAACCATCTTTGTCAGACATAATAGTCGTCAAGTCCTCCAGATGTCAAACACAATCATCAACAAGTTGATCAATGTTCTCCTGATGCGTTCCTTCCAACCATCTCTGTCAGACATGACCGCCTTCAAGTCCTCCAGATGTCAACCACACTCATCAACAAGTTGATCAATGTTCTCCTGATTCGTTCCTTCCAACCATTTCTGTCAGACATAACCGTCGTCAAGTCCACCAGATGTCAACCACAGTCATCAACAAGTTGATCAATGTTCTCCTGACTCGTTCCTTACAACCATCTCTGTCAGACATAATAGTCGTCAATTCCTCCAGGTGTCAAAAACAGACATCATTAAGTTGATCAATGTTCTCCTGATTCGTTCCTTCCAACCATCTCAGTCAGACATAATAGTCGTCAATTCCTCCAGATGTCAAACACAGTCATCAACAAGTTGATCAATGTTCTCCTGACTCGTTCCTTACAACAATCTGTGTCAGACATAATCATCGTCAAGTCCTCCAGATGTCAACCACAGTCATCAATAAGTTGATCAATGTTCTCCTGATTCGTTACTTCCAACTATCTCTGTCAGACATAATAGTCGTCAAGTCCTCCAGATGTCAACCCGAAACATCAACAATTTTATCAATGTTTTCCTGATTCGTTCCATCACACCATCTTTGTCAGACGTAATAGTCGTCAAGTCCTCCAGATGTCAAACACAGTCATCAACAAGTTGGTCAATGTTCTCCTGATTCTTTCCTTCCAACCATCTCTGTCAGACATAACCGTCGTCAAGTCCTCCAGATATCAACCACAGTCATCAAAATGTTGATCAATGTTCTCCTGACTCGTTCCTTTCAACCATCTCTATCAGACATAATAGTCGTCAATCCTCCAGATGTCACACACAGTCATCAACATGTTGATCAATGTTCTCCTGATTCGTTGCTTCCAACCATCTCTGTCAGACATAATAGTCGTCAAGTCCTCCAGATATCAAACACAGTCATCAACAAGTTGATCAATGTTCTCCTGATTCATTCCTTCCAACCATCTCTGTCAGACATAATAATCTTCCAGTCCTCCAGATGTCAACCACAGTCATCAACAAGTTGATCAATGTTCTCCTGATTCGTTCCTTCCAACCATCTCTCAGACATAATAGTCGTCAAGTCCTCCAGATGTCCAACACAGTCATCAACAAGTTGATCAATGTTCTCCTGATTCGTTCCTTCCAACCATCTCTGTCAGACATGACCGTCGTCAAGTTCGCCGGATGTCAACCATAGTCATCAACAAGTTGATGAATGTTCTCCTGACTCGTTCCTTCCAACCATCTCTGTCAGACATAACCATCGTCAAGTCCTCCAGATGTCAACCACAGTCATCAACAAGTTGATCAATGTTCTCCTGATTCTTTCCTTCCAACCATCTCTGTCAGACATAATAGTCGTCAAATCCTCCAGATGTCAAACACAGTCATCAACAAGTTGATCAATATTCTCCTGATTCGTTCCTTCCAACCATCTCTGTCAGACATAATAGTCGTCGTCCTCCGGATGTCAACCACAGTCATCAACAAGTTGATCAATGTTCTCCTGACTCGTTCCTTCCAAACATCTCTGTCAGACATAACAATCGTCAAGTCCTCCAGATGTCAACCACAGTCATCAACAAGTTGATCAATGTTCTCCTGATTCGTTCCTTCCAACCATCTCTGTCAGACATAATAGTCGTCAAGTCCTCCAGATATCAACCACAGTCATCAACAAGTTGATCAATGTTCTCCTGACTCGTTCCTTCAAACAATCTCTGTCAGATATAACCATCGTCAAGTTCTCCAGATGTCAACCACAGTCATAAACAAGTTGATCAATGATCTCCTGATTCGTTCCTTCCAACCATCTCTGTCAGACATAATAGTCGTCAAGTCCTCCTAATGTCAACCACAGTCATCAACAAGTTGATCAATGTTCTCCTGATTCGTTCCTTCCAACTATATCTGTCAGACATAATAGTCTTCAAGTTCTCCAGATGTCAACCACAGTCATCAACAAGTTGATCAATGTTCTCATGATGCGTTCCTTCCAACCATCTCTGTCAGACATAATAGTCGTCAAGTCCTCCAGATGTCAAACACAGTCATCAACAATTTCATCAATGTTCTCCTTATTCGTTCCTTCCAACCATCTTTGTCAGACATAAGAGTCGTCAAGTCCTCCAGATGTCAAACACAATCGTCAACAAGTTGATCAATGTTCTCCTGATGCGTTCCTTCCAACCATCTCTGTCAGACATGACCGCCTTCAAGTCCTCCAGATGTCTACCACACTCATTTAACAAGTTGATCAATGTTCTCCTGATTCGTTCCTTCCAACCATTTCTGTCAGACATAACCGTCGTCAAGTCCACCAGATGTCAACCACAGTCATCAACAAGTTGATCAATGTTCTCCTGACTCGTTCCTTCCAACCATCTCTGTCAGACATAATAGTCGTCAATTCCTCCAGGTGTCAAACACAGACATCATTAAGTTGATCAATGTTCTCCTGATTCGTTCCTTCGAACCATCTCTGTGAGACATAACCGTCGTCAAGTTCTCCAGTTGTCAACCACAGTCATCAACAAGTTGATCAATGTTCTCCTGTCTCGTTCCTTCCAACCATCTCTGTCAGACATAACCATCGTCAAGTCCTCCAGATGTCAACCACAGTCATCAACAAGTTGATCACTGTTCTCCTGATTTGTTCCTTCCAACCAACTCTGTCAGACATAATAGTCGTCATATCCTCCAGATGTCAAACACAGTCATCAAAAAATTGATCAATGTTCTCCTGATTCGTTCCTTCGAACCGTCTCTGTCAGACATAACCGTCGTCGTCTTCCAGATGTCAACCACAGTCATCAACAAGTTAATCAATATTCTCCTGACTCGTTCCTTCAGACCATCTCTGTCAGACATAACCATCGTCAAGTCCTCCAGATGTCAACCACAGTCATCAACAAGTTGATCAATGTTCTCCTGATTCGTTCCTTCCAACTATCTCTGTCAGACATAATAGTCGTCAAGTCCTCCAGATGTCAACCCCAAACATCAACAATTTTATCAATGTTTTCCTGATTCGTTCCTTCACACCATCTTTGTCAGACGTAATAGTCGTCAAGTCCTCCAGATGTCAAACACAGTCATCAACAAGTTGGTCAATGTTCTCCTGATTCTTTCCTTCCAACCATCTCTGTCAGACATAACCGTCGTCAAGTCCTCCAGATATCAACCACAGTCATCAAAAAGTTGATCAATGTTCTCCTGACTCGTTCCTTCCAACCATCTCTATCAGACATAATAGTCGTCAATCCTCCAGATGTCACACACAATCATCAACATGTTGATCAATGTTCTCCTGATTCGTTGCTTCCAACCATCTCTGTCAGACATAATAGTCGTCAAGTCCTCCAGATGTCAAACACAGTCATCAACAAGTTGATCAATGTTCTCCTGATTCATTCCTTCCAACCATCTCTGTCAGACATAATAGTCTTCCAGTCCTCCAGATGTCAACCACAGTCATCAACAAGTTGATCAATGTTCTCCTGATTCTTTCCTTCCAACCATCTCTGTCAGACATAATAGTCGTCAAATCCTCCAGATGTCAAACACAGTCATCAACAAGTTGATCAATATTCTCCTGATTCGTTCCTTCCAACCATCTCTGTCAGACATAATAGTCGTCGTCCTCCGGATGTCAACCACAGTCATCAACAAGTTGATCAATGTTCTCATGACTCGTTCCTTCCAAACATCTCTGTCAGACATAACCATCGTCAAGTCCTCCAGATGTCAACCACAGTCATCAACAAGTTGATCAATGTTCTCCTGATTCGTTCCTTCCAACTATCTCTGTCAGACATAATAGTCGTCAAGTCCTCCAGATGTCAACCCCAAACATCAACTATTTTATCAATGTTTTCCTGATTCGTTCCTTCACACCATCTTTGTCAGACGTAATAGTCGTCAAGTCCTCCAGATATCAAACACAGTCATCAACAAGTTGGTCAATGTTCTCCTGATTCTTTCCTTCCAACCATCTCTGTCAGACATAACCGTCGTCAAGTCCTCCAGATATCAACCACAGTCATCAAAAAGTTGATCAATGTTCTCCTGACTCGTTCCTTCCAACCATCTCTATCAGACATAATAGTCGTCAATCCTCCAGATGTCACACACAGTCATCAACAAGTTGATCAATGTTCTCCTGATTCGTTGCTTCCAACCATCTCTGTCAGACATAATAGTCGTCAAGTCCTCCAGATGTCAAACACAGTCATCAACAAGTTGATCAATGTTCTCCTGATTCATTCCTTCCAACCATCTCTGTCAGACATAATAGTCTTCCAGTCCTCCAGATGTCAACCACAGGCATCAACAAGTTGATCAATGTTCTCCTGATTCGTTCCTCCCAACCATCTCTCAGACATAATAGTCGTCAAGTCCTCCAGATGTCAAACACAGTCATCAACAAGTTGATCAATGTTCTCCTGATTCGTTCCTTCCAACCATCTCTTTCAGACATGACCGTCGTCAAGTTCGCCAGATGTCAACCATAGTCATCAACAAGTTGATGAATGTTCTCCTGACTCGTTCCTTCCGACCATCTCTGTCAGACATAACCATCGTCAAGTCCTCCAGATGTCAACCACAGTCATCAAAAAGTTGATCAATGTTCTCCTGACTCGTTTTTTCCAACCATCTCTATCAGACATAATAGTCGTCAATCCTCCAGATGTCACACACAATCATCAACATGTTGATCAATGTTCTCCTGATTCGTTGCTTCCAACCATCTCTGTCAGACATAATAGTCGTCAAGTCCTCCAGATGTCAAACACAGTCATCAACTAGTTGATCAATGTTCTCCTGATTCTTTCCTTCCAACCATCTCTGTCAGACATAATAGTCGTCAAATCCTCCAGATGTCAAACACAGTCATCAACAAGTTGATCAATATTCTCCTGATTCGTTCCTTCCAACCATCTCTGTCAGACATAATAGTCGTCGTCCTCCGGATGTCAACCACAGTCATCAACAAGTTGATCAATGTTCTCCTGACTCGTTCCTTCCAAATATCTCTGTCAGACATAACCATCGTCAAGTCCTCCAGATGTCAACCACAGTCATCAACAAGTTGATCAATGTTCTCCTGATTCGTTCCTTCCAACTATCTCTGTCAGACATAATAGTCGTCAAGTCCTCCAGATGTCAACCCCAAACATCAACAATTTTATCAATGTTTTCCTGATTCGTTCCTTCACACCATCTTTGTCAGACGTAATAGTCGTCAAGTCCCCCAGATATCAAACACAGTCATCAACAAGTTGGTCAATGTTCTCCTGATTCTTTCCTTCCAACCATCTCTGTCAGACATAACCGTCGTCAAGTCCTCCAGATATCAACCACAGTCATCAAAAAGTTGATCAATGTTCTCCTGACTCGTTCCTTGCAACCATCTCTATCAGACATAATAGTCGTCAATCCTCCAGATGTCACACACAGTCATCAACAAGTTGATCAATGTTCTCCTGATTCGTTGCTTCCAACCATCTCTGTCAGACATAATAGTGGTCAAGTCCTCCAGATGTCAAACACAGTCATCAACAAGTTGATCAATGTTCTCCTGATTCATTCCTTCCAACCATCTCTGTCAGACATAATAGTCTTCCAGTCCTCCAGATGTCAACCACAGTCATCAACAAGTTGATCAATGTTCTCCTGATTCGTTCCTCCCAACCATCTCTCAGACATAATAGTCGTCAAGTCCTCCAGATGTCAAACACAGTCATCAACAAGTTGATCAATGTTCTCCTGATTCGTTCCTTCCAACCATCTCTGTCAGACATGACCGTCGTCAAGTTCGCCAGATGTCAACCATAGTCATCAACAAGTTGATGAATGTTCTCCTGACTCGTTCCTTCCAACCATCTCTGTCAGACATAATAGTCGTCGTCCTCCGGATGTCAACCACAGTCATCAACACGTTGATCAATGTTCTCCTGACTCGTTCCTTCCAAACATCTCTGTCAGACATAACCATCGTCAAGTCCTCCAGATGTCAACCACAGTCATCAACAAGATGATCAATGTTCTCATGATTCGTTCCTTCCAACCATCTCTGTCAGACATAATAGTCGTCAAGTCCTCCAGAAGTCAACCACAGTCATCAACAAGTTGATCAATGTTCTCCTGACTCGTTCCTTCAAACAATCTCTGTCAGATATAACCATCGTCAAGTCCTCCAGATGTCAACCACAGTCATAAACAAGTTGATCAATGTTCTCCTGATTCGTTCCTTCCAACCATCTCTGTCAGACATAATAGTCGTCAAGTCCTCCTAATGTCAAACACAGTCATCAACAAGTTGATCAATGTTCTCCTGATTCGTTCCTTCCAACTATTTCTGTCAGACATAATAGTCGTCAAGTCCTCCAGATGTCAACCACAGTCATCAACAAGTTGATCAATGTTCTCATGATGCGTTCCTTCCAACCATCTCTGTCAGACATAATAGTCTTCAAGTCCTCCAGATGTCAAACACAGTCATCAACAATTTCATCAATGTTCTCCTTATTCGTTCCTTCCAACCATCTTTGTCAGACATAAGAGTCGTGAAGTCCTCCAGGTGTCAAACACAATCATCAACAAGTTGATCAATGTTCTCCTGATGCGTTCCTTCCAAACATCTCTGTCAGACATGACCGCCTTCAAGTCCTCCAGATGTCAACCACCCTCATCAACAAGGTGATCAATGTTCTCCTGATTCGTTCCTTCCAACCATTTCTGTCAGACATAACCGTCGTCAAGTCCACCAGATGTCAACCACAGTCATCAACAAGTTGATCAATGTTCTCCTGACTCGTTCCTTCCAACCATCTCTGTCAGACATAATAGTCGTCAATTCCTCCAGGTGTCAAACACAGACATCATTAAGTTGATCAATGTTCTCCTGATTCGTTCCTTCCAACCATCTCTGTGAGACATAACCGTCGTCAAGTTCTCCAGTTGTCAACCACAGTCATCAACAAGTTGATCAATGTTCTCCTGTCTCGTTCCTTCCAACCATCTCTGTCAGACATAACCATCGTCAAGTCCTCCAGATGTCAACCACAGTCATCAACAAGTTGATCACTGTTCTCCTGATTTGTTCCTTCCAACCATCTCTGTCAGACATAATAGTCGTCAAATCCTCCAGATGTCAAACACAGTCATCAACAAATTGATCAATGTTCTCCTGATTCGTCCCTTCGAACCGTCTCTGTCAGACATAACCGTCGTCGTCTTCAAGATGTCAACCACAGTCATCAACAAGTTAATCAATATTCTACTGACTCGTTCCTTCAGACCATCTCTGTCAGACATAACCATCGTCAAGTCCTCAAGATGTCAACCACAGTCATCAACAAGTTGATTAATGTTCTCCTGATTCGTTCCTTCCAACCATCTATGTCAGGCATAAGAGTCGTCAAGTCCTCCAGATGTCAAACACAGTCATCAACAATTTGATCACTGTTCTCCTGATTCGTTCCTTCCAACCATCTTTGTCAGACATAATAGTCGTCACGTCCTCCAGATGTCAAACACAATCATCAACAAGTTGATCAATGTTCTCCTGATTCGTTCCTTCCAACCATCTCTGTCAGACATAACCATCGTCAAGTCCTCCAGATGTCAACCACAGTCATCAACAAGTTGATCAATGTTCTCCTGATTCGTTCCTTCCAACCATCTCTGTCAGACATAACCATCGTCAAGTTTTCCAGAGATCAACCACTGTCATCAACAAGTTAATCAATGTTCTCCTGATTCGTTCCTTCCAACCATCTCAGTCAGACATAATAGTCGTCAATTCCTCCAGATGTCAAACACAGTCATCAACAAGTTGATCAATGTTCTCCTGACTCGTTCCTTCCAACAATCTGTGTCAGACATAATCATCGTCAAGTCCTCCAGATGTCAACCACAGTCATCAACAAGTTGATCAATGTTCTCCTGATTCGTTCCTTCCAACTATCTCTGTCAGACATAATAGTCGTCAAGTCCTCCAGATGTCAACCCCATACATCAACAATTTTATCAATGTTTTCCTGATTCGTTCCTTCACACCATCTTTGTCAGACGTAATAGTCGTCAAGTCCTCCAGATGTCAAACACAGTCATCAACAAGTTGGTCAATGTTCTCCTGATTCTTTCCTTCCAACCATCTCTGTCAGACATAACCGTCGTCAAGTCCTCCAGATATCAACCACAGTCATCAAAAAGTTGATCAATGTTCTCCTGACTTGTTCCTTCCAACCATCTCTATCAGACATAATAGTCGTCAATACTCCAGATGTCACACACAGTCATCAACATGTTGATCAATGTTCTCCTGATTCGTTGCTTCCAACCATCTCTGTCAGACATAATAGTCGTCAAGTCCTCCAGATATCAAACACAGTCATCAACAAGTTGATCCATGTTCTCCTGATTCATTCCTTCCAACCATCTCTGTCAGACATAATAGTCTTCCAGTCCTCCAGATGTCAACCACAGTCATCAACAAGTTGATCAATGTTCTCCTGATTCGTTCCTCCCAACCATCTCTCAGACATAATAGTCGTCAAGTCCTCCAGATGTCAAACACAGTCATCAACAAGTTGATCAATGTTCTCCTGATTCGTTCCTTCCAAACATCTCTGTCAGACATGACCGTTGTCAAGTTCGCCAGATGTCAACCATAGTCATCAACAAGTTGATGAATGTTCTCCTGACTCGTTCCTTCCAACCATCTCTGTCAGACATAACCATCGTCAAGTCCTCCAGATGTCAACCACAGTCATCAACAAGTTGATCAATGTTCTCCTGATTCTTTCCTTCCAACCATCTCTGTCAGACATAATAGTCGTCAAATCCTCCAGATGTCAAACACAGTCATCAACAAGTTGATCAATATTCTCCTGATTCGTTCCTTCCACCCATCTCTGTCAGACATAATAGTCGTCGTCCTCCGGATGTCAACCACAGTCATCAACAATTTGATCAATGTTCTCCTGACTCGTTCCTTCCAAACATCTCTGTCGGACATAACCATCGTCAAGTCCTCCAGATGTCAACCACAGTCATCAACAATTTGATCAATGTTCTCCTGATTCGTTCCTTCCAACCATCTCTGTCAGACATAATTGTCGTCAAGTCCTCCAGATGTCAACCACAGTCATCAACAAGTTGATCAATGTTCTCCTGACTCGTTCCTTCAAACAATCTCTGTCAGATATAACCATCGTCAAGTCCTCCAGATGTCAACCACAGTCATAAACAAGTTGATCAATGTTCTCCTGATTCGTTCCTTCCAACCATCTCTGTCAGACATAATAGTCGTCAAGTCCTCCTAATGTCAAACACAGTCATCAACAAGTTGATCAATGTTCTCCTGATTCGTTCCTTCCAAGCATCTGTGTCAGATATAATAGTCGTCAAGTCCTCCAGATGTCAACCACAGTCATCAACAGGTTGATCAATGTTCTCCTGATTCGTTCCTTCCCACTATTTCTGTCAGACATAATAGTCGTCAAGTCCTCCAGATGTCAACCACAGTCATCAACAAGTTGATCAATGTTCTCCTGATTCGTTCCATCGAACCATCTCTGTCAGATATAATAGTCGACAAGTCCTCCAGATGTCAACCACAGTCATCAACAAGTTGATGAATGTTCTCCTAACTCGTTCCTTCCAACCATGTCTTTCAGACATAAACATCGTCAAGACCTCCAGATGTCAGCCACAGTCATCAACAAGTTTATCAATGTTCTCCTGATTCGTTCCTTCCAACCATCTCTGTCAGACATAATAGTCGTCAAGTCCTCAAGATCAAACACAGTCATCAACAATTTGATCAATGTTCTCCTGACTCGTTCCTTCCAACCATCTCTGTCAGACATAACCATCGTCAAGTCCTCCAGATGTCAACCACAGTCATCAACAAGTTGATCAATGTTCTCCTGATTCGTTCCTTCCAACAATCTCTGTCAGACATAATAGTCGTAAAGTCCTCCAGATGTCAAACTCAGTCATCAACAAGTTCATCAATATTCTCCTGATTCGTTCCTTCCAACCATCTCTGTCAGACATAATAGTCGCCAAGTCCTCCAGATGTTAAGCACATTCATCAACAATTTGATCAATGTTCTCCTGATTCGTTCCTTCCAACCATCTCTGTCAGACATAACCATCGTCAAGTCCTCCAGATGTCAACCACAGTCATCAACAAGTTGATCAATGTTCTCCTGATTCGTTCCTTCCAAGCATCTCTGTCAGACATAATAGTCGTCAAGTCCTCCAGATGTCAACCACAGTCATCAACAAGTTGATCAATGGTCTCCTGATTCGTTCCTTCCAACCACCTCTGTCAGACGTAATAGTCGTAAAGTCCTCCAGATGTCAAACACAGTCATCAACAAGTTGATCAATGTTCTCCTGATTCTTTCCTTCCAACCATCTCTGTCAGACATAACCGTCCTCAAGTCCTCCAGATATCAACCACAGTCATCAACAAGTTGATCAATGTTCTCCTGATTCGTTCCTTCCAACCATCTCTGTCAGACATAATAGTCGTCAAGTCCTCCAGATGCCAAACACATTCATCAACAAGTTGATCAATGTTCTCCTGATTCGTTCCTTCCAACCACCTCTGTCAGGCATAACCGTCGTCAAGTTCTCCAGATGTCAACCACAGTCATCAACAAGTTGATCAATGTTCTCCTGATACGTTCCTTCCAACCATCTCTGTCAGACATATCCATCGTCAAGTTCTCCAGATGTCAACCACAGTCATCAACAAGTTGATCAATGTTCTCCTGATTCGTTCCTTCCAACCATCTCTGTCACACATAATAGTCGTCAAATCCTCCAGATATCAAACACAGTCATCAACAAATTGATCAATGTTCTCCTGATTCGTTCCTTCCAACCATCTCTTTCAGACATAACCGTCGTCGTCCTCCAGATGTCAACCACAGTCATCAACAATTTGATCAATGTTCTCCTGGCTCGTTCCTTCAAACCATCTCTGTCAGACACAACCATCGTCAAGTCCTCCAGATGTCAAACACAGTCATCAACAAGTTGATCAATGTTCTCCTGATTGGTTCCTTCCAACCATCTCTGTCAGACATAATAGTCGTCAAGTTCTCCAGATGTTAAACACATTCATCAACAATTTGATCAATGTTCTCCTGATTCGTTCCTTCCAACCATCTCTGTCAGACATAATCATCGTCAAGTCCTCCAGATGTCAACCACAGTCATCAACAAGTTGATCAATGTTCTCCTAATTCGTTCCTTCCAACCATCTCTGTCAGACATAATAGTCGTCAAGTCCTCCAGATGTCAACCACAGTCATCAAAAAGTTGATCAATGTTCTCCTGATTCGTTCCTTCCAAACATCTCTGTCAGACATAATAGTCCTCATTCCTCCAGATGTCAAACACAGTCATCAACAAGTTGATCAATGTTCTCCTGATTCTTTCCTTCCAACCATCTCTGTCAGACATAACTGTCCTCAAGTCCTCCAGATGTCAACCACAGTCATCAAAAAGTTGATCAATGTTCTCCTGACTCGTTCCTTCCAAACATCTCTGTCAGACATAATAGTCCTCAAGTCCTCCAGATGTCAAACACAGTCATCAACAAGTTGATCAATGTTCTCCTGATTCGTTCCTTCCAACCATCTCTGTCAGACATAATAGTCGTCCAGTCCTCCAGATGTCAAACACAGTCATCAACAAGTTGATCAATGTTCTCCTGATTCGTTCCTTCCAACCATCTCTGTCAGACATAATAGTCGTCCAGTCCTCCAGATGTCAACCACAGTCATCAACAAGTTGATCAATGTTCTCCTGATTCGTTCCTTCCAACCATCTCTGTCAGACATAATAGTCGTCAAGTCCTCCAGATGCCAAACACATTCATCAACAAGTTGATCAATGTTCTCCTGATTCGTTCCTTCCAACCACCTCTGTCAGGCATAACCGTCGTCAAGTTCTCCAGATGTCAACCACAGTCATCAACAAGTTGATCAATGTTCTCCTGATACGTTCCTTCCAACCATCTCTGTCAGACATAACCATCGTCAAGTTCTCCAGATGTCAACCACAGTCATCAACAAGTTGATCAATGTTCTCCTGATTCGTTCCTTGCAACCATCTCTGTCACACATAATAGTCGTCAAATCCTCCAGATATCAAACACAGTCATCAACAAATTGATCAATGTTCTCCTGATTCGTTCCTTCCAACCATCTCTTTCAGACATAACCGTCGTCGTCCTCCAGATGTCAACCACAGTCATCAACAATTTGATCAATGTTCTCCTGGCTCGTTCCTTCAAACCATCTCTGTCAGACACAACCATCGTCAAGTCCTCCAGATGTCAAACACAGTCATCAACAAGTTGATCAATGTTCTCCTGATTGGTTCCTTCCAACCATCTCTGTCAGACATAATAGTCGTCAAGTTCTCCAGATGTTAAACACATTCATCAACAATTTGATCAATGTTCTCCTGATTCGTTCCTTCCAACCATCTCTGTCAGACATAATCATCGTCAAGTCCTCCAGATGTCAACCACAGTCATCAACAAGTTGATCAATGTTCTCCTAATTCGTTCCTTCCAACCATCTCTGTCAGACATAATAGTCGTCAAGTCCTCCAGATGTCAACCACAGTCATCAAAAAGTTGATCAATGTTCTCCTGATTCGTTCCTTCCAAACATCTCTGTCAGACATAATAGTCCTCATTCCTCCAGATGTCAAACACAGTCATCAACAAGTTGATCAATGTTCTCCTGATTCTTTCCTTCCAACCATCTCTGTCAGACATAACTGTCCTCAAGTCCTCCAGATGTCAACCACAGTCATCAAAAAGTTGATCAATGTTCTCCTGACTCGTTCCTTCCAAACATCTCTGTCAGACATAATAGTCCTCAAGTCCTCCAGATGTCAAACACAGTCATCAACAAGTTGATCAATGTTCTCCTGATTCGTTCCTTCCAACCATCTCTGTCAGACATAATAGTCGTCCAGTCCTCCAGATGTCAAACACAGTCATCAACAAGTTGATCAATGTTCTCCTGATTCGTTCCTTCCAACCATCTCTGTCAGACATAATAGTCGTCAAGTCCTCCAGATGTCAAACACAGTCATCAACAAGTTGATCAATGTTCTCCTGATTCGTTCCTTCCAACCATCTCTGTCAGGCATAACCGTCGTCAAGTTCTCCATATGTCAACCACAGTCATCTACAAGTTGATCAATGTTCTCCTGTTACGTTCCTTCCAACCATCTCTGTCAGATATAACCATCGTCAAGTTCTCCAGATGTCAACCACAGTCATCAACAAGTTGATCAATGTTCTTCTGATTCGTTCCTTCCAACCATCTCTGTCAGACATAACCGTCGTCGTCCTCCAGATGTCAACCACAGTCATCAACATGTTGATCAATGTTCTCCTGACTCGTTCCTTCAAACCATCTCTGTCAGACATAACCATCGTCAAGTCCTCCAGGTGTCAACCATGGTCATCAACAAGTTGATCAATATTCTCCTGATTCGTTCCTTCCAAACATCTCTGTCAGACATAATAGTCGTCAAGTCCTCCAGATGTCAAACACAGTCATCAACAAGTTGATCAATGTTCTCCTGATTCGTTCCTTCCAATCATCTGTGTCAGATATAATAGTCGTCAAGTCCTCCAGATGTCAACCACAATCATCAACAGGTTGATCAATGTTCTCCTGTTTCGTTCCTTCCCACTATTTCTGTCAGATATAATAGTCGTCAAGTCCTCCAGATGTCAACCACAGTCATCAACAAGTTGATCAATGTTCTCCTGATTCGTTCCATCGAACCATCTCTGTCAGATATAATAGTCGACAAGTCCTCCAGATGTCAACCACAGTCATCAACAAGTTGATGAATGTTCTCCTGACTCGTTCCTTCCAACCATCTCTGTCAGACATAAACATCGTCAAGTCCTCCAGATGTCAACCACAGTCATCAACAAGTTGATCAATGTTCTCCTGATTCGTTCCTTCCAACCATTTCTGTCAGACATAATAGTCGTAAAATCCTAAAGATGTCAAACACAGTCATCAACAAGTTCATCAACATTCTCCTGATTCGTTCCTTCCAACCATCTCTGTCAGACATAATAGTCGTCAAGTCCTCCAGATGTTAAACACATTCATCAACAATTTGATATATGTTCTCCTGATTCGTACCTTCCAACTATCTCTGTCCGACATAATCATCGTCAAGTCCTCCAGATGTCAACCACAGTCATCAACAAGTTGATCAATGTTCTCCTAATTCGTTCCTTCCAACCATCTCTGTCAGACATAATAGTCGTCAAGTCCTCCAGATGTCAACCACAGTCATCAACAAGTTGATCAATGTTCTCCTGATTCGTTCCTTCCAACCATCTCTGTCAGACGTAATAGTCGTCAAGTCCTCCAGATGTCAAACACAGTCATAAACAAGTTGATCAATGTTCTCCTGATTCTTTCCTTCCAACCATCTCAGTCAGACATAACCGTCCTCAAGTTCTCCAGATATCAACCACAGTCATCAAAAAGTTGATCAATGTTCTCCTGACTCGTTACTTCCAAACATCTCTGTCAGACATAATAGTCCTCAAGTCCTCCAGATGTCAAACACAGTCATCAACAAGTTGATCAATGTTCTCCTGACTCGTTCCTTCAAACCATCTCTGTCAGACATAAACATCGTCAAGTTCTCCAGATGTCAACCACAGTCATCAACAAGTTGATCAATGATCTCATGATTCGTTCCTTCCAACCATCTCTGTCAGATATAATAGTCGTCAAGTCCTCCAGATGTCAACCACAATCATCAACAGGTTGATCAATGTTCTCCTGTTTCGTTCCTTCCCACTATTTCTGTCAGACATAATAGTCGTCAAGTCCTCCAGATGTCAACCACAGTCATCAACAAGTTGATCAATGTTCTCCTGATTCGTTCCATCGAACCATCTCTGTCAGATATAATAGTCGACAAGTCCTCCAGATGTCAACCACAGTCATCAACAAGTTGATGAATGTTCTCCTGACTCGTTCCTTCCAACCATCTCTGTCAGACATAAACATCGTCAAGTCCTCCAGATGTCAACCACAGTCATCAACAAGTTGATCAATGTTCTCCTGATTCGTTCCTTCCAACCATTTCTGTCAGACATAATAGTCGTAAAATCCTACAGATGTCAAACACAGTCATCAACAAGTTCATCAACATTCTCCTGATTCGTTCCTTCCAACCATCTCTGTCAGACATAATAGTCGTCAAGTCCTCCAGATGTTAAACACATTCATCAACAATTTGATATATGTTCTCCTGATTCGTTCCTTCCAACCATCTCTGTCCGACATAATCATCGTCAAGTCCTCCAGATGTCAACCACAGTCATCAACAAGTTGATCAATGTTCTCCTGATTCGTTCCTTCCAACCATCTCTGTCAGACGTAATAGTCGTCAAGTCCTCCAGATGTCAAACACAGTCATAATCAAGTTGATCAATGTTCTCCTGATTCTTTCCTTCCAACCATCTCAGTCAGACATAACCGTCCTCAAGTTCTCTAGATATCAACCACAGTCATCAAAAAGTTGATCAATGTTCTCCTGACTCGTTACTTCCAAACATCTCTGTCAGACATAATAGTCCTCAAGTCCTCCAGATGTCAAACACAGTCATCAACAAGTTGATCAATGTTCTCCTGACTCGTTCCTTCAAACCATCTCTGTCAGACATAAACATCGTCAAGTTCTCCAGATGTCAACCACAGTCATCAACAAGTTGATCAATGTTCTCAGGATTCGTTCCTTCCAACCATCTCTGTCAGACATAATAGTCGTCAAATCCTCCAGATGTCAAACACAGTCATCAACAAGTTGATCAATGTTCTCATGATTCGTTCCTTCCAACCATCTCTGTCAGACATAACCGTCGTCGTCCTCCAGATGTCAACCACAGTCATCAACAAGTTGATCAATGTTCTCCTGACTCGTTCCTTCAAACCATGTCTGGCAGACATAACCATCGTCAAGTCCTCCAGGTGTCAACCACAGTCATCAACAAGTTGATCAATGTTCTCCTCATTTGTTCCTTCCAACCATCTTTGTCAGACATAATAGTCGTCAATTCCTCCAGATGTCAAACCCAGTCATCAACAATTTGATCAATGTTTTCCTGATTCGTTCCTTCCAACAATCTCTGTCAGACGTAACCATCGTCAAGTCCTCCAGATGTCAACCACAGTCATCATCAAGTTGATCAATGTTCTCCTGATTCGTTCCTTCCAACCATCTCTGTCAGACATAATAGTCGTCAAATCCTCCAGATGTCAACTACAGTCATCAACAAGTTGATCAATGTTCTCCTGATTCGTTCCTTCCAACCATCTCTGTCAGACATAATAGTCGTCAATTCCTCCAGATGTCAAACACAGTCATCAACAAGTTGATCAATGTTCTCCTCATTTGTTCCTTCCAACCATCTCTGTCAGATATAACCGTCGTCAAGTCCTCCAGAATTCAACCACAGTCATCAACAAGTTGATCAATGTCCTCCTGATTCGTTCCTTCCAACCATCTCTGTCAGACGTAACCATCGTCAAGTCCTCCAGATGTCAACCACAGTCATCAACAAGTGGATCAATGTTCTCCTGATTCGTTCCTTCCAACTATCTCTGTCCGACATAATCATCGTCAAGTCCTCCAGATGTCAACCACAGTCATCAACAAGTTGATCAATGTTCTCCTAATTCGTTCCTTCCAACCATCTCTGTCAGACATAATAGTCGTCAAGTCCTCCAGATGTCAACCACAGTCATCAACAAGTTGATCAATGTTCTCCTGATTCGTTCCTTCCAACCATCTCTGTCAGACGTAATAGTCGTCAAGACCTCCAGATGTCAAACACAGTCATAAACAAGTTGATCAATGTTCTCCTGATTCTTTCCTTCCAACCATCTCAGTCAGACATAACCGTCCTCAAGTTCTCCAGATATCAACCACAGTCATCAAAAAGTTGATCAATGTTCTCCTGACTCGTTACTTCCAAACATCTCTGTCAGACATAATAGTCCTCAAGTCCTCCAGATGTCAAACACAGTCATCAACAAGTTGATCAATGTTCTCCTGACTCGTTCCTTCAAACCATCTCTGTCAGACATAAACATCGTCAAGTTCTCCAGATGTCAACCACAGTCATCAACAAGTTGATCAATGTTCTCATGATTCGTTCCTTCCAACCATCTCTGTCAGATATAATAGTCGTCAAGTCCTCCAGATGTCAACCACAATCATCAACAGGTTGATCAATGTTCTCCTGTTTCGTTCCTTCCCACTATTTCTGTCAGACATAATAGTCGTCAAGTCCTCCAGATGTCAACCACAGTCATCAACAAGTTGATCAATGTTCTCCTGATTCGTTCCATCGAACCATCTCTGTCAGATATAATAGTCGACAAGTCCTCCAGATGTCAACCACAGTCATCAACAAGTTGATGAATGTTCTCCTGACTCGTTCCTTCCAACCATCTCTGTCAGACATAAACATCGTCAAGTCCTCCAGATGTCAACCACAGTCATCAACAAGTTGATCAATGTTCTCCTGATTCGTTCCTTCCAACCATTTCTGTCAGACATAATAGTCGTAAAATCCTACAGATGTCAAACACAGTCATCAACAAGTTCATCAACATTCTCCTGATTCGTTCCTTCCAACCATCTCTGTCAGACATAATAGTCGTCAAGTCCTCCAGATGTTAAACACATTCATCAACAATTTGATATATGTTCTCCTGATTCGTTCCTTCCAACCATCTCTGTCCGACATAATCATCGTCAAGTCCTCCAGATGTCAACCACAGTCATCAACAAGTTGATCAATGTTCTCCTGATTCGTTCCTTCCAACCATCTCTGTCAGACGTAATAGTCGTCAAGTCCTCCAGATGTCAAACACAGTCATAATCAAGTTGATCAATGTTCTCCTGATTCTTTCCTTCCAACCATCTCAGTCAGACATAACCGTCCTCAAGTTCTCTAGATATCAACCACAGTCATCAAAAAGTTGATCAATGTTCTCCTGACTCGTTACTTCCAAACATCTCTGTCAGACATAATAGTCCTCAAGTCCTCCAGATGTCAAACACAGTCATCAACAAGTTGATCAATGTTCTCCTGACTCGTTCCTTCAAACCATCTCTGTCAGACATAAACATCGTCAAGTTCTCCAGATGTCAACCACAGTCATCAACAAGTTGATCAATGTTCTCAGGATTCGTTCCTTCCAACCATCTCTGTCAGACATAATAGTCGTCAAATCCTCCAGATGTCAAACACAGTCATCAACAAGTTGATCAATGTTCTCATGATTCGTTCCTTCCAACCATCTCTGTCAGACATAACCGTCGTCGTCCTCCAGATGTCAACCACAGTCATCAACAAGTTGATCAATGTTCTCCTGACTCGTTCCTTCAAACCATGTCTGGCAGACATAACCATCGTCAAGTCCTCCAGGTGTCAACCACAGTCATCAACAAGTTGATCAATGTTCTCCTCATTTGTTCCTTCCAACCATCTTTGTCAGACATAATAGTCGTCAATTCCTCCAGATGTCAAACCCAGTCATCAACAATTTGATCAATGTTTTCCTGATTCGTTCCTTCCAACAATCTCTGTCAGACGTAACCATCGTCAAGTCCTCCAGATGTCAACCACAGTCATCATCAAGTTGATCAATGTTCTCCTGATTCGTTCCTTCCAACCATCTCTGTCAGACATAATAGTCGTCAAATCCTCCAGATGTCAACCACAGTCATCAACAAGTTGATCAATGTTCTCCTGATTCGTTCCTTCCAACCATCTCTGTCAGACATAATAGTCGTCAATTCCTCCAGATGTCAAACACAGTCATCAACAAGTTGATCAATGTTCTCCTCATTTGTTCCTTCCAACCATCTCTGTCAGATATAACCGTCGTCAAGTCCTCCAGAATTCAACCACAGTCATCAACAAGTTGATCAATGTCCTCCTGATTCGTTCCTTCCAACCATCTCTGTCAGACGTAACCATCGTCAAGTCCTCCAGATGTCAACCACAGTCATCAACAAGTGGATCAATGTTCTCCTGATTCGTTCCTTCCAACCATCTCTGTCAGACATAATAGTCGTCAAATCCTCCAGATATCAAACACAGTCATCAACTATTTGATCAATGTTCTCCTGATTCGTTCCTTCCAACCATCTCTGTCAGACATAACCGTCGTCGTCCTCCAGATGTCAACCGCAGTCATCAACAAGTTGATCAATGTTCTCCTGACTCGTTCCTTCAATCCATCTCTGTCAGACATAACCATCGTCAAGTCCTCCAGATGTCAACCACAGTCATCAACAAGTTGATCAATGTTCTCCTCATTTGTTCCTTCCAACCATCTTTGTCAGACATAATCGTCGTCAAGTCCTCCAGATGTCAAACCCAGTCATCAACAATTTGATCAATGTTTTCCTGATTCGTTCCTTCCATCAATCTCTGTCAGACGTAACCATCGTCAAGTCCTCCAGATGTCAACCACAGTCATCATCAAGTTGATCAATGTTCTCCTGATTCGTTCCTTCCAAACATCTCTGTCAGACATAATAGTCGTCAAATCCTCCAGATGTCAACCACAGTCATCAACAAGTTGATCAATGTTCTCCTGATTCGTTCCTTCCAACCATCTCTGTCAGACATAATAGTCGTCAATTCCTCCAGATGTCAAACACAGTCATCAACAAGTTGATCAATGTTCTCCTCATTTGTTCCTTCCAACCATCTCTGTCAGATATAACCGTCGTCAAGTCATCCAGAATTCAACCACAGTCATCAACAAGTTGATCAATGTCCTCCTGATTCGTTCCTTCCAACCATCTCTGTCAGACGTAACCATCGTCAAGTCCTCCAGATGTCAACCACAGTCATCAACAAGTGGATCAATGTTCTCCTGATTCGTTCCTTCCAACCATCTCTGTCAGACATAATAGTCGTCAAATCCTCCAGATATCAAACACAGTCATCAACAATTTGATCAATGTTCTCCTGATTCGTTCCTTCCAACCATCTCTGTCAGACATAACCGTCGTCGTCCTCCAGATGTCAACCGCAGTCATCAACAAGTTGATCAATGTTCTCCTGACTCGTTCCTTCAATCCATCTCTGTCAGACATAACCATCGTCAAGTCCTCCAGATGTCAACCACAGTCATCAACAAGTTGAGCAATGTTCTCCTGATTCGTTCCTTCCATCCATCTCTGTCAGACATAATAGTCGACAAGTCCTCCATATATCAAAAACAGTCATCAACAAGTTGTTCAATGTTTTCCTGATTCGTTCCTTCCAACCATCTTTGTCAGACATAATAGTCGTCAATTCCTCCAGATGTCAAACCCAGTCATCAACAATTTGATCAATGTTTTCCTGATTCGTTCCTTCCAACCATATCTGTCAGAGGTAACAATCATCAAGTCCTCCAGATGTCAAGCACAGTCATCATCAAGTTGATCAATGTTCTCCTGATTTGTTCCTTCCAACCATCTCTGTCAGACATAATAGTCGTCAAATCCTCCAGATGTCAAACACAGTCATCAACAAGTTGATCAATGTTCTCCTGATTCGTTCCTTTCAACCATATCTGTCAGACATAATAGTCATCAAGTCCTCCAGATGTCAAACACAGTCATCAACAAGCTGATCAATGTTCTCCTGATTCGTTCCTTACAAACATCTCTGTCAGACATAACCGTCGTTAAGTTCCCCAGATATAAACCACAGTCATCAACAAGTTGATCAATGTTCACCTGACTCGTTCCTTCCAACCATCTCTGTCAGACGTAACCATCGTCAAGTCCTCCAGATGTCAACCACAGTCATCAACAAGTTGATCAATGTTCTCCTGATTCGTTCCTTCCAACCATCTCTGTCAGACATAATAGTCGTCAAGTCCTCCAGATGTAAACACAGTCATCAACAAGTTGATCAATGTTCTTCTGATTCGTTCATTCCAACAATCTTTGTCATACATAATAGTCGTCAAGTCCTCCAGATGTCAAACACAATCATCAACATGTTGATCAATGTTCTCCTGACTCGTTCCTTCCAACCATCTCTGTCAGACATAACCATCGTGAAGTCCTCAAGATGTCAAACACAGTCATCAACAAGTTGATCAATGTTCTCATGATTCGTTCCTTCCAACCATCTCTGTCAGACATAATAGTCGTCAAGTCCTCCAGATGTCAACCACACTCATCAACAAGTTGATCAATGTTCTCCTGACTCGGTCCTTCCAACCATCTCTGTCAGACATAACCATCGTCAAGTCATCCAGATCTCAACCACAGTCATCAACAAGTTGATCAATGTTCTCCTGATTCCTTCATTCCAACCATCTCTGTCAGACATAATAGTCGTCAAGTCCTCCAGATGTCAAACACAGTCATCAACAAGTTGATCAATGTTCTCCTGACTCGTTCCTTCCAACCATCTGTGTCACACATAACCATCGTCATGTCCTCCAGATGTCAACCACATTCATCAAAAAGTTGATCAATGTTCTCCTGATTCGTTCCTTCCAATCATCTCTGTCAGACATAATAGTCGTCAAGTCCTCCAGATATCAAACACAGTCATCAACAAGTTGATCAATGTTCTCCTGATTCGTTCCTTCCAACCATCTTTGTCAGACATAATAGTCGTCAAGTCCTCCAGATGTCAACCACAGTCATCAACAAGTTGATCAATGTTCTCCTGATTCGTTCCTTCCAACCATCTCTGTCAGACATAATAGTCGTCAAGACCTCCAGATGTCAAACACACTCATCAACAAGTTGATCAATGTTCCCCTGACTCGTTCTTTCCAACCATCTGTGTCAGACATAACCATCGTCAAGTCCTCCAGATGTCAACCACAGTCATCAAAAAGTTGATCAATGTTCTCCTGATTTGTTCCTTCCAACAATCTCTGTCAGACATAATAGTCTTCAAATCCTCCAGATATCAAACACAGTCATCACCAAGTTGATCAATGTTCTCCTGATTCGTTCCTTCCAAACATCTCTGTCAGACATAATAGTCGTCAAGTCCTCCAGATGTCAAACACAGTCATCAAAAAGTTGATCAATATTCTCCTGATTCGTTCCTTCCACCCATCTCTGTCAGACATAACCGTCGTCAAGTTCTCCAGATGTCAACCACAGTCATCAACAAGTTGATCAATGTTCTCATGACTCGTTCCTTCCAACCATCTCTGTCAGACGTAACCATCTTCAAGTCCTCCAGATGTCAACCACAGTCATCAACAAGTTGATCAATGTTCTCCTGATTCGTTCCTTCCAACCATCTCTGTCAGACATAATAGTCGTCAAATCCTCCAGATATCAAACACAGTCATCAACAAGTTGATCAATGTTCTCCTGATTCGTTCCTTCCAACCATCTCCGTCAGATATAATAGTCGTCAAGTCCTCCAGATGTCAAACACAGTCATCAACAAGTTGATCAGTTCTACTGATTCGTTCCTTCCAACCATCTCTGTCAGACATAATAGTCATCAAGTCCTCCAGATGTCAAACACAATCATCAACAAGTTGATCAATGTTCTCCTGATTCGTTCCTTTCAACCATCTCTGTCAGACATAACCATCGTCAAGTCCTCCAGATGTCAACCACAGTCATCAACAAATTGATCAATGTTCTCCTGATTCGTTCCTTCCAACCATCTCTGTCAGACATAATAGTCGTCAAGTCCTCCAGATGTCAACCACAGTCATCAACAAGTTGATCAATGTTTTCCTGATTCGTTCCTTCACACCATCTCTGTCAGACCTAACCGTCGTCAAGTCCTCCAGATGTCAGCCACAGTCATCAACAAGTTGATCAATGTTCTCCTGATTCGTTCCTTCCAACCATCTCTGTCAGACATAACCGTCGTCGTCCTCCAGATGTCAACTACTGTCATCAACAAGTTGATCAATCTTCTCCTGACTCGTTCCTTCCAACCATCTCTTTCAGACATAACCATCGTCAAGTCATCCAGATATCAACCACAGTCATCAACAAGTTGACCAATGTTCTCCTGATTCGTTCATTCCAACCATCTCTGTCAGACATAATAGTCGTCAAGTCCTCCAGTCATCAACAAGTTGATCAATGTTCTCCTGATTCGTTCATTCCAACCATCTCTGTCAGACATAATAGTCGTCAAGTCCTCCAGATGTCAACCACAGTCATCAACAAGTTGATCAATGTTCTCCTGATTCGTTCCTTCCAACCATCTCTGTCAGACATAATAGTCGTGAAATCCTCCAGATGTCAAACACAGTCATCAACAAGTTGATCAATATTCTCCTGATTCGTTCCTTCCAACCATCCCTGTCAGACATAACCGTCGTCGTTCTCCAGATGTCAACCACAGTCATCAACACGTTGATCAATGTTCTCCTGACTCGTTCCTTCCAACAAACTCTGTCAGATATAACCAACGTCAAGTCCTCCAGATGTCAACCACAGTCATCAAAAAGTTGATCAATGTTCTCCTGATTCCTTCCTTCCAACCATCTCTGTCAGACATAATAGTCGTCAAGTCCTCCAGATGTCAAACGCAGTCATCAACAATTTGATCAATGTTTTCCTGATTCGTTTATTCACACCATCTCTGTCAGACATAACCGTCGTCAAGTCCTCCAGATGTCAAACACAGACATCAACAAGTTGATCAATGTTCTCCTGACTCGTTCCTTCCAACCATCTGTGTCAGAAATAACCATCGTCAAGTCCTCCAGATGTCAACCACAGTCATCAACAAGTTGATCAATGTTCTCCTAATTCGTTCCTTTCAACCATCTCTGTCAGACATAATAGTCGTGAAGTCCTCCAGATGTCAAACACAATCATCAACAAGTTGATCAATGTTCTCCTGATTCATTCCTTCCAACCATATCTGTCAGACATAATAGTCGTCGAGTCCTCCAGATGTCAACCACAGTCATCAACAAGTTGATCAATGTTCACCTGACTCGTTCCTTCCAACCATTTCTGTCAGACATAATAGTCGTCAAGTCCTCCAGATGTCAACCACAGTCATCAACAAGTTGATCAATGTTTTCCTGATTCGTTCCTTCACACCATCTCTGTCAGACCTAACCGTCGTCAAGTCCTCCAGATGTCAGCCACAGTCATCAACAAGTTGATCAATGTTCTCTTGATTCGTTCCTTCCAACCATCTCTGTCAGACATAACCGTCGTCGTCCTCCAGATGTCAACTACTGTCATCAACAAGTTGATCAATCTTCTCCTGACTCGTTCCTTCCAACCATCTCTGTCAGACATAACCATCGTCAAGTCATCCAGATGTCAACCACAGTCATCAACAAGTTGACCAATGTTCTCCTGATTCGTTCATTCCAACCATCTCTGTCAGACATAATAGTCGTCAAGTCCTCCAGTCATCAACAAGTTGATCAATGTTCTCCTGATTCGTTCATTCCAACCATCTCTGTCAGACATAATAGTCGTCAAGTCCTCCAGATGTCAACCACAGTCATCAACAAGTTGATCAATGTTCTCCTGATTCGTTCCTTCCAACCATCTCTGTCAGACATAATAGTCGTGAAATCCTCCAGATGTCAAACACAGTCATCAACAAGTTGATCAATATTCTCCTGATTCGTTCCTTCCAACCATCCCTGTCAGACATAACCGTCGTCGTTCTCCAGATGTCAACCACAGTCATCAACACGTTGATCAATGTTCTCCTGACTCGTTCCTTCCAACAAACTCTGTCAGATATAACCAACGTCAAGTCCTCCAGATGTCAACCACAGTCATCAACAAGTTGATCAATGTTCTCCTGATTCCTTCCTTCCAACCATCTCTGTCAGACATAATAGTCGTCAAGTCCTCCAGATGTCAAACGCAGTCATCAACAATTTGATCAATGTTTTCCTGATTCGTTTATTCACACCATCTCTGTCAGACATAACCGTCGTCAAGTCCTCCAGATGTCAAACACAGACATCAACAAGTTGATCAATGTTCTCCTGACTCGTTCCTTCCAACCATCTGTGTCAGAAATAACCATCGTCAAGTCCTCCAGATGTCAACCACAGTCATCAACAAGTTGATCAATGTTCTCCTAATTCGTTCCTTTCAACCATCTCTGTCAGACATAATAGTCGTGAAGTCCTCCAGATGTCAAACACAATCATCAACAAGTTGATCAATGTTCTCCTGATTCATTCCTTCCAACAATATCTGTCAGACATAATAGTCGTCGAGTCCTCCAGATGTCAACCACAGTCATCAACAAGTTGATCAATGTTCACCTGACTCGTTCCTTCCAACCATTTCTGTCAGACATAACCATCGTCTAGTCCTCCAGATGTCAACCACAGTCATAAACTAGTTGATCAATGTTATCCTGATTCGTTCCTTCCAACCATCTCTGTCAGACATAATAGTCGTCAAGTCCTCCAGATGTCAAGCACAGTCATCAACAAGTTGATCAATGTTCTCTTGATTCGTTCCTCCAACCATCTCTGTCAGACATAACCGTCGTCAAGTTCTCCAGATGTCAACCACATCATCAGCAAGTTGATCGATGTTCTCCTGACTCGTTCCTTCCAACCATCTCTGTCAGACATAATAGTCGTCATGTCCTCCAGATGTCAACCACAGTCATCAACAAGTTGATCAATGTTCTCCTGATTCGTTCCTTCCAACCATCTCTGTCAGACATAATAGTCGTCAAATCCTCCAGATGTCAAACACAGTCATCAACAAGTTGATCAATATTCTCCTGATTCGTTCCTTCCAACAATCTCTGTCAGACATATCCGTCGTCGTTCTCCAGATGTCAACCACAGTCATCAACAATTTGATCAATGTTCTCCTGACTCGTTCCTTCCAACCATCTCTGTCAGACATAACCATCGTCAAGTCCTCCAGATGTCAACCACAGTCATCAACAAGTTGATCAATGTTCTCCTGATACTTTCCTTCCAACCATCTCTGTCAGACATAACCGTCGTCAAGTCCTCCAGATATCAACACCAATCATCAAAAAGTTGATCAATGTTCTCCTGATTCGTTCCTTCCAACCATCTCTGTCAGATATAATAGTCGACAAGTCCTCCAGATGTCAACCACAGTCATCAACAAGTTGATGAATGTTCTTCTGACGCGTTCCTTCCAACCATCTCTGTCAGACATAATAGTCGTCAAGTCCTCCAGATATCATACACAGTCATCAACAAGTTTATCAATGTTCTCCTGATTCCTTCCTTCCAAACATCTCTGTCAGACATGACCGTCAATTTCGCCAGATGTCAAAGACAGTCATCAACAAGTTGATGAATGTTCTCCTGAATCGTTCCTTCCAACAATCTCTGTCAGACAAAACCATCGTCAAGTCCTCCAGATGTCAACCACAGTCATCAACAAGTTGATCAATGTTCTCCTGATTCGTTCCTTCCAACCATCTCTGTCAGACATAATAGTCGTGAAGTCCTCCAGATGTCAAACACAATCATCAACAATTTGATCAATGTTCTCCTGATTCATTCCTTCCAACCATATCTGTCAGACATAATAGTCGTCGAGTCCTCCAGATGTCAACCACAGACATCAACAAGTTGATCAATGTTCACCTGACTCGTTCCTTCCAACCATCTCTGTCAGACATAACCATCGTCTAGTCCTCCAGATGTCAACCACAGTCATAAACTAGTTGATCAATGTTATCCTGATTCGTTCCTTCCAACCATCTCTGTCAGACATAATAGTCGTCAAGTCCTCCAGATGTCAAGCACAGTCATCAACAAGTTGATCAATGTTCTCTTGATTCGTTCCTCCAACCATCTCTGTCAGACATAACCGTCGTCAAGTTCTCCAGATGTCAACCACATCATCAGCACGTTGATCGATGTTCTCCTGACTCGTTCCTTCCAACCATCTCTGTCAGACATAAAAGTCGTCATGTCCTCCAGATGTCAACCACAGTCATCAACAAGTTGATCAATGTTCTCCTGATTCGTTCCTTCCAACCATCTCTGTCAGACATAATAGTCGTCAAATCCTCCAGATGTCAAACACAGTCATCAACAAGTTGATCAATATTCTCCTGATTCGTTCCTTCCAACAATCTCTGTCAGACATATCCGTCGTCGTTCTCCAGATGTCAACCACAGTCATCAACAATTTGATATATGTTCTCCTGTCTCGTTCCTTCCAACCATCTCTGTCAGACATAACCATCGTCAAGTCCTCCAGATGTCAACCACAGTCATCAACAAGTTGATCAATGTTCTCCTGATACTTTCCTTCCAACCATCTCTGTCAGACATAACCGTCGTCAAGTCCTCCAGATATCAACCCCAATCATCAAAAAGTTGATCAATGTTCTCCTGATTCGTTCCTTCCAACCATCTCTGTCAGATATAATAGTCGACAAGTCCTCCAGATGTCAACCACAGTCATCAACAAGTTGATGAATGTTCTTCTGACGCGTTCCTTCCAACCATCTCCGTCAGACATAATAGTCGTCAAGTCCTCCAGATATCATACACAGTCATCAACAAGTTTATCAATGTTCTCCTGATTCCTTCCTTCCAAACATCTCTGTCAGACATGACCGTCAATTTCGCCAGATGTCAAAGACAGTCATCAACAAGTTGATGAATGTTCTCCTGACTCGTTCCTTCCAACAATCTCTGTCAGACATAACCATCGTCAAGTCCTCCAGATGTCAACCACAGTCATCAACAAGTTGATCAATGTTCTCCTGATTCGTTCCTTCCAACCATCTCTGTCAGACATAATAGTCGTCAAGTCCTCTAGATGTCAAACACAGTCATCAACAAGTTGATCAATAGTCAGACGTAATAGTCGTCAAGTTCTCCAGATGTCAAACACAGTCATCAACAAGTTGATCAATGTTCTCCTGATTCTTTCCTTCCAACCATCTCTGTCAGACATAACCATCGTCAAATCCTCCAGATGTCAACCACAGTCATCAACAAGTTGATCAATGTTCTCCTGATTCGTTCCTTCCAACCATCTCTGTCAGACATAATAATCGTCAATGTTCTCCTGACTCGTTCCTTCGTCAAGTTCGCCAGATGTTAAACACAGTCATCAACAAGTTGATCAATGTTCTCCTGACTCGTTTCTTCCAACCATCTCTGTCAGACATAACCATCGTCAAGTCCACCAGATGTCAGCCACAGTCATCAACAAGTTGATCAATGTTCTCCTGATTCGTTCCTTCCAACCATCTCTGTCAGACATAATAGTCGTCAAGTCCTCCAGATGTCAACCACAGTCATCAACAAGTTGATCAAAGTTCTCCTGACTCGTTCCTTCCAACCATCTCTGTCAGACATAACCATCGTCAAGTCATCCAGATGTCAACCACAGTCATCAACAAGTTGATCAATGTTCTCCTGATTCCTTCCTTCCAACCATCTCTGTCAGACATAATAGTCATCAAGTCCTCCAGATGTCAAACGCAGTCATCAACAATTTGATCAATGTTTTCCTGATTCGTTTCTATACAGAATCTCTGTCAGAAATAACCGTCGTCAAGTCCTCCAGATGTCAGCCACATTCACCAACAAGTTGATCATTGTCCTCCTGACTCGTTCCTTCCAACCATCTCTGTCAGACATAACCATCGTCAAGTTTTCCAGAGGTCAACCACAGTCATCAACAAGTTGATCAATGTTCTCATGATTCGTTCCTTCCAACCATCTCTGTCAGACATAATAGTCGTCAAGTCCTCCAGATGTCAAACACAGTCATCAACAAGTTGATCAATGTTCTCCTGACTCGTTCCTTCCAACCATCTGTGTCAGACATAACCATCGTCAAGTCCTCCAGATGTCAACCACAGTCATCAACAAGTTGATCAATGTTCTCCTAATTTGTTCCTTTCAACCATCTCTGTCAGACATAATAGTCGTCAAGTCCTCCAGATGTCAAACACAGTCATCAACAAGTTGATCAATGTTCTCCTGATTCGTTCCTTCCAACCATCTCTGTCAGACATAATAGTCATCCAGTCCTCCAGATGTCAACTAGAGTCATCAACAAGTTGATCAATGTTCTACTGATTCGTACATTCCAACCATCTCTGTCAGACATAATAGTCGTCAAGTCCTCCAGATTTCAAACACAGTCATCAACAAGTTGATCAATGTTCTCTTGATTCGTTCCTTCCAACCATCTCTGTCAGACATAACCGTCGTCAAGTTCTCCAGATGTCAACGACAGTCATCAGCAAGTTGATCGATGTTCTCCTGATTCGTTCCTTCCAACCATCTCTGTCAGACATAATTGTCGTCATGTCCTCCAGATGTCAACCACAGTCATCAACAAGTTGATCAATGTTCTCCTGATTCGGTCCTTCCAACCATCTCTGTCAGACATAATAGTCGTCAAGTCCTCCAAATGTCAAACACAGTCATCAACAAGTTGATCAATATTCTCCTGATTCGTTCCTTCCAACAATCTCTGTCAGACATAACCGTCGTCGTTCTCCAGATGTCAACCACAGTCATCAACAAGTTGATCAATGTTCTCCTGACTCGATCCTTCCAACCATCTCTGTCAGACATAACCATCGTCAAGTCCTCCAGATGTCAACCACAATCATCAGCAAGTTGATCAATGTTCTCCTGATTCGTTCCTTCCAACCATCTCTGACAGACATAATAGTCGTCAACTCCTCCAGATGTCAAACCCAGTCATCAACAATTTGATCAATGTTTTCCTGATTCGTTCCTTCACACCATCTCTGTCAGACGTAATAGTCGTCAAGTCCTCCAGATATCAACCACAGTCATCAACAAGTTGATGAATGTTCTCCTGACTCGGTCCTTCCAACCATCTCTGTCAGACATAATAGTCGTCAAGTCCTCCAGATGTCAAACACAGTCATCAACAAGTTGATCAATGTTCTCCTGATTCGTTCCTTCCAACCATCTCTGTCAGACATAATAGTCGTCAAGTCCTCCAAATGTCAAACACAGTCATCAACAAGTTGATCAATATTCTCCTGATTCGTTCCTTCCAACAATCTCTGCCAGACATAACCATCTTCAAGTCCTCCAGATGTCAACCACAGTCATCAACAAGTTGATCAATGTTCTCCTTCTTCGTTCCTATCAACCATCTCTGTCAGACATAACCGTCGTCAAGTCCTCCAGATGTCAACTACAGTCATCAACATGTTGATCAATGTTCTCCTGACTATTTCCTTCCAACCATGTCTGTCTGACATAATAGTCGTCATGTCCTCCAGATGTCAAACACAGTCATCAACAAGTTGATCAATGTTCTCCTGATTCGTTCCTTCCAACCATCTCTGTCAGACATAATAGTCGTCAAGTCCTCCAGATGTCAACCACAGTCATCAACAAGTTGATCAATGTTCTCCTGGCTCGTTCCTTCAAACCATCTCTGTCAGACATAACCATCGTCAAGTCCCCCAGGTGTCAAACACAGTCATCAACAAGTTGATCAATGTTCTCCTGATTCGTTCCTTCCAACCATCTCTTTCAGACATAATAGTCCTCAAGTCCTTCAGATGTCAAACACAGTCATCAACAAGTTGATCAATTTTCTCCTGATTCGTTCCTTCCAACCATCTCTGTCAGACATAATAGTCGTCAAGTCCTCCAGATGTCAACCACAGTCATCAACAAGTTGATCAATGTTCTCCTGACTCGTTCCTTCCAACCATCTCTGTCAGACATAACCATCCTCAAGTCCTCCAGATGTCAACTACAGTCATCAACAAGTTGATCAATGTTCTCCTGATTCGTTCCCTCCAACCATCTCTCTCAGACATAATAGTCGTCAAGTCCTCCAGATGTCAACCACAGTCATCAACAAGTTGATCAATGTTCTTCTGACTCCTTCCTTCCAACCATCTCTGTCAGACATAGCCATCGTCAAGTCCTCCAGATGTCAACCACAGTCATCAACAAGTTCATCAATGTTCTCCTGATTCGTTCCTTCAAACCATCTCTGTCAGACATAATAGTCGTCAAGTCTTCCAGATGTCAAACACAGTCATCAACAAATTGATCAATGTTCTCCTGATTCGTTCCTTCCAACCATCTCTGTCAGACATAACCATCGTGATTCCTCCAGATGTCAACCACAGTCATCAACAAGTTGATCAATGTTCTCCTGATTCGTTCCTTCCAACCATCTCTGTCAGACATAATAGTCGTCAAGTCCTCCAGATATCAACCACATTCATCAACAAGTTGATCAATGTTCTCCTGACTCGTTCCTTCCAAAAATCTCTGTCAGACATAACCATCGTCAAGTCCTCCAGATATCAACCACGGTCATCAACAAGTTGATCAATGTTCTCCTGATTCGTTCCTTCCAACAATCTCTGTCAGACATAATAGTCGTCAAGTCCTCCAGATGTCAACCACAGTCATCAACAAGTTGATCAATGTTCTCCTGATTCGTTCCTTCAAACCATCTCTGTCAGACATAACCGTTGTCAAGTTCTCAAGATGTCAACCACAGTCATCAACAAGTTGATCAATGTTCTCCTGACTCGTTCCTTCCAAACATCTCCGTCAGACATAACCATCGTCAAGTCCTCCAGATGTCAACCACAGTCATCAACAAGTTGATCAATGTTCTCCTGACTCATTCCTACCAAATGTATCTGTCAGACATAAACATCGTCAAGTCCACCAGATGTCAACTACATTCATCAACAAGTTGATCAATGTTCTCCTGCTTCGTTCCTTCCAACCATCTCTGTCAGACATAATAGTCCTCAAGTCCTCCAGATGTCAAACACAGTCATCAACAAGTTGATCAATTTTCTCCTGATTCGTTCCTTCCAACCATCACTCTCAGACATAATAGTCGTCAAGTCCTCCAGATGTCAACTACAGTCATCAACAAGTTGATCAATGTTCTCCTGACTCGTTCCTTCCAACCATCTCTGTTAGACATAACCATCGTCAAGTCCTCCAGATGTCAACTACAGTCATCAACAAGTTGATCAATGTTATCCTGATTCGTTCCTTCCAACCATCTCTCTCAGACATAATAGTCGTCAAGTCCTCCAGATGTCAACCACAGTCATCAACAAGTTGATCAATGTTCTTCTGACTCCTTCCTTCCAACCATCTCTGTCAGACATAACCATCGTCAAGTCCTCCAGATGTCAACCACACTCATCAACAAGTTGATCAATGTTCTCCTGATTCGTTCCTTCCAACCATCTCTGTCAGACATAATAGTCGCCAAGTCCACCACATATCAAGCACAGTCATCAACAAGTTGATCAATGTTCTCCTGATTCGTTCCTTCAGACCATCTCTGTCAGACATAACCGTCGTCAAGTCCTCCAGATGTCAAACACAGTCATCAACAAGTTGATCAATGATCTCCTGATTCATTCCTTCCAACCATCTCTGTCAGACATAATAGTCTTCAAGTCCACCCGATGTCAACTACAGTCATCAACAAGTTGATCAATGTTCTCCTGACTAGTTCCTTCCAACCATCTCTGTCTGACATAATAGTCGTCAATTCCTCCATATATCAAACAGTCATCAACAAGTTGATGAATGTTCTCCTGATTCGTTCTTTCCAACC
The DNA here is from genome assembly GCA_964036315.1 of Acanthosepion esculentum. Classification (NCBI taxonomy): domain Eukaryota; kingdom Metazoa; phylum Mollusca; class Cephalopoda; order Sepiida; family Sepiidae; genus Acanthosepion; species Acanthosepion esculentum. The sequence continues at coordinate 14,198,349 of OZ038490.1, read as the reverse complement.
TTCACTCTCAGACATAATAGTCGTCAAGTCCTCCAGATGTCAACCACAGTCATCAACAAGTTGATCAATGTTCTTCTGACTCCTTCCTTCCAACCATCTCTGTCAGACATAACCGTCGTCGTCCTCCAGATGTCAACCACAATCATCAACAAGTTGATCAATGTTCTCCTGATTCGTTCCACCCAACCATATCTGTCAGACTTAACCATCGTCAAGTCCTCCAGATGTCAACCACAGTCATCAACAAGTTGATCAATGTTCTCCTGATTCGTTCCTTTCAACCATCTCTGTCAGACATAATAGTCGTCAAGTCCTCCACATATCTAGCACAGTCATCAACAACTTGATCAATGTTCTCCTGATTCGTTCCTTCCAACCATCTCTGTCAGACATAACCGTCGTCAAGTTCTCAAGATATAAACGACAGTCATCAACAAGTTGATCAATGTTCTCCTGACTCGTTCCTTCCAAACATCTCTGTCAGACATAGCCATCGTCAAGTCCTCCAGATGTCAACCACAGTCATCAACAAGTTCATCAATGTTCTCCTGATTCGTTCCTTCAAACCATTTCTGTCAGACATAATAGTCGTCAAGTCCTCCAAATATCAAACACAGACATCAACAAGTTGATCAATGTTCTCCTGACCCGTTCCTTCCAACCATCTGTGTCAGATATAACCATCGTCAAGTACTCCAGATGTCAACCACAGTCATCAACAAGTTGATCAATGTTCTCCTACTTCGTTCCATTCAACCATCTCTGTCAGACATAATAGTCGTCAAGACCTCCAGATGTCAAAGACAGTCATCAGCAAATTGATCAATGTTCTCCTGATTCGTTCCTTCCAACCATCTCTGTCAGACATAACCATCGTGATTCCTCCAGATGTCAACCACAGTCATCAACAAGTTGATCAATGTTCTCCTGATTCGTTCCTTCCAACCATCTTTGTCAGACATAATAGTCGTCAAGTCCTCCAGATATCAACCACATTCATCAACAAGTTGATCAATGTTCTCCTGATTCGTTCCTTCCAACCATCTTTGTCAGACATAATAGTCGTCAAGTCCTCCAGATATCAACCACGGTCATCAACAAGTTGATCAATGTTCTCCTCATTCGTTCCTTCAAACCATCTCTGTCAGACATAACCGTCGTCAAGTTCTCAAGATGTCAACCACAGTCATCAACAAGTTGATCAATGTTCTCCTGACTCGTTCCTTCCAAACATCTCTGTCAGACATAACCATCGTCAAGTCCTCCAGATGTCAACCACAGTCATCAACAAGTTGATCAATGTTCTCCTGATTCGTTCCTTCAAACCATCTCTGTCAGACATAATAGTCGTCAAGTCCTCCAAATGTCAAACACAGTCATCAACAAGTTGATCAATGTTCTCCTGATTCGTTCCTTCCAACCATCTGTGTCAGATATAACCATCGTCAAGTCCTCCAGATGTCAACCCCAGTCATCAACAAGTTCATCAATGTTCTCCTGACTCGTTCTTTCCAACCATCTGTGTCAGACATAACCATCGTCAACTCCTCCACATGTCAAACACAGTCATAAAGAAGTTGCTCAATGTCCTCCTGATTCGTTCCTTCCAACCATCTCTGTCAGACATAACCATCGTCAACTCCTCCAGATGTCAACCACAGTCATGAACAAATTGATCAATGTTCTCCTGATTCGTTCCTTCCAACCATCTCTGTCAGACATAACCATCGTGATTCCTCCAGATGTCAACCACAGTCATCAACAAGTTGAACAATGTGCTCCTGATTCGTTCCTTCCAACCATCTCTGTCAGACATAATAGTCGTCAAGTCCTCCAGATATCAACCACATTCATCAACAAGTTGATCAATGTTCTCCTGACTCGTTCCTTCCAAAAATCTCTGTCAGACATAACCATCGTCAATTCCTCCAGATATCAACCACGGTCATCAACAAGTTGATCAATGTTCTCCTGATTCGTTCCTTCCAACAATCTCTGTCAGACATAATAGTCGTCAAGTCCTCCAGATGTCAACCACAGTCATCAACAAGTTGATCAATGTTCTCCTGATTCGTTCCTTCAAACCATCTCTGTCAGACATAATAGTCGTCAAGTCCTCCAAATGTCAAACACAGTCATCAACAAGTTGATCAATGTTCTCCTGATTCGTTCCTTCCAACCATCTGTGTCAGATATAACCATCGTCAATTCCTCCAGATGTCAACCACAGTCATCAACTAGTTGATCAATGTTCTCCTGATTCGTTCCTTCAAACCATCTCTGTCAGACATAATAGTCGTCAAGTCCTCAAAATGTCAAACACAGTCATCAACAAGTTGATCAATGTTCTCCTGACTCGTTCCTTCCAACCATCTGTGTCAGACATAACCATCGTCAACTCCTCCAGATGTCAAACACAGTCATAAAGAAGTTGCTCAATGTCCTCCTGATTCGTTTTTTCCAACCATCTCTGTCAGACATAATAGTCGTTAAGTCCTCCAGATTTCAAACTCAGTCATCAACAAGTTGATCAATGTTCTCCTGATTCGTTCCTTCCAACCATCTGTGTCAGATATAACCATCGTCAAGTCCTCCAGATGTCAACCACAGTCATCAACAAGTTGATCAATGTTCTCCTGACTCGTTCTTTCCAACCATCTGTGTCAGACATAAACATCGTCAACTCCTCCAGATGTCAACCACAGTCATCAACAAGTTGATCAATGTCCTCCTGATTCGTTACTTCCAACCATCTCTGTCAGACATAACCATCGTCAACTCCTCCAGATGTCAACCACAGTCATCAACAAATTGATCAATGTTCTCCTGATTCGTTCCTTCCAACCATCTCTGTCAGACATAACCATCGTGATTCCTCCAGATGTCAACCACAGTCATCAACAAGTTGATCAATGTGCTCCTGATTCGTTCCTTCCAACCATCTCTGTCAGACATAATAGTCGTCAAGTCCTCCAGATATCAACCACATTCATCAACAAGTTGATCAATGTTCTCCTGACTCGTTCCTTCCAAAAATCTCTGTCAGACATAACCATCGTCAATTCCTCCAGATATCAACCACGGTCATCAACAAGTTGATCAATGTTCTCCTGATTCGTTCCTTCCAACAATCTCTGTCAGACATAATAGTCGTCAAGTCCTCCAGATGTCAAGAACAGTCATCAACAAGTTGATCAATGTTCTCCTGATTCGTTCCTTCAAACCATCTCTGTCAGACATAACCGTCGTCAAGTTCTCAAGATGTCAACCACAGTCATCAACAAGTTGATCAATGTTTTCCTGACTCGTTCCTTCCAAACATCTCTGTCAGACATAACCATCGTCAAGTCCTCCAGATGTCAACCACAGTCATCAACAAGTTGAACAATGTTCTCCTGATTCGTTCCTTCAAACCATCTCTGTCAGACATAATAGTCGTCAAGTCCTCCAAATGTCAAACACAGTCATCAACAAGTTGATCAATGTTCTCCTTATTCGTTCCTTCCAACCATCTGTGTCAGATATAACCATCGTCATGTCCTCCAGATGTCAACCACAGTCATCAACAAGTTGATCAATATTCTCCTAATTCGTTCCTTTCAACCATATCTGTCAGACATAATAGTTGTCAAGTCCACCAGATGTCAAACACAGTCATCAACAAGTTGATCAATGTTCTCCTGATTCATTCCTTCCAACCATTTCTGTCAGACATAATAGTCGTCAAGTCCTCCAGATATCAATCACAGTCATCAACAAGTTGATCAATGTTCTCCTGACTCGTTCCTTCCAACCATCTGTGTCAGACATAACCATCGTCAACTCCTCCAGATGTCAAACACAGTCATAAAGAAGTTGCTCAATGTCCTCCTGATTCGTTACTTCCAACCATCTCTGTCAGACATAATAGTCGTTAAGTCCTCCAGATGTCAAACACAGTCATCAACAAGTTGATCAATGTTCTCCTGATTCGTTCCTTCCAACCATCTCTGTCAGACATAACCATCGTCAAGTCCTCCAGATGTCAACCACAGTCATCAACAAGTTGATCAATGTTCTCCTGACTCGTTCTTTCCAACCATCTGTGTCAGACATAAACATCGTCAACTCCTCCAGATGTCAACCACAGTCATAAAGAAGTTGCTCAATGTCCTCCTGATTCGTTCCTTCCAACCATCTCTGTCAGACATAACCATCGTCAACTCCTCCAGATGTCAACCACAGTCATCAACAAATTGATCAATGTTCTCCTGATTCGTTCCTTCCAACCATCTCTGTCAGACATAACCATCGTGATTCCTCCAGATGTCAACCACAGTCATCAACAAGTTGATCAATGTGCTCCTGATTCGTTCCTTCCAACCATCTCTGTCAGACATAATAGTCGTCAAGTCCTCCAGATATCAACCACATTCATCAACAAGTTGATCAATGTTCTCCTGACTCGTTCCTTCCAAAAATCTCTGTCAGACATAACCATCGTCAATTCCTCCAGATATCAACCACGGTCATCAACAAGTTGATCAATGTTCTCCTGATTCGTTCCTTCAAACCATCTCTGTCAGACATAACCGTCGTCAAGTTCTCAAGATGTCAACCACAGTCATCAAAAAGTTGATCAATGTTTTCTTGACTCGTTCCTTCCAAACATCTCTGTCAGACATAACCATCGTCATGTCCTCCAGATGTCAACCACAGTCATCAACAAGTTGATCAATATTCTCCTAATTCGTTCCTTTCAACCATATCTGTCAGACATAATAGTTGTCAAGTCCACCAGATGTCAAACACAGTCATCAACAAGTTGATCAATGTTCTCCTGATTCATTCCTTCCAACCATTTCTGTCAGACATAATAGTCGTCAAGTCCTCCAGATATCAATCACAGGCATCAACAAGTTGATCAATGTTCTCCTGACTCGTTCCTTCCAACCATCTGTGTCAGACATAACCATCGTCAACTCCTCCAGATGTCAAGCACGGTCATAAAGAAGTTGCTCAATGTCCTCCTGATTCGTTCCTTCCAACCATCTCTGTCAGACATAATAGTCGTCAAGTCCTCCAGATGTCAAACACAGTCATCAACAAGTTGATCAATGTTCTCCTGATTCGTTCCTTCAGACCATCTCTGTCAGACATAACCGTCGTCAAGTCCTCCAGATGTCAAACACAGTCATCAACAAGTTGATCAATGATCTCCTGATTCATTCCTTCCAACCATCTCTGTCAGACATAATAGTCGTCAAGTCCACCCGATGTCAACTACAGTCATCAACAAGTTGATCAATGTTCTCCTGACTAGTTCCTTCCAACCATCTCTGTCTGACATAATAGTCGTCAAGTCCTCCATATATCAAACAGAGTCATCAACAAGTTGATGAATGTTCTCCTGATTCGTTCCTTCCAACCTTCACTCTCAGACATAATAGTCGTCAAGTCCTCCAGATGTGAACCACAGTCATCAACAAGTTGATCAATGTTCTTCTGACTCCTTCCTTCCAACCATCTCTGTCAGACATAACCGTCGTCGTCCTCCAGATGTCAACCACAGTCATCAACAAGTTGATCAATGTTCTCCTGACTCGTTCCTCCCAACCATATCTGTCAGACATAACCATCGTCAAGTCCTCCAGATGTCAACCACAGTCATCAAAAAGTTGATCAATGTTCTCCTGATTCGTTCCTTCCAACCATCTCTGTCAGACATAATAGTCGTCAAGTCCTCCACATATCTTGCACAGTCATCAACAACTTGATCAATGTTCTCCTGACTCGTTCCTTCCAAACATCTCTGTCAGACATAACCATCGTCAAGTCCTCCAGATGTCAACCACAGTCATCAACAAGTTCATCAATGTTCTCCTGATTCGTTCCTTAAAACCATCTCTGTCAGACATAATAGTCGTCAAGTCCTCCAAATGTCAAACACAGTCATCAACAAGTTGATCAATGTTCTCCTGACCCGTTCCTTCCAACCATCTGTGTCAGATATTACCATCGTCAAGTCCTCCAGATGTCAACCGCAGTCATCAACAAGTTGATCAATGTTCTCCTACTTCGTTCCATTCAACCATCTCCTTCAGACATAATAGTCGTCAAGACCTCCAGATGTCAAACACTGTCATCAACAAGTTCATCAATGTTCTCCTGATTCGTTCCTTCAAACCATCTCTCTCAGACATAACCGTCGTCAAGTTCTCAAGATGTCAACCACAGTCATCAACAAGTTGATCAATGTTCTCCTGACTCGTTCCTTCCAAACATCTCTGTCAGACATAACCATCGTCAAGCCCTCCAGATATCAACCACAGTCATCAACAAGTTGATCAATGTTCTCCTGATTCGTTCCTTCAAACCATCTCTGTCAGACATAATAGTCGTCAAGTCCTCCAAACGTCAAACACAGTCATCAACAAGTTGATCAATGTTCTCCTGACCCGTTCCTTCCAACAATCTGTGTCAGATATAACCATCGTCAAGTCCTCCAGATGTCAACCACAGTCATTAACAAGTTGATCAATGTTCTCCTACTTCGTTCCATTCAACCATCTCTGTCAGACATAATAGTCGTCAAGTCCTCCAGATGTCAAACACAGTCATCAACAAGTTGATCAATGTTCTCCTGATTCGTTCCTGCAGACCATCTCTGTCAGACATAACCGTCGTCAATCCTCCAGATGTCAAACACAGTCATGAACAAGTTGATCAATGATCTCCTGATTCATTCCTTCCAAACATCTCTGTCAGACATAATAGTCGTCAAGTCCACCCGATGTCAACTACAGTCATCAACAAGTTGATCAATGTTCTCCTGACTAGTTCCTTCCAACCATCTCTGTCTGACATAATAGTCGTCAAGTCCTCCAGATGTCAAAAACAGTCATCAACAAGTTGATCAATGTTCTCCAGATTCGTTCCTTCCAACCATCTCTCTCAGACATAATAGTCGTCAAGTCCTCCAGATATCAACCACAGTCATCAACAAGTTGATCAATGTTCTTCTGACTCCTTCCTTCCAACCATCTCTGTCAGACATAACCGTTGCGTCCTCCAGATGTCAACCACAGTCATCAACATGTGGATCAATGTTCTCCTGACTCGTTCCTCCCAAATATATCTGTCAGACATAACCATCGTCAAGTCCTCCAGATGTCAACCACAGTCATCAACAAGTTGATCAATGTTCTCCTGATTCGTTCCTTCCAACCATCTCTGTCAGACATAATAGTCGTCAAGTCCTCCACATATCAAGCACAGTCATCAACAAGTTGATCAATGTTCTCCTGATTCGTTTTTTCCAACCATCTCTGTCAGACATAATAGTCGTCAAGTCCTCCAGATGTCAAACACAGTCATCAAGAAGTTGATCAATGTTCTCCTGATTCGTTCCTTCCAACCATCTCTCTCAGACATAACCATCGTCAAGTCCTCCAGATGTCAACCACAGTCATCAACAAGTTCATCAATGTTCTCCTGATTCGTTCCTTCCAACCATCTCTGTCAGACATAAGAGTCGTCAAGTCCTCCAGATATCAACCACATTCATCAACAAGTTGATCAATGTTCTCCTGACTCGTTCCTTCCAACAATCTCTGTCAGACATAACCATCGTCAAGTCCTCCAGATGTCAACCACGGTCATCAACAAGTTGATCAATGTTCTCCTGATTCGTTCCTTCTAACCATCTCTGTCAGACATAATAGTCGTCAAGTCCTCCAGATATCAACCACAGTCATCAACAAGTTGATCAATGTTCTCCTGATTCGTTCCTTCAAACCATCTCTGTCAGACATAATAGTCGTCAAGTCCTCCAGATGTCAAACGCAGTCATCAACAAGTTGATCAATGTTCTCCTGATTCGTTCCTTCCAACCTTCTCTGTCAGACATAATAGTCGTCAAGTCCTCCAGATGTCAAACACAGTCATCAACAAGTTGATCAATGTTCTCCTGACTCGTCCCTTCCCACCATCTCTGTCAGACATAACCATCGTCAAGTCCTCCAGATATCAACCACAGTCATCAACAAGTTGATCAATGTTCTCCTGATTCGTTCCTTCAAAACATCTCTGTCAGACATAATCGTCGTCAAGTCCCCCAGATGCCAAACACAGTCATCAACAAGTTGATCAATGTTCTCCTGACTCGTTACATCCAAATATCTGTCTCAGATATAACCATCGTCAAGTCCTCCAGATGTCAACCACAGTCATCAACAAGTTGATCAATGTTCTCCTAATTCGTTCCTTTCAACCATCTCTGTCAGACATAATAGTCGTCAAGTGCTCCAGATGTCAACCACAGTCTTCAACAAGTTGATCAATGTTCTTCTGACTCCTTCCTTCCAACCATCTCTGTCAGACATAACCGTCGTCAAGTCCTCCAGATGTCAAACACAGTCATCAACAAGTTGATCAATGTTCTCCTGATTCGTTCCTTCCAACCATCTCTCTCAGACATAATTGTCGTCAAGTCCTCCAGATGTCAACCACAGTCATCAACAAGTTGATCAATGTTCTTCTGACTCATTACTTCCAACCATCTCTGTCAGACATAACCATCGTCAAGTCCTCCAGATATCAACCACAGTCATCAACAAGTTGATCAATGTTCTCCAGACTCGTTCCTTCCAACCAACTCTGTCAGACATAACCGTCGTCAAGTCCTCCAGATATCAACCACCGTCATCAACAACTTGATCAATGTTCTCCTGACTCGTTCCTCCCAACCATAACTGTCAGACATAACCATCGTCAAGTCCTCCAGATGTCAACCAGAGTCATCAAAAAGTTGATCAATGTTCTCCTGATTCGTTCCTTCCAACCTTCTCTGTCAGACATAATAGTCGTCAAGTCCTCCAGATGTCAACCACAGTCATCAACAAGTTGATCAATGTTCTTCTGACTCATTACTTCCAACCATCTCTGTCAGACATAACCATCGTCAAGTCCTCCAGATATCAACCACAGTCATCAACAAGTTGATCAATGTTCTCCTGACTCGTTCCTTCCAACCAACTCTGTCAGACATAACCGTCGTCAAGTCCTCCAGATGCCAACCACAGTCATCCACAAATTGCTCAATGTTCTCATGATTCGTTCCTTCCAACCATCTATGTCAGACATAATAGTCGTCAATCCTCCAGATGTCAAACACAGTCATCAACATGTTGATCAATGTTCTCCTGATTCGTTCCTTCCAACCACCTCTGTCAGACATAACCGTCATCGTCCTCCAGATGTCAACCACAGTCATCAACATGTTGATCAATGTTCTCCTGATTCGTTCCTTCCAACCATCTCTGTCAGACATAATAGTTGTCAAGTCCTCCAGATGTCAAACACAGTCATCAACATGTTGATCAATGTTCTCCTGATTCGTTCCTTCCAACCAGCTCTGTCAGACATGACCGTCATCGTCCTCCAGATGTCAACCACAGTCATCAACAAGTTGATCAATGTTCTCCTGATTCGTTCCTTCCAACCATCTGTGTCAGATATAACCATCGTCAAGTCCTCCAGATGTCAAACACAGTCATCAACAAGTTGATCAATGTTCTCCTAATTCGTTCCTTTCAACCATCTCCGTCAGACATAATAGTCGTCAAGTCCTCCAGATGTCAAACACAGACATCAACAAGTTGATCAATGTTCTCCTGATTCATTCCTTCCAACCATATCTCTCAGACATAATAGTCGTCAAGTCCACCCGATGTCAACTACATTCAGCAACAAGTTGATCAATGTTCTCCTGATTCGTTACTTCCAACCAACTCTGTCAGACATAATAGTCGTCAAGTCCTCCACATGTCAAGCACACTCATCAACAAGTTGATCAATGTTCTCCTGATTCGTTCCTTCCAACCATCTCTGTCAGACATAACCGTCGTCAAGTCCTCCAGATGTCAACCACCGTCATCAACACCTTGATCAATGTTCTCCTGACTCGTTCCTCCCAACCATAACTGTCAGTCATAACCACCGTCAAGTCCTCCAGATGTCAACCAGAGTCATCAAAAAGTTGATCAATGTTCTCCTGATTCGTTCCTTCCAACCTTCTCTGTCAGACATAATAGTCGTCAAGTCCTCCAGATGTCAAACACAGTCATCAACAAGTTGATCAATGTTCTCCTGACTAGTTCCTTCCAACCATCTCTCTCAGATATAATAGTCGTCAAGTCCTCCAGATATCAACCACAGTCATCAACAAGTTGATCAATTTTCTTCTGACTCCTTCCTTCCAACCATCTCTGTCAGACATAACCATCGTCAAGTCCTCCAGATATCACCCACAGTCATCAACAAGTTGATCAGTGTTCTCCTGACTCGTTCCTTCCAACCAACTCTGTCAGACATAACCGTCGTCAAGTCCTCCAGATGCCAACCACAGTCATCCACAAATTGCTCAATGTTCTCATGATTCGTTCCTTCCAACCATATATGTCAGACATAATAGTCGTCAATCCTCCAGATGTCAAACACAGTCATCAACATGTTGATCAATATTCTCCTGATTCGTTCCTTCCAACCACCTCTGTCAGACATAACCGTCATCGTCCTCCAGATGTCAACCACAGTCATCAACATGTTGATCAATGTTCTCCTGATTCGTTCCTTCCAACCATCTCTGTCAGACATAATAGTTTTCAAGTCCTCCAGATGTCAAACACAGTCATCAACATGTTGATCAATGTTCTCCTGATTCGTTCCTTCCAACCAGCTCTGTCAGACATAACCGTCATCGTCCTCCAGATGTCAACCACAGTCATCAACAAGTTGATCAATGTTCTCCTGACTCGTTCCTTCCAACCATCTGTGTCAGATATAACCATCGTCAAGTCCTCCAGATGTCAAACACAGTCATCAACAAGTTGATCAATGTTCTCCTAATTCGTTCCTTTCAACATTCTCCGTCAGACATAATAGTCGTCAATCCTCCAGATGTCAAACACAGACATCAACAAGTTGATCAATGTTCTCCTGATTCATTCCTTCCAACCATATCTCTCAGACATAATAGACGTCAAGTCCACCCGATGTCAACTACAGTCAGCAACAAGTTGATCAATGTTCTCCTGATTCGTTACTTCCAACCAACTCTGTCAGACATAATAGTCGTCAAGTCCTCCACATGTCAAGCACACTCATCAACAAGTTGATCAATGTTCTCCTGATTCGTTCCTTCCAACCATCTCTGTCAGACATAATAGTCGTCAAGTCCTCTAGATGTCAAACACAGTCATCAACAAGTTGATCAATGTTCTCCTGATTCGTTCCTTCCAACCATCTCTGTCAGACATAACCATCGTCAAGTCCTCCAGATGTCAACCACAGTCATCAACAACTTGATCAATGTTCTCCTGATTCGTTCCTTCCAACCATCTCTGTCAGACATAATAGTCGTCAAGTCCTCCAGATGTCAAACGCAGTCATCAACAAGTTGATCAATGTTCTCCTGACTCGTTCCTTCTAACCATCTTTGTCAGATATAACCATCGTCAAGTCCTCCAGATGTCAAACACAGTCATCAACAAGTTGATCAATGTTCTCCTGATTCGTTCCTTAAAAACATCTCTGTCAGACATAATAATCTTTAAGTCCTCCAGATGTCAAACACAGTCATCAACTAGTTGATCAATGTTCTCCTGACTCGTTCCTTCCAAACATCTGTGTCAGATATAACCATCGTCAAGTCCTGCAGATGTCAAACACAGTCATCATCAAGTTGATCAATGTTTTCCTAATTCGTTCCATTCAACCATCTCTGTCAGACATAATATTCGTCAAGTCCTCCAGATGTCAAATACAGACATCAACAATTTGATCAATGTTCTCCTGATTAATTCCTTCCAACCATCTCTGTCAGACATAATAGTCGTCGAGTCTTCCAGATATCAAACACAGTCATCAACAAGTTGATCAATGTTCTCCTGACTCGTTCCTTCCAACCATCTCTGTCAGAGATAACCATCGTCAAGTCCTCCAGATGTCAACTACAGTCATCAACAAGTTGATCAATGTTCTCCTGATTCGTTCCTTCCAACCATCTCTCTCAGACATAATAGTCGTCAAGTCCTCCAGATGTCAACCACAGTCATCAACAAGTTGATCAATGTTCTTCTGACTCCTTCCTTCCAACCATCTGTGTCAGATATAACCATCGTCAAGTCCTCCAGATGTCAAACACAGTCATCAACAAGTTGATCAATGTTCTCCTAATTCGTTCCTTTCAACCATCTCTGTCAGACATAATAGTCGTCAAGTCCTCCTGATGTCAAACACAGACATCAACAAGTTGATCAATGTTCTCCTGATTCATTCCTTCCAACCATATCTGTCAGACATAATAGTCGTCAAGTCCACCGGATGTCAACTACAGTCATCAACAAGTTGATCAATGTTCTCCTGACTAGTTCCTTCCAAGCATCTCTGTCTGACATAATAGTCGTCAAGTCCTCGAGATGTCAACCACAGTCATCAACAAGTTGATCAATGTTCTCCTGATTCGTTACTTCCAACCAACTCTCTCAGACATAATAGTCGTCAAGTCCTCCACATGTCAAGCACACTCATCAACAAGTTGATCAATGTTCTCCTGATTCGTTCCTTCAAAACATCTCTGTCAGACATAAAAGTCGTCAAATCCTCCAGATGTCAAACACAGTCATCAACAAGTTGATCAATGTTCTCCTGACTCGTTCCTTCCAACCATCTGTGTCAGATATAACCATCGTCAAGTCCTCCAGATGTAAAACACAGTCATCAACAAGTTGATCAATGTTCTCCTGATTCATTCCTTCCAACCATATCTGTCAGACATAATAGTCGTCAAGTCCACCCGATGTCAACTACAGTCATCAACAAGTTGATCAATGTTCTCCTGACGAGTTCCTTCCAAGCATCTCTGTCTGACATAATAGTCGTCAAGTCCTCCAGATGTCAAACACAGTCATCAACAAGTTGATCAATGTTCTCCTGACTCGTTCCTTCCAACTAAGTCTGTAAGATATAACCGTCATCGTCCTCCAGATGTCAACCACAGTCATCAACATGTTGATCAATGTTCTCCTGACTCGTTCCTCCCAACCATATCTGTCAGACATAACCATCGTCAAATCCTCCAGATGTCAACAACAGACAGCAACAAGTTGATCAATGTTCTCCTGATTCGTTACTTCCAACCAACTCTGTCAGACATAATAGTCGTCAAGTCCTCCACATGTCAAGCACACTCATCAACAAGTTGATCAATGTTCTCCTGATTCGTTCCTTCCAACCATCTCTGTCAGACATAATAGTCGTCAAGTCCTCTAGATGTCAAACACAGTCATCAACAAGTTGATCAATGTTCTCCTGATTCGTTCCTTCCAACCATCTCTGTCAGACTTAACCATCGTCAAGTCCTCCAGATGTCAACCACAGTCATCAACAAGTTGATCAATATTCTCCTGATTCGTTCCTTCCAACCATCTCTGTCAGACATAATAGTCGTCAAGTCCTCCAGATGTCAAACGCAGTCATCAAGAAGTTGATCAATGTTCTCCTGACTCGTTCCTTCCAACCATCTTTGTCAGACTTAACCATCGTCAAGTCCTCCAGATGTCAACCACAGTCATCAACAAGTTGATCAATATTCTCCTGATTCGTTCCTTCCAACCATCTCTGTCAGACATAATAGTCGTCAAGTCCTCCAGATGTCAAATACAGACATCAACAATTTGATCAATGTTCTCCAGATTCATTCCTTCCAACCATATCTGTCAGACATAATAGTCGTCAAGTCCTCCAGATGTCAACCACAGTCATCAACAAGTTGATCAATGTTCTCCTGACTCGTTCCTTCCAACCATCTCTGTCAGAGATAAACATCGTCAAGTCCTCCAGATGTCAACTACAGTCATCAACAAGTTGATCAATGTTCTCCTGATTCGTTCCTTCCAACCATCTCTGTCAGACATAACCATCGTCAAGTCCTCCAGATATCAACCACAGTCATCAACAAGTTGATCAATGTTCTCCTGACTCGTTCCTTCCAACCATCTGTGTCAGATATAACCTTCGTCAAGTCCTCCAGATGTCAAACACAGTCATCAACAAGTTGATCAATGTTCTCCTAATTCGTTCTTTTCAACCATCTCTGTCAGACATAATAGTCGTCAAGTCCTCCAGATGTCAAACACAGACATCAACAAGTTGATCAATGTTCTCCTGATTCATTCATTCCAACCATATCTGTCAGACATAATAGTCGTCAAGTCCACCCGATGTCAACTACAGTCATCAACAAGTTGATCAATGTTCTCCTGACTAGTTCCTTCCAAGCATCTCTGTCTGACATAATAGTCGTCAAGTCCTCCAGATGTCAACCACAGTCATCAACATGTTGATCAATGTTCTCCTGATTCGTTACTTCCAACCAACTCTGTCAGACATAATAGTCGTCAAGTCCTCCACATGTCAAGCACACTCATCAACAAGTTGATCAATGTTCTCCTGATTCGTTCCTTCCAACCATCTCTGTCAGACATAATAGTCGTCAAGTCCTCTAGATGTCAAACACAGTCATCAACAAGTTGATCAATGTTCTCCTGATTCGTTCCTTCCAACCATCTCTGTCAGACATAACCATCGTCAAGTCCTCCAGATGTCAACCACAGTCATCAACAAGTTGATCAATGTTCTCCTGATTCGTTCCTTCCAACCATCTCTGTCAGACATAATAGTCGTCAAGTCCTCCAGATGTCAAACGCAGTCATCAACAAGTTGATCAATGTTCTCCTGACTCGTTCCTTCCAACCATCTTTGTCAGATATAACCATCGTCAAGTCCTCCAGATGTCAAACACAGTCATCAACAAGTTGATCAATGTTCTCCTGATTCGATCCTTAAAAACATCTCTGTCAGACATAATAATCGTCAAGTCCTCCAGATGTCAAACACAGTCATCAACAAGTTGATCAATGTTCTCCTGACTCGTTCCTTCCAAACATCTGTGTCAGATATAACCATCGTCAAGTCCTGCAGATGTCAAACACAGTCATCATCAAGTTGATCAATGTTTTCCTAATTCGTTCCATTCGACCATCTCTGTCAGACATAACCGTCGTCGTCCTCCAGATGTCAAACACCGTCATAAACAAGTTGATCAATGTTCTCCTGATTCGTTCCTTCCAACCATCTCTGTCAGACATAACCATCGTCAAGTCCTCCAGATGTCAACCACAGTCATCAACAAGATGATCAATGTTCTCCTGACTCGTTCCTTCCAACCATCTCTGTCAGACATAACCGTGGTCAAGTCCTCCAGATGTCAACCACAGTCATCAACAACTTGATCAATGTTCTCATGATTCGTTCCTTCCAACCATCTCTGTCAGACATAATAGTCGTCAAGTCCTCCATATGTCAAACACAGTCATCAACAAGTTGATCAATGTTCTCCTGATTCGTTCCTTCCAAAGATCTCTGTCAGACATAATAGTCGTCAAGTCCTCCAGATGTCAAACACAGTCATCAACAAGTTGATCAATGTCCTCCTGATTCGTTCCTTCCAATCATCTCTGTCAGACATAACTATCGTCAAGTCCTCCAGATATCAACCACAGTCATCAACATGTTGATCAATGTTCTCCTGACTCGTTCCATTCAACCATCTCTGTCAGACATAATAGTCGTCAAGTCCTCCAGATATCAACTGCATTCATCAACAAGTTGATCCATGTTCTCCTGACTCGTTCCTTCCAACAATCTCTGTCAGACATAACCATCGTCAAGTCCTCCAGATGTAAACCACGGTCATCAACAAGTTGATCAATGTTCTCCTGATTCGTTCCTTCCAACAATCTCTGTCAGACATAATAGTCGTCAAGTCCTCCAGATGTCAAACGCAGTCATCAACAAGTTGATCAATGTTCTCCTGATTCGTTCCTTCCAACCATCTCTGTCAGACATAACCGTCGTCAAGTTCTCAAGATGTCAACCACAGTCATTAACAAGTTGATCAATATTCTCCTGACTCGTTCCTTCCATCCATCTCTGTCAGACATAACCATCGTCAAGTCCTCCAGATATCAACCACAGTCATCAACAAGTTGATCAATGTTC
The DNA here is from genome assembly GCA_964036315.1 of Acanthosepion esculentum. NCBI lineage: Eukaryota > Metazoa > Mollusca > Cephalopoda > Sepiida > Sepiidae > Acanthosepion > Acanthosepion esculentum. The sequence goes on along the minus strand of OZ038490.1, from coordinate 14,182,248 downwards.
TCCTGATTCGTTCCTTCCAACCATCTCTGTCAGACATAATAGTCGTCAAGTCCTCCAGATGTCAACCACAATCATCAACAAGTTGATCAATGTTCTCCTCACTCGTTCCTTCCAACCATCTCTGTCAGACATAACCATCGTCAAGTCCTCCAGATGTCAACTACAGTCATCAACGTTGATCAATGTTCTCCTGATTCGTTCCTTCTCTCCATCTCTCTCAGACATAAAAGTCGTCAAGTCCTCCAGATGTCAACCACAGTCATCAACATGTTGATCAATGTTCTTCTGACTCCTTCTTTCCAACCATCTCTGTCAGACATAACCATCGTCAAGTCCTCCAGATATCAACCACAGTCATCAAAATGTTGATCAATGTTCTCCTGACTCGTTCCTTCCAACCATCTTTGTCAGACATAACCGTCGTCAAGTCCTCCAGATGTCAACAACAGTCATCAACAAATTGATCAATGTTCTCATGATTCGTTCCTTCCAACCATCTCTGTCAGACATAATAGTCGTCAAGTCCTCCAGATGTCAAACACAGTCATCAACAAGTTGATCAATGTTCTCCTGATTCGTTCCTTCGAACCATCTCTGTCAGACATAACCGTTGTCGTCCTCCAGATGTCAAGAACTGTCATCAACAAGTTGATCAATGTTCTCCTGAATCGTTTCTCCCAACCACATCTGTCAGACATAACCATCGTCAAGTCCTCCAGGTGTCAACCACAGTCATCAACAAGTTGATCAATGTTCTCCTGATTCGTTCCTTCCAACCATCTCTGTCAGACATAATAGTCGTCAAGTCCTCCACATGTCAAGCACAGTCATCAACAAGTTGATCAATGTTCTCCTGATTCGTTCCTTCCAACAACATTTGTCAGACATATTAGTCATCAAGTCCTCCAGATGTCAAACTCTGTAATCAACAAGTTGATCAATGTTCTCCTGATTCGTTCCTTCCAACCATCTCTGTCAGTCATAACCGTCGTCGTCCTCCAGATATCAACCACAGTCATCAACAAGTTGATCAATGTTCTCCTGACACGTTCCTCCAAACCATATCTGTCAGACATAACCATCGTCAAGTCCACCAGATGTCAACCACAGTCATCAACAAGTTGATCAATGTTCTCCTGATTCGTTCCTTCCAACCATCTCTGTCAGACATAATAGTCGTCAAGTCCTCCAGATATCAACCACAGTCATCAACATGTTGATCAATGTTCTCCTGACTCGTTCCATTCAACCATCTCTGTCAGACATAATAGTCGTCAAGTCCTCCAGATATCAACCGCATTCATCAACAAGTTGATCAATGTTCTCCTGACTCGTTCCTTCCAACAATCTCTGTCAGACATAACCATCGTCAAGTCCTCCAGATGTAAACCACGGTCATCAACAAGTTGATCAATGTTCTCCTGATTCGTTCCTTCCAACAATCTCTGTCAGACATAATAGTCGTCAAGTCCTCCAGATGTCAAACGCAGTCATCAACAAGTTGATCAATGTTCTCCTGATTCGTTCCTTCCAACCATCTCTGTCAGACATAACCGTCGTCAAGTTCTCAAGATGTCAACCACAGTCATTAACAAGTTGATCAATATTCTCCTGACTCGTTCCTTCCATCCATCTCTGTCAGACATAACCATCGTCAAGTCCTCCAGATATCAACCACAGTCATCAACAAGTTGATCAATGTTCTCCTGATTCGTTCCTTCCAACCATCTCTGTCAGACATAATAGTCGTCAAGTCCTCCAGATGTCAACCACAATCATCAACAAGTTGATCAATGTTCTCCTCAGTCTTTCCTTCCAACCATCTCTGTCAGACATAACCATCGTCAAGTCCTCCAGATGTCAACTACAGTCATCAACGTTGATCAATGTTCTCCTGATTCGTTCCTTCTCTCCATTTCTCTCAGACATAATAGTCGTCAAGTCCTCCAGATGTCAACCACAGTCATCAACATGTTGATCAATGTTCTTCTGACTCCTTCTTTCCAACCATCTCTGTCAGACATAACCATCGTCAAGTCCTCCAGATATCAACCACAGTCATCAAAATGTTGATCAATGTTCTCCTGACTCGTTCCTTCCAACCATCTTTGTCAGACATAACCGTCGTCAAGTCCTCCAGATGTCAACAACAGTCATCAACAAATTGATCAATGTTCTCATGATTCGTTCCTTCCAACCATCTCTGTCAGACATAATAGTCGTCAAGTCCTCCAGATGTCAAACACAGTCATCAACAAGTTGATCAATGTTCTCCTGATTCGTTCCTTCCAACCATCTCTGTCAGACATAACCGTTGTCGTCCTCCAGATGTCAACCACTGTCATCAACAAGTTGATCAATGTTCTCCTGAATCGTTTCTCCCAACCATATCTGTCAGACATAACCATCGTCAAGTCCTCCAGGTGTCAACCACAGTCATCAACAAGTTGATCAATGTTCTCCTGATTCGTTCCTTCCAACCATCTCTGTCAGACATAATAGTCGTCAAGTCCTCCACATGTCAAGCACAGTCATCAACAAGTTGATCAATGTTCTCCTGATTCGTTCCTTCCAACAACATTTGTCAGACATATTAGTCATCAAGTCCTCCAGATGTCAAACTCTGTAATCAACAAGTTGATCAATGTTCTCCTGATTCGTTCCTTCCAACCATCTCTGTCAGTCATAACCGTCGTCGTCCTCCAGATATCAACCACAGTCATCAACAAGTTGATCAATGTTCTCCTGACACGTTCCTCCAAACAATATCTGTCAGACATAACCATCGTCAAGTCCACCAGATGTCAACCACAGTCATCAACAAGTTGATCAATGTTCTCCTGATTCGTTCCTTCCAACCATCTCTGTCAGATATAATAGTCGTAAAGTCCTCCAGATGTCAAACACAGTCATCAACAAGTTGATCAATGTTCTCCTGATTCGTTCCTTCAAACCATCTCTGTCAGACATAACCATCGTGAGTGTCCTCCAGATGTCAACCACAGTCATCAACAAGTTGATCACTGTTCTCCTGACTCGTTCCTTCCAACCATCTCTGTCAGACATAATAGTCGTCAAGTCCTCCAGATGTCAAACACAGTCATCAACAAGTTGATCAATGTTCTCCTGATTCGTTCCTTCCAAACATCTCTGTCAGACATAACCATCGTCAAGTCCTCCAGATGTCAACCACACTCATCAACAAGTTGATCAATGTTCTCCTGATTCGTTCCTTCCAACCATCTCTGTCAGACATAACCATCGTCAATTCCTCCAGATGTCAACCACAGTCATCAACATGTTGATCAATGTTCTCCTGACTCGTTGCTTCCAACCAACTCTGTCAGACATAATAGTCGTCAAGTCCTCCAGATGTCAACCACAGTCATCAACAAGTTGATCAATGTTCTCCTGATTCGTTCCTTCACACCATCTCTGTCAGACATAAACGTCGTCAAGTCCTCCAGATATCAACCACAGTCATCAACAAGTTGATCAATATTCTCCTGATTCGTTCCTTCAAACCATCTCTGTCAGACATAACCATCGTGAGTGTCCTCCAGATGTCAACCACAGTCATCAACAAATTGATCAATGTTCTCATAATTCTTTCCTTCCAACGATCTCTGTCAGACATAGTAGTCGTCAAATCCTCCAAATGACAAACACAGTCATCAACAAGTTGATCATTGTTCTCCTGATTCTTTCCTTCCAATCATCTCTGTTAGACATAACCGTCGTCGTCCTCCAGATGTCAAACACCGTCATAAACAAGTTGATCAATGTTCTCCTGATTCGTTCCTTCCAACCATCTCTGTCAGACATAACCATCGTCAAGTCCTCCAGATGTCAACCACAGTCATCAACAAGTTGATCAATGTTCTCCTGACTCGTTCCTTCCAACCATCTCTGTCAGACATAATAGTCGTCAAATCCTCCAGATGTCAACCACAGTCATCAACATGTTGATCAATGTTCTTCTGACTCGTTCCTTCCAACCATCTCTGTCAGACATAACCATCGACAAGTCCTCCAGATATCAACCACAGTCATCAACAAGTTGATCAATGTTCTCCTGATTCGTTCGATCCAACCATCACTGTCAGACATAATAGTCGTCAAGTCCTCCAGATGTCAAACGCAGTCATCAACAAGTTGATCAATGTTCTCCTGATTCGTTCCTTCCAACCATCTCTGTCAGACATAATAGTCGTCAAGTCCTCCAGATGTCAAACACAGTCATCAACAATTTGTTCAATGTTCTCTTGATTCGTTCCTTCACACCATCTCTGTCAGACATAACCGTCGTCAAGTCTTCCAGATGTCAACCCCAGTCATCAACAAGTTGATCTATGTTCTCCTGACTCGTTCCTTCTAACCATCTCTGTCAGACATAACCATCGTGAGTGTCCTCCAGATGTCATCCACAGTCATCAACAAATTGATCAATGTTCTCATGATTCGTTCCTTCCAACGATCTCTGTCAGACATAATAGTCGTCAAATCCTCCAGATGTCAAACACAGTCATCAACAAGTTGATCAATGTTCTCCTGATTCGTTCCTTCCAAAAATCTCTTTCAGACATAACCATCGTCAAGTCCTCCAGATATCAACCACAGTCATCAACAAGTTGATCAATGGTCTCCTGACTCGTTCCTCCCAACCATATCTGTCAGACATAACCATCGTCAAGTCCTCCAGATGTCAACCACAGTCATCAACAATTTGATCAATGTTCTCCTGATTCGTTCCTTCCAACCATCATTGTCAGACATAAGAGTCGTCATGTCCACCAGATGTCAAGCACAGTCATCAACAAGTTGATCAATGTTCTCCTGATTCGTTACTTCCAACCATCTCTGTCAGACATAATAGTCGTCAAGTCCTCCAGATGTCAAGCACAGTCATCAACATGTTCATCAATGTTCTCCTGATTCGTTCCTTCCAACCATCTCTGTCAGACATAACCATCTTCAAGTCCTCCAGATGTCAACCACAGTCTTCAACAAGTTGATCAATGTTCTCCTGATTCGTTCCTTCCAACCATCTCTGTCAGATATAATAGTCGTCAAGTCCTCCAGATGTCAACCACATTCATCAACAAGTTGATCAATGTTCTCCTGACTCGTTCCTTCCAACCATCTCTGTCAGACATAACCATCATCAAGTCCTCCAGATGTCAACCACAGTCATCAACAAGTTGATAAATGTTCTCCTGATTCGTTCCTTCCAACCATCTCTGTCAGACATAATAGTCGTCAAGACCTCCAGATGTCAAACGCAGTCATCAACAATTTGATAATGTTCTCCTGATTCTTTCCTTCACACCATCTCTGTCAGACATAAACGTCGTCAAGTCCTCCAGATGTCAACCACAGTCATCAACAAGTTGATCAATGTTCTCCTGATTCGTTCCTTCCAACAATATCTGTCAGACATAACCATCGTCAAGTCCTCCAGATATCAACCGCAGTCATCAACAAGTTGATCAATGTTCTCCTGATTCGTTCCTTCCAACCATCTCTGTCAGATATAATAGTCGTAAAGTCCTCCAGATGTCAAACACAGTCATCAACAAGTTGATCAATGTTCTCCTGATTCGTTCCTTCAAACCATCTCTGTCAGACATAACCATCGTGAGTGTCCTCCAGATGTCAACCACAGTCATCAACAAGTTGATCACTGTTCTCCTGACTCGTTCCTTCCAACCATCTCTGTCAGACATAATAGTCGTCAAGTCCTCCAGATGTCAAACACAGTCATCAACAAGTTGATCAATGTTCTCCTGATTCGTTCCTTCACACCATCTCTGTCAGACATAAACGTCGTCAAGTCCTCCAGATATCAACCACAGTCATCAACAAGTTGATCAATATTCTCCTGATTCGTTCCTTCAAACCATCTCTGTCAGACATAACCATCGTGAGTGTCCTCCAGATGTCAACCACAGTCATCAACAAATTGATCAATGTTCTCATAATTCTTTCCTTCCAACGATCTCTGTCAGACATAGTAGTCGTCAAATCCTCCAGATGACAAACACAGTCATCAACAAGTTGATCATTGTTCTCCTGATTCTTTCCTTCCAATCATCTCTGTTAGACATAACCGTCGTCGTCCTCCAGATGTCAAACACCGTCATAAACAAGTTGATCAATGTTCTCCTGATTCGTTCCTTCCAACCATCTCTGTCAGACATAACCATCGTCAAGTCCTCCAGATGTCAAACACAGTCATCAACAAGTTGATCAATGTTCTCCTGACTCGTTCCTTCCAACCATCTCTGTCAGACATAATAGTCGTCAAATCCTCCAGATGTCAACCACAGTCATCAACATGTTGATCAATGTTCTTCTGACTCGTTCCTTCCAACCATCTCTGTCAGACATAACCATCGACAAGTCCTCCAGATATCAACCACAGTCATCAACAAGTTGATCAATGTTCTCCTGATTCGTTCGATCCAACCATCACTGTCAGACATAATAGTCGTCAAGTCCTCCAGATGTCAAACGCAGTCATCAACAAGTTGATCAATGTTCTCCTGATTCGTTCCTTCGAACCATCTCTGTCAGACATAATAGTCGTCAAGTCCTCCAGATGTCAAACACAGTCATCAACAATTTGTTCAATGTTCTCCTGATTCGTTCCTTCACACCATCTCTGTCAGACATAACCGTCGTCAAGTCTTCCAGATGTCAACCCCAGTCATCAACAAGTTGATCTATGTTCTCATGACTCGTTCCTTCTAACCATCTCTGTCAGACATAACCATCGTGAGTGTCCTCCAGATGTCATCCACAGTCATCAACAAATTGATCAATGTTCTCATGATTCGTTCCTTCCAACGATCTCTGTCAGACATAATAGTCGTCAAATCCTCCAGATGTCAAACACAGTCATCAACAAGTTGATCAATGTTCTCCTGATTCGTTCCTTCCAAAAATCTCTTTCAGACATAACCATCGTCAAGTCCTCCAGATATCAACCACAGTCATCAACAATTTGATCAATGTTCTCCTGATTCGTTCCTTCCAACCATCATTGTCAGACATAAGAGTCGTCATGTCCACCAGATGTCAAGCACAGTCATCAACAAGTTGATCAATGTTCTCCTGATTCGTTACTTCCAACCATCTCTGTCAGACATAATAGTCGTCAAGTCCTCCAGATGTCAAGCACAGTCATCAACATGTTCATCAATGTTCTCCTGATTCGTTCCTTCCAACCATCTCTGTCAGACATAACCATCTTCAAGTCCTCCAGATGTCAACCACAGTCTTCAACAAGTTGATCAATGTTCTCCTGATTCGTTCCTTCCAACCATCTCTGTAAGATATAATAGTCGTCAAGTCCTCCAGATGTCAACCACATTCATCAACAAGTTGATCAATGTTCTCCTGACTCGTTCCTTCCAACCATCTCTGTCAGACATAACCATCATCAAGTCCTCCAGATGTCAACCACAGTCATCAACAAGTTGATAAATGTTCTCCTGATTCGTTCCTTCCAACCATCTCTGTCAGACATAATAGTCGTCAAGACCTCCAGATGTCAAACGCAGTCATCAACAATTTGATAATGTTCTCCTGATTCTTTCCTTCACACCATCTCTGTCAGACATAAACGTCGTCAAGTCCTCCAGATGTCAACCACAGTCATCAACAAGTTGATCAATGTTCTCCTGATTCGTTCCTTCCAACAATATCTGTCAGACATAACCATCGTCAAGTCCTCCAGATATCAACCGCAGTCATCAACAAGTTGATCAATGTTCTCCTGATTCGTTCCTTCCAACCATCTCTGTCAGATATAATAGTCGTAAAGTCCTCCAGATGTCAAACACAGTCATCAACAAGTTGATCAATGTTCTCCTGATTCGTTCCTTCAAACCATCTCTGTCAGACATAACCATCGTGAGTGTCCTCCAGATGTCAACCACAGTCATCAACAAGTTAATCACTGTTCTCCTGACTCGTTCCTTCCAACCATCTCTGTCAGACATAATAGTCGTCAAGTCCTCCAGATGTCAAACACAGTCATCAACAAGTTGATCAATGTTCTCCTGATTCGTTCCTTCACACCATCTCTGTCAGACATAAACGTCGTCAAGTCCTCCAGATATCAACCACAGTCATCAACAAGTTGATCAATATTCTCCTGATTCGTTCCTTCAAACCATCTCTGTCAGACATAACCATCGTGAGTGTCCTCCAGATGTCAACCACAGTCATCAACAAATTGATCAATGTTCTCATAATTCTTTCCTTCCAACGATCTCTGTCAGACATAGTAGTCGTCAAATCCTCCAGATGACAAACACAGTCATCAACAAGTTGATCATTGTTCTCCTGATTCTTTCCTTCCAATCATCTCTGTTAGACATAACCGTCGTCGTCCTCCAGATGTCAAACACCGTCATAAACAAGTTGATCAATGTTCTCCTGATTCGTTCCTTCCAACCATCTCTGTCAGACATAACCATCGTCAAGTCCTCCAGATGTCAACCACAGTCATCAACAAGTTGATCAATGTTCTCCTGACTCGTTCCTTCCAACCATCTCTGTCAGACATAATAGTCGTCAAATCCTCCAGATGTCAACCACAGTCATCAACATGTTGATCAATGTTCTTCTGACTCGTTCCTTCCAACCATCTCTGTCAGACATAATAGTCGTCAAATCCTCCAGATATCAAACACAGTCATCAACAAGTTGATCAATGTTCTCCTGATTCGTTCCTTCCAACCATCTCCGTCAGACATAACCGTCGTCGTCCTCCAGATGTCAAACACCGTCATAAACAAGTTGATCAATGTTCTCCTGATTCGTTCCTTCCAACCATCTCTGTCAGACATAACCATCGTCAAGTCCTCCAGATGTCAACCACAGTCATCAACAAGTTGATCAATGTTCTCCTGACTCGTTCCTTCCAACCATCTCTGTCAGACATAATAGTCGTCAAATCCTCCAGATGTCAACCACAGTCATCAACAAGTTGATCAATGTTCTCCTGACTCGTTCCTTCAAACCATCTCTGTCAGATATAACCATCTTGAGTGTCCTCCAGATGTCAACCACAGTCATCAACAAGTTGATCAATGTTCTCCTGACTCGTTCCTTCCAACCATCTCTGTCAGACATAACCATCGTCAAGTCCTCCAGATGTCAACCACAGTCATCAACAAGTTGATCAATGTTCTCCTGATCGTTCCTTCCAACCATCACTGTCAGACATAATAGTCGTCAAGTCCTCCAGATGTCAAACGCAGTCATCAACAATTTGATCAATGTTCTCATGATTCGTTCCTTCACACTATCTCTGTCAGATATAACCGTCGTCAAGTCCTCCAGATGTCAACCACAGTCATCAACAAGTTGATCAATGTTCTCCTGACTCGTTCCTTCCAACCATCTCTGTCAGACATAATAGTCGTCAAGTCCTCCAGATGTCAAACAAAGTCATCAACAAGTTGATCAATGTTCTCCTGACTCGTTCCTTCCAACCATCTCTGTCAGACATAACCATCGTCAAGTCCACCAGATATCAACCATAGTCATCAATAAGTTGATCAATGTTCTCGTGATTCGTTCCTTCCAACCATCTCTGTCAGACATAATAGTCGTCAAGTCCTCCAGATGTCAAACACAGTCATCAACAAGTTGATCAATGTTCTCCTGATTCGTTACTTAAAACCATCTCTGTCAGACATAACCGTCGTCGTCCTCCAGATGTCAAACACCGTCATAAACAAGTTGATCAATGTTCTCCTGATTCGTTCCTTCCAACCATCTCTGTCAGACATAACCATCGTCATGTCCTCCAGATGTCAACCACAATCATCAACAAGTTGATCAATGTTCTCCTGACACGTTCCTTCCAACGATTTCTGTCAGACATAATAGTCGTCAAGTCCTCCAGATGTCAACCACAGTCATCAACAAGTTGATCAATGTTCTCCTGATTCGTTCCTTCCAACCATCTCTGTCAGACATAACCATCGTCAAGTCCTCCAGATGTCAACAACAGTCATCAACAAGTTGATCAATGTTCTCCTGATTCGTTCCTTCCAACCATCTCTGTCAGACATAATAGTCGTCAAGTGTTCCAGATGTCAACCACAGTCATCAAAAAGTTGATCAATGGTCTTCTGACTCGTTCATTCCAACCATCTCTGTCAGACATAACCTTCGTCAATCCTCCAGATGTCAACCACAGTCATCAACAAATTGATCAATGTTCTCAGGATTCGTTCCTTCCAACCATTTTTGTCAGACATAATAGTCGTCAAATCCTCCAGATGTCAAACACAGTCATCAACAAGTTGATCAATGTTCTCCTAATTCGTTCCATTCAACCATATCTGTCAGACATAATAGTCGTCAGGTCCTCCAGATGTCAAACACAGTTATCAACAAGTTGATCAATGTTCTCCTGATTCGTTCCTTCCTAACATCTCTGTCCGACATAACCGTCGTCGTCCTCCAGATGTCAACCACAGTCATCAACAAGTTGATCAATGTTTTCCTGACTCGTTCCTTCCAACCATCTCTGTCAGACATAATAGTGGTCAAGTCCTCCAGATGTCAAACAAAGTCATCAACAAGTTGATCAATGTTCTCCTGACTCGTTCCTTCCAACCATCTCTGTCAGACATAACCATCGTCAAGTCCTCCAAATGTCAACCACAGTCATCAACAAGTTGATCAATGTTCTCCTGATTCGTTCATTCCAACCATCTTTGTCAGACATAACCATCGTCAAGTCCTCGAGCTGTCAACCACAGTCATCAACAAGTTGTCAGTGTTCTCCTGACTCGTTCCTTCCAACCATCTCTGTCAGACATAAACATCGTCATGTCCTCCAGATGTCAACAATAGTCATCAACAAGTTGATCAATGTTCTCCTAATTCGTTCATTCCAACCATCTCTGTCAGACATAATAGTCGTCAAGTCCTCCAGATGTCAAACGCAGTCATCAACAAGTTGATCAATGTTCTCCTGATTCGTTCCTTCACACCATCTCTGTCAGACATAACCGTCGTCAAGTCCTCCAGATGTCAACCACAGTCATCAACAAGTTGATCAATGTTCTCCTGACACGTTCCTTCCAACCATCTCTGTCAGACATAATAGTCGTCAAGTCCTCCAGATGTCAAACACAGTCATCAACAAGTTGATCAATGTTCTCCTGATTCGATCCTGCCAACCATCTCTGTCAGACATAACCATCGTCAAGTCCTCCAGATGTCAACCACAGTCATCAACAAATTGATCAATGTTCTCCTGACTCGTTCCTTCAAACCATCTCTGTCAGATATAACCATCGTGAGTGTCCTCCAGATGTCAACCACAGTCATCAACAAGTTGATCAATGTTCTCCTGACTCGTTCCTTCCAACCATCTCTGTCAGACATAACCATCGTCAATTCCTCCAGATGTCAACCACAGTCATCAACAAGTTGATCATTGTTCTCCTGATCGTTCCTTCCAACCATCACTGTCAGACATAATAGTCGTCAAGTCCTCCAGATGTCAAACGCAGTCATCAACAATTTGATCAATGTTCTCCTGATTCGTTCCTTCACACTATCTTTGTCAGATATAACCGTCGTCAAGTCCTCCAGATGTCAACCACAGTCATCAACAAGTTGATCAATGTTCTCCTGACTCGTTCCTTCCAACCATCTCTGTCAAACATAATAGTCGTCAAGTCCTCCAGATGTCAATCACAGTCATCAACAAGTTGATCAATGTTCTCCTGATTCGTTACTTAAAACCATCTCTGTCAGACATAATAGTCGTCAAGTCCTCCAGATGTCAACCACAGTCATCAACAAGTTGATCAATGTTCTTCTGACTCGTTCCTTCCAACAATCTCTGTCAGACATAACCATCGTCAAGTCCTCCAGATGACCGCAGTCATCAACAAGTTGATCAATGTTCTCCTGATTCTTTCATTCCAAGCATCTCTGTCAGACATAACCATCGTCAATCCTCCAGATGTCAACCACAGTCATCAACAAATTGATCAATGTTCTCATGATTGGTTCCTTCCAAACATCTTTGTCAGACATAATAGTCCTCAAGTCCTCCAGATATCAAACACAGTCATCAACAAGTTGATCAATGTTCTCCTGATTCGTTCATTCCAAACATCTCTGTCAGACATAATAGTCGTCGTCCTCCAGATGTCAACCACAGTGATCAACATGTTGATCAACGTTCTCCTGATTCGTTCCTTCACACCATCTCTGTCAGACATAACCATCGTCAATCCTCCAGATGTCAACCACAGTCATCAACAAATTGATCAATGTTCTCATGATTCGTTCCATCCAAACATCTTTGTCAGACATAATAGTCGTCAAGTCCTACAGATATCAACCACAGTCATCAACAATTTGATCAATGTTCTCATGATTCGTTCCTTCCAACGATCTCTGTCAGACATAATAGTCGTCAAGTCCTCCAGATGTCAAACACAGTCATCAACAAGTTGATCAATGTTCTCCTGATTCGTTCCTTCCAACCATCTCTGTCAGACATAACCGTCGTCGTCCTCCAGATGTCAAACACCGTCATAAACAAGTTGATCAATATTCTCCTGATTCGTTCCTTCCAACCATCACTGTCAGACATAATAGTCGTCAAGTCCTCCAGATATCAAACGCAGTCATCAACAATTTGATCAATGTTCTCCTGATTCGTTCCTTCACACTATCTCTGTCAGATATAACCGTCGTCAAGTCCTCCAGATGTCAACCACAGTCATCAACAAGTTGATCAATGTTCTCCTGACTCGTTCCTTCCAACCATCTCTGTCAGACATAACCATCGTCAAGTCCTCCAGATATCAACCATAGTCATCAATAAGTTGATCAATGTTCTCGTGATTCGTTCCTTCCAACCATCTCTGTCAGACATAATAGACGTCAAGTCCTCCAGATGTCAAACACAGTCATCAACAAGTTGATCAATGTTCTCCTGATTCGTTACTTAAAACCATCTCTCTCAGACATAACCGTCTTCGTCCTCCAGATGTCAAACACCGTCATAAACAAGTTGATCAATGTTCTCCTGATTCGTTCCTTCCAACCATCTCTGTCAGACATAACCATCGTCATGTCCTCCAGATGTCAACCACAGTCATCAACAAGTTGATCAATGTTCTCCTGACACGTTCCTTCCAACGATTTCTGTCAGACATAATAGTCGTCAAGTCCTCCAGATGTCAACCACAGTCATCAACAAGTTGATCAATGTTCTCCTGATTCGTTCCTTCCAACCATCTCTGTCAGACATAACCATCGTCAAGTCCTCCAGATGTCAACCACAGTCATCAACAAGTTGATCAATGTTCTCCTGATTCGTTCCTTCCAACCATCTCTGTCAGACATAATAGTCGTCAAGTGTTCCAGATGTCAACCACAGTCATCAACAAGTTGATCAATGTTCTTCTGACTCGTTCATTCCAACCATCTCTGTCAGACATAACCTTCGTCAATACTCCAGATGTCAACCACAGTCATCAACAAATTGATCAATGTTCTCATGATTCGTTCCTTCCAACCATTTTTGTCAGACATAATAGTCGTCAAGTCCTCCAGATGTCAAACACACACATCAACAAGTTGATCAATGTTCTCCTGATTCGTTCCTTCCAACCATCTCTGTCAGACATAACCATCGTCAAGTCCTCCAGATGTCAAGCACAGTCATCAATAAGTTGATCAATGTTCTCCTGACTCGTTCCTTCCCACATTCTCTGTCAGACATATTAGTCGTCAAGTCCTCCAGATGTCAAACACATTCATCAACAAGTTGATCAATCTTCTCCTGACTCGTTCCTTCCAACCATCTCTGTCAGACATAAACATCGTCAGGTCCTCCAGATGTCAAACACAGTCATCAACAAGTTGATCAATGTTCTCCTGATTCGTTCCATCCAACCATCTCTGTCAGACATAATAGTCGTCAAGTCCTCCAGATGTCACCCACAGTCATCAACATGTTGATCAATGTTCTCATGATTCGTTCCTTCCAACCATCTCTGTCAGACATAATAGTCATCAAGTCCTCCAGATGTCAAACAGAGTCATCAACAAGTTGATCAATGTTCTCCTGACTCGTTCCTTCCAACCATCTCTGTCAGACATAACCGTCGCCAAGTCCTCCAGATGTCAAACACAGTCATCAACAAGTTGATCAATGTTCTCCTGATTCGTTCCTTCCAACCATCTTTTTCAGACATAAACGTCGTCAAGTCCTCCAGATGTCAACCACAGTCATCAACAAGTTGATCAATGTTCTCCTGACTCGTTCCTTCCAACCATCTCTGTCAGACATAACCGTCGCCAAGTCTTCCAGATGTCAACCACAGTCATCAACAAGTTGATCAATGTTCTCCTGATTCGTCCCTTCCAACCATCTTTTTCAGACATAATAGTCGTCAAGTCCTCCAGATGTCAAACACAATCATCAACAAGTTGATCAATGTTCTCCTGATTCGTTCCTTCCAACAATCTTTTTCAGACATAACCGTCATCAAGTCCTCCAGATGTCAACCACAGTCATCAACAAGTTGATCAATGTTCTCCTGATTCGTTCCTTCCAACCATCATTTTCAGACATAAACATCGTCACGTCCTCCAGATATCAAACACATTCATCAACAAGTTGATCAAAGTTCTCCTGATTCGTTCCTTCCAACCATCTCTGTCAGACATAATAGTCGTCAAGTCCTCCAGATGTCAAACACAGTCATCAACAAGTTGATCAATGTTCTCCTGATTCGTTCCTTCCAACCATCTTTTTCAGACATAACCGTCGTCATGTCCTCCAGATGTCAACCACAGTCATCAACAAGTTGATCAATGTTCTCCTGACTCGTTCCTTCCAACCATCTCTGTCAGACATAACCGTCGCCAAGTCCTCCAGATGTCAACCACAGTCATCAACAAGTTGATCAATGTTCTCCTGATTCGTTCCTTCCAACCATCTTTTTCAGACATAACCGTCGTCAAGTCCTCCAGATGTCAACCACAGTCATCAACAAGTTGATCAATGTTCTCCTGACTCGTTCCTTCCAACCATCTCTGTCAGACATAACCGTCGCCAAGTCCTCCAGATGTCAAACACAGTCATCAACAAGTTGATCAATGTTCTCCTGATTCGTTCCTTCCATCCATCTTTTTCAGACATAACCGTCGTCAAGTCCTCCAGATGTCAACCACAGTCATCAACAAGTTGATCAATGTTCTCCTGACTCGTTCCTTCCAACCATCTCTGTCAGACATAACCGTCGCCAAGTCCTCCAGATGTCAAACACAGTCATCAACAAGTTGATCAATGTTCTCCTGATTCGTTCCTTCCAACCATCTTTTTCAGACATAACCGTCGTCAAGTCCTCCAGATGTCAACCACAGTCATCAACAAGTTGATCAATGTTCTCCTGACTCGTTCCTTCCAACCATCACTGTCAGACATAACCGTCGCCAAGTCCTCCAGATGTCAAACACAGTCATCAACAAGTTGATCAATGTTCTCCTGATTCGTTCCTTCCAACCATATTTTTCAGACATAACCGTCGTCAAGTCCTCCAGATGTCAACCACAGTCATCAACAAGTTGATCAATGTTCTCCTGACTCGTTCCTTCCAACCATCTCTGTCAGACATAACCGTCGCCAAGTCCTCCAGATGTCAAACACAGTCATCAACAAGTTGATCAATGTTCTCCTGATTCGTTCCTTCCAACCATCTTTTTCAGACATAAACGTCGTCAAGTCCTCCAGATGTCAACCACAGTCATCAACAAGTTGATCAATGTTCTCCTGACTCGTTCCTTCCAACCATCTCTGTCAGACATATCCGTCGCCAAGTCCTCCAGATGTCAACCACAGTCATCAACAAGTTGATCAATGTTCTCCTGATTCGTTCCTTCCAACCATCTTTTTCAGACATAACCGTCGTCAAGTCCTCCAGATGTCAACCACAGTCATCAACAAGTTGATCAATGTTCTCCTGACTCGTTCCTTCCAACCATCTCTGTCAGACATAACCGTCGCCAATTCCTCCAGATGTCAAACACAGTCATCAACAAGTTGATCAATGTTCTCCTGATTCGTTCCTTCCAACCATCATTTTCAGACATAACCGTCGTCAAGTCCTCCAGATGTCAACCACAGTCATCAACAAGTTGATCAATGTTCTCCTGACTCGTTCCTTCCAACCATGTCTGTCAGACATACCCATCGTCAAGTCCTCCAGATGTCAAACACAGTCATCAACAAGTTGATCAATGTTCTCCTGATTCGTTCCATCCAACCATCTCTCTCAGACATAATAGTCGTCAAGTCCTCCAGATGTCACCCACAGTCATCAACATGTTGATCAATGTTCTCATGATTCGTTCCTTCCAACCATCTCTGTCAGACATAATAGTCATCAAGTCCTCCAGATGTCAAACAGAGTCATCAACAAGTTGATCAATGTTCTCCTGACTCGTTCCTTCCAACCATCTCTGTCAGACATAACCGTCGCCAAGTCCTCCAGATGTCAAACACAGTCATCAACAAGTTGATCAATGTTCTCCTGATTCGTTCCTTCCAACCATCTTTTTCAGACATAAACGTCGTCAAGTCCTCCAGATGTCAACCACAGTCATCAACAAGTTGATCAATGTTCTCCTGACTCGTTCCTTCCAACCATCTCTGTCAGACATAACCGTCGCCAAGTCTTCCAGATGTCAACCACAGTCATCAACAAGTTGATCAATGTTCTCCTGATTCGTTCCTTCCAACCATCTTTTTCAGACATAATAGTCGTCAAGTCCTCCAGATGTCAAACACAATCATCAACAAGTTCGTCAATGTTCTCCTGATTCGTTCCTTCCAACAATCTTTTTCAGACATAACCGTCATCAAGTCCTCCAGATGTCCACCACAGTCATCAACAAGTTGATCAATATTCTCCTGATTCGTTCCTTCCAACCATCATTTTCAGACATAAACATCGTCACGTCCTCCAGATATCAAACACAGTCATCAACAAGTTGATCAAAGTTCTCCTGATTCGTTCCTTCCAACCATCTCTGTCAGACATAATAGTCGTCAAGTCCTCCAGATGTCAAACACAGTCATCAACAAGTTGATCAATGTTCTCCTGATTCGTTCCTTCCAACCATCTTTTTCAGACATAATAGTCGTCATGTCCTCCAGATGTCAACCACAGTCATCAACAAGTTGATCAATGTTCTCCTGACTCGTTCCTTCCAACCATCTCTGTCAGACATAACCGTCGCCAAGTCCTCCAGATGTCAACCACAGTCATCAACAAGTTGATCAATGTTCTCCTGATTCGTTCCTTCCAACCATCTTTTTCAGACATAACCGTCGTCAAGTCCTCCAGATGTCAACCACAGTCATCAACAAGTTGATCAATGTTCTCCTGACTCGTTCCTTCCAACCATCTCTGTCAGACATAACCGTCGCCAAGTCCTCCAGATGTCAAACACAGTCATCAACAAGTTGATCAATGTTCTCCTGATTCGTTCCTTCCATCCATATTTTCAGACATAACCGTCGTCAAGTCCTCCAGATGTCAACCACAGTCATCAACAAGTTGATCAATGTTCTCCTGACTCGTTCCTTCCAACCATCTCTGTAAGACATAACCGTCGCCAAGTCCTCCAGATGTCAAACACAGTCATCAACAAGTTGATCAATGTTCTCCTGATTCGTTCCTTCCAACCATCTTTTTCAGACATAACCGTCGTCAAGTCCTCCAGATGTCAACCACAGTCATCAACAAGTTGATCAATGTTCTCCTGACTCGTTCCTTCCAACCATCACTGTCAGACATAACCGTCGCCAAGTCCTCCAGATGTCAAACACAGTCATCAACAAGTTGATCAATGTTCTCCTGATTCGTTCCTTCCAACCATCTTTTTCAGACATAACCGTCGTCATGTCCTCCAGATGTCAACCACAGTCATCAACAAGTTGATCAATGTTCTCCTGACTCGTTCCTTCCAACCATCTCTGTCAGACATAACCGTCGCCAAGTCCTCCAGATGTCAAACACAGTCATCAACAAGTTGATCAATGTTCTCCTGATTCGTTCCTTCCAACCATCTTTTTCAGACATAAACGTCGTCAAGTCCTCCAGATGTCAACCACAGTCATCAACAAGTTGATCAATGTTCTCCTGACTCGTTCCTTCCAACCATCTCTGTCAGACATATCCGTCGCCAAGTCCTCCAGATGTCAACCACAGTCATCAACAAGTTGATCAATGTTCTCCTGATTCGTTCCTTCCAACCATCTTTTTCAGACATAACCGTCGTCAAGTCCTCCAGATGTCAACCACAATCATCAACAAGTTGATCAATGTTCTCCTGACTCGTTCCTTCCAACCATCTCTGTCAGACATAACCGTCGCCAATTCCTCCAGATGTCAAACACAGTCATCAACAAGTTGATCAATGTTCTCCTGATTCGTTCCTTCCAACCATCATTTTCAGACATAAACGTCGTCAAGTCCTCCAGATGTCAACCACAGTCATCAACAAGTTGATCAATGTTCTCCTGACTCGTTCCTTCCAACCATGTCTGTCAGACATACCCATCGTCAAGTCCTCCAGATATCAACCACAGTCATCAACAAGTTGATCAATGTTCTCCGGATTCGTTCCTTCCAACCATCTCTGTCAGATATAACCGTCGTCAAGTCCTCCAGATGTCAAGCACAGTCATCAACAAGTTGATCAATGTTCTCCTGACTCGTTCCTTCCCACAATCTCTGTCAGACATATTAGTCTTCAAGTCCTCCAGTTGTCAAACACTGTCATCAACAAGTTGATCAATGTTCTCCTGATTCGTTCCTTCCAACCATATTTTTCAGACATAACCGTCGTCAAGTCCTCCAGATGTCAACCACAGTCATCAACAATTTGACCAAAGTTCTCCTGACTCGTTCCTTCCAACCATCTCTGTCAGACATAATAGTCGTAAAGTCCTCCCGATGTCAACCACAGTCATCAACACGTTGACCAATGTTCTCATGATTCGTTCCTTCCAACAATCTCTGTCAGATATAATAGTCATCAAGTCCTCCAGATGTCAAACACAGTCATCAACAAGTTGATCAATGTTCTCCTGACTCGTTCCTTTCAACCATCTCTGTCAGACATAAACATCGTCACGTCCTCCAGATGTCAAACACAGTCATCAACAAGTTGATCAATGTTCTCCTGATTCGTTCCTTCCAACCATCTCTGTCAGACATAATAGTCGTCAAGTCCTCCAGATGTCAAACACAGTCATCAACAAGTTGATCAATGTTTTCCTGACTAGTTCCTTCCAACCATCACTGTCAGACATAATAGTCTTCAAGTTCTCCAGATGTCAAACACAGTCATCAACAAGTTGATCAATTTTCTCCTGATTCGTTCCTTCGAAATATCTGTCCGACATAACCATCGTCAAGTCCTCCAGATGTCAACCACTGTCCTCAACAATTTCATCAAGTTTCTCCTGATTCGTTCCTACCGAACATATCTGTCAGACATAATAGTCGTGAAGTCCTCCAGATATCAAACACAGTCATCAACAAGTTGAACAATGTTCTCCGGATTCGTTCCTTCCAACCATCTTTTTCAGACATAACCGTCGTCAAGTCCTCCAGATGTCAACCACAGTCATCAACAAGTTGATCAATGTTCTCCTGACACGTTCCTACCAACCATCTCTGTCAGACATAACCATCGTCAAGTCCTCCAGATGTCCACCACAGTCATCAACAAGTTTATCAATGTTCTCCTGATTCGCTCCTTCCAACCATCTCTGTCAGACATAACCGTCGTCAAGTCCTCCATAAGTCAACCACAGTCATCAACAAGTTGATCAATGTTCTCCTGATTCGTTCCTTCCAACAATCTCTGTCACACATAACTATCGTCAAGTCCTCCAGATGTCAAACCCAGTCATCAACAAGTTGATCAATGTTCTCCTGATTCGTTTCTTCCAACCAACTCTGTCAGTCATAATAGTCGTCAAGTCCTCCAGATGTCAAACACAGTCATCAAAAAGTTGATCAATGTTCTCCTGATTCGTTCCTTCCAACCATCTCTGTCAGACATAATAGTCGTCAAGTCCTCCAGATGTCAAACACACACATCAACAAGTTCATCAATGTTCTCCTGACTCGTTCCTTCCAACCATCACTCTCAGACATAATAGTCGTCAAGTCCTCCAGATGTCACCCACAGTCATCAACAAGTTGATCAATGTTCTCCTGACTCATTCCTTCCAACCATCTCTGTCAGACATAACCATCGTCAAGTCCTCCAGATATCAACCACAGTCATCAACAAGTTGATCAACGTTCTCCTGATTCGTTCCTTCCGAACATATCTGTCAGACATAACCGTCGTCAAGTCCTCCAGTTGTCAACCACAGTCATCAACAAGTTGATCAATGTTCTCCTGATTCGTTCCTTCCAACAATCTCTGTCACACATAACTATCGTCAAGTCCTCCAGATATCAACCACAGTCATCAACAAGTTGATCAACGTTCTCCTGATTCGTTCATCCAAACATCTCTGTCAGACATAACCGTCGTCAAGTCCTCCAGATATCAACCACAGTCATCAACAAATTGATCATTGTTCTCCTGACTCGTTCCTTCCAACCATCTCTGTAAATCAAAACAATCGTCAAGTCCTCAAGATGACAACAACAGTCATCAACAAGTTGATCAATTTTCTCCTGACTCGTTCCTTCCAACCATCTCTGACAGACATAACCATCGTCAAGTCCTACAGATGTCAACCACAGTCATCAACAAGTTGATCAATGTTCTCCTGATTCGTTCATCCAAACATCTCTGTCAGACATAACCGTCGTCAAGTCCTCCAGATATCAACCACAGTCATCAACAAATTGATCATTGTTCTCCTGACTCGTTCCTACCAACCATCTCTGTAAATCAAAACAATCGTCAAGTCCTCAAGATGACAACAACAGTCATCAACAAGTTGATCAATGTTCTCCTGATTCGTTTCTTCCAACCAACTCTGTCAGTCATAATAGTCGTCAAGTCCTCCAGATGTCAAACACAGTCATCAAAAAGTTGATCAATGTTCTCCTGATTCGTTCCTTCCAACCATCTCTGTCAGACATAATAGTCGTCAAGTCCTCCAGATGTCAAACACACACATCAACAAGTTCATCAATGTTCTCCTGACTCGTTCCTTCCAACCATCTCTGTCATACATAACCATCGTCAAGTCCTCCAGATGTCAACCACAGTCATCAACAAGTCGATCAATGTTCTCCTGACTCGTTCCTTCCAACCATCTCTGTCAGACATAACCATCGTCAAGTCCTCCAGATGTCAACCACAGTCATCAACAAGTTGATCAATGTTCTCCTGATTCGTTTTTTCCAACCATCTCTGTCAGATATAATAGTCGTCAAGTCCTCCAGAGGTCAAACACAGTCATCAACATGTTCATCAATGGTCTCCTGATTCGATCCTTCCAACCATCTATGTCACATATAATAGTCGTCAATTCCTCCAGATGTCAAACACAGTCATCAACAAGTCGATCAATGTTCTCCTGATTCGTTCCTTCCAAACATCTCTGTCAGACATAACCATCATCAAGTCCTCCAGATGTCAACCACAGTCATCAACAAGTTGATCAATTTTCTCTTGACTCCTTCCTTCCAACCATCTCTGTCTGACATAACCATCGTCAAGTCCTCCAGATGTCAATCACAGTCATCAACAAATTGATCAATGTTCTCCTGATTCGTTCCTTCCAACCATCTCTGTCAGACATAATAGTCGTCAAGTCCTCCAGATGTCAAACCCAGTCATCAACAAATTTATCAATGTTCTCCTGATTCGTTCCTTCCAAACATCTCTGTCAGACATAACCGTCGTCAAGTCCTCCATATGTCAACCACAGTCATCAACAATGTGAACATTGTTCTCCTGACTCGTTACTTCCAACCATCTCTGTCAGACATAAGCATCGTCAAGTCCTCCAGATGTCAACCACAGTCATCAACAAGTTGATCAATTTTCTCCTGACTCGTTTCTTTCAACCATCTCTGTCAGACATAACCATCGTCAAGTCCTCCAGATGTCAAACACAGTCATCAACAAGTTGAAAAATGTTCTCCTGACTCGTTCCTTCCAACCATCTCTGTCAGACATAACCATCGTCAAGTCCTCCAGATGTCAACCACAGTCATCAACAAGTTGATCAATGTTCTCCTGACTCGTTCCTTCCAACCATCTCTGTCAGACATAACCATCATCAAGTCCTCCAGATGTCAACCACAGTCATCAACAAGTTGATCAATGTTCTCCTGATTCGTTCCTTCAAACCATCTCTGTCAGACATATTATTCGTCAAGTCCTCCAGGTGTCAACCACATTTATCAACAAGTTGATCAATGTCGCCTGATTCGTTCTTTCCAACAATCTTTGTCAGACATAATAGTCGTCAAGTCCTCCAGATGTCAACCACAGTCATCAACAAGTTGATCAATTTTCTCTTGACTCGTTTCTTCCAACCATCTCTGTCAGACATAACCATCGTCAAGTCCTCCAGATGTCAACCACAGTCATCATCAAGTTGATCAATGTTCTCCTGATTCGTTCCTTCCAACCATCTCTGTCAGAAATAACCATCGTCAAGTCCTCCAGATGTCAACCACAGTCATCAACAAGTTGATCAATGTTCTCCTGATTCGTTCCTTCCAACCAACTGTGTCAGACATAATCGTCGTCAAGTCCTCCAGATGTCAACCACAGTCATCAACAAATTGATCAATGTTCTCCTGACTCGTTCCTTCCAACCATCTCTGTCATACATAACCATCGTCAAGTCCTCCAGATGTCAACCACAGTCATCAACAAGTCGATCAATGTTCTCCTGACTCGTTCCTTCCAACCATCTCTGTCAGACATAACCATCGTCAAGTCCTCCAGATGTCAACCACAGTCATCAACAAGTTGATCAATGTTCTCCTGATTCGTTTTTTCCAACCATCTCTGTCAGATATAATAGTCGTCAAGTCCTCCAGAGGTCAAACACAGTCATCAACATGTTCATCAATGGTCTCCTGATTCGATCCTTCCAACCATCTATGTCACATATAATAGTCGTCAATTCCTCCAGATGTCAAACACAGTCATCAACAAGTCGATCAATGTTCTCCTGATTCGTTCCTTCCAAACATCTCTGTCAGACATAACCATCATCAAGTCCTCCAGATGTCAACCACAGTCATCAACAAGTTGATCAATTTTCTCTTGACTCCTTCCTTCCAACCATCTCTGTCTGACATAACCATCGTCAAGTCCTCCAGATGTCAATCACAGTCATCAACAAATTGATCAATGTTCTCCTGATTCGTTCCTTCCAACCATCTCTGTCAGACATAATAGTCGTCAAGTCCTCCAGATGTCAAACCCAGTCATCAACAAATTTATCAATGTTCTCCTGATTCGTTCCTTCCAAACATCTCTGTCAGACATAACCGTCGTCAAGTCCTCCATATGTCAACCACAGTCATCAACAATGTGAACATTGTTCTCCTGACTCGTTACTTCCAACCATCTCTGTCAGACATAAGCATCGTCAAGTCCTCCAGATGTCAACCACAGTCATCAACAAGTTGATCAATTTTCTCCTGACTCGTTTCTTTCAACCATCTCTGTCAGACATAACCATCGTCAAGTCCTCCAGATGTCAAACACAGTCATCAACAAGTTGAAAAATGTTCTCCTGACTCGTTCCTTCCAACCATCTCTGTCAGACATAACCATCGTCAAGTCCTCCAGATGTCAACCACAGTCATCAACAAGTTGATCAATGTTCTCCTGACTCGTTCCTTCCAACCATCTCTGTCAGACATAACCATCATCAAGTCCTCCAGATGTCAACCACAGTCATCAACAAGTTGATCAATGTTCTCCTGATTCGTTCCTTCCAACCATCTCTGTCAGACATGAGTCGTCAATTCCTCCAGATGTCAAACACAGTCATCAACAAGTTGATCAATGTTCTCCTGATTCGTTCCTTCCAAGCATCTCTGTCAGACATAACCGTTGTCAAGTCCTCCAGATGACAACCACAGTCATCAACATGTTGATCAATGTTCTCCTGTCTCGTTCCTTCCAACCATCTCTGTCAGACATAACCGTCGTCAAGTCCTCCAGATGTCAACCACAGTCATCAACAAATTGATCAATGTTCTCCTGCCTCGTTGCTTCCAACCATCTCTGTCAGAAATAACCATAGTCAAGTCCTCCAGATGTCAACCACAGTCAGCAACAAGTCGATCAATGTTCTCCTGACTCGTTCCTTCCAAACAACTCTGTCAGACATAACCATCGTCACGTCCTCCAGATGTCAACCACAGTCATCAACAAGTTGAGCAATGTTCTCCTGATTCGTTCCTTCCAACAATCTCTGTCAGACATAATAGTCGTCATATCCTCCAGATGTCAAACACAGTCATCAACAAGTTGATCAATGTTCTCCTGACTTGTTCCTTCCAACCATTTATGTCAGATATAATAGTCGTCAATTCCTCCAGATGTCAAACACAGACATCAACAAGTCGATCAATGTTCTCCTGATTCGTTCCTTCCAAACATCTCTGTCAGACATAACCATCGTCAAGTCCTCCAGATGTCAACCACAGTCATCAACAAGTTGATCAATGTTCTCCTGATTCCTTCCTTCCAACCATCTCTGTCAGACATAACCATCGTCAAGTCCTCCAGATGTCAACCACAGTCATCAACAAGTTGATCAATTTTCTCCTGACTCGTTCCTTCCAACCAACTCTGTCAGACATAACTATCGTCAGGTCCTCCAGATGTCAATCACAGTCATCAACAAGTTGATCAATGTTCTCCTGATTCGTTCCTTCCAACCATCTCTGCCAGACATAATAGTCGTCAAGTCCTCCAAATATCAAACAAAGTCATCAACAAGTTGATCAATGTTCTCCTGATTCGTTCCTTCCCACCATCTCTGTCAGACATAATAGTCGTCAAGTCCTCCAGATGTCAAACCCAGTCATCAACAAATTTATCAATGTTCTCCTGATTCGTTCCTTCCAAACATCTCTGTCAGACATAACCGTCGTCAAGTCCTACTGATTTCAACCAAGTCATCAACAAATTGAAGATTGTTCTCCTGACTCGTTCAAGTTGATCAATGTTCTCCTGATTCGTTCCTTCCAAACATCTCTGTCAGAAATAACCATCGTCAAGTCCTCCAGATGTCAAACACAGTCATCAACAAGTTGATCAATGTTCTCCTGATTCGTTCCTTCCAACCATCTCTGTCAGACATAACCATCGTCAAGTCCTCCAGATGTCAACCACAGTCATCATCAAGTTGATCAATGTTCTCCTGATTCGTTCCTTCCAACCATCTCTGTCAGAAATAACCATCGTCAAGTCCACCAGATGTCAACCACAGTCATCAACAAGTTGATCAATGTTCTCCTGATTCGTTCCTTCCAACCAACTGTGTCAGACATAATCGTCGTCAAGTCCTCCAGATGTCAACCACAGTCATCAAAAAATTGATCAATGTTCTCCTGATTCGTTTTTTCCAACCATCTCTGTCAGATATAATAGTCGTCAAGTCCTCCAGAGGTCAAACACAGTCATCAACATGTTCATCAATGGTCTTCTGATTCGATCCTTCCAACCATCTATGTCACATATAATAGTCGTCAATTCCTCCAGATATCAAACACAGTCATCAACAAGTCGATCAATGTTCTCCTGATTCGTTCCTTCCAAACATCTCTGTCAGACATAACCATCATCAAGTCCTCCAGATGTCAACCACAGTCATCAACAAGTTGATCAATTTTCTCTTGACTCCTTCCTTCCAACCATCTCTGTCTGACATAACCATCGTCAAGTCCTCCAGATGTCAATCACAGTCATCAACAAATTGATCAATGTTCTCCTGATTCGTTCCTTCCAACCATCTCTGTCAGACATAATAGTCGTCAAGTCCTCCAGATGTCAAACCCAGTCATCAAAAAATTTATCAATGTTCTCCTGATTCGTTCCTTCCAAACATCTCTGTCAGACATAACCGTCGTCAAGTCCTCCATATGTCAACCACAGTCATCAACAATTTGAACATTGTTCTCCTGACTCGTTACTTCCAACCATCTCTGTCAGACATAAGCATCGTCAAGTACTCCAGATGTCAACCACAGTCATCAACAAGTTGATCAATTTCCTCCTGACTCGTTCCTTTCAAACATCTCTGTCAGACATAACCATCGTCAAGTCCTCCATATGTCAAACACAGTCATCAACAAGTTGAACAATGTTCTCCTGACTCGTTCCTTCCAACCATCTCTGTCAGACATAACCATCGTCAAGTCCTCCAGATGTCAACCACAGTCATCAACAAGTTGATCAATGTTCTCCTGATTCGTTCCTTCCAACAATCTCTGTCAGACATAATAGTCGTTATATCCTCCAGATGTCAAACACAGTCATCAACAAGTTGATCAATGTTCTCCTGACTTGTTCCTTCCAACCATTTATGTCAGATATAATAGTCGTCAATTCCTCCAGATGTCAACCACAGACATCAACAAGTCGATCAATGTTCTCCTGATTCGTTCCTTCCAAACATCTCTGTTAGACATAACCATCGTCAAGTCCTCCAGATGTCAACCACAGTCATCAACAAGTTGATCAATGTTCTCCTGATTCGTTCCTTCCAACCATCTCTGTCAGACATAATAGTCGTCAATTCCTCCAGATGTCAAACACAGTCATCAACAAGTTGATCAATGTTCTCCTGATTCGTTCCTTCCAAGCATCTCTGTCAGACATAACCGTTGTCAAGTCCTCCAGATGACAACCACAGTCATCAACATGTTGATCAATGTTCTCCTGTCTCGTTCCTTCCAACCATCTCTGTCAGACATAACCGTCGTCAAGTCCTCCAGATGTCAACCACAGTCATCAACAAATTGATCAATGTTCTCCTGACTCGTTGCTTCCAACCATCTCTGTCAGACATAACCATAGTCAAGTCCTCCAGATGTCAACCACAGTCAGCAACAAGTCGATCAATGTTCTCCTGACTCGTTCCTTCCAAACAACTCTGTCAGACATAACCATCGTCACGTACTCCAGATGTCAACCACCTTCATCAACAAGTTGAGCAATGTTCTCCTGATTCGTTCGTTCCAACAATCTCTGTCAGACATAATAGTCGTCATATCCTCCAGATGTCAAACACAGTCATCAACAAGTTGATCAATGTTCTCCTGACTTGTTCCTTCCAACCATTTATGTCAGATATAATAGTCGTCAATTCCTCCAGATGTCAAACACAGACATCAACAAGTCGATCAATGTTCTCCTGATTCGTTCCTTCCAAATATCTCTGTCAGACATAACCATCGTCAAGTCCTCCAGATGTCAACCACAGTCATCAACAAGTTGATCAATGTTCTCCTGATTCCTTCCTTCCAACCATCTCTGTCAGACATAACCATCGTCAAGTCCTCCAGATGTCAACCACAGTCATCAACAAGTTGATAAATTTTCTCCTGACTCGTTCCTTCCAACCAACTCTGTCAGACATAACTATCGTCAGGTCCTCCAGATGTCAATCACAGTCATCAACAAGTTGATCAATGTTCTCCTGATTCGTTCCTTCCAACCATCTCTGCCAGACATAATAGTCGTCAAGTCCTCCAAATATCAAACAAAGTCATCAACAAGTTGATCAATGTTCTCCTGATTCGTTCCTTCCCACCATCTCTGTCAGACATAATAGTCGTCAAGTCCTCCAGATGTCAAACCCAGTCATCAACAAATTTATCAATGTTCTCCTGATTCGTTCCTTCCAAACATCTCTGTCAGACATAACCGTCGTCAAGTCCTACAGATGTCAACCACAGTCATCAACAAATTGAAGATTGTTCTCCTGACTCGTTCAAGTTGATCAATGTTCTCCTGATTCGTTCCTTCCAAACATCTCTGTCAGAAATAACCATCGTCAAGTCCTCCAGATGTCAAACACAGTCATCAACAAGTTGATCAATGTTCTCCTGATTCGTTCCTTCCAAACAACTCTGTCAGACATAACCATCGTCAAGTCCTCCAGATGTCAAACACAGTCATCAACAAGTTGAACAATGTTCTCCTGACTCGTTCCTTCCAACCATCTCTGTCAGACATAACCATCGTCAAGTCCTCCAGATGTCAACCACAGTCATCAACAAGTTGATCAATGTTCTCCTGACTCGTTCCTTCCAACCATCTCTGTCAGACATATCCATCATCAAGTCCTCCAGATATCAACCACAGTCATCAACAAGTTGATCAATGTTCTCCTGATTCGTTCCTTCCAACCATCTCTGTCAGACATAATAGTCGTCAATTCCTCCAGATGTCAAACACAGTCATCAACAAGTTGATCAATGTTCTCCTGATTCGTTCCTTCCAAGCATCTCTGTCAGACATAACCGTTGTCAAGTCCCCCAGATGACAACCACAGTCATCAACATGTTGATCAATGTTCTCCTGTCTCGTTCCTTCCAACCATCTCTGTCAGACATAACCGTCGTCAAGTCCTCCAGATGTCAACCACAGTCATCAACAAATTGATCAATGTTCTCCTGACTCGTTGCTTCCAACCATCTCTGTCAGACATAACCATAGTCAAGTCCTCCAGATGTCAACCACAGTCAGCAACAAGTCGATCAATGTTCTCCTGACTCGTTCCTTCCAAACAACTCTGTCAGACATAACCATCGTCACGTACTCCAGATGTCAACCACAGTCATCAACAAGTTGAGCAATGTTCTCCTGATTCGTTCCTTCCAACAATCTCTGTCAGACATAATAGTCGTCATATCCTCCAGATGTCAAACACAGTCATCAACAAGTTGATCAATGTTCTTCTGACTTGTTCCTTCCAACCATTTATGTCAGATATAATAGTCGTCAATTCCTCCAGATGTCAAACACAGACATCAACAAGTCGATCAATGTTCTCCTGATTCGTTCCTTCCAAACATCTCTGTCAGACATAACCATCGTCAAGTCCTCCAGATGTCAACCACAGTCATCAACAAGTTGATCAATGTTCTCCTGATTCCTTCCTTCCAACCATCTCTGTCAGACATAACCATCGTCAAGTCCTCCAGATGTCAACCACAGTCATCAACAAGTTGATCAATTTTCTCCTGACTCGTTCCTTCCAACCAACTCTGTCAGACATAACTATCGTCAGGTTCTCCAGATGTCAATCACAGTCATCAACAAGTTGATCAATGTTCTCCTGATTCGTTCCTTCCAACCATCTCTGCCAGACCTAATAGTCGTCAAGTCCTCCAAATATCAAACAAAGTCATCAACATGTTGATCAATGTTCTCCTGATTCGTTCCTTCCCACCATCTCTGTCAGACATAATAGTCGTCAAGTCCTCCAGATGTCAAACCCAGTCATCAACAAATTTATCAATGTTCTCCTGATTCGTTCCTTCCAAACATCTCTGTCAGACATAACCGTCGTCAAGTCCTACAGATGTCAACCACAGTCATCAACAAATTGAAGATTGTTCTCCTGACTCGTTCAAGTTGATCAATGTTCTCCTGACTCGTTCCTTTCAACCATCTCTGTCAGACATAACCAACGTCAAGTCCTCCAGATGTCAACCACAGTCATCAACAAGTTGATCAATGTTCTCCGGACTCGTTCCTTCCAACCAAATCTGTCAGACATAACCATCGTCAAGTCCTCCAGTTTTCAACCACAGTCATCATCAAGTTGATCAATGTTCTCCTGATCCGTTCCTTCCAACCATCTCTGTCAGACATAACCATCGTCAAGTCCTCCAGATGTCAACCACAGTCATCAACGAGTTGATCAATGTTCTCCTGATTCGTTCCTTCCAACCATCTCTGTCAGACATAATAGTCGACAAGTCCTCCAGATGTAAAAAACACAGTCATAAAGAAGTTGATCAATGTTCTCCTGATTCGTTCCTTCCAACCATCTCTGTCAGACGTAATAGTCGTCAAGTCCTTCAGATGTCAACTACAGTCATCAACAAGTTGATCAATCTTCTCTTGACTCGTTCCTTTCAACCGTCTCTGTCAGACAAAACCATCGTCAAGTCCTCCAGATGTCAACCACATTCATCATCAAGTTGATCAATGTTCTCCTGATCCGTTCCTTCCAACCATCTCTGTCAGACGTAACCATCTTCAAGTCCTCCAGATGTCAACCACAGTCATCAACAAGTTGATCAATGTTCTCCTGATCCGTTCCTTCCAACCATCTCTGTCACATATAATAGTCGTCAAGTGCTCCAGAGATCAAACACAGTCATCAACAAGTTGATCAATGTTCTCCTCATTCGTTCCTTCCAACCATCTATGTCAGACATAATAGTCGTCAATTCCTCCAGATATCAAACGCAGTCATCAACAAGCCGGTCAATGTTCTCCTGATTCGTTCCTTCCAACCATCTCTGTCAGACATAACCAACATCAAGTCCTCCAGATGTCAACCACAGTCATCAACAAATTGATCAATTTTCTCTTGACTCCTTCCTTCCATCCATCTCTGTCAGACATAACCATCGTCAAGTTCTCCAGATGTCAACCTCAGTCATCAACAAGTTGATCAATTTTTTCCTGATTCCTTCCTTCCCACAATCTCTGTCAGACATAACCATCGGCAATTCCTCGAGATGTCAACCACAGTCATCAACAAGTTCATCAATGTTCTCCTGATTCGTTCCTTCCCAGGATCTATGTCAGACAATATAGTCGTCAAGTCCTCCAGAAGTCAAACAAAGTCATCAAAAAGTCGATCAATGTTCTCCTGATTTGTTCCTTCCAAGAATCTCTGTCAGACATAACCGTCGTCAAGTCATCCAGGTGTCAACCACAGTCATCAACAAATTGATCAATGTTCTCCTTATTCGTTCCTTCCAACCATCTCTGTCAGACATAACCATCGTCAAGTCCTCCAGATGTCAACCACAATCATCAACAATTTGATCAATTTTCTCCTGACTCGTTCCTTCCAACCATCTCTGTAAGACATAACCAAAATCAAGTCCTCCAGATGTCAAACACAGTCATCACCAAGTTGATCAATGTTCTCATGATTCGTTCCTTCCAACCATCTCTGTCAGACATAATAGTCGTCAAGTCCTCCAGATGTCAAACACAATCATCAACAAATCGAGCAATGTTCTCCTGATTCGTTCCTTCCAAACATCTGTCAGGCATAACCGTCGTCAAGTCCTCCAGATTACAACCACAGTCATCAACAAGTTGATCAATGTTCTCCTGACTCGTTCCTTCCAAACATCTCTGTCAGACATAACAATCATCACATCCTGCAGATGTCAACTACAGTCATCAACAAGTTGATCAATGTTCTACCGATTCGTTCCTTCCAACAATCTCTGTCAGACATAATAGTCGTCAAGTCCTCCAGATGTCAACCACAGTCATCAACAAGTTGATCAATGTTCTCCTGACACGTTCCTTCCAACCATCTCTGTCAGATATAAACACCGTCATGTCCCCCAGATGTCAACCACAGTCATCAAGCAGTTCATCAAGGTTCTCCTGATTCGTTCCTACCAACCATATCTTTCAGACATAATAGTCGTCAAATCCTGCAGATGTCAAACACAGTCATCAACAAGTTTATCAATGTTCTCCTGATTCGTTCCTTCCAACCATATCTGTCAGACATAACCGTCGTCAAGTCCTCCAGATGTCAACCACAGTCATCAGCAAATTGATCAATGTTCTCCTGACTCGTTCCTTCCAACAATCTCTGACAGACATAACCATCGTCATGTCCTCCAGATGTCAACCACAGTCATCAACAAGTTGATCAATGTTCTTCGGACTCGTTCCTTCCAACAATCTCTGTCAGACATAACCATCGTCAAGTCCTCCACATGTCAACCACAGTCATCAACAAGTTCATCAAGGTTCCCCTGATTCGGTCCTACCAACCATATCTGTCAGACATAATAGTCGTCAAATCCTCCAGATGTCAAACACAGTCATCAACAAGTTGATCAATGTTCTCCTGATTCGTTCCTTCCAACCAGCTCTGTCAGACAAAATAGTCGTCAAGTCCTCCAGATGTCAAACCCAGTCATCAACAAAATTTATCAATGTTCTCCTGATTCGATCCTTCCAACCATCTCTGTCAGACATAACCATCGTCAAGTCCTCCAGATGTCAACCACAGTCATCAACAAATTGATCATTGTTCTTCTGATCCGTTCCTTCCAACCATCTCTGTCAGACGTAACCATCGTCAAGTCCTCCAGATGTAAACCACAGTCATCAACAAGTTGATCAATATTCTCCTGATTCGTTCCATCCAACCATCTCTGTCAGACATAATAGTCGTCAAGTCCTCCAGATGTCAAACACAGTCATCAACAATTTGATCAATGTTCTCCTGATTCGTTCCTTCCAAAAATCTGTGTCAGACATAATAGTCGTAAAGTCCTCCAGATATCAAACACGATCATCAACAAGTCGATCAATGTTCTCCTGATTCGTTCCTTCCAAACATTTCTGTCAGTCATAAACGTCGTCAAGTCCTCCAGATGACAACCACAGTCATCAACATGTTGATCAATGTTCTCCTGACTCGTTCCTTCCAACCATCTCTGTCAGACATAACCATCGTCAAGTCCTCCAGATGTCAACCACAGTCATCAACAAGTTGATCAATGTTCTCCTGACTCGTTCCTTCCAACCATCTCTGTCAGACATAAACACCGTCAAGTCCTCCAGATGTCAACCACAGTCATCAAGAAGTTCATCAAGGTTCTCCTGATTCGTTCCTACCAAACATATCTGTCAGACATAATAGACGTCAAGTCCTGCAGATGTCAAACACAGTCATCAACAAATTTATCAATGTTCTCCTGATTCGTTCCTTCCAACCATCTCTGTCAGACATAACCGTCCTCAAGTCCTCCAGATGTCAACCACAGTCATCAGCAAATTGCTCAATGTTCTCCTGACTCGTTCCTTCCAACAATCTCTGACAGACATAACCATCGTCATGTCCTCCAGATGTCAACCACAGTCATCAACAAGTTGATCAATGTTCTCCGGACTCGTTCCTTCCAACAATCTCTGTCTCACATAACCATCGTCAAGTCCTCCACATGTCAACCACAGTCATCAACAAGTTCATCAAGGTTCCCCTGATTCGGTCCTACCAACCATATCTGTCAGACATAATAGTCGTCAATTCCTCCAGATGTCAAACACAGTCATCAACAAGTTGATCAATGTTCTCCTGATTCGTTCCTTCCAACCATCTCTGTCAAACAAAATAGTCGTCAAGTCAAAATAGTCGTCAAGTCCTCCAGATGTCAAACCCAATCATCAACAAAATTTATCAATGTTCTCCTGATTCGTTCCTTCCAACCATCTCTGTCAGACATAAACGTCATCAAGTCCTCCAGATGTCAACCACAGTCATCAACAAATTGATCATTGTTCTCCTGACTCGTTCCTTCCAACCATCTCTGTCAGACATAGCCATCATCAAGACCTCCAGATGTCAACCACATTCATCAACAAATTGATCATTGTTCTCTTGACTCGTTCCTTCCAACCATCTCTGTCAGACTTAACCATCGTCAAGTCCTCCAGATGTCAACCACAGTCAACATCAAGTTGATCAATGTTCTCCTGATCCGTGCCTTCCAACCATCTCTGTCAGGCGTGACCATCGTCAAGTCCTCCAGATGTAAACCACAGTCATCAACAAGTTGATCAAAATTCTCCTGATTCGTTCCATCCAACCATCTCTGTCAGACATAAAAGTCGTCAAGTCCCCCAGATGTGAAACACAGTCATCAACAAGTCGATCAATGTTCTCCTGATTCGTTCCTTCCAAACATTTCTGTCAGGCATAAACGTCGTCAAGTCCTCCAGATGACAACCACAGTCATCAACATGTTGATCAATGTTCTCCTGACTTGTTCCTTCCAACCATCTCTGTCAGACATAACCATCGTCAAGTCCTCCAGATGTCAACCACAGTCATCAACAAGTTGATCAATGTTCTCCTGATTCGCTCATTCCAAACTTCTCTGTCAGACATAACCGTCGTCAAGTCATCCAGATGTCACACACAGTCATCAACAACTTGATCAATGTTCTCCTGACTCGTTCCTTCCAACCATCTCTGTCAGACATAATAGTCGTCAAGTCCTCCAGATGTCAACCACAGTAATCAACAACTTGGTCAGTGTTCTCCTGATTCGTTACTTCCAACCAACTCTGTCAGACATAACCGTCGTCAAGTCCTCCAGATGTCAACCACAGTCATCAACAAGTTGATCAATGTTCTCCTGACTCGTTCCTTCCAACAATCTCTGTCAGACATAACCATCGTCAAGTCCACCAGATGTCAACAACAGTCATCAACAATTGGATCAATGTTCTCCTGATTCGTTCCTCCCAACCATCTCTGTCAGACATAATAGTCGTCAATCCTCCAGATGTCAGACACTGTCATCAACATGTTGATCAATGTTCTCCTTATTCGTTACTCCCAACCATCTATGTCAGACATAATAGTCCTCAAGTCATCCAGATCTCAAACACAGTCATCAACAAGTCGATCAATGTTCTCCTGATTCGTTACTTCCAACCATCTCTGTCAGTCATAACCGTCGTCAAGTCCTCCAGTTGTCAACCACAGTGATCAACAAGTTGATCAATGTTCTCCTGACTCGTTCCTTCCAACCATCTCTGTCAGACATAACCATCGTCAAGTCCTCCAGATATCAACCACAGTCATCCAAAAGTTAATCAAGGTTCTCCTGATTCGTTCCTACCAACCATATCTGTCAGACATAATAGTCGGCAAGTCCGCCAGATATCAAAAACAGTCATCAACAAGTTTATCAATGTTCTCCTGATTCGTTCCTTCCAACCATCTCTGTCAGACTTAAACGTTTTCAAGTCCTCCAGATGTCAACCACAGTCATCAACAAATTGATCAATGTTCTCCTGACTCGTTCCTTCCAACCATCTCTGTCAGACATAATAGTCGTCAAGTCCTCCAGATGTCAACCACAGTCATCAACAAGTTGATCAATTTTCTCCTGACTCGTTCCTTCCAACCATCTCTGTCAGACATAAACATCGTCAAGTCCTCCAGATGTCAACCAGAGTCATCAACAATTTAATCAATGTTCTCTTGATTCGTTCCTTCCAACCATCTCTGTCAGACATAACCGTCGTCAAGTACTCCAGATATCAACCACAGTCATCAACATGTTGATCAATGTCCTCCTGATTCGTTCCTTCCAACAATCTCTGTCAGACATAAACATTGTAAAGTCCTCCAGATGTCAACCACAGTCATCAACAAGTTGATCAATGTTCTCCTGATTCGTTCATTACAACCATCTCTGTCAGACATAATAGTCGTCAAGTCCTCCAGATGTCAACCATAGTCATCAACAAGTTGATCAATGTTCTCCTGATTCGTTCCTGCCAACCATCTCTGTCAGAAATAATAGTCGTATATTCCTCCAGATGTCAAACACAGTCATCAACAAGTTGATCAATGTTTTCCTGATTCGTTCCTTCCAAACATCTCTGTCAGACATAATAGTCGTCAAGTCCTTCAGATGTCAACCACAGTCATCAACAAGTTGATCAATCTTCTCTTGACTCGATCCTTCCAACCGACTCTCTCAGACATAACCATCGTCAAGTCCTCCAGATGTCAACCACATTCATCATCAAGTTGATCAATGTTCTCCTGATCCGTTTCTTCCAACCATCTCTGTCAGACGTAACCATCTTCAAGTCCTCCAGATGTCAACCACAGTCATCAAAAAATTGATCAATGTTCTCCTGATTCGTTCCTTCCAAACATCTGTCAGGCATAACCGTCGTCAAGTGCTCTAGATGTCAAACACAGTCATCAACAAGTTGATCAATGTTCTCCTGATTCGTTCCTTCCAACCATCTCTGTCAGACATAATAGTCGTCAAGTACTCCAGATGTCAACCACAGTCATCAACAAGTTGATCAATGTTCTCCTGACTCGTTCATTCCAACGATCTCTGTCAGACATAACCACCGTCAAGTCCTCCAGATGTCAACCACAGTCATCAAGAAGTTCATCAAGGTTCTCCTGATTCGTTCCTACCAACCATATCTGTCAGACATAATAGTCGTCAAGTCCTGCAGATGTCAAACACAGTCATCAACTAGTTTATCAATGGTCTCCTGATTAGTTCCTTCCAACCATATCTGTAAGACATAACCGTCGTCAAGTCCTCCAGATATCAACCACAGTCATCAGCAAATTGATCAATGTTCTCCTGACTCGTTCCTTCCAACAATCTCTGACAGACATAACCATCGTCATGTCCTCCAGATGTCAACCAGCGTCATCAACAAGTTGATCAATGTTCTCCGGACTCGTTCCTACCAACCATATCTGTCAGACATAATAGTCGTCAATTCCTCCAGATGTCAAACACAGTCATCAACAAGTTGATCAATGTTCTCCTGATTCGTTCCTTCCCACCATGTCTGTCAGACAAAATAGTCGTCAAGTCCTCCAGATGTCAAACCCAGTCATCAACAAAATTTATCAATGTTCTCCTGATTCGTTCCTTCCAACCATCTCTGTCAGACATAACCGTCGTCAAGTCCTCCAGATGTCAACCACAGTCATCAACAAATTGATCATTGTTCTCCTGACTCGTTCCTTCCAACCATCTCTGTCAGACATAGCCATCGTCAAGACCTCCAGATGTCAACCACATTCATCATCAAGTTGATCAATGTTCTCCTGATAATAGTCGTCAAGTCCTCCAGATGTCAAACACAGTCATCAACAAGTTGATCAATTTTCTCTTGACTCGTTCCTTCCAACCATCTCTGTCAAACATAACCATCATCAAGTCCTCCATATGTCAACCACAGTCGACATCAAGTTGATCAATGTTCTCCTGATCCGTTCCTTCCAACCATCTCTGTCAGGCGTAACCATCGTCAAGTCCTCCAGATGTAAACCACAGTCATCAAAAAGTTGATCAATATTCTCCTGATTCGTTCCATCCAACCATCTCTGTCAAACATAATAGTCGTCAAGTCCTCCAGATGTCAAACACAGTCATCAACATGTTGATCAATGTTCTCCTGATTCGTTCCTTCCAACAATCTATGTCAGACATAATAGTCGTAAAGTCCTCCAGATGACAGCCACAATCATCAACATGTTGATCAATGTTCTCCTGACTCGTTCCTTCCAACCATCTCTGTTAAACATAACCATCGTCAAGTCCTCCAGATGTCAACCACAGTCATCAACAAGTTGATCAATGTTCTCCTGATTCGCTCCTTCCAAACATCTCTGTCAGACATAACCGTCGTCAAGTCATCCAGATATCAAACACAGTCATGAACAACTTGATCAATGTTCTCCTGACTCGTTCCTTCCAACCATCTCTCAGACATAATAGTCGTCAAGTCCTCCAGATGTCAACCACAGTCATCAACAAGTTGGTCAGTGTTCTCTTGATTCGTTACTTCCAACCAAATCTGTCAGACATAACTGGCGTCAAGTCCTCCAGATGTCAACCTCAGTCATCAACAAGTTGATCAATGTTCTCCTGACTCGTTCCTTCCAACAATCTCTGTCAGACATAACCATCGTCAACTCCTCCAGATGTCAACAACAGTCATCAACAATTTGATCAATGTTCTCCTGATTCGTTCCTTCCAACCATCTCTATCAGAAATAATAGTCGTCAATCCTCCAGATATCAACCACAGTCATCCACAAGTTCATCAAGGTTCTCATGATTCCTTCCTACCAACCATATCTGACAGACATAATAGTCGGCAAGTCCGCCAGATATCAAACACAGTCATCAACAAGTTTATCAATGTTCTCCTGATTCGTTTCTTCCAAACATCTCTGTCAGACTTAACCCTTTTCAAGTCCTCCAGATGTCAACCACAGTCATCAACAAATTGATCAATGTTCTCCTGACTCGTTCCTTCCAACCATTTCTGTCAGACATAATAGTCGTCAAGTCCTCCAGATGTCAACCACAGTCATCAACAAGTTGATCAATTTTCTCCTGACTCGTTCCTTACAACCATCTCTGTCAGACATAACCATCGTCAAGT
The DNA here is from genome assembly GCA_964036315.1 of Acanthosepion esculentum. Classification (NCBI taxonomy): domain Eukaryota; kingdom Metazoa; phylum Mollusca; class Cephalopoda; order Sepiida; family Sepiidae; genus Acanthosepion; species Acanthosepion esculentum. Next base: position 14,143,977 of record OZ038490.1, on the reverse strand, counting down.
CCTCCAGATGTCAACCACAGTCATCAACAAGTTGATCAATGTTCTCTTGATTCGTTCCTACCAACCATCTCTGTCAGACATAACCGTCGTCAAGTACTTCAGATATCAACCACAGTCATCAACATGTTGATCAATGTTCTTCTGATTCGTTCCTTCCAACAATCTCTGTCAGACATAACCATTGTAAAGTCTTCCAGATGTCAACCACTGTCATCAGCAAGTTGATCAATGTTCTCCTGATTCGTTCATTACAACCATCTCTGTCAGACATAATAATCGTCAAGTCCTCCAGATGTCAACCACAGTCATCAACAAGTTGATCAATGTTCTCCTGATTCGTTCCTCCCAACCATCTCTGTCAGAAATAATAGTCGTCAAGTCCTCCAGATGTCAAACACAGTCATCAACAAGTTGATCAATGTTCTCCTGATTCGTTCCTTCCAACAATCTCTGTCAGACATAACCATTGTAAAGTCTTCCAGATGTCAACCACAGTAATCAACAACTTGGTCAGTGTTCTCCTGATTCGTTACTTCCAACCAACTCTGTCAGACATAACCGTCGTCAAGTCCTCCAGATGTCAACCACAGTCATCAACAAGTTGATCAATGTTCTCCTGACTCGTTCCTTCCAACAATCTCTGTCAGACATAACCATCGTCAAGTCCACCAGATGTCAACAACAGTCATCAACAATTGGATCAATGTTCTCCTGATTCGTTCCTCCCAACCATCTCTGTCAGACATAATAGTCGTCAATCCTCCAGATGTCAGACACTGTCATCAACATGTTGATCAATGTTCTCCTTATTCGTTACTCCCAACCATCTATGTCAGACATAATAGTCCTCAAGTCATCCAGATCTCAAACACAGTCATCAACAAGTCGATCAATGTTCTCCTGATTCGTTCCTTCCAACCATCTCTGTCAGTCATAACCGTCGTCAAGTCCTCCAGTTGTCAACCACAGTGATCAACAAGTTGATCAATGTTCTCCTGACTCGTTCCTTCCAACCATCTCTGTCAGACATAACCATCGTCAAGTCCTCCAGATATCAACCACAGTCATCCAAAAGTTAATCAAGGTTCTCCTGATTCGTTCCTACCAACCATATCTGTCAGACATAATAGTCGGCAAGTCCGCCAGATATCAAAAACAGTCATCAACAAGTTTATCAATGTTCTCCTGATTCGTTCCTTCCAACCATCTCTGTCAGACTTAAACGTTTTCAAGTCCTCCAGATGTCAACCACAGTCATCAACAAATTGATCAATGTTCTCCTGACTCGTTCCTTCCAACCATCTCTGTCAGACATAATAGTCGTCAAGTCCTCCAGATGTCAACCACAGTCATCAACAAGTTGATCAATTTTCTCCTGACTCGTTCCTTCCAACCATCTCTGTCAGACATAAACATCGTCAAGTCCTCCAGATGTCAACCAGAGTCATCAACAATTTAATCAATGTTCTCTTGATTCGTTCCTTCCAACCATCTCTGTCAGACATAACCGTCGTCAAGTACTCCAGATATCAACCACAGTCATCAACATGTTGATCAATGTCCTCCTGATTCGTTCCTTCCAACAATCTCTGTCAGACATAAACATTGTAAAGTCCTCCAGATGTCAACCACAGTCATCAACAAGTTGATCAATGTTCTCCTGACTAGTTCCTTCCAACAATCTCGGTTAGACATAAACATCGTAAAGTCCTCCAGATGTCAACCACTGTGATCAACAAGTTGATCAATGTTCTCCTGATTCGTTCATTACAACCATCTCTGTCAGACATAATAGTCGTCAAGTCCTCCAGATGTCAACCATAGTCATCAACAAGTTGATCAATGTTCTCCTGATTCGTTCCTGCCAACCATCTCTGTCAGAAATAATAGTCGTATATTCCTCCAGATGTCAAACACAGTCATCAACAAGTTGATCAATGTTTTCCTGATTCGTTCCTTCCAAACATCTCTGTCAGACATAATAGTCGTCAAGTCCTTCAGATGTCAACCACAGTCATCAACAAGTTGATCAATCTTCTCTTGACTCGATCCTTCCAACCGACTCTCTCAGACATAACCATCGTCAAGTCCTCCAGATGTCAACCACATTCATCATCAAGTTGATCAATGTTCTCCTGATCCGTTTCTTCCAACCATCTCTGTCAGACGTAACCATCTTCAAGTCCTCCAGATGTCAACCACAGTCATCAAAAAATTGATCAATGTTCTCCTGATTCGTTCCTTCCAAACATCTGTCAGGCATAACCGTCGTCAAGTGCTCTAGATGTCAAACACAGTCATCAACAAGTTGATCAATGTTCTCCTGATTCGTTCCTTCCAACCATCTCTGTCAGACATAATAGTCGTCAAGTACTCCAGATGTCAACCACAGTCATCAACAAGTTGATCAATGTTCTCCTGACTCGTTCATTCCAACGATCTCTGTCAGACATAACCACCGTCAAGTCCTCCAGATGTCAACCACAGTCATCAAGAAGTTCATCAAGGTTCTCCTGATTCGTTCCTACCAACCATATCTGTCAGACATAATAGTCGTCAAGTCCTGCAGATGTCAAACACAGTCATCAACTAGTTTATCAATGGTCTCCTGATTAGTTCCTTCCAACCATATCTGTAAGACATAACCGTCGTCAAGTCCTCCAGATATCAACCACAGTCATCAGCAAATTGATCAATGTTCTCCTGACTCGTTCCTTCCAACAATCTCTGACAGACATAACCATCGTCATGTCCTCCAGATGTCAACCAGCGTCATCAACAAGTTGATCAATGTTCTCCGGACTCGTTCCTACCAACCATATCTGTCAGACATAATAGTCGTCAATTCCTCCAGATGTCAAACACAGTCATCAACAAGTTGATCAATGTTCTCCTGATTCGTTCCTTCCCACCATGTCTGTCAGACAAAATAGTCGTCAAGTCCTCCAGATGTCAAACCCAGTCATCAACAAAATTTATCAATGTTCTCCTGATTCGTTCCTTCCAACCATCTCTGTCAGACATAACCGTCGTCAAGTCCTCCAGATGTCAACCACAGTCATCAACAAATTGATCATTGTTCTCCTGACTCGTTCCTTCCAACCATCTCTGTCAGACATAGCCATCGTCAAGACCTCCAGATGTCAACCACATTCATCATCAAGTTGATCAATGTTCTCCTGATAATAGTCGTCAAGTCCTCCAGATGTCAAACACAGTCATCAACAAGTTGATCAATTTTCTCTTGACTCGTTCCTTCCAACCATCTCTGTCAAACATAACCATCATCAAGTCCTCCATATGTCAACCACAGTCGACATCAAGTTGATCAATGTTCTCCTGATCCGTTCCTTCCAACCATCTCTGTCAGGCGTAACCATCGTCAAGTCCTCCAGATGTAAACCACAGTCATCAAAAAGTTGATCAATATTCTCCTGATTCGTTCCATCCAACCATCTCTGTCAAACATAATAGTCGTCAAGTCCTCCAGATGTCAAACACAGTCATCAACATGTTGATCAATGTTCTCCTGATTCGTTCCTTCCAACAATCTATGTCAGACATAATAGTCGTAAAGTCCTCCAGATGACAGCCACAATCATCAACATGTTGATCAATGTTCTCCTGACTCGTTCCTTCCAACCATCTCTGTTAAACATAACCATCGTCAAGTCCTCCAGATGTCAACCACAGTCATCAACAAGTTGATCAATGTTCTCCTGATTCGCTCCTTCCAAACATCTCTGTCAGACATAACCGTCGTCAAGTCATCCAGATATCAAACACAGTCATGAACAACTTGATCAATGTTCTCCTGACTCGTTCCTTCCAACCATCTCTCAGACATAATAGTCGTCAAGTCCTCCAGATGTCAACCACAGTCATCAACAAGTTGGTCAGTGTTCTCTTGATTCGTTACTTCCAACCAAATCTGTCAGACATAACTGGCGTCAAGTCCTCCAGATGTCAACCTCAGTCATCAACAAGTTGATCAATGTTCTCCTGACTCGTTCCTTCCAACAATCTCTGTCAGACATAACCATCGTCAACTCCTCCAGATGTCAACAACAGTCATCAACAATTTGATCAATGTTCTCCTGATTCGTTCCTTCCAACCATCTCTATCAGAAATAATAGTCGTCAATCCTCCAGATATCAACCACAGTCATCCACAAGTTCATCAAGGTTCTCATGATTCCTTCCTACCAACCATATCTGACAGACATAATAGTCGGCAAGTCCGCCAGATATCAAACACAGTCATCAACAAGTTTATCAATGTTCTCCTGATTCGTTTCTTCCAAACATCTCTGTCAGACTTAACCCTTTTCAAGTCCTCCAGATGTCAACCACAGTCATCAACAAATTGATCAATGTTCTCCTGACTCGTTCCTTCCAACCATTTCTGTCAGACATAATAGTCGTCAAGTCCTCCAGATGTCAACCACAGTCATCAACAAGTTGATCAATTTTCTCCTGACTCGTTCCTTACAACCATCTCTGTCAGACATAACCATCGTCAAGTCCTCCAGATGTCAACCACAGTCATCAACAAGTTGATCAATGTTCTCTTGATTCGTTCCTACCAACCATCTCTGTCAGACATAACCGTCGTCAAGTACTTCAGATATCAACCACAGTCATCAACATGTTGATCAATGTTCTTCTGATTCGTTCCTTCCAACAATCTCTGTCAGACATAACCATTGTAAAGTCTTCCAGATGTCAACCACTGTCATCAGCAAGTTGATCAATGTTCTCCTGATTCGTTCATTACAACCATCTCTGTCAGACATAATAATCGTCAAGTCCTCCAGATGTCAACCACAGTCATCAACAATTTGATCAATGTTCTCCTGATTCGTTCCTCCCAACCATCTCTGTCAGAAATAATAGTCGTCAAGTCCTCCAGATGTCAAACACAGTCATCAACAAGTTGATCAATGTTCTCCTGATTCGTTCCTTCCAACAATCTCTGTCAGACATAACCATTGTAAAGTCTTCCAGATGTCAAGCACTGTCATCAACAAGTTGATCTATGTTCTGCTGATTCGTTCCTTCCAACCATCTCTGTCAGACATAACCATCGTCAAGTCCTCCAGATGTCAACCACAGTCATCAACAAGTTGATCAATGTTCTCTTGATTCGTTCCTACCAACCATCTCTGTCAGATATAACCGTCGTCAAGTACTTCAGATATCAACCACAGTCATCAACATGTTGATCAATGTTCTCCTGATTCGTTCCTTCCAACAATCTCTGTCAGACATAACCATTCTAAAGTCTTCCAGATGTCAACCACTGTCATCAACAAGTGGATCCATTTTCTCCTGATTCGTTCCTCCCAACCATCTCTGTCAGAAATAATAGTCGTCAAGTCCTCCAGATGTCAAACACAGTCATCAACAAGTGGATCAATTTTCTCCTGACTCGTTCCTTCCAAACATCTCTGTCAGACATAACCATCGTCTAGTCCTCCAGATATCAACCACAGTCACCAACAAGTGGATCAATGTTTTCCTGATTCGTTCCTTCCAACCATCTCTGTCAGACATAACCATCGTCAAGTCCTCCAGATGTCAACCACAGTCATCAACAAGTTGATCAATTTTCTCCTGATTCGTTCCTCCCAAGCATCTCTGTCAGACGTAATAGTCGTCAAGTCCTCCAGATGTCAACCACAGTCATCAACAAGTTGATCAATGTTCTCCTCATTCGTTCATTCCAACCATCTCTGTCAGACATAAAAGTCGTCAATTCCTCCAGATGTCTAACACAGTCATCAACATGTTGATCAATGTTCTACTGACTCGTTCCTTCAAACCTTCTCTGTCAGACAAAAACATCGTCAAGTCCTCCAGATGTCAACCACAGTCAGCAACAAGTTGATCAATGTTCTCCTGATTCGTGCCCTTCAACCATCTCTGTCAGAGATAATAGTCGTCAAGTCCTCCAGATGTCAACAACAGTCATCAACAAGTTGATCAATGTTCTCCTGATTCGTTCCTCCCAACCATCTCTGTCAGACACAATAGTCGTCAAGTCCTCCAGATGTCAACCACAGTCATCAACAAGTTGATCAATGTTCTCCTGATTCTTTCCTTCCAACCATCATTTTCAGACATAACCGTCGTCAAGTCCTCCAGATGTCAACCACAGTCATCAAAAAGTTGATCAATGTTCTCCTGACTCGTTACTTCCAACCATCTCTGTCAGACATAACCATCGTCAAGTCCTCCAGATGTCAACCACAGTCATCAACAAGTTGATCAATGTTCTCCTGATTCGCTCCTTCCAACCATCTCTGTCAGACCTAACCGTCGTCATGTCCTCCATATGTCAACCAGAGTCATCAACAAGTTGATCAATGTTCACCTGACTCATTCCTTCCAACCATCTCTGTCAGACATAACCATCGTCAAGTTCTCCAGATGTCAACCACAGTCATCAACAATTTGATCAATGTTCTCCTGATTCCTTCCAACCATCTCTGTCAGTCATAATAGTCGTCAGGTCCTCCAGATGTCAAACGCAGTCATCAACAAGTTGATCAATGTTCTCCTGATTCGTTCCTTCCAACCATCTCTTTCAGACATAATAGTCGTCATGTCCTCCAGATATCAAACACAGTCATCAACAAATTGATCAATGTTCTCCTGATTCGTTCCTTCCAAACAACTCTGTCAGACATAACCATCGTCACGTCCTCCAGATGTCAACCACAGTCATCAACAAGTTGATCAATGTTCTCCTGACTCGTTCCTTCCAACCAACTCTGTCAGACATAACCATCGTCAAGTCCTCCAGATGTCAACCACAGTCATCAACAAGTTGATCAATGTTCTCCTGACTCGTTCCTTCCAACCATCTCTGTCAGACATAATAGTCGTCAAGTCCTCCAGATGTCAAACACAGTCATCAACTAGTTGATCAATGTTCTCCTGATTTGTTCCTTCCAACCATGTCTGTCAGACATAACCGTCGTCAAGTCCTCCAGATGTCAACCACAGTCATCATCAAGTTGATCAATGTTCTCCTGACTCGTTCCTTCCAACCATCTCTGTCAGTCTTAACCATCGTCAAGTCCTCTAGATGTCAACCACAGTCATCATCAAATTGATCAATGTTCTCTGGATTCCTTCCTTCCAACATTCTCTGTCAGAAATAACCATCGTCAAGTCCTCCAGATGTCAACCACAATCATCAACAAGTTGATCAATGTTCTCCTGATTCGTTCCTTCCAACCATCTCTGTCAGACATAATAGTCATCAAGTCCTCCAGATGTCAAACACAGTCATCAACAAGTTGATCAATGTTCTCCTGACTCGTTGCTTCCAACCATCTCTGTCAGACATAACCATCGTCAAGTCCTCCAGATGTCAACCACAGTCAGCAACAAGTCGATCCATGTTCTCCTGACTCGTTCCTTCCAAACAACTCTGTCAGACATAACCATCGTCACGTCCTCCAGATGTCAACCACAGTCATCAACAAGTTGATCAATGTTCTCCTGACTCGTTCCTTCCAACCATCTCTGTCAGACATAACCATCGTCAAGTCCTCCAGATGTCAACCACAGTCATCAACAAGTTGATCAATTTTCTCCTGACTCGTTCCTTTCAACCATCTCTGTCAGACATAACCATCGTCAAGTCCTCCAGATGTCAAACACAGTCATCAACAAGTTGATCAATGTTCTCCTGATTCGTTCCTTCCAACCATCTCTGTCAAACATAATAGTCGTCAAGTCCTCCAGATGTCAAACATAGTCATCAACAAGTTGATCAATGTTCTCCTGATTCGTTCCTTCCCACCATCTCTGTCAGACATAATAATCGTCAAGTCCTCCAGATGTCAAACCCAGTCATCAACAAATTTATCAATGTTCTCCTGATTCGTTCCTTCCAAATATCTCTGTCAGACATAACCGTCGTCAAGTCCTCCAGATGTCAACCACAGTCATCAACAAATTGATCAATGTTCTCCTGACTCGTTGCTTCCAACCATCTCTGTCAGACATAACCATCGTCAAGTCCTCCAGATGTCAACCACAGTCAGCAACAAGTCGATCAATGTTCTCCTGACTCGTTCCTTCCAAACAACTCTGTCAGACATAACCATCGTCACGTCCTCCAGATGTCAACCACAGTCATCAACAAGTTGATCAATGTTCTCCTGACTCGTTCCTTCCAACCATCTCTGTCAGACATAACCATCGTCAAGTCCTCCAGATGTCAACCACAGTCATCAACAAGTTGATCAATTTTCTCTAGACTCCTTCCTTCCAACCATCTCTGTCTGACATAAACATCGTCAAGTCCTCCAGATGTCAACCACAGTCATCAACAAGTTGATCAATGTTCTCCTGATTCCTTCCTTCCATCCATCTCTGTCAGACATAACCATCGTCAAGTCCTCCAGATGTCAACCACAGTCATCAACAAGTTGATTAATTTTCTCCTGACTCGTTCCTTCCACCCATCTCTGTCAGACATAACTATCGTCACGTCCTCCAGATGTCAATCACAGTCATCAACAAGTTGATCAATGTTCTCCTGATACGTTCCTTCCAACCATCTCTGTCAAATATAATAGTCGTCAAGTCCTCCAGATGTCAAACAAAGTCATCAACAAGTTGATCAATGTTCTCCTGATTCCTTCCTTCCATCCATCTCTGTCAGACATAACCGTCGTCAAGTCCTCCAGATGTCAACCACAGTCATCAACACATTGATCAATGTTCTCCTGACTCGTTGCTTCCAACCATCTCTGTCAGACATAACCATCGTCAAGTCCTCCAGATGTCAACCACAGTCAGCAACAAGTCGATCAATGTTCTCCTGACTCGTTCCTTCCAAACAACTCTGTCAGACATAACCATCGTCAAGTCCTCCAGATGTCAACCACAGTCATCAACAAGTTGATCAATGTTTTCCTGATTCGTTCCTTCCAACAATCTCTGTCAGACATAATAGTCATCAAGTCCTCCAGATGTCAAACACAGTCATCAACAAGTTGATCAATGTTCTCTTGACTCGTTCCTTCCAACCATCTCTGTCAGACATAATAGTCGTCAAGTCCTCCAGATGTCAAACACAGTCATCAACTAGTTGATCAATGTTCTCCTGATTTGTTCCTTCCAAACATGTCTGTCAGACATAACCGTCGTCAAGTCCTCCAGATGTCAACCACAGTCATCAACAAGTTGATCAATGTTCTCCTGATTCGTTCCTTCCAACCATCTCTGTCAGTCTTAACCATCGTCAAGTCCTCTAGATGTCAACCACAGTCATCATCAAATTGATCAATGTTCTCTGGATTCCTTCCTTCCAACATTCTCTGTCAAAAATAACCATCGTCAAGTCCTCCAGATGTCAACCACAGTCATCAACAAGTTGATCAATGTTCTCCTGATTCGTTCCTTCCAACCATCTCTGTCAGACATAATAGTCGTCAAGTCCTCCAGATGTCAAACACAGTCATCAACAAGTTGATCAATGTTCTCCTGATTCGTTCCTTCCAACCATCTCTGTCAGACATAACCGTCGTCAAGTCCTCCAGATGTCAACCACAGTCATCAACAAATTGATCAATGTTCTCCTGACTCGTTCCTTCCAACCATCTCTGTCAGACATAACCATCGTCAAGTCCTCCAGATATCAACCACAGTCATCAGCAAGTCGATCAATGTTCTCCTGACTCGTTCCTTCAAACCAACTCTGTCAGACATAACCATTGTCACGTCCTCCAGGTGACAACCACAATCATCAACAAGGAAGGAACGAGTCAGGAGAACATTGATCAAATTGTTGATGACTGTGTTTGATATCTGCAGGACTTGAAGACTATGATGTCTGACAGAGATGGTTGGAAGGAACGAATCATGAGAACATTGATCAAGTTTTTGATGACTGTGGTTGAGATCTGGAGGACTTTACGACTATTATGTCTGACAGAGATGGTTGGAAGGAACGAATCAGGAGAACATTGATCAACTTGTTGATGACTCTGGTTGACATCTGGAGGACCTGACGACTATTATGACTGACAGAGATGGTTGGAAGGAATCAGGAGAACATTGATCAAATAATTCCTTCCAACCATCTCTGTCAAACATAATAGTCGTCAAGTCCTTCAGATGCCAAACCCAGTCATCAACAAATTTGTCAATGTTCTCCTGATTCGTTCATTCCCACCATCTCTGTCAGACATAATAATCGTCAAGTCCTCCAGATGTCAAACCCAGTCATCAACAAATTTATCAATGTTCTCCTGATTCGTTCCTTCCAAATATCTCTGTAAGACATAACCGTCGTCAAGTCCTCCAGATGTCAACCACAGTCATCAACAAATTGATCAATGTTCTCCTGGCTCGTTGCTTCCAACCATCTCTGTCAGACATAACCATCGTCAAGTCCTCCAGATGTCAACCACAGTCAGCAACAAGTCGATCAATGTTCTCCTGACTCGTTCCTTCCAAACAATTCTGTCAGACATAACCATCGTCACGTCCTCCAGATGTCAACCACAGTCATCAACAAGTTGATCAATGTTCTCCTGACTCGTTCCTTCCGACCATCTCTGTCAGACATAACCATCGTCAAGTCCTCCAGATGTCAACCACAGTCATCAACAAGTTGATCAATGTTCTCCTGATTCCTTCCTTCCATCCATCTCTGTCAGACATAACCATCGTCAAGTCCTCCAGATGTCAACCACAGTCATCAACAAGTTGATCAATTTTCTCCTGACTCGTTCCTTCCAACCATCTCTGTCAAATATAATAGTCGTCAAGTCCTCCAGATGTCAAACAAAGTCATCAACAAGTTGATCAATGTTCTCCTGATTCGTTCCTTCCCACCATCTCTGTCAGACATAATAATCGTCAAGTCCTCCAGATGTCAAACCCAGTCATCAACAAATTTATCAATGTTCTCCTGATTCGTTCCTTCCAAATATCTCTGTCAGACATAACCGTCGTCAAGTCCTCCATATATCAACCACAGTCATCAACAATTTGAACATTGTTCTCCTGACTCGTTCCTTCCAACCATCTCTGTCAGACATAACCGTCGTCAATTCCTCCAGATGTCAACCACAGTCATCAACAAATTGATCAATGTTCTCCTGACTCGTTGCTTCCAACCATCTCTGTCAGACATAACCATCGTCAAGTCCTCCAGATGTCAACCACAGTCAGCAACAAGTCGATCAATGTTCTCCTGACTCGTTCCTTCCAAACAACTCTGTCAGACATAACCATCGTCACGTCCTCCAGATGTCAACCACAGTCATCAACAAGTTGATCAATGTTCTCCTGATTCGTTCCTTCCAACAATCTCTGTCAGACATAATAGTCGTCAAGTCCTCCAGATGTCAACCACAGTCATCAACAAGTTGATCAATGTTCTCCTGACTCGTTCCTTCCAACGATCTCTGTCCGACATAACAATAGTCAAGTCCTCTAGATGTTAACCACAGTCATAAACAAGTTGATCAATGTTCTCCTGATTCGTTCCTTCCAACCATCTCTGTCAGATATAACCGTCGTCAAGTCCTCCAGATATCAACCACAGTGATCAACAAGTTGATCAATGTTCTCCTGACTCGTTCCTTCCAACCATCACTGTCAGACATAATTGTCGTCAAGTCCTCCAGATGTCAAACACAGTCATCAACAAGTTGATCAATGTTCTCCTGACTCGTTCCTTCCAACCATCTCTGTCAGATATAACCGTCGTCAAGTCCTCCAGATATCAACCAGAGTCATCAACAAGTTGATCAATGTTCTCCTGACTCGTTCCTTCCAACCATCACTGTCAGACATAATTGTCGTCAAGTCCTCCAGATGTCACCCACAGTCATCAACAAGTTGATCAATGTTCTCATGATTCGTTCCTGCCAACCACCTCTGTCAGACATAATAGTCTTCAAGTCCTCCAGATGTCAAACACAGTCATCAACAAGTTGATCAATGTTCTCCTGATTCGTTCCTTCCAACCATCTCTGTCAGACATAATAGTCGTTAAGTCCTCCAGATGTCAAACACACACATCAACAAGTTGATCAATGTTCTCCTGATTCGTTCCTTCCAACCATCTCTGTCAGTCATAATAGTCGTCAAGTCCTCCAGATGTCAAACACAGTCATCAACAAGTTGATCAATGTTCTCCTGATTCGTTCCTTCCAACCATCACTGTCAGACATAATAGTCGTTAAGTCCTCCAGATGTCAAACACACACATCAACAAGTTGATCAATGTTCTCCTGATTCGTTCCTTCCAACCATCTCTGTCAGACATAATAGTCGTCAAGTCCTCCAGATGTCAACCACAGTCATCAACAAGTTGATCAATGTTCTCCTGACTCGTTCCTTCCAACCATCTCTGTCCGACATAACAATCGTCAAGTCCTCCAGATGTCAAACACAGTCATCAACAAGTTGATCAATGTTCTCCTGACTCGTTCCTTCCAACCATCTCTGTCAGATATAACCGTCGTCAAGTCCTCCAGATATCAACCAGAGTCATCAACAAGTTGATCAATGTTCTCCTGACTCGTTCCTGCCAACCACCTCTGTCAGACATAATAGTCTTCAAATCCTCCAGATGTCAAACACAGTCATCAACAAGTTGATCAATGTTCTCCTGATTCGTTCCTTCCCACAATCTCTGTCAGACATAATAGTCGTCAAATCCTCCAGATGTCAAACACAGTCATCAACTAGTTGATCAATGTTCTCCTGATTCGTTCCTTCCAACCATCTTTTTCAGACATAACCGTCGTCAAGTCCTCCAGATGTCAACCACAGTCATCAACAAGTTGATCAATGTTCTCCTGACTCGTTCCTTCCAACCATCTTTGTCAAACATAACCATCGTCAATTCCTCCAGATGTCAACCACAGTCATCAACAAGTTGATCAAGGTTTTCCTGATTCGTTCCTTCCAACAATCTCTGTCAGACATAATAGTCGTCAAGTCCTCCAGATGTCAAACACACACATCAACAAGTTGATCAATGTTCTCCTGATTCGTTCCTTCCAACCATCTCTGTCAGACATAATAGTCGTCAAGTCCTCCAGATGTCAACCACAGTCATCAACAAGTTGATCAATGTTCTCCTGACTCGTTCCTTCCAACCATCTATGTCCGACATAACAATCGTCAAGTCCTCTAGATGTTAACCACAGTCATAAACAAGTTGATCAATGTTCTCCTGATTCGTTCCTTCCAACCATCTCTGTCAGATATAAACGTCGTCAAGTCCTCCAGATATCAACCACAGTCATCAACAAGTTGATCAATGTTCTCCTGACTCGTTCCTTCCAACCATCACTGTCAGACATAATTGTCGTCAAGTCCTCCAGATGTCACCCACAGTCATCAACAAGTTGATCAATGTTCTCATGATTCGTTCCTGCCAACCACCTCTGTCAGACATAATAGTCTTCAAGTCCTCCAGATGTCAAACACAGTCATCAACAAGTTGATCAATGTTCTCCTGATTCGTTCCTTCCAACCATCTCTGTCAGACATAATAGTCGTTAAGTCCTCCAGATGTCAAACACACACATCAACAAGTTGATCAATGTTCTCCTGATTCGTTCCTTCCAACCATCTCTGTCAGTCATAATAGTCGTCAAGTCCTCCAGATGTCAAACACAGTCATCAACAAGTTGATCAATGTTCTCCTGATTCGTTCCTTCCAACCATCACTGTCAGACATAATAGTCGTTAAGTCCTCCAGATGTCAAACACACACATCAACAAGTTGATCAATGTTCTCCTGATTCGTTCCTTCCAACCATCTCTGTCAGACATAATAGTCGTCAAGTCCTCCAGATGTCAACCACAGTCATCAACAAGTTGATCAATGTTCTCCTGACTCGTTCCTTCCAACCATCTCTGTCCGACATAACAATCGTCAAGTCCTCTAGATGTTAACCACAGTCATAAACAAGTTGATCAATGTTCTCCTGATTCGTTCCTTCCAACCATCTCTGTCAGATATAACCGTCGTCAAGTCCTCCAGATATCAACCACAGTCATCAACAAGTTGATCAATGTTCTCCTGACTCGTTCCTTCCAACCATCACTGTCAGACATAATTGTCGTCAAGTCCTCCAGATGTCAAACACAGTCATCAACAAGTTGATCAATGTTCTCCTGACTCGTTCCTTCCAACCATCTCTGTCAGATATAACCGTCGTCAAGTCCTCCAGATATCAACCAGAGTCATCAACAAGTTGATCAATGTTCTCCTGACTCGTTCCTTCCAACCATCACTGTCAGACATAATTGTCGTCAAGTCCTCCAGATGTCACCAACAGTCATCAACAAGTTGATCAATGTTCTCATGATTCGTTCCTGCCAACCACCTCTGTCAGACATAATAGTCTTCACGTCCTCCAGATGTCAAACACAGTCATCAACAAGTTGATCAATGTTCTCCTGATTCGTTCCTTCCAACCATCACTGTCAGACATAATAGTCGTTAAGTCCTCCAGATGTCAAACACACACATCAACAAGTTGATCAATGTTCTCCTGATTCGTTCCTTCCAACCATCTCTGTCAGACATAATAGTCGTCAAGTCCTCCAGATGTCAACCACAGTCATCAACAAGTTGATCAATGTTCTCCTGACTCGTTCCTTCCAACCATCTCTGTCCGACATAACAATCGTCAAGTCCTCTAGATGTTAACCACAGTCATAAACAAGTTGATCAATGTTCTCCTGATTCGTTCCTTCCAACCATCTCTGTCAGATATAACCGTCGTCAAGTCCTCCAGATATCAACCACAGTCATCAACAAGTTGATCAATGTTCTCCTGACTCGTTCCTTCCAACCATCACTGTCAGACATAATTGTCGTCAAGTCCTCCAGATGTCAAACACAGTCATCAACAAGTTGATCAATGTTCTCCTGACTCGTTCCTTCCAACCATCTCTGTCAGATATAACCGTCGTCAAGTCCTCCAGATATCAACCAGAGTCATCAACAAGTTGATCAATGTTCTCCTGACTCGTTCCTTCCAACCATCACTGTCAGACATAATTGTCGTCAAGTCCTCCAGATGTCACCCACAGTCATCAACAAGTTGATCAATGTTCTCATGATTCGTTCCTGCCAACCACCTCTGTCAGACATAATAGTCTTCACGTCCTCCAGATGTCAAACACAGTCATCAACAAGTTGATCAATGTTCTCCTGATTCGTTCCTTCCCACAATCTCTGTCAGACATAATAGTCGTCAAATCCTCCAGATGTCAAACACAGTCATCAACTAGTTGATCAATGTTCTCCTGATTCGTTCCTTCCAACCATCTTTTTCAGACATAACCGTCGTCAAGTCCTCCAGATGTCAACCACAGTCATCAACAAGTTGATCAATGTTCTCCTGACTCGTTCCTTCCAACCATCTATGTCCGACATAACAATCGTCAAGTCCTCTAGATGTT
Source organism: Acanthosepion esculentum (assembly GCA_964036315.1). Taxonomy (NCBI): domain Eukaryota; kingdom Metazoa; phylum Mollusca; class Cephalopoda; order Sepiida; family Sepiidae; genus Acanthosepion; species Acanthosepion esculentum. Next base: position 14,128,512 of record OZ038490.1, on the reverse strand, counting down.
AACCACAGTCATAAACAGGTTGATCAATGTTCTCCTGATTCGTTCCTTCCAATCATCTCTGTCAGATATAAACGTCGTCAAGTCCTCCAGATATCAACCACAGTCATCAACAAGTTGATCAATGTTCTCCTGACTCGTTCCTTCCAACCATCACTGTCAGACATAATTGTCGTCAAGTCCTCCAGATGTCAAACACAGTCATCAACAAGTTGATCAATGTTCTCCTGACTCGTTCCTTCCAACCATCTCTGTCCGACATAACAATCGTCAAGTCCTCTAGATGTTAACCACAGTCATAAACAAGTTGATCAATGTTCTCCTGATTCGTTCCTTCCAACCATCTCTGTCAGATATAACCGTCGTCAAGTCCTCCAGATATCAACCACAGTCATCAACAAGTTGATCAATGTTTTCCGAACTCGTTCCTTCCAACCATCACTGTCAGACATAATTGTCGTCAAGTCCTCCAGATGTCACCCACAGTCATCAACAAGTTGATCAATGTTCTCATGATTCGTTCCTTCCAACCATATATGTCAGACATAATAGTCATCAAGTCCTCCAGATATCAACCACAGTCATCAACAAGTAGATCAATCTTCTCCTGATTCGTTCCTTCCAAACATCTCTGTCAGACATAACCGTCGTCAAGTCCTCCAGATGTCAACCACAGTCATCAACAAGTTGATCAATGTTCTCCTGACTCGTTCCTTCCCACAATCTCTGTCAGACATATTAGTCGTCAAGTCCTCCAGATGTCAAACACTGTCATCAACAAGTTGATCAATGTTCTCCTGACTCATTCCTTCCAACCATCTCTGTCAGACATAAACATCGTCAAGTTCTCCAGATGTCAACCACAGTCATCAACCAGTTGATCAATGTTCTCCTGATTCGTTCCTTCCAACAATCTCTGTCAGTCATAATAGTCGTCAAGTCCTCCAGATGTCAAACACAGTCATCAACAAGTTGATCAATGTTCTCCTGATTCGTTCCTTCCAACCATCTCTGTCAGACATAATAGTCGTCAAGTCCTCCAGATGTCAAACACACACATCAACAAGTTGATCAATGTTCTCCTGATTCGTTCCTTCCAACCATCTCTGTCAGACATAACCGTCGTCAAGTCCTCCAGTTGTCAACCGCATTCAACATCAAGTTGATCAATGTTCTCCTGACTCGTTCCTTCTAACCATCTCTGTCAGATATAACCGTCGTCAAGTCCTCCAGATATCAACCATAGTCATCAACAAGTTGATCAATGTTCTGCTGATTCGTTCCTTCCAACCATCTCTGTCAGACATAACCGTCGTCAAGTCCTCCAGGTGTCAACCACAGTCATCAACAAGTTGATCAATGTTCTCCTGACTCGTTCCAACCAACCATCTCTGTCCGACATAACAATCGTCAAGTCCTCTAGATGTTAACCACAGTCATAAACAAGTTGATCAATGTTCTCCTGATTCGTTCCTTCCAACAATCTCTGTCAGATATAACCGTCGTCAAGTCCTCCAGATATCAACCACAGTCATCAACAAGTTGATCAATGTTCTCCTGACTCGTTCCTTCCAACAATCACTGTCAGACATAATAGTCGTCAAGTCCTCCAGATGTCACCCACAGTCATCAACATGTTGATCAATGTTCTCATGATTCGTTCCTGCCAACCATCTCTGTCAGACATAATATTCTTCAAGTCCTCCAGATGTCAAACTCATTCATCAACAAGTTGATCAATGTTCTCCTGACTCGTTCCTTCCTACCATCTCTGTCAGACATAAACATCTTCACGTCCTCCAGATGTCAAACACAGTCATCAACAAGTTGATCAATGTTCACCTGATTCGTTCCTTCCAACCATCTCTGTCAGACATAATAGTCGTCAAGTCCTCCAGATGTCACCCACAGTCATCAACATGTTGATCAATGTTCTCATGATTCGTTCCTTCCAACCATCTCTGTCAGACATAATAGTCGTCAAATCCTCCAGATGTCAAACACAGTCATCAACAAGTTGATCAATGTTCTCCTGATTCGATCCTTCCAACTATCTATCAGACATAACCGTCGTCAAGTCCTCCAGATGTCAACCACAGTCATCAACAAGTTGATCAATGTTCTCCTGACTCGTTCCTTCCAACCACCTCTGTCAGACATAATAGTCGTAAAGTCCTCCAGATATCAACCACAGTCATCAACAAGTTGATCAATATTCTCATGATTCGTTCCTTCCAACAATCTCTGTCAGACATAATAGTCATCAATTCCTCCAGATATCAAACACAGTCATCAACAAGTTGATCAATGTTCTCCTGATTCGTTCCTTCCAACCATCTCTGTCAGACATAATAGTCGTCAAGTCCTCCAGATGTCAAACACACACATCAACAAGTTGATCAATGTTCTCCTGATTCGTTCCTTCCAACCATCTATGTCAGACATAACCGTCGTCAAGTCCTCCAGATGTCAACCACAGTCATCAACAAATTGATCAATGTTCTCCTGACTCGTTCCTTCCAACCATCTCTGTCAGATATACCCATCGTCAAGTCCTCCAGATATCAACCACAGTCATCAACAAGTTGATCAATGTTCTCCTGATTCGTTCCTTCCAACCATCTCTGTCAGACATAACCGTCGTCAAGTCCTCCAGATGTCAACCACAGTCATCAGCATGTTGATCAATGTTCTCCTGACTCGTTCCTTCCAACCATCTCTGTCCGACATAACAATCGTCAAGTCCTCTAGATGTTAACCACAGTCATAAACAAGTTGATCAATGTTCTCCTGATTCGTTCCTTCCAACCATCTCTGTCAGACATAATAGTCGTCAAGTCCTCCAGATATCAACCACAGTCATCAACAAGTTGATCAATGTTCTCCTGACTAGTTCCTTCCAACCATCACTGTCAGACATAATAGTCTTCAAGTCCTCCAGATGTCAAACACATCCATCAACAAGTTGATCAATGTTCTCCTGATTCGTTCCTTCCAACCATCTCTGTCAGACATAACCGTCGTCAAGTCCTCCAGATGTCAACCACAGTCATCAGCATGTTGATCAATGTTCTCCTGACTCGTTCCTTCCAACCATCTCTGTCCGACATAACAATCGTCAAGTCCTCTAGATGTTAACCACAGTCATAAACAAGTTGATCAATGTTCTCCTGACTAGTTTCTTCCAACCATCACTGTCAGACATAATAGTCTTCAAGTCCTCCAGATGTCAAACACATTCATCAACAAGTTGATCAATGTTCTCCTGACTCGTTCCTTCAAACCATCTCTGTCAGACATAAACATCGTCACGTCCTCCAGATGTCAAACACAGTCATCAACAAGTTGATCAATGTTCTCCTGATTCGTTCCTTCCAACCATCTCTGTCAGTCATAACCGTCGTCAAGTCCTCCAGATGTCAAACACACACATCAACAAGTTGATCAATGTTCTCCTGATTCGTTCCTTCCAACCATCTCTGTCAGACATAACCGTCGTCAATTCCTCCAGATATCAAGCACAGTCATCAACAAGTTGATCAATGTTCTCCTGACTCGTTCCTTCCCACAATCTCTGTCAGACATATTAGTCTTCAAGTTCTCCAGATGTCAAACACTGTCATCAACAAGTTGATCAATGTTCTCCTGATTCGTTCCTTCCAAACATATTTTTCAGACATAACCGTCGTCAATCCCCCAGATGTCAACCACAGTCATCAACAAGTTGATCAATGTTCTCCTGACTCGTTCCTTCCAACCATCTCTGTCAGACATAACCGTCGTCAAGTCCTCCAGATGTCAACCACAGTCATCAGCATGTTGATCAATGTTCTCCTGACTAGTTACTTCCAACCATCTCTGTCCGACATAACAATCGTCAAGTCCTCTAGTTTGTTAACCACAGTCATAAACAAGTTGATCAATGTTCTCCTGATTCGTTCCTTCCAACCATCTCTGTCAGACATAATAGTCGTCAAGTCCTCCAGATATCAACCACAGTCATCAACAAGTTGATCAATGTTCTCCTGACTCGTTCCTTCCAACCATCACTGTCAGACATAATAGTCTTCAAATCCTCCAGCTGTCAAACACATTCATCAACAAGTTGATCAATGTTCTCCTGACTCGTTCCTTCCAACCATCTCTGTCAGACATAAACATCGTCAAGTCCTCCAGATGTCAAACACAGTCATCAACATGTTGATCAATGTTCTCCTGATTCGTTCCTTCCAACCATCTCTGTTAGACATAATAGTCGTCAAGTCCTCCAGATTTCACCCACAGTCATCAACAAGTTGATCAATGTTCTCATGATTCGTTCCTTCCAACCATCTCTGTCAGACATAATAGTCGTCAAGTTCTCCAGATGTCAAACACAGTCATCAACAAGTTGATCAATGTTCTCCTGATTCGTTCCTTCCAACTATCTCTCAGACATAACCATCGTCAAGTCCTCCAGATGTCAACCACTGTCCTCAACAAGTTCATCAAGTTTCTCCTGATTCGTTCCTCCCGAACATATCTGTCAGACATAATAGTCGTGAAGTCCTCCAGATATCAAACACAGTCATCAACAAGTTGATAAATGTTCTCCTGATTCGTTCCTTCCCACAATCTCTGTCAGATATAATAGTCGTCAAGTCCTCCAGATGTCAAACACAGTCATCAACAAGTTGATCAATGTTCTCCTGATTCGTTCCTTCCAACCATCTTTTTCAGACATAACCGTCATCAAGTCCTCCAGATGTCAACCACAGTCATCAACAAGTTGATCAATGTTCTCCTGACTCGTTCCTTCCAACCATCTCTGTCAGACATAACCATCGTCAAGTGCTCCAGATGTCAACCCCAGTCATCAACAAGTTGATCAATGTTCTCCTGATTCGCTCCTTCCAACCATCTCTGTCAGACATAAACGTCATCAAGTCCTCCATAAGTCAACGACAGTCATCAACAAGTTGATCAATGTTCTCCTGATTCGTTCCTTCCAACCATATCTGTCAGTCATAATAGTCGTCAAGTCCTCCAGATATCAAACACAGTCATCAACAAGTTGATCAATGTTCTGCTGATTCGTTCCTTCCAACCATCTCTGTCAGACATAATAGTCGTCAAGTCCTCCAGATGTCAAACATACACATCAACAAGTTCATCAATGTTCTCCTGACTCGTTCCTTCCAACCATCACTCTCACACATAATAGTCGTCATGTACTCCAGATGTCAACCACAGTCATCAACAAGTTGATCAATGTTCTCCTGATTCGTTCCTTCCAACCATCTCTGTCAGACATAACCGTCGTCAAGTCCACCAGATGTCAACCACAGTCATCAACAAGTTGATCAATGTTCTCCTGACTCGTTCCTTCCAACCATCTCAGTCCGACATAACAATCGTCAAGTCCTCTAGATGTTAACCACAGTCATAAACAAGTTGATCAATGTTCTCCTGATTCGTTCCTTCCAACCATCTCTGTCATACATAACCATCGTCAAGTCCTCCAGATGTCAACCACAGTCATCAACAAGTCGATCAATGTTCTCCTGACTCGTTCCTTCCAAACATCTCTGTCAGACATAACCATCGTCAATCCTCCAGATGTCAAACACAGTCATCAACAAGTTCATCAAGGTTCTCCTGATTCGTTCCTTCCAACCATCTCTGTCAGATATAATAGTCGACAAATCCTCCAGATGTCAAACACAGTCATCAACAAATTTACAATGTTCTCCTGATACGTTCCTCCCAACCATCTCTGTCACACTTAATAGTCGTCAAGTCCTCCAGATGTCAAACTCAGTCATCAACAAGTTGATCAATGTTTTCCTGATTCATTCCTTCCAACCAACTCTGTCAGACATAATAGTCGTCAAGTCCTCCAGATGTCAACCACAGTCATCATCAAGTTGAGCAATGTTCTCCTGATTCGTTCCTTCCAACCATCTCTGTCAGACATAATAGTCGTCAAGTTCTCCAGATGTCAACCACAGTCATCAAAAAGTTGATCAATGTTCTCCTGATTCGTTCATTCCAACCATCTCTGTCAGACATAATAGTCGTCAAGTCCTCCAGATGTCAACCACAGTCATAAACAAGTTGATCAATGTTCTCCTGACTCGTTCCTTCCAACCATCACTGTCAGACATAAGAGTCTTCAAATCCTCCAGATGTCAAACACATTCATCAACAAGTTGATCAATGTTCTCCTGACTCGTTCCTTCCAACCATCTCTGTCAGACATAAACATCTTCACGTCCTCCAGATGTCAAACACAGTCATCAACAAGTTGATCAATGTTCTCCTGATTCGTTCCTTCCAACCATCTCTGTTAGACATAATAGTCGTCAAGTCCTCCAGATCTCACCCACAGTCATCAACAAGTTGATCAATGTTCTCATGATTCGTTCCTTCCAACCATCTCTGTCAGACATAATAGTCGTCAAGTCCTCCAGATGTCAAACACAGTCATCAACAAGTTGATCAATGTTCTCCTGATTCGTTCCATCCAACTATCTCTCAGACATAACCATCGTCAAATCCTCCAGATGTCAACCACTGTACTCAACAAGTTCATCAAGTTTCTCCTGATTCGTTCCTCCCGAACATATCTGTCAGACATAATAGTCGTGAAGTCCTCCAGATATCAAACACAGTCATCAACAAGTTGATAAATGTTCTCCTGATTCGTTCCTTCCCACAATCTCTGTCAGATATAATAGTCGTCAAGTCCTCCAGATGTCAAACACAGTCATCAACAAGTTGATCAATGTTCTCCTGATTCGTTCCTTCCAACCATCTCTGTCACACTTAATAGTCGTCAAGTCCTCCAGATGTCAAACTCAGTCATCAACAATTTGATCAATGTTTTCCTGATTCATTCCTTCCAACCATCTCTGTCAGACATAATAGTCGTCAAGTCCTCCAGATGTCAACCACAGTCATCATCAAGTTGAGCAATGTTCTCCTGATTCGTTCCTTCCAACCATCTCTGTCAGACATAATAGTCGTCAAGTCCTCCAGATATCAACCACAGTCATCAACAAGTTGATCAATGTTCTCCTGACTCGTTCCTTCCAACCATCACTGTCAGACATAATAGTCTTCAAATCCTCCAGCTGTCAAACACATTCATCAACAAGTTGATCAATGTTCTCCTGACTCGTTCCTTCCAACCATCTCTGTCAGACATAAACATCGTCAAGTCCTCCAGATGTCAAACACAGTCATCAACATGTTGATCAATGTTCTCCTGATTCGTTCCTTCCAACCATCTCTGTTAGACATAATAGTCGTCAAGTCCTCCAGATTTCACCCACAGTCATCAACAAGTTGATCAATGTTCTCATGATTCGTTCCTTCCAACCATCTCTGTCAGACATAATAGTCGTCAAGTTCTCCAGATGTCAAACACAGTCATCAACAAGTTGATCAATGTTCTCCTGATTCGTTCCTTCCAACTATCTCTCAGACATAACCATCGTCAAGTCCTCCAGATGTCAACCACTGTCCTCAACAAGTTCATCAAGTTTCTCCTGATTCGTTCCTCCCGAACATATCTGTCAGACATAATAGTCGTGAAGTCCTCCAGATATCAAACACAGTCATCAACAAGTTGATAAATGTTCTCCTGATTCGTTCCTTCCCACAATCTCTGTCAGATATAATAGTCGTCAAGTCCTCCAGATGTCAAACACAGTCATCAACAAGTTGATCAATGTTCTCCTGATTCGTTCCTTCCAACCATCTTTTTCAGACATAACCGTCATCAAGTCCTCCAGATGTCAACCACAGTCATCAACAAGTTGATCAATGTTCTCCTGACTCGTTCCTTCCAACCATCTCTGTCAGACATAACCATCGTCAAGTGCTCCAGATGTCAACCCCAGTCATCAACAAGTTGATCAATGTTCTCCTGATTCGCTCCTTCCAACCATCTCTGTCAGACATAAACGTCATCAAGTCCTCCATAAGTCAACGACAGTCATCAACAAGTTGATCAATGTTCTCCTGATTCGTTCCTTCCAACCATATCTGTCAGTCATAATAGTCGTCAAGTCCTCCAGATATCAAACACAGTCATCAACAAGTTGATCAATGTTCTGCTGATTCGTTCCTTCCAACCATCTCTGTCAGACATAATAGTCGTCAAGTCCTCCAGATGTCAAACATACACATCAACAAGTTCATCAATGTTCTCCTGACTCGTTCCTTCCAACCATCACTCTCACACATAATAGTCGTCATGTACTCCAGATGTCAACCACAGTCATCAACAAGTTGATCAATGTTCTCCTGATTCGTTCCTTCCAACCATCTCTGTCAGACATAACCGTCGTCAAGTCCACCAGATGTCAACCACAGTCATCAACAAGTTGATCAATGTTCTCCTGACTCGTTCCTTCCAACCATCTCAGTCCGACATAACAATCGTCAAGTCCTCTAGATGTTAACCACAGTCATAAACAAGTTGATCAATGTTCTCCTGATTCGTTCCTTCCAACCATCTCTGTCATACATAACCATCGTCAAGTCCTCCAGATGTCAACCACAGTCATCAACAAGTCGATCAATGTTCTCCTGACTCGTTCCTTCCAAACATCTCTGTCAGACATAACCATCGTCAATCCTCCAGATGTCAAACACAGTCATCAACAAGTTCATCAAGGTTCTCCTGATTCGTTCCTTCCAACCATCTCTGTCAGATATAATAGTCGACAAATCCTCCAGATGTCAAACACAGTCATCAACAAATTTACAATGTTCTCCTGATACGTTCCTCCCAACCATCTCTGTCACACTTAATAGTCGTCAAGTCCTCCAGATGTCAAACTCAGTCATCAACAAGTTGATCAATGTTTTCCTGATTCATTCCTTCCAACCAACTCTGTCAGACATAATAGTCGTCAAGTCCTCCAGATGTCAACCACAGTCATCATCAAGTTGAGCAATGTTCTCCTGATTCGTTCCTTCCAACCATCTCTGTCAGACATAATAGTCGTCAAGTTCTCCAGATGTCAACCACAGTCATCAAAAAGTTGATCAATGTTCTCCTGATTCGTTCATTCCAACCATCTCTGTCAGACATAATAGTCGTCAAGTCCTCCAGATGTCAACCACAGTCATAAACAAGTTGATCAATGTTCTCCTGACTCGTTCCTTCCAACCATCACTGTCAGACATAAGAGTCTTCAAATCCTCCAGATGTCAAACACATTCATCAACAAGTTGATCAATGTTCTCCTGACTCGTTCCTTCCAACCATCTCTGTCAGACATAAACATCGTCACGTCCTCCAGATGTCAAACACAGTCATCAACAAGTTGATCAATGTTCTCCTGATTCGTTCCTTCCAACCATCTCTGTTAGACATAATAGTCGTCAAGTCCTCCAGATCTCACCCACAGTCATCAACAAGTTGATCAATGTTCTCATGATTCGTTCCTTCCAACCATCTCTGTCAGACATAATAGTCGTCAAGTCCTCCAGATGTCAAACACAGTCATCAACAAGTTGATCAATGTTCTCCTGATTCGTTCCATCCAACTATCTCTCAGACATAACCATCGTCAAATCCTCCAGATGTCAACCACTGTCCTCAACAAGTTCATCAAGTTTCTCCTGATTCGTTCCTCCCGAACATATCTGTCAGACATAATAGTCGTGAAGTCCTCCAGATATCAAACACAGTCATCAACAAGTTGATAAATGTTCTCCTGATTCGTTCCTTCCCACAATCTCTGTCAGATATAATAGTCGTCAAGTCCTCCAGATGTCAAACACAGTCATCAACAAGTTGATCAATGTTCTCCTGATTCGTTCCTTCCAACCATCTCTGTCACACTTAATAGTCGTCAAGTCCTCCAGATGTCAAACTCAGTCATCAACAATTTGATCAATGTTTTCCTGATTCATTCCTTCCAACCATCTCTGTCAGACATAATAGTCGTCAAGTCCTCCAGATGTCAACCACAGTCATCATCAAGTTGAGCAATGTTCTCCTGATTCGTTCCTTCCAACCATCTCTGTCAGACATAATAGTCGTCAAGTCCTCCAGATGTCAACCACAGTCATCAACAAGTTTATCAATGTTCTCCTGACTCGTTCCTTCCAACAATATCTGTCAGACATAACCATCGTCAAGTCCTCCAGATATCAACCACAGACATCAACAAGTTGATCAATGTTCTCCTGATTCGTTCCTTCCAACCATCTCTGTCAGATATAATAGTCGTCAAGTCCTCCAGATGTCAAACACAATCATCAACAAATTTATCAATGTTCTCCTGATTCGTTCCTTCCAACCATCTCTGTCAGACATAACCGTCGTCAAGTCCTCCAGATGTCAACCACAGTCATCAACAATTTGATCAATGTTCTCCTGACTCGTTCCTTCCAACCATCTCTGTCATACATAACCATCGTCAAGTCCTCCAGATGTCAACTACAGTCATCAACAAGTCGATCAATGTTCTCCTGACTCGTTCCTTCCAACTATCTCTGTCAGACATAACCATCGTCAAGTCCTCCAGATGTCAAACTCAGTCATCAACAAGTTGATCAATGTTTTCCTGATTCATTCCTTCCAACCATATCTATCAGACATAATAGTCGTCAAGTCATCCAGATGTCAACTACAGTCATCAACAAATTTACAATGTTCTCCTGATTCGTTCCGTCCAAACATCTCTGTCAGATATAATAGTCGTCAAGTCCTCCAGATGTCAAACACAGTCATCAACAAATTTATCAATGTTCTCCTGATTCGTTACTTCCAACCATCTCTCTCAGACATAACCGTCGTCAAGTCCTCCAGATGTCAACCACAGTCATCAACAAATGGATCAATGTTCTACTGACTCGTTCCTTCCAACCATCTCTGTCATACATAACCATCGTCAAGTCCTCCAGATGTCAACCACAGTCATCAACAAGTTGATCAATGTTCTCCTGACTCGTTCCTTCCAACCATCTCTGTCAGACATAACCATCGTCAAGTCCTCCAGATGTCAAACACAGTCATCTACAAGTTCATCAAGGTTCTCCTGATTCGTTCCTTCCAACAATCTCTGTCAGATATAATAGTCGTCAAGTCCTCCAGATGTCAAACACAGTCATCAACAAATTTACAATGTTCTCCTGATTCGTTCCTTCCAACCATCTCTGTCACACTTAATAGTCGTCAAGTCCTCCAGATGTCAAACTCAGTCATCAACAAGTTGATCAATGTTTTCCTGATTCATTCCTTCCAACCATCTCTGTCAGACATAATAGTCGTCAAGTCCTCCAGATGTCAACCACAGTCATCATCAAGTTGAGCAATGTTCTCCTGATTCGTTCCTTCCAACCATCTCTGTCAGACATAATAGTCGTCAAGTTCTCCAGATGTCAACCACAGTCATCAAAAAGTTGATCAATGTTCTCCTGATTCGTTCATTCCAACAATCTCTGTCAGACATAATAGTCGTCAAGTCCTCCAGATGTCAACCACAGTCATCAACAAGTTTATCAATGTTCTCCTGACTCGTTCCTTCCAACAATCTCTGTCAGACATAACCATCGTCAAGTCCTCCAGATATCAACCACAGACATCAACAAGTTGATCAATGTTCTCCTGATTCGTTCCTTCCAACCATCTCTGTCAGATATAATAGTCGTCAAGTCCTCCAGATGTGAAACACAATCATCAACAAATTTATCAATGTTCTCCTGATTCGTTCATTCCAACCATCTCTGTCAGACATAATAGTCGTCAAGTCCTCCAGATGTCAAACACAGACATCAAAAAGTTGATCAATGTTCTCATGATTCGTTCCTTCCAGCCATCTCTGTCAGATATAATAGTCGTCAATTCGTCCAGATTTCAAACACAGTCATCAACAAGTTGATCAATGTTCTCCTGATTCGTTCCTTCCAACCATCTGTCAGACATAATAGTCGTCAATTCCTCCTGATGTCAACCACAGTCATCAACAAGTTGATCAATGTTCTCCTGATTCGTTCCTTCCAACCAACTCTCTCAGACATAACCGTCGTCAAGTCCTCCAGATGTCAACCACAGTCATCAACAAGTTGATCAATGTTCTCCTGACTCGTTCCTTACAACCATCTCTGTCAGACATAATCATCGTCAAGTTCTCCAGATGTGAAACACAGTCATCAACAAGTTGATCGATGTTCTCCTGATTCGTTCCTTCCAAGCATCTCTGTCAGACATAACCGTCGTCAAGTCCTCCAGATAACAACCACAGTCATCAATATGTTGATCAATGTTCTCCTGACTCGTTCCTTTCAACCATCACTGTCAGACATAACCATCGTCAAGTCCTCCAAATGTCAACCACAGTCATCAACATGTTGGTCAATGTTCTCCTGACTCGGTCCTTCCAACAATCTCTGTCAGGCATAACCATCATCAAGTCCTCCAGATGTCAACCACAGTCATCAACAAGTTGATCAATGTTCTCCTGATTCGTTCCTTCCAAACATCTCTGTCAGACATAACCATCGTCAAGTCCTCCAGATGTCAACCACAGTCATCAACAATTTGATCAATGTTCTCCTGACTCGTTCTTTCCAACCATCTCTGTCATACATAACCATCGTCAAGTCCTCCAGATATCAACTACAGTCATCAACAAGTCGATCAATGTTCTCCTGACTCGTTCCTTCCAACCATCTCTGTCAGACATAACCATCGTCAAGTCCTCCAGATGTCAAACAGAGTCATCAACAAGTTGATCAATGTTTTCCTGATTCATTCCTTCCAACCACATCTGTCAGACATAATAGTCGTCAAGTCATCCAGATGTCAACCACAGTCATCATCAAGTTGAGCAATTTTCTCCTGATTCGTTCCTTCCAACCATCTCTGTCAGACATAATAGTCGTCAAGTCCTCCAGATATCAACAACACACATCAACAAGTTGATCAATGTTCTCCTGATTCGTTCCTTACAAACATCTCTGTCAGATATAATAGTCGTCAAGTCCTCCAGATGTCAAACACAGTCATCAACAAATTTATCAATGTTCTCCTGATTCGTTCCTTCCAACCATCTCTCTCAGACATAACCGTCGTCAAGTCCTCCAGATGTCAACCACAGTCATCAACAAATTGATCAATGTTCTACTGACTCGTTCCTTCCAACCATCTCTGTCATACATAACCATCGTCAAGTCCTCCAGATGACAACCACAGTCATCAACAAGTTGATCAATGTTCTCCTGACTCGTTCCTTCCAAACATCTCTGTCAGACATAACCATCGTCAAGTCCTCCAGATGTCAAACACAGTCATCAACAAGTTCATCAAGGTTCTTCTGATTCGTTCCTTCCAACCATCTCTGTCAGATATAATAGTCGTCAAGTCCTCCAGATGTCAAACACAGTCATCAACAAATTTACAATGTTCTCCTGATTCGTTCCTTCCAACAATCTCTGTCACACTTAATAGTCGTCAAGTCCTCCAGATGTCAAACTCAGTCATCAACAAGTTGATCAATTTTCTCCTGATTCGTTCCTTCCAACCATCTCTGTCAGACATAATAGTCGTCAAGTCCTCCAGATGTCAAACACAGACATCAAAAAGTTGATCAATGTTCTCATGATTCGTTCCTTCCAGCCATCTCTGTCAGATATAATAGTCGTCAATTCGTCCACATTTCAAACACAGTCATCAACAAGTTGATCAATGTTCTCCTGATTCATTCCTTCCAACCATCTGTCAGACATAATAGTCGTCAAGTCATCCAGATGTCAACCACAGTCATCATCAAGTTGAGCAATTTTCTCCTGATTCGTTCCTTCCAACCATCTGTGTCAGACATAATAGTCGTCAAGTCCTCCAGATATCAACAACACACATCAACAAGTTGATCAATGTTCTCCTGATTCGTTCCTTCCAAACATCTCTGTCAGATATAATAGTCGTCAAGTCCTCCAGATGTCAAACACAGTCATCAACAAATTTATCAATGTTCTCCTGATTCGTTCCTTCCAACCATCTCTCTCAGACATAACCGTCGTCAAGTCCTCCAGATGTCAACCACAGTCATCAACAAATTGATCAATGTTCTACTGACTCGTTCCTTCCAACCATCTCTGTCATACATAACCATCGTCAAGTCCTCCAGATGACAACCACAGTCATCAAGAAGTTGATCAATGTTCTCCTGACTCGTTCCTTCCAAACATCTCTGTCAGACATAACCATCGTCAAGTCCTCCAGATGTCAAACACAGTCATCAACAAGTTCATCAAGGTTCTTCTGATTCGATCCTTCCAACCATCTCTGTCAGATATAATAGTCGTCAAGTCCTCCAGATGTCAAACACAGTCATCAACAAATTTACAATGTTCTCCTGATTCGTTCCTTCCAACAATCTCTGTCACACTTAATAGTCGTCAAGTCCTCCAGATGTCAAACTCAGTCATCAACAAGTTGATCAATTTTCTCCTGATTCGTTCCTTCCAACCATCTCTGTCAGACATAATAGTCGTCAAGTCCTCCAGATGTCAAACACAGACATCAAAAAGTTGATCAATGTTCTCATGATTCGTTCCTTCCAGCCATCTCTGTCAGATATAATAGTCGTCAATTCGTCCACATTTCAAACACAGTCATCAACAAGTTGATCAATGTTCTCCTGATTCATTCCTTCCAACCATCTGTCAGACATAATAGTCGTCAATTCCTCCAGATGTCAACCACAGTCATCAACAAGTTGATCAATGTTCTCCTGATTCGTTCCTTCCAACCAACTCTCTCAGACATAACCGTCGTCAAGTCCTCCAGATGTCAACCACAGTCATCAACAAGTTGATCAATGTTCTCCTGACTCGTTCCTTACAACCATCTCTGTCAGACATAATCATCGTCAAGTTCTCCAGATGTGAAACACAGTCATCAACAAGTTGATCGATGTTCTCCTGATTCGTTCCTTCCAAACATCTCTGTCAGACATAACCGTCGTCAAGTCCTCCAGATGTCAACCACAGTCATCAATATGTTGATCAATGTTCTCCTGACTCGTTCCTTTCAACCATCACTGTCAGACATAACCATCGTCAAGTCCTCCAAATGTCAACCACAGTCATCAACATGTTGGTCAATGTTCTCCTGACTCGGTCCTTCACACAATCTCTGTCAGACATAACCATCATCAAGTCCTCCAGATGTCAACCACAGTCATCAACAAGTTGATCAATGTTCTCCTGATTCGTTCCTTCCAAAGATCTCTGTCAGATATAATAGTTGTCAAATCCTCCGGAGGTCAAACACAGTCATCAACAAGTTGATCAATGGTCTCCATGATTCGATCCTTCCAACCATCTATGTCAGATATAATAGTCGTCCATTCCTCCAGATGTCAAACACAGTCATCAACAAGTCGATAAACGTTCTCCTGATTCGTTCCTTCCAAACATCTCTGTCAGACATAACCATCGTCAAATCCCCCATATGTCAACCACAGTCATCAACAAGTTGATCAATGTTCTCCTGATTCCTTCCTTCCAACCATCTCTGTCAGACATAACCATCGTCAAGTCCTCCAGATGTCAACCACAGTCATCAACAAGTAGATCAATTTTCTCCTGACTTGTTCCTTCCAACCATCTCTATCGGACATAACCAACGTCACGTCCTCCAGATGTCAATCACAGTCATCAACAAGTTGATCAATGTTCTCCTGATTCGTTCCTTCCAACCATCTCTGTCAGACATAATAGTCGTCAAGTCCTCCAGATATCAAACACAGTCATCAACACGTTGATCAATGTTCTCCTGATTCGTTCCTTCCAACCATCTGTCAGACATAATAGTCGTCAATTCCTCCAGATGTCAACCACAGTCATCAACAAGTTGATCAATGTTCTCCTGATTCGTTCCTTCCAACCAACTCTCTCAGACATAACCGTCGTCAAGTCCTCCAGATGTCAACCACAGTCATCAACAAGTTGATCAATGTTCTCCTGACTCGTTCCTTACAACCATCTCTGTCAGACATAATCATCGTCAAGTTCTCCAGATGTGAAACACAGTCATCAACAAGTTGATCGATGTTCTCCTGATTCGTTCATTCCAAGCATCACTGTCAGACATAACCGTCGTCAAGTCCTCCAGATGTCAACCACAGTCATCAATATGTTGATCAATGTTCTCCTGACTCGTTCCTTTCAACCATCACTGTCAGACATAACCATCGTCAAGTCCTCCAAATGTCAACCACAGTCATCAACATGTTGGTCAATGTTCTCCTGACTCGTTCCTTCCAACAATCTCTGTCAGACATAACCATCATCAAGTCCTCCAGATGTCAACCACAGTCATCAACAAGTTGATCAATGTTCTCCTGATTCGTTCCTTCCAAACATCTCTGTCAGATATAATAGTCGTCAAGTCCTCCAGAGGTCAAACACAGTCATCAACAAGTTGATCAATGGTCTCCTGATTCGATCCTTCCAACCATCTATGTCAGATATAATAGTCGTCAATTCCTCCAGATGTCAAACACAGTCATCAACAAGTCGATAAATGTTCTCCTGATTCGTTCCTTCCAAACATCTCTGTCAGACATAACCATCGTCAAGTCCTCCAGATGTCAACCACAGTCATCAATATGTTGATCAATGTTCTCCTGACTCGTTCCTTTCAACCATCACTGTCAGACATAACCATCGTCAAGTCCTCCAAATGTCAACCACAGTCATCAACATGTTGGTCAATGTTCTCCTGACTCGGTCCTTCCAACAATCTCTGTCAGACATAACCATCATCAAGTCCTCCAGATGTCAACCACAGTCATCAACAAGTTGATTAATGTTCTCCTGATTCGTTCCTTCCAAACATCTCTGTCAGATATAATAGTCGTCAAGTCCTCCAGAGGTCAAACACAGTCATCAACAAGTTGATCAATGGTCTCCTGATTCGATCCTTCCAAACATCTATGTCAGATATAATAGTCGTCAATTCCTCCAGATGTCAAACACAGTCATAAACAAGTCGATAAATGTTCTCCTGATTCGTTCCTTCCAAACATCTCTGTCAGACATAACCATCGTCAAGTCCTCCAGATGTCAACCACAGTCATCAACAAGTTGATCAATTTTCTCTTGACTCCTTCCTTCCAACCATCTCTGTCTGACATAACCATCGTCAAGTCCTCCATATGTCAACCACAGTCATCAACAAGTTGATCAATGTTCTCCTGATTCCTTCCTTCCAACCATCTCTGTCAGACATAACCATCGTCAAGTCCTCCAGATGTCAACCACAGTCATCAACAAGTTGATCAATTTTCTCCTGACTTGTTCCTTCCAACCATCTCTATCGGACATAACCATCGTCACGTCCTCCAGATGTCAATCACAGTCATCAACAAGTTGATCAATGTTCTCCTGATTCGTTCCTTCCAACCATCTCTGTCAGACATAATAGTCTTCAAGTCCTCCAGTTTTCAAACACAGTCATCAACAAGTTGATCAATGTTCTCCTGACTCGTTCCTTCCAACAATCTCTGTCAGACATAACCATCATCAAGTCCTCCAGATGTCAACCACAGTCATCAACAAGTTGATCAATGTTCTCCTGATTCGTTCCTTCCAACCAACTCTCTCAGTCATAACCGTCGTCAAGTCCTCCAGATGTCAACCACAGTCATCAACAAGTTGATCAATGTTCTCCTGACTCGTTCCTTACAACCATCTCTGTCAGACATAATCATCGTCAAGATCTCCAGATGTGAAACACCATCATCAACAAGTTGATCGATGTTCTCCTGATTCGTTCCTTCCAAGCATCTCTGTTAGACATAACCGTCGTCAAGTCCTCCAGATGTCAACCACAGTCATCAATATGTTGATCAATGTTCTCCTGACTCGTTCCTTTCAACCATCACTGTCAGACATAACCATCGGCAAGTCCTCCAAATGTCAACCACAGTCATCAACATGTTGGTCAATGTTCTCCTGACTCGTTCCTTCCAACAATCTCTGTCAGACATAACCATCATCAAGTCCTCCAGATGTCAACCACAGTCATCAACAAGTTGATCAATGTTCTCCTGATTCGTTCCTTCCAAACATCTCTGTCAGATATAATAGTCGTCAAGTCCTCCAGAGGTCAAACACAGTCATCAACAAGTTGTTCAATGGTCTGCTGAATCGATCATTCCAACCATCTATGTCAGATATAATAGTCGTCAATTCCTCCAGATGTCAAACACAGTCATCAACAAGTCGATAAATGTTCTCCTGATTCGTTCCTTCCAAACATCTCTGTCAGACATAACCATCGTCAAGTCCTCCAGATGTCAACCACAGTCATCAACAAGTTGATCAATTTTCTCTTGACTCCTTCCTTCCAACCATCTCTGTCAGACATAACCATCGTCAAGTCCTCCAGATGTCAACCACAGTCATCAACAAGTTGATCAATGTTCTCCTGACTTGTTCCTACCAACCATCTCTATCGGACATAACCATCGTCACGTCCTCCAGATGTCAATCACAGTCATCAACAAGTTGATCAATGTTCTCCTGATTCGTTCCTTCAAAACATCTCTGTCAGACATAATAGTCGTCAAGTCCTCCAGATGTCAAACAAAGTCATCAACATGTTGATCAATGTTCTCCTGATTCGTTCCTTCCCACCATCTCTGTCAGACATAATAGTCGTCAAGTCCTCCAGATGTCAAACCCATTCATCAACAAATTTATCAATATTCTCCTGATTCGTTCCTTCCAAACATCTCTGTCAGACATAACCATCGTCAAGTCCTCCAGATGTCAACCACAGTCATCAACAAGTTGATCAATTTTCTCCTGACTCGTTCCTTCCAACCATCTCTGTCAGACATAACCATCGTCAAGTCCTCCAGATGTCAAACACAGTCATCAACAAGTTGATCAATGTTCTCCTGACTCGTTCCTTCGAACCATCTCTGACAGACATAACCATCGTCAAGTCCTCCAGATTTCAACCACAGTCATCAACAAGTCGATCAATGTTCTCCTGACTCGTTCCTTCCAACCATCTCTGTCAGACATAACCGTCGTCGTCCTCCAGATGTCAACCACAGTCATCAACAAGTTGATCAATTTTCTCCTGATTCGTTCCTTCCAAGCATCTCTGTCAGACATAACCGTCGTCAAGTCCTCCAGATTTCAACCACAGTCATCAACATGTTGATCAATGTTCTCCTGACTCGTTCCTTCCAACCATCTCTGTCAGACATAACCATCGTCAAGTCCTCCAGATGTCAACCACAGTCATCAACAAGTTCATCAAGGTTCTCCTGATTCGTTCCCACCAACCATCTCTGTCAGACATAATAGTCGTCAAGTCCTCCAGATGTCAACCACAGTCATCAACAAGTTGATCAATGTTCTCCTGACTCGTTCCTTCCAACCATCTCTGTCAGACATAAACTTCATCAAGTCCTCCAGATGTCAACCACAGTCATCAACAAGTTGAACAATGTTCTCCTGATTCGTTCCTTCCAACCATCTCTGTCAGATATAATAGTCGTCAAGTCCTCCAGAGGACAAACACAGTCATCAACATGTTGATCAATGATCTCCTGATTCGATCCTTCCAACCATCTATGTCACATATAATAGTCGTCAATTGCTCCAGATGTCAAACACAGTCATCAACAAGTCGATCAATGTTCTCCTGATTCGTTCCTTCCAAACATCTCTGTCAGACATAACCATCATCAAGTCCTCCAGATGTCAACCACAGTCATCAACAAGTTGATCAATTTTCTCTTGACTCCTTCCTTCCAACCATCTCTGTTAGACATAACCATCGTCAAGTCCTCCAGATGTCAAACCCAGTCATCAACAAATTTATCAATGTTCTCCTGATTCGTTCCTTCCAAACATCTCTGTCAGACATAACCGTCGTAAAGTCCACCATATGTCAACCACAGTCATCAACAAGTTGATCAATGTTCTCCTGATTCTATCCATCCAACCATCTCTGTCAGACATGATAGTCGTCAATTCCTCCAAATATCAAACAGTCATCAACATGTTGATCAATGTTCTCCTGATTCGTTCCTTCCCACCATCTCTGTCAGACATAATAGTCGTCAAGTCCTCCAGATGTCACACCCAGTCATCAACAAATTTATCAATGTTCTCCTGATTCGTTCCTTCCAAACATCTCTGTCAGACATAACCGTCGTCAAGTCCTACAGATGTCAACCACAGTCATCAACAAATTGAAGATTGTTCTCCTGACTCGTTCCTTCCAACCATCTCTGTCAGACATAACCATCGTCAAGTCCTCCAGATGTCAACCACAGTCATCAACAAGTTGATCAATTTTCTCCTGACTCGTTCCTTCCAACCATCTCTGTCAGACATAACCGTCGTCAAGTCCTCCAGATGTAAACCACAGTCATCAACATGTTGATCAATGTTCTCCTGACTCGTTCCTTCCAACCATTTCTGTCAGACATAACCATCGTCAAGTCCTCCAGATGTCAACCACAGTCATCAACAAGTTCAACAAGGTTCTCCTGATTCGTTCCCACCAACCATCTCTGTCAGACATAATAGTCGTCAAGTCCTCCAGATGTCAACCACAGTCATCAACAAGTTGATCAATGTTCTCCTGACTCGTTCCTTCCAACCATCTCTGTCAGACATAACCTTCATCAAGTCCTCCAGATGTCAACCACAGTCATCAACAAGTTGATCAATGTTCTCCTGATTCGTTCCTTCACAACATCTCTGTCAGATATAATAGTCGTCAAGTCCTCCAGAGGTCAAACACAGTCATCAACATGTTGATCAATGATCTCCTGATTCGATCCTTCCAACCATCTATGTCACATATAATAGTCGTCAAGTCCTCCAGATGTCAACCACAGTCATCAACAAGTTCAACAAGGTTCTCCTGATTCGTTCCCACCAACCATCTCTGTCAGACATAATAGTCGTCAAGTCCTCCAGATGTCAACCACAGTCATCAACAAGTTGATCAAATTTCTCTTGACTCCTTCCTTCCAACCATCTCTGTCTGACATAACCATCGTCAAGTCCTCCAGATGTCAACCAGAGTCATCAACAAGTTGATCAATGTTCTCCTGATTCCTTCCTTCCAACCATCTCTGTCAGACATAACCATCGTCAAGTCCTCCAGATATCAACCACAGTCATCAACAAGTTGATCAATTTTCTCCTGACTCGTTCCTTCCAACCATCTCTGTCAGACATAACTATCGTCACGTCCTCCAGATGTCAATCACAGTCATCAACAAGTTGATCAATGTTCTCCTGATTCTATCCTTCCAACCATCTCTGTCAGACATGATAGTCGTCAATTCCTCCAAATATCAAACAGTCATCAACATGTTGATCAATGTTCTCCTGATTCGTTCCTTCCCACCATCTCTGTCAGACATAATAGTCGTCAAGTCCTCCAGATGTCAAACCCAGTCATCAACAAATTTATCAATGTTCTCCTGATTCGTTCCTTCCAAACATCTCTGTCAGACATAACCGTCGTCAAGTCCTCTAGATGTCAACCACAGTCATCAACAATTTGAACATTGTTCTCCTGACTCGTTCCTTCCAACCATCTGTGTCAGACATAACCATCGTCAAGTCCTCCAGATGTCAACCACAGTCATCAACAAGTTGATCAATTTTCTCCTGACTCGTTCATTTCAACGATCTCTGTCAGACATAACCATCGTCAAGTCCTCCAAATGTCAAACACAGTCATCAACAAGTTGATCAATGTTCTCCTGACTCGTTCCTTCCAACCATCACTGTCAGACATAACCATCATCAAGTCCTCCAGATGTCAACCACAGTCATCAACAAGTCGATCAATGTTCTCCTGACTCGTTCCTTCCAACCATCTCTGTCAGACATAACCGTCTTCAAGTCCTCTAGATGTCAACCACAGTCATCAACAATTTGAACATTATTCTCCTGACTCGTTCCTTCCAACCATCTCTGTCAGACATAACCATCGTCAAGTCCTCCAGATGTCAACCACAGTCATCAACAAGTTGATCAATTTTCTCCTGACTCGTTCCTTTCAACCATCTCTGTCAGACATAACCATCGTCAAGTCCTCCAGATGTCAAACACAGTCATCAACAAGTTGGTCAATGTTCTCCTGACTCGTTCCTTCCAACCATCTCTGTCAGACATAACCATCGTCAAGTCCTCCAGATGTCAACCACAGTCATCAACAAGTTGATCAATGTTCTCCTGACACGTTCCTTCCAACCATCTATGTCAGATATAATAGTCGTCAATTCCTCCAGATGTCAAACACAGTCATCAACAAGTCGATCAATCTTCTCCTGATTCGTTCCTTCCAAACATGTCTGTCAGACATAACCATCGTCAAGTCCTCCAGATGTCAACCACAGTCATCAACAAGTTGATCAATGTTCTCCTGATTCCTTCCTTCCAACCATCTCTGTCAGACGTAACCATCGTCAAGTCCTCCAGATGTCAACCACGGTCATCAACAAGTTGATCAATTTTCTCCTGACTCTTTCCTTCCAACCAACTCTGTCAGACATAACTATCGTCAGGTCCTCCAGATGTCAATCACAGTCATCAACAAGTTGATCAATGTTCTCCTGATTCTTTCCTTCCAACCATCTCTGTCAGACATGATAGTCGTCAATTCCTCCAAATATCAAACAAAGTCATCAACATGTTGATCAATGTTCTCCTGATTCGTTCCTTCCCACCATCTCTGTCAGACATAATAGTCGTCAAGTCCTCCAGATGTCAAACCCAGTCATCAACAAATTTATCAATGTTCTCCTGATTCGTTCCTTCCAAACATCTCTGTCAGACATAACCGTCGTCAAGTCCTACAGATGTCAACCACAGTCATCAACAAATTGAAGATTGTTCTCCTGACTCGTTCCTTCCAACCATCTCTGTCAGACATAACCATCGTCAAGTCCTCCAGATGTCAACCACAGTCATCAACAAGTTGATCAATTTTCTCCTGACTCGTTCCTTTCAACGATCTCTGTCAGACATAACCATCGTCAAGTCCTCCAGATGTCAAACACAGTCATCAACAAGTTGATCAATGTTCTCCTGACTCGTTCCTTCCAACCATCACTGTCAGACATAACCATCGTCAAGTCCTCCAGATGTCAACCACAGTCATCAACAAGTCGATCAATGTTCTCCTGACTCGTTCCTTCCAACCATCTCTGTCAGACATAACCGTCGTCAAGTCCTCTAGATGTCAACCACAGTCATCAACAAATTGATCAATGTTCTCCTGACTCGTTGCTTCCAACCATCTCTGTCAGACATAACCATCGTCAAGTCCTCCAGATGTCAACCACAGTCAGCAACAATTCGACCAATGTTCTCCTGACTCGTTCCTTCCAAACAACTCTGTCAGACATAACCATCGTCACGTCCTCCAGATGTCAAACACAGTCATCAACAAGTTGAGCAATGTACACCTGATTCGTTCCTTCCAACCATCAGACATAACCATCAAGTCCACCAGATGTCAAACACAGTCATCAACTTGTTGATCAATGTTCTCCTGATTCGTTCCTTCCAACCATGTCTGTCAGACATAACCATCGTCAAGTCCTCCAGATGTCAACCACAGTCATAAACAAGTTGATCAATGTTCTCCTGATTCGTTCCTTCCAACCATCTCTGTCAGACATAATAGTCGTCAATTCCTCCAGATGTCAACCACAGTCATCAACAAGTTGATCAATTTTCTCTTGACTCGTTTCTTCTAACCATCTCTGTCATACATAACCATCGTCAAGTTCTCCAGATGTCAAACACAGTCATCAACAAGTTGATCAATGTTCTCCTGACTCGTTCCTTCCAACCATCTCTGTCAGACATAATCATCGTCAAGTCCTCCAGATGTCAACAACAGTCATCAACAAGTTCATCAAGGTTCTCCTGATTCGTTCCTACCAACCATCACTGTCAGACATAACCGTCGTCAAGTCCTCCAGATATCAACAACAGTCATCAACAAGTTGATCAATGTTCTCCTGATTCGTTCCTTCCAACCATGTCTGTCAGACATAACCATCGTCAAGTCCTCCAGATGTCAACCACAGTCATAAACAAGTTGATCAATGTTCTCATGATTCGTTCCTTCCAACCATCTCTGTCAGACATAATAGTCTTCAAGTCCTCCAGATGTCAAACACATTCATCAACAAGTTGATCAATGTTCTCTTGACTCCTTCCTTCCATCCATCTCTGTCAGACATAACCATCGTCAAGTCCTCCAGATGTCAACCACGGTCATCAACAAGTTCATCAAGGTTCTCCTGATTCGTTACTACCAACCTACTCAGTCAGACATAATCGTCGTCAAGTCCTGCAGATATCAACCACAGTCATCAACAAGTTGATCAATGTTCTCCTGACTTGTTCCTTCCAACCATCTATGTCAGACATAACCATCGTCAAGTACTCCAAATGTCAAACACAGTCATCAACATGTTGATCAATGTTCTCCTGATTCGTTCCTTCCAACCATCTCTGTCAACTATAATAGTCGTCAATTCCTCCAGATATCAAACACAGTGATCAACAAGCCGGTCAATGTTCTCCTGATTCGTTCCTTCCAACCATCTCTGTCAGACATAACCATCGTCAAGTCCTCCAGATGTCAACCAGAGTCATCAACAATTTGATCAATTTTCTCTTGACTCCTTCCTTCCATCCATCTCTGTCAGACATAACCATCGTCAAGTTCTCCAGATGTCAACCACAGTCATCAACAAGTTGATCAATGTTTTCCTGATTCCTTCCTTCCAACAATCTCTGTCAGACATAACCATCGGCAATTCCTCGAGATGTCAACCACAGTCATCAACAAGTTCATCAATGTTCTCCTGATTCGTTCTTTCCAACCATCTCTGTCAGACATAATAGTCGTCAAGTCCTCCAGATGTCAAACACAGTCATCAACAAGTTGATCAATGTTCTCCTGATTCGTTCCTTCCCAGGATCTATGTCAGACAAAATAGTCGTCAAGTCCTCCAGAAGTCAAACACAGTCATCAACAAGTCGAACAATGTTCTCCTGATTCGTTCCTTCCAAGAATCTCTGTCAGACATAACCGTCGTCAAGTCCTCCAGATGTCAACCACAGTCATCAACAAATTGATCATTGTTCTCCTGATTCGTTACTTCCAACCATCTCTGTCAGACATAACCATCGTCAAGTCCTCCAGATGTCAACCACAATCATCAACAATTTGATCAATTTTCTCCTGACTCGTTCCTTCCAAACATCTCTGTAAGACATAAACTATATCAAGTCCTCCAGATGTCAAACACAGTCATCAACAAGTTGATCAATGTTCTCATGATTCATTCCTTCCAACCATCTCTGTCAGACATAATAGTCGTCAAGTCCTCCAGATGTCAACCATAGTCATCAACAAGTTGATCAATTTTCTCTTGACGCGTTCCTTCCAAACATCTATGTCAGACATAACCATCGTCACGTCCTCTAGATGTCAACGACAGTCATCAGCAAATTGATCAATGTTCTCCTGACTCGTTCCTTCCAACAATCTCTGTCAGACATAACCACCGTCAAGTCCTCCAGATATCAACCACAGTCATCAAGAAGTTCATCAAGGTTCTCCTGATTCGTTCCTACCAACCATATCTGTCAGACATAATAGTCGTCAAGTCTTGCAGATGTCAAACACAGTCATCAACAAGTTGATCAATGTTCTCCTGACTCATTCCTTCCAACCATCTCTGTCAGACATAACCATCGTCAAGTTCTCCAGATGTCAACCACAGTCATCAACAAGTTGATCAATGTTCTCCTGATTCGTTCCTTCCAACCATCTCTGTCAGTCATAATAGTCGTCAAGTCCTCCAGATGTCAAACACAGTCATCAACAACTTGATCAATGTTCTCCTGATTCGTTCCTTCCAACCATCTCTGTCAGACATAACCGTCGTCAAGTCCTCCAGATGTCAACCACAGTCATCAACAAGTTGATCATTGTTCTCCTGACTCGTTCCTTCCAACCATCTCTGTCAGACATACCCATCGGCAATTCCTCCAGATATCAACAACAGTCATCAACAAGTTGATCAATGTTCTCCTGATTCGTTCCTTCCAACCATCTCTGTCAGACATAACCGTCGACAAGTCCTCCAGATGTCAACCACAGTCATCAACAAGTTGATCAATGTTCTCATGATTCGTTCCTTCCAACCATCTCTGTCAGACATAATAGTCGTCAAGTCCTTCAGATGTCAAACACAGTCATCAACAAGTTGATCAATGTTCTCCTGATTCGTTCCTTCCAACTATCTGTCAGACATAACCATCGTCAAGTCCTCCAGATGTCAACCACTGTCATCAAAATGTTCAACAAGTTTCTCCTGATTCGTTCCTACCTAACATATCTGTCAGACATAATAGTCGTGAAGTCCTCCAGATATCAAACACAGTCATCAACAAGTTGATCATGTTCTCCTGATTCGTTCCTTCCAACCATATTTTTCAGACATAACCGTCGTCAAGTCCTCCAGATATCAACCACAGTCATCAACAAGTTGATCAATGTTCTCCTGACTCGTTCCTTCCAACCATCTCTGTCAGACATAATAGTCGTAAAGTCCTCCAGATGTCAACCACAGTCATCAACAAGTTGATCAATGTTCTCATGATTCGTTCCTTCCAACCATCTCTGTCAGACATAATAGTCATCAAGTCCTCCAGATGTCAAACACAGTCATCAACAAGTTGATCAATGTTCTCCTGACTCGTTCCTTCCAACCATCTCTGTCAGACATAAACATCGTCACGTCCTCCAGATGTCAAACACAGTCATCAGCAAGTTGATCAATGTTCTCCTGATTCGTTCCTTCCAACCATCTCGGTCAGGCATAATAGTCGTCAAGTCCTCCAGATGTCAAACACAGTCATCAACAAGTTGATGAATGTTCTCCTGATTCGTTCCTTCTAACTATCTGTCAGACATAACCATCGTCAAGTCCTCCAGATATCAACCACAGTCATCAACATGTTCATCAAGTTTCTCCTGATTCGTTCCTACTGAATATATCTGTCAGACATAATAGTCGTGAAGTCCTCCAGATATCAAACACAGTCATCAACAAGTTGATCAATGTTCTCCTGATTCGTTCCTTCCCACAATCTCTGTCAGACATAATAGTCGTGAAGTCCTCCAGATGTCAAACACAGTCATCAACAAGTTGATCAATGTTCTCCTGACTCGTTCCTTCCAACCATCTCTGTCAGACATAACCATCGTCAAGTCCTACAGATGTCAACCACAGTCATCAACAAGTTGATCGATGTTCTCCTGATTCGCTCCTTCAAACCATCTCTGTCAGACATAACCGTCGTCAAGTCCTCCATATGTCAACCACAGTCATCAACAAGTTGATCAATGTTCTCCTGACTCATTCCTTCCAACCATCTCTGTCAGACATAACCATCGTCAAGTTCTCCAGATGTCAACGACAGTCATCAACAAGTTGATCAATGTTCTCCTGATTCGTTCCTTCCAACCATCTCTGTCAGTCATAATAGTCGTCAAGTCCTCCACATGTCAAACACAGTCATCAACAAGTTGATCAATGTTCTCCTTATTCGTTCCTTCCAACCATCTCTGTCAGACATAATAGTCGTCAAGTCCTCCAGATACGAAACACACACATCAACAAGTTGATCAATGTTCTCCTGATTCGTTCCTTCCAACCATCTCTGTCAGACATAACCGTCGTCAAGTCCTCCAGATGTCAACCACAGTCATCAACAAGTTGATCAATGTTCTCCTGACTCGTTCCTTCCAACCATCTCTGTCAGACATACACATCGTCAAGTCCTCCAGATATCAACCACAGTCATCAACAAGTTGATCAATGTTCTCCTGATTCGTTCCTTCCAACCATCTCTGTCAGACATAACCGTCGTCAATTCCTCCATATGTCAACCACAGTCATCAACAAGTTGATCAATGTTCTCCTGACTCATTCCTTCCAACCACCTCTGTCAGACATAACCATCGTCAAGTCCTCCAGATGTCAACCACAGTCATCAACAAGTTGATCAATGTTCTCCTGATTCGTTCCTTCCAACCATCTCTGTTAGACATAATAGTCGTCAAGTCCTCCACATGTCAAACACAGTCATCAACAAGTTGATCAATGTTCTCCTGATTCGTTCCTTCCAACCATCTCTGTCAGACATAATAGTCGTCAAGTCCTCCAGATACGAAACACACACATCAACAAGTTGATCAATGTTCTCCTGATTCGTTCCTTCCAACCATCTCTGTCAGACATAACCGTCGTCAAGTCTTCCAGATGTCAACCACAGTCATCAACAAGTTGATCAATGTTCTCCTGATTCTTTCCTTCCAACCATCTCTGTCCGACATAAAAATCGTCAAGTCCTCTAGATGTTAACCAAAGTCATAAACAAGTTGATCAATGTTCACCTGATTCGTTCCTTCCAACCATCTCTGTCAGATATAACCGTCGTCAAGTCCTCCACATATCAACCACAGTCATCAACAAGTTGATCAATGTTCTCCTGACTCGTTACATCCAACCATCACTGTCAGACATAATAGTCGTCAAGTCCTCCAGATGTCACCCACAGTCATCAACAAGTTGATCAATGATCTCATGATTCGTTCCTTCCAACCATCTCTGTCAGACATAATAGACTTCAAGTCCTCCAGATGTCAAACAGTCATCAACAAGTTGATCAATGTTCTCCTGACTCGTTCATTCCAACCATCTCTGTCAGACATAAACATCGTCACGTCCTCCAGATGTCAAACACAGTCATCAACAAGTTGATCAATGTTCTCCTGATTCGTTCCTTCCAACCATCTCTGTCAGACATAATAGTCGTCAAGTCCTCCAGATGTCACCCACAGTCATCAACAAGTTGATCAATGTTCTCATGATTCGTTCCTTCCAACCATCTCTGTCAGACATAATAGTCTTCAAGTCCTCTAGATGTCAAACACAGTCATCAACAAGTTGATCAATGTTCTCCTGACTCGTTCCTTCCAACCATCTCTGTCAGACATAACCGTCGTCAAGTCCTCCAGATGTCAACCACAGTCATCAACAAGTTGATCAATGTTCTCCTGACTCGTTCCTTCCAACTAGCTGTCAGACATAACCATCGTGAAGTCCTCCAGATATCAACCACAGTCATCAACATGTTCATCAAGTTTCTCATGATTCGTTCTTACCGAACATATCTGTCAGACATAAACGTCGTCAAGTCCTCCAGATGTCAACCACAGTCATCAACAAGTTGATCAATGTTCTCCTGATTCGTTCCTTCCAACCATCTCTGCCAGACATAACCATCGTCATGTCCTACAGATGTCAACCACAGTCATCAACAAGTTGATCAATGTTCTCCTGATTCGTTCATTCCAACCATCTCTGTCCGACATAACCATCGTCAAGTCCGCCAGATGTCAAACACAATCATCAACAAGTTGATCAATGTTCTCCTGATTCGTTCCTTCCAACCATCTCTGTCAGACATAATAGTCGTCAAGTTTTCCAGATGTCACCCACAGTCATCAACAAGTTGATCAATGTTCTCATGATTCGTTCCTTCCAACCATCTCTGTCAGACATAATAGTCTTCAAGTCTTCCAGATGTCAACCACAGTCATCAACAAGTTGATCAATGTTCTCCTGACTCGTTCCTTCCAACTATCTGTCAGACATAACTATCGTCAAGTCCTCCAGATGTCAACCGCAGTCATCAACAAGTTGATCAAGTTTCTCATGATTCGTTCCTACCGAAAATATCTGTCAGTCATAATAGTCGGGAAGTCCTCCAGATATCAAACACAGTCAACAACAAGTTGATCAATGTTCTCCTGATTCGATCCTTCCCAAAATCTCTGTCAGACATAATAGTCGTCAAGTCCTCCAGATGTCAAACACAATCATCAAGAAGTCTATCAATGTTCTTCTGATTCGTTCCTTCCAAGCATCTCTGTCAGATATAACCATCGTCAAATCCTCCAGATGTCAACCACAGTCATAAACAAATTGATCAATGTTCTCCTGATTCGTTCCTCCCAACCATCTCTGTCAGACATAATAGACGTCAAGTCCTCATGATATCAAACACAGTCATCAACCAGTTGATCAATGTTCTCCTGATTCGTTCATTCCAACCATCTCTGTCAGACATAACCGTCGTCAAGTCCTCCAGATGTCAACCACAGTCATCAACAATTTGATCAATGTTCTCCTGATTCGTTCCTTCCAACCATCTCTGTCAGATATAACCGTCGTCAAGTCCTCCAGATATCAACCACAGTCATCAACAAGTTGATCATTGTTCTCCTGACTCGTTACATCCAACAATCATTGCCAGACATAATAGTCGTCAAGTCCTCCAGATGTCACCCACAGTCATCAACAAGTTGATCAATGTTCTCATGATTCGTTCCTTCCAACCAACTCTGTCAGACATAATAGTCTTCAAGTCCTCCAGATGTCAAACAGTCATCAACAAGTTGATCAATGTTCTCCTGACTCGTTCCTACCAAACATCTCTGTCAGACATAAACATCGTCACGTCCTCCAGATGTCAAACACAGTCATCAACAAGTTGATCAATGTTCTCCTGATTCGTTCCTTCCAACCATCTCTGTCAGACATAATAGTCGTCAAGTTTTCCAGATGTCACCCACAGTCATCAACAAGTTGATCAATGTTCTCATGATTCGTTCCTTCCAACTATCTCTGTCAGACATAATAGTCTTCAAGTCTTCCAGATGTCAAACACAGTCATCAACAAGTTGATCAATTTCCTCCTGATTCGTTCCTTCCAACCATCTCTGTCAGACATAACCGTCGTCAAGTCCTCCAGTTGTCAACCACAGTCATCAACAAGTTGATCAATGTTCTCCTGACTCGTTCCTTCCAACTATCTCTCAGACATAACCATCGTCAAGTCCTCCAGATATCAACCACAGTCATCAACATGTTCACCAAGTTTCTCATGATTTGTTCCTACCGAACATATCTGTCAGACATAAACGTCGTCAAGTCCTCCAGATGTCAACCACAGTCATCAACAAGTTGATCAATGTTCTCCTGATTCGTTCCTTCCAACCATCTCTGCCAGACATAACCATCGTCAAGTCCTACAGATGTCAACCACAATCATCAACAAGTTGATCAATGTTCTCCTGATTCGTTCATTCCAACCATCTCTGTCCGACATAACCATCGTCAAGTCCTCCAGATGTCAAACACAGTCATCAACAAGTTGATCAATGTTCTTCTGATTCGTTCCTTCCAACCATCTCTGTCAGACATAACCGTCGTCAAGTCTTCCAGATATCAACCACAGTCATCAACAAGTTGATCAATGTTCTCCTGATTCGTTCCTTCCAACCATCCCTGTCAGACATAATAGTCGTCAAGTCCTCCAGATATCAACCACAGTCATCAACAAGTTGATCAATGTTCTCCTGACTCGTTCCTTACAACCATCTCTGTCAGACATAACTATCGTCAAGTCCTCCAGATGTCAACCACAGTCATCAACAAGTTCTTCAAGTTTCTCATGATTCGTTCCTACCGAAAATATCTGTCAGTCATAATAGTCGGGAATCCTCCAGATATCAAACACAGTCAACAACAAGTTGATCAATGTTCTCCTGATTCGTTCCTTCCCAAAATCTCTGTCAGACATAATAGTCGTCAAGTCCTCCAGATGTCAAACACAATCATCAAGACGTTTATCAATGTTCTTCTGATTCGTTCCTTCCAAGCATCTCTGTCAGATATAACCGTCGTCACATCCTCCAGATGTCAACCACAGTCATAAACAAATTGATCAATGTTCTCCTGATTCGTTCCTCCCAACCATCTCTGTCAGACATAATAGACGTCAAGTCCTCCAGATATCAAACACAGTCATCAACAAGTTTATCACTGTTCTCCTGATTCGTTCCTTCCAACCATCTCTGTCAGACATAACCGTCGTCAAGTCCTCCAGATGTCAACCACAGTGATCAACAATTTGATCAATGTTCTCCTGACTCGTTCCTTCCAACAATCTCTGTCAGACATAATCATCGTCAAGTCCTCCAGATGTCAAACAAAGTCATCAACAAGTTGATCAATGTTCTCCTGATTCGTTTCTTCCAACCATCTCTGTCAGACATAATAGTCGTCAAGTCCTCCAGATATCAACCTGAGTCATCAACAAGTTGATAATTGTTCTCCTGACTCGTTCCTTCAAACCATCACTGTCAGACATAACCATCGTCAAGTCCTCCAGATATCAACCGCAGTCATCAACAAGTTGATCAATGTTCTCCTGATTCGTTCCTTCCAACCATCTCTGTCAGACATAACCGTCGTCAAGTCTTCCAGATATCAACCACAGTCATCAACAAGTTGATCAATATTCTCCTGACTCGTTCCATCCAACCATCACTCTCCGACATAACAATCGTCAAGTCCTCTAGATATTAACCACAGTCATAAACAAGTTGATCAATGTTCTCCTGATTCGTTCCTTTCTACCATCTCTGTCAGATATAACCGTCGTCAAGTCCTCCAGATATCAACCACAGTCATCAACAAGTTGATCAATGTTCTCCTGACTCGTTCCTTCCAACCATCTCTGCCAGATATAATAGTCGTCAAGTCCTCCAGATGTCAACCACAGTCATCAACAAGTTGATCAATGTTCTCATGATTCATTCCTTCCAACCATCACTGTCAGATATAATAGTCTGCAAGTCCTCCAGGTGTCAAACACAGTCATCAACAAGTTGATCAATGTTCTCCTGACTCGTTCCTTCCAACCATCTCTGTCAGACATAAACATCGTCAAGTCCTCCAGATGTCAAACACAGTCATCAACAAGTTGATAAATGTTCTCCTGATTCGTTCCTTCCAAATATCTCTGTCAGACATAACCGTCGTCGAGTCCTCCAGATGTAAACCACAGTCATCAATAAGTTGATCAATGTTCTCCTGACTCGTACCTTCCAACTCTCTGTCAGACATAACCATCGTCAAGTCCTCCAGATGTCAACCACAGTCATCAACATGTCCATCAAGTTTCTCCTGACTCGTTCCTACCGAAAATATCTTTCAGACATAATAGTCGTGAAGTCCTCCAGATATCAAACACTGTCATCAACAAGTTGATCAATGTTCTCCTGATTCGTTCCTTCCCACAATCGCTGTCAGACATAATAGTCGTCAAGTCCTCCAGATGTCAAACACAGTCATCAACTATTTGATCAATGTTCTCCTGATTCGTTCCTTCCAACCATCTCTGTCAGACATAAACGTCGTCAAGTCCTCCAGATATCAACCACAGTCATCAACAAGTTGATCAATGTTCTCCTGATTCGTTCCTTCCAAATATCTCTGTCAGACATAACCGTCGTCAACTCCTCCAGATGTCAACCACAGTCATCAACAAGTTGATCAATGTTCTCCTGACTCGTTCCTTCCTACCATCACTGTCAGACATAACCATCATCAAGTTCTCCAGATGTCAACCACAGTCATCAACAAGCTGATCAATGTTCTCCTGATTCGTTCCTTCCGAACATCTCTGTCAGATATAATAGTCGTCAAGTCCTCCAGATGTCAAACACAGTCATCAACAATTTGATCAATGTTCTCCTGATTCGTTCCTTCAAACCATCTCTGTCAGACATAACCATCGTCAAGTCCTCCAGATGACAACCACAGTCATCAACAAGTTGAACAATGTTCTACTGATTCGTTCCTTCCAACCATCTTTGTCAGACATAACCGTCGTCAAGTTTTCCAGCTGTCATCCACAGTCATCAACAAGTTGATCAATGTTCTCCTGATTCGTTCCTCCCAACCATCTCTGTCAGACATAATAGTCGTCAAGTCCTCCAGATGTCAAACACAGTCATCAACAAGTTGATCAATGTTCTCCTCATTCGTTCCTTCCAACCATATTTGTCAGACATAACCGTCGTCAAGTTTTCCAGATATCAACCACAGTCATCAACAAGTTGATCAATGTCCTCTGACTCGTTCCTTCCAACCATCTCTGTCAGACATAACCATCGTCAAGTCCTCCAGATGTCAACCAGAGTCATCAACAAGTTGAACAATGTTCTCCTGATTCGTTCCTTCCAACCATTTCTGTCAGACATAACCGTCGTCAAGTCCTCCAGATGTCAACAACTGTCATCAACAAGTTGATCAATGTTCTCCTGACTCGTTCCTTCCAACCCTCTCTGTCCGACATAACCATCGTCAAGTCCTCCAGATATCAACCACAGTCATCAACAAGTTGATCAATGTTCTCCTGATTCGTTCCTTCCAACCATCTCTGTCAGACATAACCGTTGTCAAGTCCTCCAGATGTCAACCAAAGTCATCAACAAGTTGATCAATGTTCTCCTGACTCGTTCCTTCCAACCATCACTTACCGACATGACAATCGTCAAGTCCTCTAGATGTCAAACACAATCATCAACAAGTTGATCAATGTTCTCCTCATTCGTTCCTTCCAAACATCTCTGTCAGACATAACCATCGTCAAGTCCTCCAGATGTCAACAACAGTCATCAACAAGTTGATCAATGTTCTCCTGACTCATTACTTCCAACCATCTCTGTAAGACATAACCATCGCCAAGTCCTCTAGATGTCAACCACCGTCATCAACAAGTTGATCAATGTTCTCCTGATTCGTTCCTTCCAACCATCGCTGTCAGACATAACCATCGTCAAGTCCTCCAGATATCAAACACATTCATCAAAAAGTTGATCAATGTTCTCCTGATTCGTTCCTTCCAACCATCTCTGTCAGACATAACCATCGCCAAGTCCTCTAGATGTCAACCACAGTCATCAACAAGTTGATCAATGTTCTCCTGATTCGTTCCTTCCAACCATCGCTGTCAGACATAACCATCGTCAAGTCCTCCAGATGTCAACCACAGTCAACAACAAGTTGTTCAATGTTCTCCTGATTCCTTCCTTCCAATCATCTCTGTCAGACGTAATAGTCGTCATGTCCTCCAGATGTCAAACACAGTCATCAACAAGTTGATCAATGTTCTCCTGACTCGTTCCTTCCAACCATCTTTGTCAGACATAACCGTCGTCAAGCCCTCCAGATGTCAACCACAGTCATCAACAAGTTGATCAATGTTCTCCTAATTCGTTCCTTCCGACCATCTCTGTCAGATATAATAGTCGTCAAGTCCTCCAGATGTCAAACAGAGTCATCAACAATTTGATCAAAGTTCTCCTGATTCGTTCCTTCCAACCATCTCTGTAAGACATAACCATCGCCAAGTCCTCTAGATGTCAACCACAGTCATCAACAAGTTGATCAATGTTCTCCTGATTCGTTCCTTCCAACCATCGCTGTCAGACATAACCATCGTCAAGTCATCCAGATGTCAACCACAGTCAACAACAAGTTGTTCAATGTTCTCCTGATTCGTTCCTTCCAATCATCTATGTCAGACATAATAGTCGTCATGTCCTCCAGATATCAAACACAGTCATCAACAAGTTGATCAATGTTCTCCTGACTCGTTCCTTCCAACCATCTCTGTCAGACATAACCGTCGTCAAGCCCTCCAGATGTCAACCACAGTCATCAACAAGTTGATCAATGTTCTCCTAATTCGTTCCTTCCGACCATATCTGTCAGATATAATAGTCGTCAAGTCCTCCAGATGTCAAACACAGTCATCAACAATTTGATCAAAGTTCTCCTGATTCGTTCCTTCCAACCATCTCTGACAGACATAACCATCGTCAAGTCCTCCAGATGTCAACAACAGTCATCAACAAGTTGATCAATGTTCTCCTGATTCGTTCATTCCAACCATCACTATCAGACATAATAGTCGTCAATTCCTCCAGATGTCAAACACAGTCATCAACAAGTTGATCAATGTTCTCCTCATTCGTTCCTTCCAACCATCTTTGTCAGACATAACCGTCGTCAAGTTTTCCAGATATCAACCACAGTCATCAACAAGTTGATCAATGTCCTCTGACTCATTCCTTCCAACCATCTCTGTCAGACATAACCATCTTCAAGTCCTCCAGATGTCAAACACAGTCATCAACAAGTTCATCAATGTTCTCCTGATTCATTCCTTCCAACCATCTCTGTCAGAATTAATAGTCGTCAAGTCCTCCAGATATCAAACACAGTCATCAACAAGTTGATCAATGTTCTCCTGATTCGTTTCTTCCAACCATCTATGTCAGACATAATAGTCGTCAAGTCCTCCAGATGTCAACCACAGTCATCAACAAGTTGATCAATGTTCTCCTGACTCGTTCCTTCCAACCATCTCTTTCCGACATAACAATCGTCAAGTCCTCTAGATGTGAACCACAGTCATAAACAAGTTGATCAATGTTCTCTTGATTCGTTCCTTCCAACCATCTCTGTCAAACATAACCGTCGTCAAGTCCTCCACATATCAACCACAGTCATCAACAAGTTGATCAATGTTCTCCTGTCTCGTTCCTTCCATCCATCTCTGTCAGACATAATAGTTGTCAAGTCCTCCAGATGTCAAACACAGTCATCAACAAGTTGATCAATGTTCTCCTCATTCGTTCCTTCCAACCATCTCTGTCAGACATAATTATCGTCAAGTCCTCCAGATGTCAAACCCAGTCATCAACAAATTTATCAATGTTCTCCTGATTCGTTCCTTCCAACCATCTCTGTAAGACATAACCATCGCCAAGTCCTCTAGATGTCAACTACCGTCATCAACAAGTTGATCAATGTTCTCCTGATTCGTTCCTTCCAACCATCGCTGTCAGACATAACCATCTTCAAGTCCTCCAGATATCAAACACAGTCATCAACTAGTTGATCAATGTTCTCCTCATTCGTTCCTTCCAACAATCTCTGTCAGACAAAACCATCGTCAAGTCCTCCAGATGTCAACCACAGTCATCAACATGTTGATCAATGTTCTCCTGACTCATTCCTTCCAACCATCTATGTAAGACATAACCATCGCCAAGTCCTCTTGATGTCAACCACAGTCATCAACAAGTTGATCAATGTTCTCCTGACTCGTTCCTTCCAACCATCTTTTTCCGACATAACAATCGTCAAGTCCTCTAGATGTTAACCACAGTCATAAACAAGTTGATCAATGTTCTCCTGATTCGTTCTTTCCAACCATCTCTGTCAGATATAACCGACGTCAAGTCCTCCACATATCAACCACAGTCATCAACAAGTTGATCAATGTTCTCCTGACTCGTTCCTTCCAACCATCTCTGTCAGACATAATAGTTGTCAAGTCCTCCAGATGTCAAACACAGTAATCAACAAGTTGATCAATGTTCTCCTGACTCCTTCCTTCCTACCATCTCTGTCAGACATTACCATCGTCAAGTTCTCCAGATGTCAACAACAGTCATCAACAAGTTGATCAATGTTCTCCTGATTCGATTCTTCCGACCATCTCTGTCAGATATAATAGTCGTCAAGTCCTCCAGATGTTAAACACAGTCATCAACAATTTGATCAAAGTTCTCCTGATTCGTTCCTTCCAACCATCTCTGTCAGACATAACTATTGTCAAGTCAACCAGATGTCAACCACAGTCATCAACAAGTTGATCAATGTTCTCCTGATTCGTTCCTTCCAGTCATCTCTGTCAGACATAATAGTCGTCATGTCCTCCAGATGTCAACCACAGACATCAACAAGTTGAACAATGTTCTCCTGACTCGTTCCTTGCAACCATCTCTGTCAGACATAACCAGCGTCAAGTCCTCCAGATGTCAACCACAGTCATCAACAAGTTCATCAATGTTCTCCTGATTCGTTCCTTCCAACCATCTCTGTCAGAATTAATAGTCGTCAAGTCCTCCAGATGTCAAACACAGTCATCAACAAGTTGATCAATGTTCTCCTGATTCGTTCCTTCCAACCATCTTTGTCAGACATAACCGTCGTCAAGTCCTCCACATATCAACCACAGTCATCAACAAGTTGATCAATGTTCTCCTGACTCGTTCCTTCCATCCATCTCTGTCAGACATAATAGTTGTCAAGTCCTCCAGATGTCAAACACAGTCATCAACCAGTTGATCAATGTTCTCCTCATTCGTTCCTTCCAACCATCTCTGTCAGACATAATTATCGTCAAGTCCTCCAGATGTCAACCACAGTCATCAACAAGTTGATCAATGTTCTCCTGACTCATTCCTTCCAACCATCTCTGTAAGACATAACCATCGCCAAGTCCTCTAGATGTCAACCACCGTCATCAACAAGTTGATCAATGTTCTCCTGATTCGTTCCTTCCAACCATCGCTGTCAGACATAACCATCTTCAAGTCCTCCAGATATCAAACACAGTCATCAACTAGTTGATCAATGTTCTCCTCATTCGTTCCTTCCAACCATCTCTGTCAGACAAAACCATCGTCAAGTCCTCCAGATGTCAACCACAGTCATCAACATGTTCATCAATGTTCTCCTGACTCATTCCTTCCAACCATCTCTGTAAGACATAACCATCGCCAAGTCCTCTTGATGTCAACCACAGTCATCAACAAGTTGATCAATGTTCTCCTGACTCGTTCCTTCCAACCATCTTTTTCCGACATAACAATCGTCAAGTCCTCTAGATGTTAACCACAGTCATAAACAAATTGATCAATGTTCTCCTGATTCGTTCTTTCCAACCATCTCTGTCAGATATAACCGACGTCAAGTCCTCCACATATCAACCACAGTCATCAACAAGTTGATCACTGTTCTCCTGACTCGTTCCTTCCAACCATCTCTGTCAGACATAATAGTTGTCAAGTCCGCCAGATGTCAAACACAGTCATCAACAAGTTGATCAATGTTCTCCTGACTCCTTCCTTCCTACCATCTCTGTCAGACATTACCATCGTCAAGTTCTCCAGATGTCAACAACAGTCATCAACAAGTTGATCAATGTTCTCCTGATTCGTTCCTTCCGACCATCTCTGTCAGATATAATAGTCGTCAAGTCCTCCAGATGTTAAACACAGTCATCAACAATTTGATCAAATTTCTCCTGATTCGTTCCTTCCAACCAATTCTGTCAGACATAACCGTCGTCAAGTCCTCCAGATATCAACCACAGTCATCAACAAGTTGAACAATGTTCTCCTGATTCGTTCCTTCCAACCAATTCTGTCAGACATAACCGTTGTCAAGTCCTCCAGATGTCAACCACAGTCATCAACAAGTTGATCAATGTTCTCCTGACTCGTTCCTTCCAACCATCTCTTTCCGACATAACAATCGTCAAGTCCTCTAGATATTAACCACAGTCATAAACAAGTTGATCAATGTGCTCCTGATTCGTTCCTTCCAACCATCTCTGTCAGACATAACCGTCGTCAAGTCCTCCACATATCAACCACAGTCATCAACAAGTTGATCAATGTTCTCCTGACTCGTTCCTTCCAAACATCTCTGTCAGACATAATAGTTGTCAAGTCCTCCAGATGTCAACCACAGTCGTCAACAAGTTGATCAATGTTCTCCTGATTCGTTCCTTCCAACCATCTCTGTCAGACATAACCGTCGTCAAGTCCTCCACATATCAACCACAGTCATCAACAAGTTGACCAATGTTCTCCTGACTCGTTACTTCCAACCATCTCCGTCAGTCATAATAGTCGTCATGTCCTCCAGATGTCAACCACAGTCATCAACAAGTTGACCAATGTTCTCCTTATTCGTTCCTTCCAACCATCTCTGTCAGACATAATAGTTGTCAAGTCCTCCAGATGTCAACCACAGTCATCAACAAGTTGATCAATGTTCGGCTGAATCGTTCCTTCGAAACATCTCTGTCAGACATAATAGTCATCAAGTCCTCCAGATGTCAACCACAGTCATCAACAAGTTGAT
Source organism: Acanthosepion esculentum (assembly GCA_964036315.1). Taxonomy (NCBI): domain Eukaryota; kingdom Metazoa; phylum Mollusca; class Cephalopoda; order Sepiida; family Sepiidae; genus Acanthosepion; species Acanthosepion esculentum. The sequence goes on along the minus strand of OZ038490.1, from coordinate 14,088,553 downwards.
CAATGTTCTCAAGATTCGTTCCTTCCAACCATCACTGTCAGACATAATATTCGTCAAGTCCTCCAGATGTCAAACACAGTCATCAACAAGTTGATCAATGTTCTCCTCATTCGTTCCTTCCAACCATCTCTGTCAGATATAACCGTCGTCATGTCCTCCAGATGTCAACCACAGTCATCAACAAATTGATCAAGGTTCTCCTGACTCGTTCCTTCCAACCATCTCTGTCACACATAACCATCTCCAAGTCCTTCAGATGTCAAACACAGTATCAACAAGTTCATCAAGGTTCTCTTGATTCGTTCCTACCAAACATCTCTGTCAGACATAACCATCGTCAAGTCCTCCAGATGTCAACCACAGTCATCAACAAATTGATCAAGGTTCTCCTGACTCGTTCCTTCCAACCATCTCTGTCAGAATTAATAGTCGTCACGTCCTCCAGATATCAAACACAGTCATCAACAAGTTGATCAATGTTCTCCTGATTCGTTCCTTCCAACCGTCTATGTCAGACATAATAGTCGTCAAGTCCTCCAGATGTCAACCACAGTCATCAACAAGTTGATCAATGTTCTCCTGACTCGTTCCTTCCTCACATCTCTGTCAGACATAACCATCGTCAAGTTCTCCAGATGTCAACCACAGTCATCAACAAGTTGATCAATGTTCTCCTGACTCGTTCCTTCCAACCATCTCTGTCCGACATAACGATCGTCAAGTCCTCTAGATGTTAACCACAGTCATAAACAAGTTGATCAATGTTCTCCTGATTCGTTACTTCCAACCAATTCTGTCAGACATAACCGTCGTCAAGTCCTCCAGATATCAACCACAGTCATCAACAAGTTGAACAATGTTCTCCTGATTCGTTCTTTCCAACCAATTCTGTCAGACATAACCGTTGTCAAGTCCTCCAGATGTCAACCACAGTCATCAACAAGTTGATCAATGTTCTCCTGACTCGTTCCTTCCAACCATCTCTTTCCGACATAACAATCGTCAAGTCCTCTAGATATTAACCACAGTCATAAACAAGTTGATCAATGTTCTCCTGATTCGTTCCTTCCAACCATCTCTGTCAGACATAACCGTCGTCAAGTCCTCCACATATCAACCACAGTGATCAACAAGTTGATCAATGTTCTCCTGACTCGTTCCTTCCAAACATCTCTGTCAGACATAATAGTTGTCAAGTCCTCCAGATGTCAACCACAGTCGTCAACAAGTTGATCAATGTTCTCCTGATTCGTTCCTTCCAACCATCTCTGTCAGACATAACCGTCGTCAAGTCGTCCACATATCAACCACAGTCATCAACAAGTTGACCAATGTTCTCCTGACTCGTTACTTCCAACCATCTCCGTCAGTCATAATAGTCGTCATGTCCTCCAGATATCAACCACAGTCATCAACAAGTTGATCAATGTTCGGCTGAATCGTTCCTTCGAAACATCTCTGTCAGACATAATAGTCATCAAGTCCTCCAGATGTCAACCACAGTCATCAACAAGTTGATCAATGTTCTCAAGATTCGTGCCTTCCAACCATCACTGTCAGACATAATATTCGTCAAGTCCTCCAGATGTCAAACACAGTCATCAACAAGTTGATCAATGTTCTCCTCATTCGTTCCTTCCAACCATCTCTGTCAGATATAACCGTCGTCATGTCCTCCAGATGTCAATCACAGTCATCAACAAATTGATCAAGGTTCTCCTGACTCGTTCCTTCCAACCATCTCTGTCACACATAACCATCTCCAAGTCCTTCAGATGTCAAACACAGTATCAACAAGTTCGTCAAGGTTCTCTTGATTCGTTCCTACCAAACATCTCTGTCAGACATAACCATCGTCAAGTCCTCCAGATGTCAACCACAGTCATCAACAAATTGATCAAGGTTCTCATGACTCGTTCCTTCCAACCATCTCTGTCAGAATTAATAGTCGTCATGTCCTCCAGATATCAAACACAGTCATCAACAATTTGATCAATGTTCTCCTGATTCGTTCCTTCCAACCGTCTATGTCAGACATAATAGTCGTCAAGTCCTCCAGATGTCAACCACAGTCATCAACACGTTGATCAATGTTCTCCTGACTCGTTCCTTCCAACCATCTCTGTCAGACATAACCATCGTCAAGTCCTCCAGATGTCAACCACAGTCATCAACAAGTTGACCAATGTTCTCCTGACTCGTTCCTTCCAACAATCTCTGTCAGACATAATAGTCGTCAAGTCCTCCAGATGTCAAACACAGTCATCAAAAGTTGATAAATGTTCTCCTGATACGTTCCTTTCAACCATCTCTGTCAGACATAATTGTCGTCAAGTCCTCCAGATGTCAACCACAGTCATCAACAAGTAGATCAATGTTCTCCTGATTCGTTCCTTCCAACCATCTCTCTCAGACATAACCGTCGTCAAGTCCTCCAGATGTCAACCACAGTCATCAACAATTTGACCAATGTTCTCCTGATTCGTTCCTTCCAACCGTCTATGTCAGACATAATAGTCGTCAAGTCCTCCAGATGTCAACCACAGTCATCAACAAGTTGATCAATGTTCTCCTGACTCGTTGCTTCCTAACATCTCTGTCAGACATAACCATCGTCAAATTCTCCAGATGTCAAACACAGTCATCAACAAGTTGATCAATGTTCTCCTGACTCGTTCCTTCCAACCATCTCTGTCCGACATAACGATCGTCAAGTCCTCTAGATGTTAACCACAGTCATAAACAAGTTGATCAATGTTCTCCTGATTCGTTACTTCCAACCAATTCTGTCAGACATAACCGTCGTCAAGTCCTCCAGATGTCAACCACAGTCATCAACAAGTTGATCAATGTTCTCCTGACTCGTTCCTTCCAACCATCTCTGTCAGACATAATAGTTGTCAAGTCCTCCAGATGTCAAACACAGTCATCTACAAGTTGATCAATGTTCTCCTCATTCGTTCCTTCCAACCATCTCTGTCAGACATAACGATCGTCAAGTTTTCCAGATGTCAACCACAGTCATCAACAAGTTGATCAATGTTCTCCTGACTCGTTCCTTCCAATCATCTCTGTCAGACATAATAGTCGTCATGTCCTCCAGATGTCAAACACAGTCATCAACAAGTTGACCAATGTTCTCCTTATTCGTTCCTTCCAACCATCTCTGTCAGACATAATAGTTGTCAAGTCCTCCAGATGTCAACCACAGTCATCAACAAGTTGATCAATGTTCGGCTGAATCGTTCCTTCGAACCATCTCTGTCAGACATAATAGTCATCAAGTCCTCCAGATGTCAACCACAGTCATCAACAAGTTGATCAATGTTCTCAAGATTCGTTCCTTCCAACCATCACTGTCAGACATAATATTCGTCAAGTCCTCCAGATGTCAAACACAGTCATCAACAAGTTGATCAATGTTCTCCTCATTCGTTCCTTCCAATCATCTCTGTCAGATATAACCGTCGTCATGTCATCCAGATGTCAACCACAGTCATCAACAAATTGATCAAGGTTCCCCTGACTCGTTCCTCCCAACCATCTCTGTCACACATAACCATCTCCAAGTCCTTCAGATGTCAAACACGGTATCAACAAGTTAATCAAGGTTCTCCTGATTCGTTCCTACCAAACATCTCTGTCAGACATAACCATCGTCAAGTCCTCCAGATGTCAACCACAGTCATCAACACGTTGATCAATGTTCTCCTGACTCGTTCCTTCCAACCATCTCTGTCAGACATAACCATCGTCAAGTCCTCCAGATGTCAACCACAGTCATCAACAAGTTGACCAATGTTCTCCTGACTCGTTCCTTCCAACAATCTCTGTCAGACATAATAGTCGTCAAGTCCTCCAGATGTCAAACACAGTCATCAAAAGTTGATAAATGTTCTCCTGATACGTTCCTTTCAACCATCTCTGTCAGACATAATTGTCGTCAAGTCCTCCAGATGTCAACCACAGTCATCAACAAGTAGATCAATGTTCTCCTGATTCGTTCCTTCCAACCATCTCTCTCAGACATAACCGTCGTCAAGTCCTCCAGATGTCAACCACAGTCATCAACAATTTGACCAATGTTCTCCTGACTCGTTCCTTCCAACCATCTCTGTCAGACATAATAGTCGTCAAGTCCTCCAGATATCAAACACAGTCATCAACAAGTTGATCAATGTTCTCCTGACTCGTTCCTTCCCACAATCTCTGTCAGACATATTAGTCGTCAAGTCCTCCAAATGTCAAACACTGTCATCAACAAGTTGATCAATGTTCTCCTGATTCGTTCCATCCAACCATATATTTCAGACATAACCGTCGTCAAGTCCTCCAGATATCAACCACAGTCATCAACAAGTTGATCAATGTTCTCTCCTGATTCGCTCCTTCCAACCATCTCTGTCAGACATAACCGTCGTCAAGTCCTCCATATGTCAACCACAGTCATCAACTAGTTGATCAATGTTCTCCTGACTCATTCCTTCCAACCATCTCTGTCAGACATAAACATCGTCAAGTTCTCCAGATGTCAACCACAGTCATCAACAAGTTGATCAATGTTCTCCTGATTCGTTCCTTCCAACAATCTCTGTCAGTCATAATAGTCGTCAAGTCCTCCAGATGTCAACCACAGTCATCAACAAGTTGATCAATGTTCTGCTGAATAGTTCCTTCCAACCATCTCTGTCAGACATAATAGTCATCAAGTCCTCCAGATGTCAACCACAGTCATCATGAAGTTGATCAATGTTCTCCAGATTCGTTCCTCCCGTCCATCTCTCTCAGACATAATAGTCGTCAAGTCCTCCAGATGTCAAACACAGTCATCAACAAGTTGATCAATGTTCTCCAGATTCGTTCCTTCCAACCATCTCTGTCAGACATAATATTCGTCAAGTCCTCCAGATGTCAAACACAGTCATCCACAAGTTGACCAATGTTCTTCTGACTCGTTACTTCCAACCATCTCCGTCAGTCATAATAGTCGTCATGTCCTCCAGATGTCAACCACAGTCATCAACAAGTTGATCAATGTTCTCCTGATTCGTTCCTTCCTATCATCTCTGTCAGACATAAACGTCGTCAAGTCCTCCAGATATCAACCAGAGCCATCAACAAGTTGATCAATGTTCTCCTGACTCGTTCCTTCCAACCCTCTCTGTCAGACATAACCATCGTCAAGTACTCCAGATGTCAACCACAGTCATAAACAAGTTCATCAATGTTCTCCTGATTCGTTCCTTCCAAACATATCTGTCAGACGTAATAGACGTCAAGTCCTCCAGATGTCAACCACAGTCATCAACAAGTTGACCAATGTTCTCCTGACTCGTTCCTTCCAACCATATCTGTCAGACATAATAGTCGTCAAGTCCTCCAGATGTCAACCACACTCATCAACTAATTGATGTTATGCTGAATAGTTCCTTCCAACCATCTCTGTCAGACATAATAGTCATCAAGTCCTCCAGATGTCAACCACAGTCATCAAGAAGTTGATCAATGTTCTCCAGATTCGTTCCTCCCAACCATCTCTGTCACACATAACCATCGTCAAGTCCTCCAGATGTCAAACACAGTCATCAACAAGTTCATCAAGGTTCTCCTGATTCGTTCCTACCAAACATCTCTGTCAGACATAACCGTCGTCAAGTCCTCCAGATGTCAAACACAGTCATCAACAAGTTGAACAATTTTCTCCTGAATCGTTCCTTCCAACCATCTCTGTCACACATAACCGTCGTCAAATCCTCCAGATTTCAACCACAGTCATCAACAAGTTGATCAATGTTCTCCTGACTCGTTCCTTCCAACCATATCTGTCAGACATAACCATATTCAAGTTCTCCAGATGTCAAACACAGTCATCAACAAGTTGATCAGTGTTCTCCTGATTCGTTCCTTCCAACCATCTCTGTCTGATATAATAGTCGTCAAGTCCTCCAGATGTCAAACACAGTCATCAACAAATTGATCAATGTTCTCCTGACTCGTTCCTTCCAACCGTCTCTGTCAGACATAAACATCGTCAAGTCCTCGAGATGTCAACCACAGTCATCAGCAAGTCGATCAATGTTCTCCTGACTGGATCCTTCCAACCATCTCTGTCAGACATAAACATCGTCACGTCCTCCAGGTGTCAACCACAGTCATCAACAAGTTGAGTAATGTTCTCCTGATTCGTTCCTTCCAACCATCTTTGTCAGACATAATAGACGTCAAGTCCTCCAGATGTCAAACACAGTCATCAACAAGTTGATCAATGTTCTCCTGACTCGTTCCTTCCAACCATCTCTGTCAGACATAATAGTCGTCAAGTCCTCCAGATGTCAAACACAGTCATCATCTAGTTGATCAATGTTCTCCTGATTCGTTCCTCCCAACCATGTCTGTCAGACATAACCATCGTCAAGTCCTCCAGATGTCAACCACAGTCATCAACAAGTTGATCAATGTTCTCCTGATTCGTTCCTTCCAACCATCTCTGTCAGACATAATAGTCGTCAATTCCTCCAGATGTCAAACACAGTCATCAACAAGTTGAACAATTTTCTCCTGAATCGTTCCTTCCAACCATCTCTGTCAGACATAACCGTCGTCAAATCCTCCAGATTTCAACCACAGTCATCAACAAGTTGATCAATGTTCTCCTGACTCGTTGCTTCCAACCATATCTGTCAGACATAACCATAGTCAAGTCCTCCAGATGTCAAACACAGTCATCAACAAGTTGATCAATGTTCTCCTGATTCGTTCCTTCCAAGCATCTCTGTCAGACATAACCGTCGTCAAGTCCTCCAGATGTCAGCCACAGTCATCAACATGTTGATCAATGTTCTCCTGACTCGTTCCTTTCAACCATCTCTGTCAGACATAACCATCGTCAAGTCCTCCAGATGTCAACCACAGTCATCAACAAGTTGATCAATGTTCTCCTGATTCGTTCCATCCAACCATCTCTTTCAGACATAATAGTCGTCTTCCTCCAGGTGTCAACCACAGTCATCAACAAGTTGAGCAATGTTCTCCTGATTCGTTCCTTCCAACCATCTCTGTCAGACATAATAGACGTCAAGTCCTCCAGATGTCAAACACAGTCATCAACAAGTTGATCAATGTTCTCCTGACTCGTTCCTTCCAACCATTTCTGTCAGACATAACCATCGTCAAGGCCTCCAGATGTCAACCACAGTCATCAACAAGTTGATCAATGTTCTCCTGATTCGTTCTTTCCAACCATCTCTGTCAGACATAACCATCGTCAAGTCCTCCAGATGTCAACCACAGTCATCAACAAGTTGATCAATGTTCTCCTGATTCGTTCCTTCCAACCATCTCTGTCTGATATAATAGTCGTCAAGTCCTCCAGATGTCAACCACATTCATCAACAAATTGATCAATGTTCTCCTGACTCGTTCCTTCCAAACATCTCTGTCAGACATAAGCATCGTCAAGTCCTCCAGATGTCAACCACAGTCATCAGCAAGTCGATCTATGTTCTCTTGACTCGTTCCTTCCAACCATCTCTGTCAGACATAACCATCGTCACGTCCTCCAGGTGTCAACCACAGTCATCAACAAGTTGAGCAATGTTCTCCTGATTCGTTCCTTCCAACCATCTCTGTCAGACATAATAGACGTCAAGTCCTCCAGATGTCAAACACAGTCATCAACAAGTTGATCAATGTTCTCCTGACTCGTGCCTTCCAACCATCTCTGTCAGACATAATAGTCGTCAAGTCCTCCAGATGTCAACCACAGTCATCAACAAGTTGATCAATGTTCTCCTGACTCATTCCTTCCAACTCTCTCTGTCAGACATAACCATCATCAAGTCCTCCAGATGTCAACCACAGTCATCAACAAGTTGATCAATGTTCTCCTGATTCGTTCCTTCCAACCATCTCTGTCAGACATAACCATCGTCAAGTCCTCCAGATGTCAAACAATGTCATCAACATGTTGATCAATGTTCTCCTGATTCGTTTCTTCCCACCATCTCTGTCAGACATAATACTCGTCAAGTCCTCCAGATGTCAAACCCAGTCATCAACAAATTTATCAATGTTCTCCTGATTCGTTCCTTCCAACCATCTCTGTCAGACATAACCATTGTAATGTCCTCCAGATGTCAACAACAGTCATCAACAAGTTTATCAATGTTCTCCTGATTCGTTCCTTCCAACCATCTCTGTCAGACATAATAGTCGTCAATTCCTCCAGATGTCAAACACAGTCATCAACAAGTTGATCAATTTTCTCCTGATTCGTTCCTTCCAACCATCTCTGTCAGACATAACCGTCGTCGAGGCCTCCAGATGTCAACCACAGTCATCAACAAGTTGATCAATGTTCTCCTGACTCGTTCATTCCAACCATCTCTGTCAGACATGACCATCGTCAAGTTCTCCAAATGTCAAACACAGTCATCAACAAGTTGATCAATGTTCTCCTGACTCGTTCCTTCCAACCATCTCTGTCAGACATAATCATCGTCAAGTCCTCCAGATGTCAACAACTGTCATCAACAAGTTCATCAAGGTTCTCCTGATTCATTCCTACCAAACATCTCTGTCAGACATAACCGTCGTCAAGTCCTCCAGATGTCAAACACAGTCATCAACAAGTTGAACAATTTTATCCTGAATCGTTCCTTCCAAGCATCTCTGTCAGACATAACCGTTGTCAAGTCCTCCAGATGTCAACCACAGTCATCAACATGTTGATCAATGTTCTCATGACTCGTTCCTTCCAACCATCTCTGTCAGATATAACCATCGTCAAGTCCTCCAGATGTCAACCACAGTCATCAACAAGTTGATCAATGTTCTCCTGATTCGTTCCTTCCAACCATCTCTGTCAGACATAACCGTCGTCAAGTTCTCCAGATATCAACCACAGTCATCAACAAGTTGATCAATGTTCTCCTGACTCGTTCCTTCCAACCATCTCTGTCAGACATAACCATCGTCAAGTTCTCCAGATGTCAAACACAGTCATCAACAAGTTGATCAATGTTCTCCTGATTCGTTCCTTCCAACCATCTCTGTCAGACATAACCGTCGTCAAGTCCTCCAGATGACAACCACAGTCATCAACATGTTGATCAATGTTCTCCTGTCTCGTTCCTTCCAACCATCTCTGTCAGACATAACCATCGTCAAGTCCTCCAGATGTCAACAACAGTCATCAACAAGTTCACCAAGGTTCTCCTGATTCGTTCCTACCAACCATCTCTGACAGACATAACCGTGGTCAACTCCTCCAGATGTCAACCACAGTCATCAACAAGTTGATCAATGTTCTCCTGACTCGTTCCTTCCAACCATCTCTGTCAGACATAACCATCATCAAGTCCTCCAGATGTCAACCACAGTCATCAACAAGTTGATCAATGTTCTCCTGATTCGTTCCTTCCAACAATCTCTGTCAGATATAATAGTCGTCATGTCCTCCAGAGTTCAAACACAGTCATCAACAAGTTGATCAATGGTCTCCTGATTCGATCCTTCCAAACATCTATGTCAGATATAATAGTCCTCAAGTACTCCAGAGTTCAAACACAGTCATCAACAAGTTGATCAATGGTCTCCTGATTCGATCCTTCCAACCATCTCTGTCAGACATAACCATCGTCAAGTCCTCCAGATGTCAACCAGAGTCATCAACAAGTTGATCAATTTTCTCTTCTCCTTCCTTCCAACCATCTCTGTTTGACATAACCATCGTCAAGTCCTCCAGATGTCAAACAATGTCATCAACATGTTGATCAATGTTCTCCTGATTCGTTTCTTCCAACCATCTCTGTCTCATATAATTGTCTTCAAGTCCTCCAGATGTCAACCACATTCATCAACAAATTGATCAATGTTCTCCTGACTCGTTCCTTCCAAACATCTCTGTCAGACATAACCATCGTCAAGTCCTCCAGATGTCAACCACAGTCATCAGCAAGTCGATCTATGTTCTCTTGACTCGTTCCTTCCAACCATCTCTGTCAGACATAACCATCGTCACGTCCTCCAGGTGTCAACCACAGTCATCAACAAGTTGAGCAATGTTCTCCTGATTCGTTCCTTCCAACCATCTCTGTCAGACATAATAGACGTCAAGTCCTCCAGATGTCAAACACAGTCATCAACAAGTTGATCAATGTTCTCCTGACTCGTGCCTTCCAACCATCTCTGTCAGACATAATAGTCGTCAAGTCCTCCAGATGTCAACCACCGTCATCAACAAGTTGATCAATGTTCTCCTGACTCATTCCTTCCAACCCTCTCTGTCAGACATAACCATCATCAAGTCCTCCAGATGTCAACCACAGTCATCAACAAGTTGATCAATGTTCTCCTGATTCGTTCCTTCCAACCATCTCTGTCAGACATAACCGTCGTCAAGTTCTCCAGATGTCAACCACAGTCATCAACAAGTTGATCAATGTTCTCTTGACTCGTTCCTTCCAACCATCTCTGTCAGACATAAACATCGTCAAGTTCTCCAGATGTCAAACACAGTCATCAACAAGTTGATCAATGTTCTCCTGTCTCGTTCCTTCCAACCATCTCTGTCAGACATAACCATCGTCAAGTCCTCCAGATGTCAACAACAGTCATCAACAAGTTCACCAAGGTTCTCCTGATTCGTTCCTACCAACCATCTCTGACAGACATAACCGTGGTCAACTCCTCCAGATTTCAACCACAGTCATCAACAAGTTGATCAATGTTCTCCTGACTCGTTCCTTCCAACCATCTCTGTCAGACATAACCATCATCAAGTCCTACAGATCTCAACCACAGTCATCAACAAGTTGATCAATGTTCTCCTGATTCGTTCCTTCCAACAATCTCTGTCAGATATAATAGTCGTCATGTCCTCCAGAGTTCAAACACAGTCATCAACAAGTTGATCAATGGACTCCTGATTCGATCCTTCCAACCATCTATGTCAGATATAATAGTCGTCAAGTACTCCAGAGTTCAAACACAATCATCAACAAGTTGATCAATGGTCTCCTGATTCGATCCTTCCAACCATTTCTGACAGACATAACCATCGTCAAGTCCTCCAGATGTCAACCACAGTCATCAACAAGTAGATCAATTTTCTCTTCTCCTTCCTTCCAACCATCTCTGTCTGACATAACCATCGTCAAGTCCTCCAGATGTCAAACAATGTCATCAACATGTTGATCAATGTTCTCCTGATTCGTTTCTTCCCACCATCTCTGTCAGACATAATACTCGTCAAGTCCTCCAGATGTCAAACCCAGTCATCAACAAATTTATCAATGTTCTCCTGATTCGTTCCTTCCAACCATCTCTGTCAGACATAACCATTGTAATGTCCTCCAGATGTCAACAACAGTCATCAACAAGTTTATCAATGTTCTCCTGATTCGTTCCTTCCAACCATCTCTGTCAGACATAATAGTCGTCAATTCCTCCAGATGTCAAACACAGTCATCAACAAGTTGATCAATTTTCTCCTGATTCGTTCCTTCCAACCATCTCTGTCAGACATAACCGTCGTCGAGGCCTCCAGATGACAACCACAGTCATCAACATGTTGATCAATGTTCTCCTGTCTCGTTCCTTCCAACCATCTCTGTCAGACATAACCATCGTCAAGTCCTCCAGATGTCAACAACAGTCATCAACAAGTTCACCAAGGTTCTCCTGATTCGTTCCTACCAACCATCTCTGACAGACATAACCGTGGTCAACTCCTCCAGATGTCAACCACAGTCATCAACAAGTTGATCAATGTTCTCCTGACTCGTTCCTTCCAACCATCTCTGTCAGACATAACCATCATCAAGTCCTCCAGATGTCAACCACAGTCGTCAACAAGTTGATCAATGTTCTCCTGATTCGTTCCTTCCAACAATCTCTGTCAGATATAATAGTCGTCATGTCCTCCAGAGTTCAAACACAGTCATCAACAAGTTGATCAATGGTCTCCTGATTCGATCCTTCCAAACATCTATGTCAGATATAATAGTCCTCAAGTACTCCAGAGTTCAAACACAGTCATCAACAAGTTGATCAATGGTCTCCTGATTCGATCCTTCCAACCATCTCTGTCAGACATAACCATCGTCAAGTCCTCCAGATGTCAACCAGAGTCATCAACAAGTTGATCAATTTTCTCTTCTCCTTCCTTCCAACCATCTCTGTTTGACATAACCATCGTCAAGTCCTCCAGATGTCAAACAATGTCATCAACATGTTGATCAATGTTCTCCTGATTCGTTTCTTCCAACCATCTCTGTCTCATATAATTGTCTTCAAGTCCTCCAGATGTCAACCACATTCATCAACAAATTGATCAATGTTCTCCTGACTCGTTCCTTCCAAACATCTCTGTCAGACATAACCATCGTCAAGTCCTCCAGATGTCAACCAGAGTCATCAACAAGTTGATCAATTTTCTCTTCTCCTTCCTTCCAACCATCTCTGTCAGACATAACCATCGTCACGTCCTCCAGGTGTCAACCACAGTCATCAACAAGTTGAGCAATGTTCTCCTGATTCGTTCCTTCCAACCATCTCTGTCAGACATAATAGACGTCAAGTCCTCCAGATGTCAAACACAGTCATCAACAAGTTGATCAATGTTCTCCTGACTCGTGCCTTCCAACCATCTCTGTCAGACATAATAGTCGTCAAGTCCTCCAGATGTCAACCACAGTCATCAACAAGTTGATCAATGTTCTCCTGACTCATTCCTTCCAACCCTCTCTGTCAGACATAACCATCATCAAGTCCTCCAGATGTCAACCACAGTCATCAACAAGTTGATCAATGTTCTCCTGATTCGTTCCTTCCAACCATCTCTGTCAGACATAACCGTCGTCAAGTTCTCCAGATGTCAACCACAGTCATCAACAAGTTGATCAATGTTCTCTTGACTCGTTCCTTCCAACCATCTCTGTCAGACATAAACATCGTCAAGTTCTCCAGATGTCAAACACAGTCATCAACAAGTTGATCAATGTTCTCCTGTCTCGTTCCTTCCAACCATCTCTGTCAGACATAACCATCGTCAAGTCCTCCAGATGTCAACAACAGTCATCAACAAGTTCACCAAGGTTCTCCTGATTCGTTCCTACCAACCATCTCTGACAGACATAACCGTGGTCAACTCCTCCAGATTTCAACCACAGTCATCAACAAGTTGATCAATGTTCTCCTGACTCGTTCCTTCCAACCATCTCTGTCAGACATAACCATCATCAAGTCCTACAGATCTCAACCACAGTCATCAACAAGTTGATCAATGTTCTCCTGATTCGTTCCTTCCAACAATCTCTGTCAGATATAATAGTCGTCATGTCCTCCAGAGTTCAAACACAGTCATCAACAAGTTGATCAATGGACTCCTGATTCGATCCTTCCAACCATCTATGTCAGATATAATAGTCGTCAAGTACTCCAGAGTTCAAACACAATCATCAACAAGTTGATCAATGGTCTCCTGATTCGATCCTTCCAACCATTTCTGACAGACATAACCATCGTCAAGTCCTCCAGATGTCAACCACAGTCATCAACAAGTAGATCAATTTTCTCTTCTCCTTCCTTCCAACCATCTCTGTCTGACATAACCATCGTCAAGTCCTCCAGATGTCAAACAATGTCATCAACATGTTGATCAATGTTCTCCTGATTCGTTTCTTCCCACCATCTCTGTCAGACATAATACTCGTCAAGTCCTCCAGATGTCAAACCCAGTCATCAACAAATTTATCAATGTTCTCCTGATTCGTTCCTTCCAACCATCTCTGTCAGACATAACCATTGTAATGTCCTCCAGATGTCAACAACAGTCATCAACAAGTTTATCAATGTTCTCCTGATTCGTTCCTTCCAACCATCTCTGTCAGACATAATAGTCGTCAATTCCTCCAGATGTCAAACACAGTCATCAACAAGTTGATCAATTTTCTCCTGATTCGTTCCTTCCAACCATCTCTGTCAGACATAACCGTCGTCGAGGCCTCCAGATGTCAACCACAGTCATCAACAAGTTGATCAATGTTCTCCTATCTCGTTCCTTCCAACCATCTCTGTCAGACATGACCATCGTCAAGTTCTCCAAATGTCAAACACAGTCATCAACAAGTTGATCAATGTTCTCCTGACTCGTTCCTTCCAACCATCTCTGTCAGACATAATCATCGTCAAGTCCTCCAGATGTCAACAACTGTCATCAACAAGTTCATCAAGGTTCTCCTGATTCATTCCTACCAAACATCTCTGTCAGACATAACCGTCGTCAAGTCCTCCAGATGTCAAACACAGTCATCAACAAGTTGAACAATTTTATCCTGAATCGTTCCTTCCAAGCATCTCTGTCAGACATAACCGTCGTCAAGTCCTCCAGATGTCAACCACAGTCATCAACATGTTGATCAATGTTCTCCTGACTCGTTCCTTCCAACCATCTCTGTCAGACATAACCATCGTCAAGTCCTCCAGATGTCAACCACAGTCATCAACAAGTTGATCAATGTTCTCCTGATTCGTTCCTTCCAACCATCTCTGTCAGACATAAACGTCGTCAAGTTCTCCAGATATCAACCACAGTCATCAACAAGTTGATCAATGTTCTCCTGACTCGTTCCTTCCAACCATCTCTGTCAGACATAACCATCGTCAAGTTCTCCAGATGTCAAACACAGTCATCAACAAGTTGATCAATGTTCTCCTGATTCGTTCCTTCCAACCATCTCTGTCAGACATAACCGTCGTCAAGTCCTCCAGATGACAACCACAGTCATCAACATGTTGATCAATGTTCTCCTGTCTCGTTCCTTCCAACCATCTCTGTCAGACATAACCATCGTCAAGTCCTCCAGATGTCAACAACAGTCATCAACAAGTTCACCAAGGTTCTACTGATTCGTTCCTACCAACCATCTCTGACAGACATAAATGTGGTCAACTCCTCCAGATGTCAACCACAGTCATTAACAAGTTGATCAATGTTCTCCTGACTCGTTCCTTCCAACCATCTCAGTCAGACATAACCATTATCAAGTACTCCAGATGTCAACCACAGTCATCAACAAGTTGATCAATGTTCTCCTGATTCGTTCCTTCCAACAATCTCTGTCAGATATAATAGTCGTCATGTCCTCCAGAGTTCAAACACAGTCATCAACAAGTTGATCAATGGTCTCCTGATTCGATCCTTCCAAACATCTATGTCAGATATAATAGTCCTCAAGTACTCCAGAGTTCAAACACAGTCATCAACAAGTTGATCAATGGTCTCCTGATTCGATCCTTCCAACCATCTCTGTCAGACATAACCATCGTCAAGTCCTCCAGATGTCAACCACAGTCATCAACAAGTTGATCAATTTTCTCTTCTCCTTCCTTCCAACCATCTCTGTTTGACATAACCATCGTCAAGTCCTCCAGATATCAAACAATGTCATCAACATGTTGATCAATGTTCTCCTGATTCGTTTCTTCCAACCATCTCTGTCAGACATAACCGTCGTCGAGGCCTCCAGATGTTAACCACAGTCATCAACAAGTTGATCAATGTTCTCCTGACTCGTTCCTTCCAACCATCTTTGTCAGACATAACCATCGTCAAGTTCTCTAAATGTCAAACACAGTCATCAACAAGTTGATCAATGTTCTCCTGACTCGTTCCTTCCAACCATCTCTGTCAGACATAATCATCGTCAAGTCATCCAGATGTCAACAACTGTCATCAACAAGTTCATCAAGGTTCTCCTGATTCATTCCTACCAAACATCTCTGTCGGACATAACCATCGTCAAGTCCTCCAGATGTCAAACACAGTCATCAACAAGTTGAACAATTTTCTCCTGAATCGTTCCTTCCAACCATCTCTGTCAGACATAACTGTCGTCAAATCCTCCAGATTTCAACCACAGTGATCAACAAGATGATCAATGTTCTCCTGACTCGTTCCTTCCAACCATATCTGTCAGACATAACCATAGTCAAGTTCTCCAGATGTCAAACACAGTCATCAACAAGTTGATCAATGTTCTCCTGATTCGTTCCTTCCAAGCATCTCTGTCAGACATAACCGTCGTTAAGTCCTCCAGATGTCAACCACAGTCATCAACATGTTGATCAATGTTCTCCAGACTCGTTCCTTCCAACCATCTCTGTCAGACATAACCATCGTCAAGTCCTCCAGATGTCAACCACAGTCATCAACAACTTGATCAATGTTCTCCTGACTCATTCCTTCCAACCCTCTCTGTCAGACATAACCATCATCAAGTCCTCCAGATGTCAACCACAGTCATCAACAAGTTGATCAATGTTCTCCTGATTCGTACCTTCCAACCATCTCTGTCAGACATAACCGTCGTCAAGTTCTCCAGATGTCAACCACAGTCATCAACAAGTTGATCAATGTTCTCCTGACTCGTTCCTTCCAACCATCTCCGTCAGACATAACCATCGTCAAGTTCTCCAGATGTCAAACACATTCATCAACAAGTTGATCAATGTTCTCCTGATTCGTTCCTTCCAACCATCTCTGTCAGACATAACCGTCGTCAAATCCTCCAGATGACAACCACAGTCATCAACATGTTGATCAATGTTCTCCTGTCTCGTTCCTTCCAACCATCTCTGTCAGACATAACCATCGTCAAGTCCTCCAGATGTCAACAACAGTCATCAACAAGTTCACCAAGGTTCTCCTGATTCGTTCCTATCAACCATCTCTGACAGACATAACCGTGGTCAACTCCTCCAGATGTCAACCACAGTCATCAACAAGTTGATCAATGTTCTCCTGACTCGGTCCTTCCAACCATCTCTGTCAGACATAACCATTATCAAGTCCTCCAGATGTCAACCACAGTCATCAACAAGTTGATCAATGTTCTCCTGATTCGTTCCTTCCAACAATCTCTGTCAGATATAATAGTCGTCATGTCCTCCAGAGTTCAAACACAGTCATCAACAAGTTGATCAATGGTCCCCTGATTCGATCCTTCCAACAATCTATGTCAGATATAATAGTCGTCAACTACTCCAGAGTTCAAACACAGTCATCAACAAGTTGATCAATGGTCTCCTGATTCGATCCTTCCAACCATCTATGTCAGATATAATAGTCGTCATGTACTCCAGAGTTCAAACACAGTCATCAACAAGTTGATCAATGGTCTCCTGATTCGATCCTTCCAACCATCTCTGTCAGACATAACCATCGTCAAGTCCTCCAGATGTCAAC
Source organism: Acanthosepion esculentum (assembly GCA_964036315.1). NCBI lineage: Eukaryota > Metazoa > Mollusca > Cephalopoda > Sepiida > Sepiidae > Acanthosepion > Acanthosepion esculentum. The sequence goes on along the minus strand of OZ038490.1, from coordinate 14,071,305 downwards.
CACAGTCATCAACAAGTTGATCAATTTTCTCTTCTCCTTCCTTCCAACCATCTCTGTCTGACATAACCATCGTCAAGTCCTCCAGATATCAAACAATGTCATCAACATGTTGATCAATGTTCTCCTGATTCGTTTCTTCCCACCATTTCTGTCAGACATAATACTCGTCAAGTCCTCCAGATGTCAAACCCAGTCATCAACAAATTTATCAATGTTCTCCTGATTCGTTACTTCCAACCATCGCTGTCAGACATAACCATTGTAAAGTCCTCCAGATGTCAACAACAGTCATCAACAAGTTGATCAATGTTCTCCTGATTCGTTCCTTCCAACCATCTCTGTCTGATATAATAGTTGTCAAGTCCCCCAGATGTCAAACACAGTCATCAACAAATTGATCAATGTTCTCCTGACTCGTTCCTTCCAACCGTCTCTGTCAGACATAACCATCGTCAAGTCCTCCAGATGTCAACCACAGTCATCAGCAAGTCGATCAATGTTCTCCAGACTCGTTCCTTCCAACCATCTCTGTCAGACATAACCATCGTCACGTCCTCCAGGTGTCAACCACAGACATCAACAAGTTGAGTAATGTTCTCCTGATTCGTTCCTTCCAACCATCTCTGTCAGACATAATAGACGTCAAGTCCTCCAGATGTCAAACACAGTCATCAACAAGTTGATCAATGTTCTCCTGACTCGTTTCTTCCAACCATCTCTGTCAGACATAATAGTCGTCAAGTCCTCCAGATGTCAACAACAGTCATCAACAAGTTCACCAAGGTTCTCCTGATTCGTTCCTACCAACCAACTCTGAGAGACATAACCGTGGTCAACTCCTCCAGATGTCAACCACAGTCATCAACAAGTTGATCAATGTTCTCCTGATTCGTTCCTTCCAACAATCTCTGTCAGATATAATAGTCGTCATGTCCTCCAGAGTTCAAACACAGTCATCAACAAGTTGATCAATGGTCCCCTGATTCGATCCTTCCAACCATCTATGTCAGATATAATAGTCGTCAAGTACTCCAGAGTTCAAACACAGTCATCAACAAGTTGATCAATGGTCTCCTGATTCGATCCTTCCAACCATCTCTGTCAGACATAACCATCGTCAAGTCCTCCAGATGTCAACCACAGTCATCAACAAGTTCATCAATTTTCTCTTCTCCTTCCTTCCAACCATCTCTGTCAGACATAACCATCGTCAAGTCCTCCAGATGTCAACCACAGTCATCAACATGTTGATCAATGTTCTCCTGACTCGTTCCTTCCAACCATCTCTGTCAGACATAACCATCGTCAAGTCCTCCAGATGTCAACCACAGTCATCAACAAGTTGATCAAAGTTCTCCTGACTCATTCCTTCCAACCCTCTCTGTCAGACATAACCATCATCAAGTCCTCCAGATGTCAACCACAGTCATCAACAAGTTGATCAATGTTCTCCTGATTCGTTCCTTCCAACCATCTCTGTCAGACATAACCGTCGTCAAGTTCTCCAGATGTCAACCACAGTCATCAACAAGTTGATCAATGTTCTCCTGACTCGTTCCTTCCAACCATCTCTGTCAGACATAACCATCGTCAAGTTCTCCAGATGTCAAACACATTCATCAACAAGTTGATCAATGTTCTCCTGATTCGTTTCTTCCAACCATCTCTGTCAGACATAATAGTCGTCAAGTCCTCCAGATGTCAACAACAGTCATCAACAAGTTCACCAAGGTTCTCCTGATTCGTTCCTACCAACCATCTCTGAGAGACATAACCGTGGTCAACTCCTCCAGATGTCAACCACAGTCATCAACAAGTTGATCAATGTTCTCCTGATTCGTTCCTTCCAACAATCTCTGTCAGATATAATAGTCGTCATGTCCTCCAGAGTTCAAACACAGTCATCAACAAGTTGATCAATGGTCTACTGATTCGATCCTTCCAACCATCTATGTCAGATATAATAGTCGTCAAGTACTCCAGAGTTCAAACACAGTCATCAACAAGTTGATCAATGGTCTCCTGATTCGATCATTCCAACCATCTCTGTCAGACATAACCATCGTCAAGTCCTCCAGATTTCAACCACAGTGATCAACAAGATGATCAATGTTCTCCTGACTCGTTCCTTCCAACCATATCTGTCAGACATAACCATAGTCAAGTCCTCCAGATGTCAAACACAGTCATCAACAAGTTGAACAATTTTCTCCTGAATCGTTCCTTCCAACCATCTCTGTCAGACATAACTGTCGTCAAATCCTCCAGATTTAAACCACAGTGATCAACAAGATGATCAATGTTCTCCTGACTCGTTCCTTCCAACCATATCTGTCAGACATAAACATAGTCAAGTTCTCCAGATGTCAAACACAGTCATCAACAAGTTGATCAATGTTCTCCTGATTCATTCCTTCCAAGCATCTCTGTCAGACATAACCGTCGTCAAGTCCTCCAGATGTCAACCACAGTCATCAACATGTTGATCAATGTTCTCCTGACTCGTTCCTTCCAACCATCTCTGTCAGACATAACCATCGTCAAGTCCTCCAGATATCAACCACAGTCATCAACAAGTTGATCAATGGTCTCCTGACTCATTTCTTCCAACCCTCTCTGTCAGACATAACCGTCATCAAGTCCTCCAGATGTCAACCACAGTCATCAACAAGTTGATCAATGTTCTCCTGATTCGTTCCTTCCAACCATCTCTGTCAGACATAACCGTCGTCAAGTTCTCCAGATGTCAACCACAGTCATCAACAAGTTGATCAATGTTCTCCTGACTCGTTCCTTCCAACCATCTCTGTCAGACATAACCATCGTCAAGTCCTCCAGATGTCAACCACAGTCATCAACATGTTGATCAATGTTCTCCTGACTCGTTCCTTCCAACCATCTCTGTCAGACATAACCATCGTCAAGTCCTCCAGATGTCAACCACAGTCATCAACAAGTTGATCAAAGTTCTCCTGACTCATTCCTTCCAACCCTCTCTGTCAGACATAACCATCATCAAGTCCTCCAGATGTCAACCACAGTCATCAACAAGTTGATCAATCTTCTCCTGATTCGTTCCTTCCAACCATCTCTGTCAGACATAACCGTCGTCAAGTTCTCCAGATATCAACCACAGTCATCAACAAGTTGATCAATGTTCTCCTGACTCGTTCCTTCCAACCATCTCTGTCAGACATAACCATCGTCAAGTTCTCCAGATGTCAAACACATTCATCAACAAGTTGATCAATGTTCTCCTGATTCGTTCCTTCCAACCATCTCTGTCAGACATAACCGTCGTCAAGTCCTCCAGATGACAACCACAGTCATCAACATGTTGATCAATGTTCTCCTGTCTCGTTCCTTCCAAACATCTCTGTCAGACATAACCATCGTCAAGTCCTCCAGATGTCAACAACAGTCATCAACAAGTTGATCAATGTTCTCCTGATTCGTTCCTTCCAACCATCTCTGTCAGACATAATAGACGTCAAGTCCTCCAGATGTCAAACACAGTCATCAACAAGTTGATCAATGTTCTCCTGACTCGTTTCTTCCAACCATCTCTGTCAGACATAATAGTCGTCAAGTCCTCCAGATGTCAACAACAGTCATCAACAAGTTCACCAAGGTTCTCCTGATTCGTTCCTACCAACCATCTCTGAGAGACATAACCGTGGTCAACTCCTCCAGATGTCAACCACAGTCATCAACAAGTTGGTCAATGTTCTCCTGATTCGTTCCTTCCAACAATCTCTGTCAGATATAATAGTCGTCATGTCCTCCAGAGTTCAAACACAGTCATCAACAAGTTGATCAATGGTCTACTGATTCGATCCTTCCAACCATCTATGTCAGATATAATAGTCGTCAAATCCTCCAGATTTAAACCACAGTGATCAACAAGATGATCAATGTTCTCCTGACTCGTTCCTTCCAACCATCTCTGTCAGACATAACCATCGTCAAGTCCTCCAGATATCAACCACAGTCATCAACAAGTTGATCAATGGTCTCCTGACTCATTCCTTCCAACCCTCTCTGTCAGACATAACCATCATCAAGTCCTCCAGATGTCAACCACAGTCATCAACAAGTTGATCAATGTTCTCCTGATTCGTTCCTTCCAACCATCTCTGTCAGACATAACCGTCGTCAAGTTCTCCAGATGTCAACCACAGTCATCAACAAGTTGATCAATGTTCTCCTGACTCGTTCCTTCCAACCATCTCTGTCAGACATAACCATCGTCAAGTTCTCCAGATGTCAAACACATTCATCAACAAGTTGATCAATGTTCTCCTGATTCGTTCCTTCCAACCATCTCTGTCAGACATAACCGTCGTCAAGTCCTCCAGATGACAACCACAGTCATCAACATGTTGATCAATGTTCTCCTGTCTCGTTCCTTCAAACCATCTCTGTCAGACATAACCATCGTCAAGTCCTCCAGATGTCAACAACAGTCATCAACAAGTTCACCAAGGTTCTCCTAATTCGTTCCTACCAACCATCTCTGACAGACATAACCGTCGTCAACTCCTCCAGATATCAACCACAGTCATCAACAAGTTGATCAATGTTCTCCTGACTCGTTCCTTCCAACCATCTCAGTCAGACATAACCATTATCAAGTACTCCAGATGTCAACCACAGTCATCAACAAGTTGATCAATGTTCTCCTGATTCGTTCCTTCCAACAATCTCTGTCAGATATAATAGTCGTCATGTCCTCCAGAGTTCAAACACAGTCATCAACAAGTTGATCAATGGTCTCCTGATTCGATCCTTCCAACAATCTATGTCAGATATAATAGTCGTCAAGTACTCCAGAGTTCAAACACAGTCATCAACAAGTTGATCAATGGTCTCCTGATTCGATCCTTCCAACCATCTCTGTCAGACATAACCATCGTCAAGTCCTCCAGATGTCAACCACAGTCATCAACAAGATGATCAATTTTCTCTTCTCCTTCCTTCCAACCATCTCTGTCTGACATAACCATCGTCAAGTCCTCCAGATATCAAACAACGTCATCAACATGTTGATCAATGTTCTCCTGATTCGTTTCTTCCCACCATCTCTGTCAGACATAATACTCGTCAAGTCCTCCAGATGTCAAACCCAGTCATCAACAAATTTATCAATGTTCTCCTGATTCGTTCCTTCCAACCATCTCTGTCAGACATAACCATTGTAAAGTCCTCCAGATGTCAACAACAGTCATCAACAAGTTGATCAATGTTCTCCTGATTCGTTCCTTCCAACCATCTCTGTCTGATATAATAGTCGTCAAGTCCTCCAGATGTCAAACACAGTCATCAACAAATTGATCAATGTTCTCCTGACTCGTTCCTTCCAACCGTTTCTGTCAGACATAACCATCGTCAAGTCCTCCAGATGTCAACCACAGTCATCAGCAAGTCGATCAATGTTCTCCTGACTCGTTCCTTCCAACCATCTCTGTCAGACATAACCATCGTCACGTCCTCCAGGTGTCAACCACAGACATCAACAAGTTGAGTAATGTTCTCCTGATTCGTTCCTTCCAACCATCTCTGTCAGACATAATAGACGTCAAGTCCTCCAGATGTCAAACACAGTCATCAACAAGTTGATCAATGTTCTCCTGACTCGTTTCTTCCAACCATCTCTGTCAGACATAATAGTCGTCAAGTCCTCCAGATGTCAACAACAGTCATCAACAAGTTCACCAAGGTTCTCCTGATTCGTTCCTACCAAACATCTCTGAGAGACATAACCGTGGTCAACTCGTCCAGATGTCAACCACCCTCATCAACAAGTTGATCAATTTTCTCCTGATTCGTTCCTTCCAACCATCTCTGAGAGACATAACCGTGGTCAACTCCTCCAGATGTCAACCACAGTCATCAACAAGTTGATCAATGTTCTCCTGATTCGTTCCTTCCAACAATCTCTGTCAGATATAATAGTCGTCATGTCCTCCAGAGTTCAAACACAGTCATCAACAAGTTGATCAATGGTCTCCTGATTCGATCCTTCCAACCATCTATGTCAGATATAATAGTCGTCAAGTACTCCAGAGTTCAAACACAGTCATCAACAAGTTGATCAATGGTCTCCTGATTCGATCCTTCCAACCATCTCTGTCAGACATAACCATCGTCAAGTCCTCCAGATGTCAACCACAGTCATCAACAAGTTCATCAATTTTCTCTTCTCCTTCCTTCCAACCATCTCTGTCAGACATAACCATCGTCAAGTCCTCCAGATGTCAACCACAGTCATCAGCAAGTCGATCAATGTTCTCCTGACTCGTTCCTTCCAACCATCTCTGTCAGACATAACCATCGTCACGTCCTCCAGGTGTCAACCACAGTCATCAACAAGTTGAGTAATGTTCTCCTGATTCGTTCCTTCCAACCATCTCTGTCAGACATAATTGACGTCAAGTCCTCCAGATGTCAAACACAGTCATCAACAAGTTGATCAATGTTCTCCTTACTCGTTCCTTCCAACCATCTCTGTCAGACATAATAGTCGTCAATTCCTCCAGATGTCAAACACAGTCATCATCTAGTTGATCAATGTTCTCCTGAATCGTTCCTCCCAACCATGTCTGTCAGACATAACCATCGTCAAGTCCTCCAGATGTCAACCACAGTCATCAACAAGTTGATCAATGTTCTCCTGATTCGTTCCTTCCAACCATCTCTGTCAGACATAGTAGTCGTCAATTCCTCCAGATGTCAAACACAGTCATCAACAAGTTGAACAATTTTCTCCTGAATCGTTCCTTCCAACCATCTCTGTCAGACATAACCATCGTCAAGTCCTCCAGATGTCAACCACAGTCATCAACAAGTTGATCAATGTTCTCCTGACTCATTCCTTCCAACCATCTCTGTCAGACATAACCATCAAGTCCTGCAGATGTCAACCGCAGTCATCAACAAGTTGATCAATGTTCTCCTGATTCGTTCCTTCCAAACATCTCTGTCAGACATAATAGTCGTCTTCCTCCAGATGTCAAACACAGTCATCAACAAGTTGATCAATTTTCTCCTGATTCGTTCCTTCCAACCATCTCTGTCAGACATAACCGTCGTCAAGTCCTCCTGATGTCAACCACAGTCATCAGCAAGTCAATCAATGTTCTCCTGACTCGTTCCTTCCAACCATCTCTGTCAGACATAACCATCGTCACGTCCTCCAGGTGTCAACCACAGTCATCAACAAGTTGAGCAATGTTCTCCTGATTCGTTCCTTCCAACCATCTCTGTCAGACATAATAGACGTCAAGTCCTCCAGATGTCAAACACAGTCATCAACAAGTTGATCAATGTTCTCCTGACTCGTTCCATCCAACCATCTCTGTCAGACATAACCATCGTCAAGTCCTCCAGATGTCAAACACAGTCATCAGCAAGTCGATCTATGTTCTCCTGACTCGTTCCTTCCAACCATCTCTGTCAGACATAACCATCGTCACGTCCTCCAGGTATCAACCACAGTCATCAACAAGTTGATCAATGTTCTCCTGACTCGTGCCTTCCAACCATCTCTGTCAGACATAATAGTCGTCAATTCCTCCAGATGTCAAACACAGTCATCAACAAGTTGAACAATTTTCTCCTGAATCGTTCCTTCCAACCATCTCTGTCAGACATAACCGTCGTCAAGTCCCCCAGATGTCAACCACAGTCATCAACAAGTTGATCAATATTCTCCTGACTCGTTCCTTCCAACCATCTCTGTCAGACATAACCATAGTCAAGTTCTCCAGATGTCAAACACAGTCATCAACAAGTTGATCAATGTTCTCCTGATTCGTTCCGTCCAAGCATCTCTGTCAGACATAACCGTCGTCAAGTCCTCCAGATGTCAACCACAGTCATCAACATGTTGATCAATGTTCTCCTGACTCGTTCCTTCCAACCATTTCTGTCAGACATAACCATCGTCAAGTCCTCCAGATGTCAGCCACAGTCATCAACAAGTTGATCAATGTTCTCCTGACTCATTCCTTCCAACCCTCTCTGTCAGACATAACCATCATCAAGTCCTCCAGATGTCAACCACAGTCATCAACAAGTTGATCAATGTTCTCCTGATTCGTTCCTTCCAACAATCTCTGTCAGACATAACCGTCGTGAAGTTCTCCAGATGTCAACCACAGTCATCAACAAGTTGATCAATGTTCTCCTGACTCGTTCCTTCGAACAATCTCTGTCAGACATAACCATCGTCAAGTTCTCCAGATGTCAAACACAGTCATCAACAAGTTGATCAATGTTCTCCTGATTCGTTCCTTCTAACCATCTCTGTCAGACATAACTGTCTTCAAGTCCTCCAGATGACAACCACAGTCATCAACAAGTTGATCAATGTTCTCCTGATTCGTTCCTACCAACCATCTCTGACAGACATAACCGTGGTCAACTCCTCCAGATGTCAACCACAGTCATCAACAAGTTGATCAATGTTCTCCTGACTCGTTCCTTCCAACCATCTCTGTCAGACATAACCATCATCAAGTCCTCCAGATGTCAACCACAGTCATCAACAAGTTGATCAATGTTCTCCTGATTCGTTCCTTCCAACAATCTCTGTCAGATATAATAGTCGTCATGTCCTCCAGATGTCAAACACAGTCATCAGCAAGTCGATCTATGTTCTCCTGACTCGTTCCTTCCAACCATCTCTGTCAGACATAACCATCGTCACGTCCTCCAGGTATCAACCACAGTCATCAACAAGTTGATCAATGTTCTCCTGACTCGTGCCTTCCAACCATCTCTGTCAGACATAATAGTCGTCAATTCCTCCAGATGTCAAACACAGTCATCAACAAGTTGAACAATTTTCTCCTGAATCGTTCCTTCCAACCATCTCTGTCAGACATAACCGTCGTCAAGTCCCCCAGATGTCAACCACAGTCATCAACAAGTTGATCAATATTCTCCTGACTCGTTCCTTCCAACCATCTCTGTCAGACATAACCATAGTCAAGTTCTCCAGATGTCAAACACAGTCATCAACAAGTTGATCAATGTTCTCCTGATTCGTTCCGTCCAAGCATCTCTGTCAGACATAACCGTCGTCAAGTCCTCCAGATGTCAACCACAGTCATCAACATGTTGATCAATGTTCTCCTGACTCGTTCCTTCCAACCATTTCTGTCAGACATAACCATCGTCAAGTCCTCCAGATGTCAGCCACAGTCATCAACAAGTTGATCAATGTTCTCCTGACTCATTCCTTCCAACCCTCTCTGTCAGACATAACCATCATCAAGTCCTCCAGATGTCAACCACAGTCATCAACAAGTTGATCAATGTTCTCCTGATTTGTTCCTTCCAACAATCTCTGTCAGACATAACCGTCGTGAAGTTCTCCAGATGTCAACCACAGTCATCAACAAGTTGATCAATGTTCTCCTGACTCGTTCCTTCGAACAATCTCTGTCAGACATAACCATCGTCAAGTTCTCCAGATGTCAAACACAGTCATCAACAAGTTGATCAATGTTCTCCTGATTCGTTCCTTCTAACCATCTCTGTCAGACATAACTGTCTTCAAGTCCTCCAGATGACAACCACAGTCATCAACAAGTTGATCAATGTTCTCCTGATTCGTTCCTACCAACCATCTCTGACAGACATAACCGTGGTCAACTCCTCCAGATGTCAACCACAGTCATCAACAAGTTGATCAATGTTCTCCTGACTCGTTCCTTCCAACCATCTCTGTCAGACATAACCATCATCAAGTCCTCCAGATGTCAACCACAGTCATCAACAAGTTGATCAATGTTCTCCTGATTCGTTCCTTCCAACAATCTCTGTCAGATATAATAGTCGTCATGTCCTCCAGAGTTCAAACACAGTCATCAACAAGTTGATCAATGGTCTCCTGATTCGATCCTTCCAACCATCTATGTCAGATATAATAGTCGTCATGTACTCCAGAGTTCAAACACAGTCATCAACAAGTTGATCAATGGTCTCCTGATTCGATCCTTCCAACCATCTCTGTCAGACATAACCATCGTCAAGTTTTCCAGATGTCAACCACAGTCATCAACAAGTTGATCAATTTTCTCTTCTCCTTCCTTCCAACCATCTCTGTCTGACATAACCATCGTCAAGTCCTCCAGATGTCAAACCATGTCATCAACATGTTGATCAATGTTCTCCTGATTCGTTTCTTCCCACCATCTCTGTCAGACATAATACTCGTCAAGTCCTCCAGATGTCAAACCCAGTCATCAACAAATTTATCAATGTTCTCCTGATTCGTTCCTTCCAACCATCTCTGTCAGATATAATAGTCGTCAATTCCTCCAGATGTCAAACACAGTCATCAACAAGTTGATCAATTTTCTCCTGATTCGTTCCTTCCAACCATCTCTGTCAGACATAACCGTCGTCAAGTCCTCCAGATGTCAACCACAGTCATCAACAAGTTGATCAATGTTCTCCTGATTCGTTCCTTCCAACCATCTCTGTCAGATATAATAGTCGTCAATTCCTCCAGATGTCAAACACAGTCATCAACAAGTTGATCAATTTTCTCCTGATTCGTTCCTTCCAACCATCTCTGTCAGACATAACCGTCGTCAAGTCCTCCAGATGTCAACCACAGTCATCAACAAGTTGATCAATGTTCTCCTGACTCGTTCCTTCCAACCATCTCTGTCAGACATAACCATCGTCAAGTTCTCCAAATGTCAAACACAGTCATCAACAAGTTGATCAATGTTCTCCTGACTCGTTCCTTCAAACCATCTCTGTCAGACATAATCATCGTCAAGTCCTCCAGATGGCAACAACAGTCATCAACAAGTTCATCAAGGTTCTCCTGATTCGTTCCTGCCAAACATCTCTGTCAGACATAACCGTCGTCAAGTCCTCCAGATATCAACAACAGTCATCAACAAGTTGATCAATGTTCTCCTGACTCGTTCCTTCCAACCATCTCTGTCAGACATAACCATCATCAAATCCTCCAGATGTCAACCACAGTCATCAACAAGTTGATCAATGGTCTACTGATTCGATCCTTCCAACCATCTCTGTCAGACATAACCATCGTCAAGTCCTCCAGATGTCAACCACAGTCATCAACAAGTTGATCAATTTTCTCTTGACTCCTTCCTTCCAACCATCTCTGTCTGACATAACCATCGTCAAGTCCTCCAGATGTCAAACCCAGTCATCAACAAATTTATCAATGTTCTCCTGATTCGTTCCTTCCAACAATCTCTGTCAGACATAACAATTGTAAAGTCCTTCAGATGTCAACAACAGTTATCAACAAATTGAACATTGTTCTCCTGACTCGTTCCTTCCAACCATCTCTGTCAGACATAACCATCGTCAAGTCCTCCAGATGTCAACTACAGTCATCAACAAGTTGATCAATTTTCTCCTGACTCGTTCCTTCCAACAATCTCTTTCAAACATAACCATCGTCAAGTCCTCCAGATATCAAACACAGTCATCAACAAGTTGATCAATGTTCTCATGATTCGTTCCTTCCAACCATGTCTGTCAGACATAACCGTCGTCAAGTCCTCCAGATATCAACCACAGTCATCAACATGTTGATCAATGTTCTCCTGTCTCGTTCCTTCCAACCATCTCTGTCAGACATAACCATCGTCAAGTTTTCCAGATGTCAACAACAGTCATCAACAAGTTCACCAAGCTTCTCCTGATTTGTTCCTACCAACCATCTCTGTCAGACATAACCGTCGTCAACTCCTCCAGATGTCAACCACAGTCATGAACAAGTTGATCAATGTTCTCCTGATTCGTTCCTTCCATCCATCTCTGTCAGACATAACCATCGTCAAGTCCTCCAGATGTCAACCACAGTCATCAACAAGTTGATCAATGTTCTCCTGATTCGTTACTTCCAACCATCTCTGTCAGACATAATAGTCGTCAATTTTTCCAGATGTCAAACACAGTCATCAACAAGTTGATCAATTTTCTCCTGATTCGTTCCTTCCAACCATCTCTGTCAGACATAACCGTCGTCAAATCCTCCAGATGTCAACCACAGTCATCAACAAATTGATCAATGTTCTCCTGACTCGTTCCTTCCAACAATCTCTGTCAGACATAACCATCGTCAAGTTCTCCAAATGTCAAACACAATCATCAACAAGTTGATCAATGTTCTCCTGACTCGTTCCTTCCAACCATCTCTGTCAGACATAATCATCGTCAATTCCTCCAGATGTCAACAACTGTCATCAACAAGTTCATCAAGGTTCTCCTGATTCGTTCCTTCCAACCATCTCTGTCAGACATAACCGTCGTCAAGTCCTCCAGATATCAACAACAGTCATCAACAAGTTGATCAATGTTCTCCTGACTCGTTCCTTCCAACCATCTCTGTCAGACATAACCATCATCAAGTCCTCCAGATGTCAACTACATTCATCAACAAGTTGATCAATGTTTTCCTGATTCGTTCCTTCCAAGCATCTCTGTCAGATATAATAGTCGTCAAGTCCTCCAGAGTTCAATCACAGTCATCAACAAGTTGATCAATGGTCTCCTGATTCGATCCTTCCAACCATCTATGTCAGATATAATAGTCGTCAATCCCTCCAGATGTCAAACACAGTCATCAACAAGTCTATCAATGTTCTCCTGATTCGTTACTTTCAAACATCTCTGTCAGACATAACCATCGTCAAGTCCTCCAGATGTCAACCACAGTCATCAACAAGTTGATCAATGTTCTCCTGATTCGTGCCTTCCAACCATCTCCGTCAGACATAATAGTCATCAATTACTCCAGATGTCAAACACAGTCATAAACAAGTTGATCAATGTTCTCCTGATTCGTTCCTTCCGAGCATCTCTGTCAGACATAACCGTCGTCAAGTCCTCCAGATGTCAACCACAGTCATCAACATGTTGATCAATGTTCTCCTGACTCGTTCCTTCCAACCATCTCAGTTAGACATAACCATCGTCAAGTCCTCCAGATGTCAACAACAGTCATCAACAAGTTCATCAAGGTTCTCCTGATTCGTTCCTACCAACCATCTCTGTCAGACATAACCGTCGTCAAGTCCTCCACATTTCAACCACAGTCATCAACCAGTTGATCAATGTTCTCCTGACTCGTTCCTTCCAACCATCTCTGTCAGACATAACCATCATCAAGTCCTCCAGATGTCAACCACAGTCATCAACAAGTTGATCAATGTTCTCCTGATTCGTTACTTCCAACCATCTCTGTCAGATATAATAGTCGTGAAGTCCTCCAGAGTTCAAACACAGTCATCAACAAGTTGATCAATGGTCTCCTGATTCGATCCTTCCAACCATCTCTGTCAGACATAACCATCGTCAAGTCTTCCAAATGTCAACCACAGTCATCAACAAGTTGTTCAATTTTCTCTTGAATCCTTCCTTCCAACCATCTCTGTCTGACATAACCATCGTCAAGTCCTCCAGATGTCAAACAATGTCATCAACATGTTGATCAATGTTCTCCTGATACGTTTCTTCCCACCATCTCTGTCAGACATAATACTCGTCATGTCCTCCAGATGTCAAACCCAGTCATCAACAAATTTATCAATGTTCTCCTGATTCGTTCCTTCCAACCATCTCTGTCAGACATAACCATTGTAAAGTCCTCCAGATGTCAACAACAGTCATCAACAAATTGAACATTGTTTTCCTGACTCGTTCCTTCCAACCATCTCTGTCAGACATAACCATCGTCAAGTCCTCCAAATGTCAACTACAGTCATCAACAAGTTGATCAATTTTCTCCTGACTCGTTCCTCCCAACCATCTCTGTCAGACATAACCATCGTCAAGTCCTCCAGATGTCAAACACAGTCATCAACATGTTGATCCATGTTCTCATGATTCGTTCCTTCCAACCATATCTGTCAGACATAACCGTCGTCAAGACCTCCAGATGTCAACCACAGTCATCAACAAGTGATCAATGTTCTCCTGATTCGTTCTTTCCAACCATCTCTTTCAGACGTAACCGTCGTCAAGTCCTCCAGATATCAAACACAGTCATCAACAAGTTGATCAATGTTCTCCTGACACGTTCCTTCCAACCATCTCTGTTAGACATAACCATCGTCAAGTCCTCCAGATATCAACAACAGTCATCAACAAGTTCATCAAGGTTCTCCTGATTCGTTCCTACCAACCATCTCTGTCAGACATAACCGTCGTCAAGTCCTCCACATGTCAACCCCAGTCATCAACAAGTTGATCAATGTTCTCCTGACTCGTTCCTTCCAACCATCTCTGTCAGACATAACCATCATCAAGTCCTCCAGATGTCAACCACAGTCATCAACAAGTTGATCAATGTTCTCCTGATTCGTTACTTCCAACCATCTCTGTCAGACATAACCGTCGTCAAGTCCTCCAGATGTCAACTACAGTCATCAACATGTTGATCAATGTTCTCCTGACTCGTTCCTTCCAACCATCTCTGTTAGACATAACCATCGTCAAGTCCTCCAGATGTCAACAACAGTCATCAACAAGTTCATCAAGGTTCTCCTGATTCGTTCCTACAAACCATCTCTGTCAGACATAAACGTCGTCAAGTCCTCCACATGTCAACCACAGTCATCAACAAGTTGATCAATTTTCTCTTGACTCGTTTCTTCCAACCATCTCTGTCATACATAACCATCGCCAAGTCCTCCAGATGTCAACCACAGTCATCATCAAATTGATCAATGTTCTCCTGATTCGTTCCTTCCAACCATCTTTGTCAGACATAATAGTCGTCAAGTCCTCCAGATGTCAACTACAGTCATCAACAAGTTGATCAATGTTCTCCTGATTCATTCCTTCCAACCATCTGTGTCAGACATAATAGTCGTCAAGTCCTCCAGATGTCAAACACAGTCATCAACAAGTTGATCAATGTTCTCCTGATTCGTTCCTTCCAACCATCTCTGTCAGACATAATATTCGTCAAGTCCTCAAGTTGTCAAGCACAGTCATCCACAAGTTGATCAATGTTCTCCTGATTCGTTCCTTCCAACCATCTCTGTCAGACATAACCGTCGTCAAGTGCTCCAGATGTCAACCACAGTCATCAACAAGTTGTTCAATGTTCTCCTGACACGTTCCTTCCAAACATCTCTGTCAAACATAACCATCGTCAAGTCCTCCAGATGTCAAACACAGTCATCAACAAGTTCATCAAGGTTCTCTTGATTCGTTCCTACCAAATATCTCTGTCAGACATAACCGTCGTCAAGTCCTCCAGATGTCAACCACAATCATCAACAAGTTGGTCAATGTTCTCCTGACTCGTTCCTTCCAACCATCTCTGTCAGACATAGCCATCTTCAAGTCCTCCAGATGTCAACCACAGTCATCAACAAGTTGATCAATGTTCTCCTGATTCGTTCCTTCCAACAATCTCTGTGTAATATAATAGTCGTCATGTCCTCCAGATGTCAAACACAGTCATCAACAAGTTGATCAATGTTCTCCTGACTCGTTCCTTCCAAACATCTCTGTCAGACATAATCATCGTCAAGTCCTCCAGATGTCAACCACAGTCATCACCAAGTTCATCAAGGTTCTGCTGATTCGTTCCTACCAACCATCTCACTCAGACATAACCGTCGTCAAGTCCTCCAGATGTCAACCACAGTCATCAACAAGTTGATCAATGTTCTCCTGACTCGTTCATTCCAAACATCTCTCTCAGACATTACCATCGTCAAGTACTCCAAATGTCAACCACAGTCATCAACAAGTTGATCAATATTCTCCTGATTCGTTCCTTCCAACAATCTCTGTCAGATATAATAGTCGTCAATTCCTCCAGATGTCAAACACAGTCATCAACAAATCGATCAATGTTCTCCTGATTCGTTCCTTCCAAACATCTCTGTCAGACATAACCATCGTCAAGTCCTCCAGATATCAACCACAATCATCAACAAGTTGATCAATTTTCTCTTGACTCCTTCCTTCCAACCATCTCTGTCTGACATAACCATCGTCAAGTCCTCCAGATGTCAAACAAAGTCATCAACATGTTGATCAATGTTCTCCTGATTAGTTTCTTCCCACCATCTCTGTCAGACATAATAGTCGTCAAGTCCTCCAGATGTCAAACCCAGTCATCAACAAAGTTATCAATGTTCTCCTGATTCGTTCCTTCCAAACATCTCTGTCAGACATAACCATCGTCAAGTCCTCTAGATGTCAACCACAGTCATCAACAATTTGATCAATGTTCTCCTGATTCGTTCCTTCCAACCATCTCTGTCAGACATAACTATCGTCAAGTCCTCCAGATGTCAACCACAGTCATCAACAAGTTGATCAATGTTCTCATGATTCGTTCCTTCCAACCATCTCTGTCAGATATGATAGTCATCAAGTCCTCCAGAGTTCAATCACAGTCATCAACAAGTTGATCAATGGTCTCCTGATTCGATCCTTCCAACCATCTATGTCAGACATAATAGTCGTCAATTCCTCCAGATGTCAAACACAGTCATCAACAAGTCGATCAATGTTCTCCTGATTCGTTCCTTTCAAACAACTCTGTCAGACATAACCATCGTCAAGTCCTCCAGATGTCAACCACAGTCATCAACAAGTTGATCAATTTTCTCTTGACTCCTTCCTTCCAAACATCTCTGTCTTACAGAACCATCATCAAATCCTCCAGATGTCAAACAATGTCATTAACATGTTGATCAATGTTCTCCTGATTCGTTTCTTCCCACCATCTCTGTCAGACATAATAGTCGTCAAGTCCTCCAGATGTCAAACCCAGTCATCAACAAATTTATCAATGTTCTCCTGATTCGTTCCTTCCAACCATCTCTGTCAGACATAACCATTGTAAAGTCCTCCAGATGTTAACAACAGTCATCAACAAATTGAACATTGTTCTCCTGACTCGTTCCTTCCAACATTCTCTGTCAGACAAAACCATCGTCAAGTCCTCCAGATGTCAACCACAGTCATCAACAAGTTGATCAATTTTCTCCTGACTCGTTCCTTCCAACCATCTCTTTCAGACATAACCATCGTCAAGTCCTCCAGATGTCAAACACATTCATCAACAAGTTGATCAATGTTCTCATGATTCGTTCCGTCCAACCATGTCTGTCAGACATAACCGTCGTCAAGTCCTCCAGATATCAACCACAGTCATCAACAATTTGATCAATGTTCTCCTGATTCGTTCTTTCCAAACATCTCTTTCAGACATAACCGTCGTCAAGTCCTCCAGATATCAACCACAGTCATCAACAAGTTGATCAATGTTCTCCTGATTCGTTCCTTCCAACCATCTCTGTCAGATATAATAGTCGTCAAGTCCTCCAGAGTTCAAACACAGACATCAACAAGTTGAACAATGGTCTCCTGATTCGATCCTTCCAACCATCTATGTAAGATATAATAGTCGTCAATTCCTCCAGATGTCAAACACAGTCATCAACAAATCGATCAATGTTCTCCTGATTCGTTCCTTCCAAACATCTCTGTCAGACATAACCATCGTCAAGTCCTCCAGATATCAACCACAGTCATCAACAAGTTGATCAATTTTCTCTTGACTCCTTCCTTCCAAACATCTCTGTCTTACAGAACCATCGTCAAATCCTCCAGATGTCAAACAATGTCATTAACATGTTGATCAATGTTCTCCTGATTCGTTTCTTCCCACCATCTCTGTCAGATATAATAGTCGTCAAGTCCTTCAGATGTCTAACCCAGTCATCAACAAATTTATCAATGTTCTCCTGATTCGTTCCTTCCAACCATCTCTGTCAGACATAACCATTGTAAAGTCCTCCAGATGTCAACAACAGTCATCAACAAATTGAACATTGTACTCCTGACTCGTTCCTTCCAACCATATCTGTCAGACATAACCATCGTCAAGTCCTCCAGATATCAACCACAGTCGTCAACAAGTTGATCAATGTTCTCCTGACTCGTTCCTTACAACCATCTCTGTCAGACATAACCATCGTCAAGTACTCCAAATGTCAACCACAGTCATCAACAAGTTGATCAATGTTCTCCTGATTCGTTCCTTCCAACCATCTCTGTCATATATAAGAGTCGTCAATTCCTACAGATGTCAAACACAGTCATCAACAAGTTGATCAATGTTCTCCTCATTCGTTCCTTCCAACCATCTATGTCAGACATAATAGTCTTCAATTCCTCCAGATGTCAAACACACTCATAACAAGTTCATCAATGTTCTCCTGACTCGTTCCTTCCAACCATCTCTGTCAGACATAACCATCGTCAAGTCCTCCAGATGTCAACCACAGTCATCAACAAGTTCATCAAGGTTCTCCTGATTCGTTCCTACCAACCATCTCAGTCAGACATAACCATCGTCAAGTCCTCCAGATGTCAACCACAGTCATCAACAAGTTTAACAATGATCTCCTGACTCGTTCCTTCCAACCATCTCTGTCAGACATAACCATCGTCAAGTAATCCAAATGTCAACCACAGTCATCAACAAGTTGATCAATGTTCTCCTGATCCGTTCCTTCCAACCATCTCTGTCAGATATAATAGTCGTCAAGTCCTCCAGAGGTCAAACACAGTCATCAACAAGTTGATCAATGTTCTCCTCATTCGTTCCTTCCAACCATCTATGTCAGACATAATAGTCGTCAATTCCTCCAGATGTCAAACACAGTCATCAACAAGTCGGTCAATGTTCTCCTGATTCGTTCCTTCCAACCATCTCTGTCAGACATAGCCATCGTCAAGTCCTCCAGATGTCAAACACAATCATCAACAAGTCGGTCAATGTTCTCCTGATTCGTTCCTTCCAACCATCTCTGTCAGACATAACCATCGTCAAGTCCTCCAGATGTCAACCACAGTCATCAACAAGTTGATCAATGTTCTCCTGATTCGTTCTTTCCAACCATCTCTGTCAGACATAATAGTCGTCAAGTCCTCCAGATGTCAAACACTGTCATCAACAAGTTGATCAATGTTCTCCTGATTTGTTCCTTCCCAGGATCTATGTCAGACAAAATAGTCGTCAAGTCCTCCAGAAGTCAAACACAGTCAACAAGTCGATCAATGTTCTCCTGATTCGTTCCTTCCAAGAATCTCTGTCAGACATAACCGTCGTCAATCCTCCATATGTCAACCACAGTCATCAACAAGTTGGTCAATGTTCTCCTGACTCGTTCATTCCAACCATCTCTGTCAGACATAATCATCGTCAAGACCTCCAGATGTCAACCACAGTTATCAACCAGTTCATCAAGGTTCTCCTGATTCGTTCCTACCAACCATATCTGTCAGACATAATAGTCGTCAAGTCCTCCAGATGTCAACCACAGTCGTCAACAAGTTGTTCAATGTTCTCCTGATTCGTTCCTTCCAACCATCTCTGTCAGACATAACCATCGTCAAGTCCTCCAGATGTCAAACACAGTCATCAACAAGTCGGTCAATGTTCTCCTGATTCGTTCCTTCCAACCATCTCTGTCAGACATAACCATAGTCAAGTCCTCCAGATGTCAACCACAGTCATCAACAAGTTGATCAATGTTCTCCTGATTCGTTCTTTCTAACCATCTCTGTCAGACATAATAGTCGTCAAGTCCTCCAGATGTCAAACACAGTCATCAACAAGTTGATCAATGTTCTCCTGATTCGTTCCTTCCCAGGATCTATGTCAGACAAAATAGTCGTCAAGTCCTCCAGAAGTCAAACACAGTCAACAAGTCGATCAATGTTCTCCTGATTCGTTCCTTCCAAGAATCTCTGTCAGACATAACCGTCGTCAATCCTCCAGATGTCAACCACAGTCATCAACAAGTTGATCAATGTTCTCCTGACTCGTTCATTCCATCCATCTCTGTCAGACATAATCATCGTCAAGACCTCCAGATGTCAACCACAGTTATCACCCAGTTCATCAAGGTTCTCCTGATTCGTTCCTACCAACCATATCAGTCAGACATAATAGTCGTCAAGTCTTCCAGATGTCAACCACAGTCATCAACAAGTTGATCAATGTTCTCCTGATTCGTTCCTTCCAACCATCTCTGTCAGACATAACCGTCGTCAAGTCCTCCAGATGTCAACCACAGTCATCAACAAATTGATCATTGTTCTCTTGACTCCTTCCTTCCATCCATCTCTGTCAGACATAACCGTCGTCAAGTCTTCCAGATATCAACCACAGTCATCAACAAGTTGATCAATGTTCTCCTGATTCGTTCCTTCCAACCATCTCTGTCAGACATAACCATCGTCAAGTCCTCCAGATGTCAAACACAGTCATCAACAAGTCGGTCAATGTTCTCCTGATTCGTTCTTTCCAACCATCTCTGTCAGACATAACCAAAATCAAGTCCTCCAGATGTCAAACACAATCATCAACATGTCGGTCAATGTTCTTCTGATTGGTTCCTTCCAACCATCTCTGTCAGACATAACCATCGTCAAGTCCTCCAGATGTCAATCACAATCATCAACAAGTTGATCAATTTTCTCTTGACTCCTTCCTTCCATCCATCTCTGTCAGACATAACCATCGGCAAGTCCTCCAGATGTCAACCACAGTCATCAACAAGTTGATCAATGTTTCCCTGATTCCTTCCTTCCAACAATCTCTGTCAGACATAACCATCGGCAATTCCTCGAGATGTCAACCACAGTCATCAACAAGTTGATCAATGTTCTCCTGATTCGTTCTTTCCAACCATCGCTGTCAGACATAATAGTCGTCAAGTCCTCCAGATGTCAAACACAGTCATCAACAAGTCGATCAATGTTCTCCTGATTCGGTCCTTCGAAGAAACTCTGTTAGACATAACCGTCGTCAATCCTCCAGATGTCAACCACAGTTATCAACCAGTTCATCAAGGTTCTCCTGATTCGTTCCTACCAACCATATCTGTCAGACATAATAGGCGTCAAGTCCTCCAGATGTCAAACACAGTCATCAACAAGTTGACCAATGTTCTCCTGATTCGTTCCTTCCCACCATCTCTGTCAGATATAATAGTCGTCAAGTCCTCCAGATGTCAAACCCAGTCATCAACAAATTTATCAATGTTCTCCTGATTCGTTCATTCCAACCATCTCTGTCAGACATAACCGTCGTCAAGTCCTCCAGATGTCAACCACAGTCATCAACAAATTGATCATTGTTCTCCGGATTCGTTCCTTCCAACAATCTCTGTCAGACATAACCATCGTCAAGTCCTCCAGATGTCAACCACAGTCATCAACAATTTGATCAATTGTCTCCTGACTCGTTCCTTCCAACCATCTTTGTAAGACATAACCAAAATCAAGTCCTCCAGATGTCAAACACAGTCATCAACAAGTTCATCATTGTTCTCATGATTCGTTCCTTCCAACCATCTCTGTCAGACATAATAGACGTCAAGTCCTCCAGATGTCAAGCACAGTCATCAACAAGTTGATCAATTTTCTCTTGACGCGTTCCTTCCAACCATCTCTGTCAGACATAACCATCGTCATGTCCTCCAGATATCAACCACAGTCATCATCAAGTTGATCAATTTTCTCCTGATCCGTTTCTTCCAACCATCTCTGTCAGACGTAAGCATCGTCGTCCTCCAGATGTCAACCACAGTCATCGACAAGTTGATCAATGTTCTCCTGATTCGTTCATTCCAACCATATCTGTCAGAATTAATAGTCGTCAAGTCCTCCAGATATCAAACACAGTCATCAACAAGTTGATCAATGTTCTCCTGATTCGTTCCTTCCAACCAACTATTTCAGACATAATAGTCGACAAGTCCTCCAAATTTAAAAAACACAGTCATAAACAAGTTGATCTATGTTCTCCTGATTCGTTCCTTCCAACCATCTATGTCAGACATAATAGTCTTCAAGTCCTCCAGATGTCAACCACACTCATCAACAAATTGACCATTGTTCTCCTGACTCGTTCCTTCCAACCATCTCTGTCAGACATAACCATCGTCAAGTTCTCCAGATGTCAACCACAGTCATCAACAAGTTGATCAATGTTCTCCTGATACGTTCCTTCCAGCCACCTCTCTCAGACATAATAGTCGTCAAGTCCTCCAGATGTAAAAAACACAGTCATAAATAAGTTGATCAATGTTCTCCTCATTCGTTCCTTCCAACCATCTATGTCAGACATAATAGTCGTCAAGTCCTCCAGATGTCAAACACAATCATCAACAAATCAATCAATGTTCTCCTGATTCGTTCCTTCCCAACATCTGTCAGGGATAACCGTCGTCAAGTCCTCCAGATGTCAACCACAGTCATCAACAAGTTGATCAATGTTCTCCTGACTCGTTCCTTCCAAATATCTCTGTCAGACATAACCATCGTCACGTCCTCCAGATATCAAATTCAGTCATCAACAAGTTGATCAATGTTCTCCTGACTCGTTCTTTCCAACCACCTCTGTCAGACATAACCACCGTCAATTCCTCCAGATGTCAACCACAGTCATCAAGAAGTTCATCAAGGTTCTCCTGATTTGTTCCTACCAACCATATCTGTCAGACATAATAGTCGTAAAGTCCTGCAGATGTCAAACACAGTCATCAACAAGTTTATCAAGCTTCTCCTGATTCGTTCCTTCCAACCATATCTGTCAGACATAACCGTCGTCAAGTCCTCCAGATGTCAACCACAGTCATCAGCAAATTGATCAATGTTCTCCTGACTCGTTCCTTCCAACAATCTCTGACAGACATAACCATCGTCAAGTCCTCCAGATGTCAACCACAGTCATCAACAAGTTGATCAATGTTCTCCGGACTCGTTCCTTCCAACAATCTCTGTAAGACATAACCATCGTCAAGTCCTCCATATGTCAACCACAGTCATCAACAAGTTCATCCTGGTTCCCCTGATTCGGTCCTACCAACCATATCTGTCAGACATAATAGTCGTCAATTCCTCCAGATGTCAAACACAGTCATCAACAAGTTGATCAATGTTCTCCTGATTCGATCCTTCCCACCATATCTGTCAGACAAAATAGTCGTCAAGTCCTCCAGATGTCAAACCCAGTCATCAACAAAATTTATCAATGTTCTCCTGATTCGTTCCTTCCAACCATCTCTGTCAGACATAACCGTCGTCAAGTCCTCCAGATGTCAACCACAGTCATCAACAAATTGATCATTGTTCTCCTGACTCGTTCCTTCCAACCATCTCTGTCAGACATAGCCATCGTCAAGACCTCCAGATGTCAACCACATTCATCATCAATTTGATCAATGTTCTCCTGATAATAGTCGTGAAGACCTCCAGATGTCAACCACAGTCATCAACAAGTTGATCAATTTTCTCTTGACTCGTTCCTTCCAACCATCTCTGTCAGACATAACCATCGTCAAGTCCTCCAGATGTCAACCACAGTCAACATCAAGTTGATCAATGTTCTCCTGATCCGTTCCTTCCAACCATCTCTGTCAGACGTAACCATCGTCAAGTCCTCCAGATGTAAACCACAGTCATCAACAAGTTGATCAATATTCTCCTGAT
Source organism: Acanthosepion esculentum (assembly GCA_964036315.1). Taxonomy (NCBI): domain Eukaryota; kingdom Metazoa; phylum Mollusca; class Cephalopoda; order Sepiida; family Sepiidae; genus Acanthosepion; species Acanthosepion esculentum. The sequence goes on along the minus strand of OZ038490.1, from coordinate 14,047,764 downwards.
TCGTTCCATCCAACCATCTCTGTCAGACATAATAGTCGTCAAGTCCTCCAGATCTCAAACACAGTCATCAACAAGTTGATCAATGTTCTCCTGATTCGTTCCTTCAAACAATCTATGTCTGACATAATAGTCGTCAAGTCCTCCAGATGTCAAACACAGTCATCAACAAGTTGATCAATGTTCTCCTGATTCGTTCCTTCCAACCATCTCTGTATGACATAATAGTCGTCAAGTCCTCCAGATGTCAAACACAGTCATCAACAATTTGATCAATGTTCTCCTGATTCGTTCCTTCCAAAAATCTCTGTCAGACATAATAGTCGTCAAGTCCTCCAGATGTCAAACACAGTCATCAACAAGTTGATCAATGTTCTCCTGATTCGTTCCTTCCAACCATCTTTGTCAGACATAACCATCGTCATGTCCTCCAGATGTCAACCACAATCATCAACAAGTTGATCAATTTTCTACTGACTCGTTCCTTCCAACCATCTCTGTCAGACATAACCGTCGTCAAGTCCTCCACATGTCAATCACAGTCATCAACAAGTTGATCAATGTTCTCCTGACTCGTTACTTCCAACGATCTCTGTCAGACATAACCATCGTCACGTTTCCAGATGTCAATCACAGTCATCAACAAGTTGATCAATGTTCTCCTGACTCGTTACTTCCAACGATCTCTGTCAGACATAACCATCGTCACGTTTCCAGATGTCAAACACAGTCATCAACAAGTTGATCAATGTTCTCCTGACTCGTTCCTTCTAAACATCTCTGTCAGACATAATAGTCGACAAGTCCTCCAGATGTCATCCACAGTCATCAACAAGTTGATCAATTTTCTCCTGATTCGTTCCTTCCAAACATCTATGTCAGACATAATAGTCGTCAAGTCCTCCAGATGTCAACCACAGTCATCAACAAGTTGATGAATGTTCTCCTGACTCGTTCCTTCCAACCATCCCTGTCCGACATAATAGTCGTCAAGTCCTCCAGATGTCAACCACAGTCATCAACAAGTTGATCAATGTTCTCCTGATTCGTTCCTCCCAACCATCACTGTCAGACATAATAGTCGTCAAGTCCTCCAGATATCAAACACAGTCATCAACAAGTTGATCAATGTTCTTCTGATTCGTTCCTTCCAACCATCTCTGTCAGACATAATAGTCGTCAAGCCCTGCAGATGTCAAACATAGTCTTCAACATTTTGATCAATGTTCTCCTGATTCGTTCCTTCCAACCATCTATGTCAGACATAATAGTCTTCAAGTCCTCCAGATGTCAACCACAGTCATCAACAAGTTGATCAATGTTCTCCTGATTCGTTCATTCCAAACATCTCTGTCAGACGTAATAGTCGACAAGTCCTCCAGATGTCATCCACAGTCATCAACAAGTTGATCAATTTTCTCCTGACTCGTTCCTTACAACCATCTCTGTCAGAGATAACCATCGTCATGTCCTCGAGATATCAACTACAGTCATCAACAAGTTGATCAATGTTCTCCTGATTCGTTCATTCCAAACATGTCTGTCAGACATAACCGTCGTTAAGTCCTCCAGATGTCAACCCCAGTCATCAACGAGTTGATCAATGTTCTCCTGATTCGTTCCTCCCAACCATATCTGTCAGACATAATATTCGTCAAATCCTCCAGATATCAAACACAGTCATCAACAAGTTGATCAATGTTCTCCTGATTCGTTCCTTCCAACCATCTCTGTCAGACATAACCGTCGTCATGTCCTCCAGATGTAAATCACAGTCATCAACAAGTTGATGAATGTTCTTCTGACTCGTTCCTACCAACCATCTCTGTCAGACATAACCATCGTCAAGTCCTCCAGATGTCAACCACAGTCATCAACAAGTTGATCAATGTTCTCCTGACTCGTTACTTCCTACCATCTCTGTCAGACATAAACATCGTCACGTCTTACAGATGTCAAACACAGTCATCAACAAGTTGATCAATGTTCTCCTGATTCGTTCCTCCCAACCATCTCTTTCAGACATAATAGTCGTCAAGTCCTCCAGATGTTGAACACAGTCATCAACAAGTTGATCAATGTTCTTCTGATTCGTTCCTTCCAACCATCTCTGTCAGACATAAACTTCGTCAAGTCCTCCAGATGTCAACCACAGTAATCAACAAGTTCATCAAGGTTCTCCTGATTCGTTCGTTCCAACCATATCTGTCAGACATAATAGTCGACAAGTCCTCCAGTTGTTAAACACAGTCATCAACAAGTTGATCAATGTTCTCCTGATTCGTTCCTTCCATCCATCTCTGTCAGACATAATAGTCGTCGTCCTCCAGATGTCAACCACAGTCATCAACAAGTTGATCAATGTTCTCCTGATTCGTTCCTCCCAACCATCACTGTCAGACATAATAGTCGTCAAGTCCTCCAGATATCAAACACAGTCATCAACAAGTTGATCAATGTTCTCCTGATTCGTTCCTTCTAAACATCTCTGTCAGACATAATAGTCGACAAGTCCTCCAGTTGTCAGCCACAGTCATCAACAAGTTGATCAATTTTCTCCTGATTCGTTCCTTCCAACCATCTATGTCAGACATAATAGTCGTCAAGTCCTCCAGATGTCAACCACAGTCATCAAGAAGTTGATGAATGTTCTCCTGACTCGTTCCTTCCAACCATCCCTGTCCGACATAATAGTCGTCAAGTCCTCCAGATGTCAACCACAGTCATCAACAAGTTGATCAATGTTCTCCTGATTCGTTCCTCCCAACCATCACTGTCAGACATAATAGTCGTCAAGTCCTCCAGATATCAAACACAGTCATCAACAAGTTGATCAATGTTCTTCTGATTCGTTCCTTCCAACCATCTCTGTCAGACATAATAGTCTTCAAGTCCTGCAGATGTCAAACATAGTCTTCAACATTTTGATCAATGTTCTCCTGATTCGTTCCTTCCAACCATCTATGTCAGATATAATAGTCCTCAAGTCCTCCAGATGTCAACCACAGTCATCAACAAGTTGATCAATGATCTCCTGATTCGTTCATTCCAAACATCTCTGTTAGACATAATAGTCGACAAGTCCTCCAGATGTCATCCACAGTCATCAACAAGTTGATCAATTTTCTCCTGACTCGTTCCTTACAACCATCTCTGTCAGAGATAACCATCGTCATGTCCTCGAGATATCAACTACAGTCATCAACAAGTTGATCAATGTTCTCCTGATTCGTTCATTCCAAACATGTCTGTCAGACATAACCGTCGTTAAGTCCTCCAGATGTCAACCCCAGTCATCAACGAGTTGATCAATGTTCTCCTGATTCGTTCCTCCCAACCATATCTGTCAGACATAATATTCGTCAAATCCTCCAGATATCAAACACAGTCATCAACAAGTTGATCAATGTTCTCCTGATTCGTTCCTTCCAACCATCTCTGTCAGACATAACCGTCGTCATGTCCTCCAGATGTAAATCACAGTCATCAACAAGTTGATCAATGTTCTCCTGACTCGTTACTTCCTACCATCTCTGTCAGACATAAACATCGTCACGTCTTACAGATGTCAAACACAGTCATCAACAAGTTGATCAATGTTCTCCTGATTCGTTCGTTCCAACCATATCTGTCAGACATAATAGTCGACAAGTCCTCCAGTTGTTAAACACAGTCATCAACAAGTTGATCAATGTTCTTCTGATTCGTTCCTTCCAACAATCTCTGTCAGACATAAAAATCTTCAAGTCCTCCAGATGTCAACCACAGTCGTCAACGTGTTGATCAATGTTCGCCTATTCGTACCTTCCAACCATCTCTGTCAGACATAATAGTCGTCAAATCCTCCAAATGTCAACCACAATCATCAACAAGTTGATCAATGTTCTCCTGACTCGTTCCTTCCAACCATCTCTGTCAGACATAACCATCGTCAAGTCCTCAAGATGTCAACCACAGTCATCAACAAGTTAATCAATGTTCTCCTGACTCGTTCCTTCCAACCATCTCTGTCAGACATAACCATTGTAAAGTCCTCCATATGTCAACCACAGTCATCAACAAGTTGATCAATGTTCTCCTGACTCGTTTCTTCCAACCATCTCTGTCAGACATAACCATCGTCAAGTCCTCCAGATGTCACCACAGTCATCAACAAGTTGATCAATGTTCTCCTGATTCGTTCCTTCCAACCATCTCTGTCAGACATAATAGTCGTCATGTCCTCCAGATGTCAACCACAGTCATAAACAAGTTCATCAAGGTTCTCCTGATTCGTTCCTACCAACCATATCTGTCAGACATAATAGTCGTCAAGTCCTCCAGATGTCAACCACAGTCATCAACAAGTTGATCAATGTTCTTCTGACTCGTTCCTTACAACCATCTCTGTCAGACATAACCATCGTCAAGTTCTCCAGATGTCAACCACAGTCATCAACAAGTTGATCAATGTTCTCCAGACTCGTTCCTTCCAACCATCTCTGTCAGAAATAAACATCGTCTCGTCCTCCAGATGTCAAACAGTCATCAACAAGTTGATCAATGTTCTCCTGATTCGTTCATTACAACCATCTCTGTCAGACATAATGGTCGTCAATTCCTCCAGATGTCAAACACAGTCATCAACAATTTGATCAATGTTCTCCTGATTCGTTCCTTCCAAACATCTCTGACAGACATAATAGTCGTCAAGTCCTCCAGATGTCAATCACAGTCATCAACAAGTTGATCAATGTTCTCCTGATTCGTTCCTCCCAACCATCTCTGTCAGACATAATAGTCGTCAAGTTCTCCAGATGTCAACCACAGTCATCAACAAGTTCATCAATGTTCTCCTGATCCGTTCCTTCCAACCATCTTTGTCAGACATAACCGTCGTCAAGTTTCCCAGATGTCCACGACAGTCATCAACAAGTTGATCAATGTTCTCCTGACTCGTTCCTTCCAACCATCTCTGTAAGACATAACCATCGTCATGTCCTCCAGATGTCAAACACAGTCATCAACAAGTTGATCGATGTACTTCTGATTAGGTCCTTCCAACCATCTCTGTCAAACATAACCGTCGTCAGATCCTCAAGATGTCAACCACAGTCATCCACAAGTTCACCAAGTTTCTCCTGTTTTGTTCCTACCGAACATATCTGTCAGACATAATAGTCGTGGTCCTCCAGAGATCAAACACAGTCATCAACAAGTTGATCAATGTTCTCCTGATTCGTTCCTTCCAACCATCTCTGTCAGACATAACCGTCGTCAAGTTCTCCAGATGTCAACCACAGTCATCAACAAGTTGATCAATTTTCTCCTGACTCGTTCCTTCCAAACATCTCTGTCAGACATAACGATCGTCAAGTCCTCCAGATGTCAAACACAGTCATCAACAAGTTGATCAATGTTCTTCGGATTCGTTCCTTCCATCCATCACTGTCAGACATAACCGTCGTCAAGTCCTCCAGATGTCAACCACAGTCATCAACAAGTTCATCAATGTTCTCCTGACTCGTTCCTTCCAACCATTTCTCTCAGACATAAACATCGTCAAGTCCTCCAGATATCAACCACAGTCATCAACAATTTGATCAATGTTCTCCTGATTCGTTCCTTCCAACCATCTCTGTCAGACATAACCGTCGTCAAGTCCTCCAGATGTCAACCACAGTCATCAACAAGTTGATCAATGTTCTGCTGACTCGTTCCTCCCAACCATCTCTGTCCGACATAACAATCGTCAAGTCCTCTAGATGTTAACCACAGTCATAAACAATTGATCAATGTTCTCCTGATTCGTTCCTTCCAACCATCTCTGTCAGACATAACCGTCGTCAATTCCTCCAGATGTCAACCACAGTCATCAACAAGTTGATCAATGTTCTCCTGACTCGTTCCTTCCAACAATGTCTTTCAGACATAATAGTCGTCAAGTTCTCCAGATGTCAAACACAGTCATCAACAAGTTGATCAATGTTCTCCTGATCCGTTCCTTCCAACCATCTTTGTCAGACATAACCGTCGTCAAGTTTTCCAGATGTCAACCACAGTCATCAACAAGTTGATCAATGTTCACCTGACTCGTTCCTTCCAACCATCTCTGTAAGACATAACCATCGTCAAGTCCTCCAGATTTCAAACACAGTCATCAACAAGTTGATCGATGTACTTCTGATTCGTTCCTTCCAACCATCTCTGTCAAACATAACCGTCGTCAGATCCTCAAGATGTCAACCACAGTCAGCAACATGTTCACCAAGTTTCTCCTGTTTTGTTCCTACCGAACATATCTGTCAGACATAATAGTCGTGGTCCTCCAGAGATCAAACCCAGTCATCAACAAGTTGATCAATGTCCTCCTGATTCGTTCCTTCCAACAATCTCTGTCAGACATAACCGTCGTCAAGTTCTCCAGATGTCAACCACAATCATCAACAAGTTGATCAATGTTCTCCTGACTCGTTCCTTCCAACCATCTCTGTCAGACATAACGATCGTCAAGTCCTCCAGATGTCAAACACAGTCATCAACAAGTTGATCAATGTTCTTCTGATTCGTTCCTTCCATCCATCACTGTCAGACATAACCGTCGTCAAGTCCTCCAGATGTCAACCACAGTCATCAACAAGTTCATCAATGTTCTCCTGACTCGTTCCTTCCAACCATCTCTGTCAGACATAACCGTCGTCAAGTCCTTCAGATGTCAACCACAGTCATCAACAAGTTGATCAATGTTCTCCTGACTCGTTCCTCCCAACCATCTCTGTCCGACATAACAATCGTCAAGTCCTCTAGATGTTAACCACAGTCATAAACAAGTTGATCAATGTTCTCCTGATTCGTTCCTTCCAACCATCTCTGTCAGACATAACCGTCGTCAATTCCTCCAGATGTCAACCACAGTCATCAACAAGTTGATCAATGTTCTCCTGACTCGTTCCTTCCAACAATGTCTTTCAGACATAATAGTCTTCAAGTCCTCCAGATGTCAACCACAGTCATCAACAAGTTGAACAATGTTCTCCTTATTCGTTCCTTCCAACCATCTCTGTCAGACATAATAGTCGTCAAGTCCTCCAGATGTCAACCACAGTCATCAGCAAGTTGATCAATGTTCTTCTGACTCGTTCCTTACAACCATCTCTGTCAGACATAACCATCGTCAAGTTCTCCAGATGTCAACCACAGTCATCAACAAGTTGATCAATGTTCTCCAGACTCGTTCCTTCCAACCATCTCTGTCAGAAATAAACATCGTCTCGTCCTCCAGATGTCAAACACAGTCATCAACAAGTTGATCAATGTTCTCCTGATTCGTTCATTCCAACCATCTCTGTCAGACATAATGGTCGTCAATTCCTCCAGATGTCAAACACAGTCATCAACAATTTGATCAATGTTCTCCTGATTCGTACCATCCAACCATCTCTGACAGACATAATAGTCGTCAAGTCCTCCAGATGTCAATCACAGTCATCAACAAGTTGATCATTGTTCGCCTGATTCGTTCCTCCCAACCATCTCTGTCAGACATAATAGTCGTCAAGTTCTCCAGATGTCAAACACAGTCATCAACAAGTTGATCAATGTTCTCCTGATCCGTTCCTTCAAACCATCTCTGTCAGACATAAACGTCGTCAAGTCCTCCAGATGTCAACCACAGTCATCAACAAGTTGATCAATGTTCTCCTGACTGGTTCCTCCCAACCATCTCTGTCCGACATAACCGTCGTCAAGTTTTCCAGATGTCAACCACAGTCATCACCAGTTCACCAAGTTTCTCCTGTTTCGTTCTTACCGAACATATCTGTCAGACATAATAGTCGTGGTCCTCCAGAGATCAAACACAGTCATCAACAAGTTGATCAATGTTCTCCTGATTCCTTCCTTCCAACCATCTCTGTCAGACATAACCATCGTCAAGTCCTCCAGATGTCAAACACAGTCATCAACAAGTTGATCAATGTTCTTCTGATTCGTTCCTTCCATCCATCACTGTCAGACATAACCGTCGTCAAGTCCTCCAGATGTCAACCACAGTCATCAACAAGTTGATCAATGTTCTCCTGACTCGTTCCTTCCAACCATATCTCTCAGACATAAACATCGTCAAGTCCTCCAGATATCAACCACAGTCATCAACAATTTGATCAATGTTCTCCTGATTCGTTCCTTCCAACCATCACTGTCAGACATAACTGTCGTCAAGTCCTCCAGATGTCAACCACAGTCATCAACAAGTTGATCAATGTTCTCCTGACTCGTTCCTCCCAACCATCTCTGTCCTACATAACAATCGTCAAGTCCTCTAGATGTTAACCACAGTCATAAACAAGTTGACCAATGTTCTCCTGATTCGTTCCTTCCAACCATCTCTGTCAGACATAACCGTCGTCAATTCCTGCAGATGTCAACCACAGTCATCAACAAGTTGATCAATGTTCTCCTGACTCGTTCCTTCCAACAATCTCTGTCAGACATAATAGTCTTCAAGTCCTCCTGATGTCAACCACAGTCATCAACAAGTTGATCAATGTTCTCCTGATTCGTTCCTTTCAACCATCTCTGTCAGACATAACCGTCGTCAAGTCCTCCAGATGTCAACCACAGTCATCAACAAGTTCATCAATGTTCTCCTGACTCGTTCCTCCCAACCATCTCTGTCCGACATAACAATCGTCAAGTCCACTAGATGTTAACCACAGTCATAAACAAGTTGATCAATGTTCACCTGATTCGTTCCTTCCAACCATCTCTGTCAGACATAACCGTCGTCAATTCCTCCAGATGTCAACCACAGTCATCTACAAGTTGATCAATGTTCTCCTGACTCGTTCCTTCCAACCATCTCTGTCAGACATAACCATCGTCAAGTTCTCCAGATGTCAACCGCAGTCATCAACAATTTGATCAATGTTCTCCTGACTCGTTCCTTCCAACCAACTCTGTCAGAAATAAACATCGTCTCGTCCTCCAGATGTCAAACACAGTCATCAACAAGTTGATCAATGTTCTCCTGATTCGTTCCTTTCAACCATCTCTGTCACACATAACCGTCGTCAAGTCCTCCAGATGTCAACCACAGTCATCAACATGTTGATCAATGTCTTCCTGTCTCGTTCCTCCGAACCATATCTGTCCGACATAACAATCGTCAAGTCCTCTAGATGTTAACCACAGTCATAAACAAGTTGATCAATGTTCTCCTGATTCGTTCCTTCCAACCATCTCTGTCAGACATAACCATCGTCAATTCCTCCAGATATCAACCACAGTCATCTACAAGTTGATCAATGTTCTCCTGACTCGTTCCTTCCAACCATCTCTGTCAGACATAATAGTCTTCAAGTCCTCCAGATGTCAACCACAGTCATCAACAAGTTGATCAATGTTCTCCTTATTCGTTACTTCCAACCATCTCTGTCAGACATAATAGTCGTCAAGTCCTCCAGATGTCAACCACAGTCATCAATAAGTTGATCAATGTTCTCCTGATTCGTTCCTTCCAACCATCTCTGTAAGATATAATAGTCATCAAGTCCTCCAGATATCAACCACAGTCATCAACAAGTTGATAAATGTTCTCCTGACTCGTTCCTTCCAACAATCTCTGTCACACATAATCATCAAGTTCTCCAGATGTCAACCACAGTCATCAACAAGTTGATCAATGTTCTCCTGATTCGTTCATTCCAACCATCTCTGTCAGATATAACCATCGTCAAGTTCTCCTGATGTCAACCACAGTCATCAACAAGTTGATCAATGTACTCCTGATTCGTTCCATCCAACCATCTCTGTCAGACATAATAGTCGTCAAGTCCTCCAGATGTCAAACACAATCATCAACAAGTTGATCAATGTTCTCCTGATTCGTTCCGTCCAACCATCTCTGTCAGACATAATAGTCTTCAAGTCCTGCAGATGTCAAACACAGTCATCAACATTTTGATCAATGTTCTCCTGATTCGTTCCTTCCAACCATCTCTGTCAGACATAACCATCGTCAAGTCCTCCAGATGTCAACCACAGTCATCAACAAGTTGATCAATGTTCTCCTGATTCGTTCCTTCCAACCATCTCTGTCAGACATAATAGTCGTCAAGTCCTCCAGATGTCAAACACAGTCATCAACAAGTTGATCAATGTTCTCCTGATTCGCTCCTTCCAAACATCTCTGTCAGACATAATAGTCGTCAAGACCTCCAGATGTCAATCACAGTCATCAACAAGTTGATCAATGTTCTCCTGATCCGTTCCTTCCAACCATCTTTGTCAGACATAGCCATCGTCAAGTCCTCCAGATGTCAACCACAGTCATCAACAAGTTGATCAATGTTCTCCTGATTCGTTCCTCCCAACCATCACTGTCAGACATAATAGTCGTCAAGTCCTCCAGATATCAAACACAGTCATCAACAAGTTGATCAATGTTCTTCTGATTCGTTCCTTCCAACCATCTCTGTCAGACATAATAGTCGTCAAGTCCTGCAGATGTAAAACATAGTCTTCAACATTTTGATCAATGTTCTCCTGATTCGTTCCTTCCAACCATCTATGTCAGACATAATAGTCGTCAAGTCCTCCAGATGTCAACCACAGTCATCAACAAGTTGATGAATGTTCTCCTGACTCGTTCCTTCCAACCATCTCTGTCAGACATAATAGTCGTCAAATCCTCCAGATGTCAACCACAGTCATCAACAAGTTGATCAATGTTCTCCTGATTCGTTCCTCCCAACCATTACTGTCAGACATAATAGTCGTCAAGTCCTCCAGATATCAAACACAGTCATCAACAAGTTGATCAATGTTCTTCTGATTCGTTCCTTCCAACCATCTCTGTCAGACATAATAGTCGTCAAGTCCTGCAGATGTCAAACATAGTCTTCAACATTTTGATCAATGTTCTCCTGATTCGTTCCTTCCAACCATCTATGTCAGACATAATAGTCGTCAAGTCCTCCAGATGTCAACCACAGTCATCAACAAGTTGATCAATGTTCTCCTGATTCGTTCCTTCCAACCATCTCTGTCAGATATAATAGTCGTCAAGTCCTCCAGATGTCAACCACAGTCATCAACAAGTTGATAAATGTTCTCCTGACTCGTTCCTTCCAACAATATCTGTCAGACATAATCATTGTCAAGTTCTCCAGATGTCAACCACAGTCATCAACAAGTTGATCAATGTTCTCCTGATTCGTTCATTCCAACCATCTCTCTCAGATATAACCATCGTCAAGTTCTCCTGGTGTCAACCACAGTCATCAACAAGTTGATCAATGTTCTCCTGATCCGTTCCATCCAACCATCTCTGTCAGACATAATAGTCGTCAAGACTTCCAGATGTCAACCACAGTCATCAACAAGATGATCAATGTTCTCCTGATTCGTTCCTTCCAACCATCTCTGTCAGACATAATAGTCGTCAAGTCCTGCAGATGTCAAACACAGTCATCAACATTTTGATCAATGTTCTCCTGATTCCTTCCTTTCAACCAACTATGTCAGACATAATAGCCATCAAGTCCTCCAGATGTCAACCACAGTCATCAACAAGTTGATCAATGTTCTCCTGATTCGTTCCTTCCAACAATCTCTGTCAGACATAATCATCGTCAAGTTCTCCAGATGTCAACCACAGTCATCAACAATTTTATCAATGTTCTCCTGATTCGTTCCTTCCAACCATCTCTGTCAGACATAACCATCGTCAAGTCCTCCAGATGTCAACCACAGTCATCAACAATTTGATCAATGTTCTCCTGATTCGTTCCTTCCAACGATCTCTGTCAGACATAATAGTCGTCAAGTCCTCCAGATGTCAAACACAGTCATCAACTAGTTGATCAATGTTCTCCTGATTCGTTCCTTCCAGCAATCTCTGTCAGACATAATCATCGTCAAGTTCTCCAGATGTCAACCACAGTCATCAACAAGTTGATCAATGTTCTCCTGATTCGTTCCTTCCAACCATCTCTGTAAGATATAATAGTCGTCAAGTCCTCCAGATGTCAACCACAGTCATCAACAAGTTGATAAATGTTCTCCTGACTCGTTCATTCCAACAATCTCTGTCAGACATAATCATCAAGTTCTCCAGATGTCAACCGCAGTCATCAACAAGTTGATCAATGTTCTCCTGATTCGTTCATTCCAACCATCTCTGTCAGATATGACCATCGTCAAGTTCTCCTGATGTCAACCACAGTCATCAACAAGTTGATCAATGTTCTCCTGATTCGTTCCTTCCAACCGTCTCTGTCAGACATAACCATCGTCATGTCCTCCAGATGTCAATCACAGTCATCAACAAGTTGATGAATGTTCTCCTGACTCGTTCCTTCCAACCATCTCTGTCAGACATAATAGTCGTCAAGTCCTCCAGATGTCAACCACAGTCATCAACAAGTTGATCAATGTTCTCCTGATTCGTTCCTCCAAACCATCACTGTCAGACATAATAGTCTTCATGTCCTCCAGATATCAAACACAGTCATCAACAAGTTGATCAATGTTCTTCTGATTCGTTCCTTCCAACCATCTCTGTCAGAAATAATAGTCGTCAAGTCCTGCAGATGTAAAACATAGTCTTCAACATTTTGATCAATGTTCTGTTGATTCGTTCCTTCCAACCATCTATGTCAGACATAATAGTCGTCAAGTCCTCCAGATGTCAACCACAGTCATCAACAAGTTGATGAATGTTCTCCTGACTCGTTCCTTCCAACCATCTCTGTCAGACATAATAGTCGTCAAGTCCTCCAGATGTCAACCACAGTCATCAACTAGTTGATCAATGTTCTCCTGATTCGTTCCTCCCAACCATTACTGTCAGACATAATAGTCGTCAAGTCCTCCAGATATCAAACACAGTCATCAACAAGTTGATCAATGTTCTTCTGATTCGTTCCTTCCAACCATCTCTGTCAGACATAATAGTCGTCAAGTCCTGCAGATGTCAAACATAGTCTTCAACATTTTGATCAATGTTCTCCTGATTCGTTCCTTCCAACCATCTATGTCAGACATAATAGTCGTCAAGTCCTCCAGATGTCAACCACAGTCATCAACAAGTTGATCAATGTTCTCCTGATTCGTTCCTTCCAACCATCTCTGTCAGATATAATAGTCGTCAAGTCCTCCAGATGTCAACCACAGTCATCAACAAGTTGATCAATGTTCTCCTGATTCGTTCCTTCCAACAATCTCTGTCAGACATAATCATCGTCAAGTTCTCCAGATGTCAACCACAGTCATCAACAAGTTGATCAATGTTCTCCTGATTCGTTCATTCCAACCATCTCTGTAAGATATAATAGTCGTCAAGTCCTCCAGATGTCAACCACAGTCATCAACAAGTTGATAAATGTTCTCCTGACTCGTTCATTCCAACAATCTCTGTCAGACATAATCATCAAGTTCTCCAGATGTCAACCGCAGTCATCAACATGTTGATCAATGTTCTCCTGATTCGTTCATTCCAACCATCTCTGTCAGATATGAACATCGTCAAGTTCTCCTGATGTCAACCACAGTCATCAACAAGTTGATCAATGTTCTCCTGATTCGTTCCTTCCAACCGACTCTGTCAGACATAACCATCGTCATGTCCTCCAGATGTCAATCACAGTCATCAACAAGTTGATGAATGTTCTCCTGACTCATTCCTTCCAACCATCTCTGTCAGACATAATAGTCGTCAAGTCCTCCAGATGTCAACCACAGTCATCAACAAGTTGATCAATGTTCTCCTGATTCGTTCCTCCAAACCATCACTGTCAGACATAATAGTCTTCATGTCCTCCAGATATCAAACACAGTCATCAACAAATTGATCAATGTTCTTCTGATTCGTTCCTTCCAACCATCTCTGTCAGAAATAATAGTCGTCAAGTCCTGCAGATGTAAAACATAGTCTTCAACATTTTGATCAATGTTCTCCTGATTCGTTCCTTCCAACCATCTATGTCAGACATAATAGTCGTCAAGTCCTCCAGATGTCAACCACAGTCATCAACAAGTTGATGAATGTTCTCCTGACTCGTTCCTTCCAACCATCTCTGTCAGACATAATAGTCGTCAAGTCCTCCAGATGTCAACCACAGTCATCAACAAGTTGATCAATGTTCTCCTGATTCGTTCCTCCCAACCATTACTGTCAGACATAATAGTCGTCAAGTCCTCCAGATATCAAACACAGTCATCAACAAGTTGATCAATGTTCTTCTGATTCGTTCCTTCCAACCATCTCTGTCAGACATAATAGTCGTCAAGTCCTGCAGATGTCAAACATAGTCTTCAACATTTTGATCAATGTTCTCCTGATTCGTTCCTTCCAACCATCTATGTCAGACATAATAGTCGTCAAGTCCTCCAGATGTCAACCACAGTCATCAACAAGTTGATCAATGTTCTCCTGATTCGTTCCTTCCAACCATCTCTGTCAGATATAATAGTCGTCAAGTCCTCCAGATGTCAACCACAGTCTTCAACAAGTTGATCAATGTTCTCCTGATTCGTTCCTTCCAACAATCTCTGTCAGACATAATCATCGTCAAGTTCTCCAGATGTCAACCTCAGTCATCAACAAGTTGATCAATGTTCTCCTGATTCGTTCATTCCAACCATCTCTCTCAGATATAACCATCGTCAAGTTCTCCTGATGTCAACCACAGTCATCAACAAGTTGATCAATGTTCTCCTGATCCGTTCCATCCAACCATCTCTGTCAGACATAATAGTCGTCAAGACTTCCAGATGTCAACCACAGTCATCAACAAGATGATCAATGTTCTCCTGATTCGTTCCTTCCAACCATCTCTGTCAGACATAATAGTCTTCAAGTCCTGCAGATGTCAAACACAGTCATCAACATTTTGATCAATGTTCTCCTGATTCCTTCCTTTCAACCATCTATGTCAGACATAATAGCCATCAAGTCCTCCAGATGTCAACCACAGTCATCAACAAGTTGATCAATGTTCTCCTGATTCGTTCCTTCCAACCATCTCTGTCAGATATAATAGTCGTCAAGTCCTCCAGATGTCAACCACTGTCATCAACAAGTTGATAAATGTTCTCCTGTCTCGTTCCTTCCAACAATCTCTGTCAGACATAATCATCGTCAAGTTCTCCAGATGTCAACCACAGTCATCAACAATTTTATCAATGTTCTCCTGATTCGTTCCTTCCAACCATCTCTGTCAGACATAACCATCGTCAAGTCCTCCAGATGTCAACCACAGTCATCAACAAGTTGATCAATGTTCTCCTGATTCGTTCCTTCCAACGATCTCTGTCAGACATAAGAGTCGTCAAGTCCTCCAGATGTCAAACACAGTCATCAACAAGTTGATCAATGTTCTCCTGATTCGTTCCTTCCAACAATCTCTGTCAGACATAATCATCGTCAAGTTCTCCAGATGTCAACCACAGTCATCAACAAGTTGATCAATGTTCTCCTGATTCGTTCCTTCCAACCATCTCTGTAAGATATAATAGTCGTCAAGTCCTCCAGATGTCAACCACAGTCATCAACAAGTTGATAAATGTTCTCCTGATTCGTTCATTCCAACAATCTCTGTCAGACATAATCATCAAGTTCTCCAGATGTCAACCGCAGTCATCAACAAGTTGATCAATGTTCTCCTGATTCGTTCATTCCAACAATCTCTGTCAGATAAAACCATCGTCAAGTTCTCCTGATGTCAACCACAGTCATCAACAAGTTGACCAATGTTCTCCTGATTCGTTCCATACAACCATCTCTGTCAGATATAATAGTCGTCAAGTCCTCCAGATGTCAAACACAGTCATCAACAAGTTGATGAATGTTCTCCTGACTCGTTCCTTCCAACCATCTCTGTCAGACATAATAGTCGTCAAGTCCTCCAGATGTCAACCACAGTCATCAACAAGTTGATCAATGTTCTCCTGATTCGTTCCTCCAAACCATCACTGTCAGACATAATAGTCTTCATGTCCTCCAGATATCAAACACAGTCATCAACAAGTTGATCAATGTTCTTCTGATTCGTTCCTTCCAACCATCTCTGTCAGAAATAATAGTCGTCAAGTCCTGCAGATGTAAAACATAGTCTTCAACATTTTGATCAATGTTCTGTTGATTCGTTCCTTCCAACCATCTATGTCAGACATAATAGTCGTCAAGTCCTCCAGATGTCAACCACAGTCATCAACAAGTTGATGAATGTTCTCCTGACTCGTTCCTTCCAACCATCTCTGTCAGACATAATAGTCGTCAAGTCCTCCAGATGTCAACCACAGTCATCAACTAGTTGATCAATGTTCTCCTGATTCGTTCCTCCCAACCATTACTGTCAGACATAATAGTCGTCAAGTCCTCCAGATATCAAACACAGTCATCAACAAGTTGATCAATGTTCTTCTGATTCGTTCCTTCCAACCATCTCTGTCAGACATAATAGTCGTCAAGTCCTGCAGATGTCAAACATAGTCTTCAACATTTTGATCAATGTTCTCCTGATTCGTTCCTTCCAACCATCTATGTCAGACATAATAGTCGTCAAGTCCTCCAGATGTCAACCACAGTCATCAACAAGTTGATCAATGTTCTCCTGATTCGTTCCTTCCAACCATCTCTGTCAGATATAATAGTCGTCAAGTCCTCCAGATGTCAACCACAGTCATCAACAAGTTGATCAATGTTCTCCTGATTCGTTCCTTCCAACAATCTCTGTCAGACATAATCATCGTCAAGTTCTCCAGATGTCAACCACAGTCATCAACAAGTTGATCAATGTTCTCCTGATTCGTTCCTTCCAACCATCTCTGTAAGATATAATAGTCGTCAAGTCCTCCAGATGTCAACCACAGTCATCAACAAGTTGATAAATGTTCTCCTGACTCGTTCATTCCAACAATCTCTGTCAGACATAATCATCAAGTTCTCCAGATGTCAACCGCAGTCATCAACAAGTTGATCAATGTTCTCCTGATTCGTTCATTCCAACCATCTCTGTCAGATATGACCATCGTCAAGTTCTCCTGATGTCAACCACAGTCATCAACAAGTTGATCAATGTTCTCCTGATTCGTTCCTTCCAACCGTCTCTGTCAGACATAACCATCGTCATGTCCTCCAGATGTCAATCACAGTCATCAACAAGTTGATGAATGTTCTCCTGACTCGTTCCTTCCAACCATCTCTGTCAGACATAATAGTCGTCAAGTCCTCCAGATGTCAACCACAGTCATCAACAAGTTGATCAATGTTCTCCTGATTCGTTCCTCCAAACCATCACTGTCAGACATAATAGTCTTCATGTCCTCCAGATATCAAACACAGTCATCAACAAGTTGATCAATGTTCTTCTGATTCGTTCCTTCCAACCATCTCTGTCAGAAATAATAGTCGTCAAGTCCTGCAGATGTAAAACATAGTCTTCAACATTTTGATCAATGTTCTCCTGATTCGTTCCTTCCAACCATCTATGTCAGACATAATAGTCGTCAAGTCCTCCAGATGTCAACCACAGTCATCAACAAGTTGATGAATGTTCTCCTGACTCGTTCCTTCCAAACATCTCTGTCAGATATAATAGTCGTCAAGTCCTCCAGATGTCAACCACAGTCATCAACAAGTTGATCAATGTTCTCCTGATTCGTTCCTCCCAACCATTACTGTCAGACATAATAGTCGTCAAGTCCTCCAGATATCAAACACAGTCATCAACAAGTTGATCAATGTTCTTCTGATTCGTTCCTTCCAACCATCTCTGTCAGACATAATAGTCGTCAAGTCCTGCAGATGTCAAACATAGTCTTCAACATTTTGATCAATGTTCTCCTGATTCGTTCCTTCCAACCATCTATGTCAGACATAATAGTCGTCAAGTCCTCCAGATGTCAACCACAGTCATCAACAAGTTGATCAATGTTCTCCTGATTCGTTCCTTCCAACCATCTCTGTCAGATATAATAGTCGTCAAGTCCTCCAGATGTCAACCACAGTCATCAACAAGTTGATCAATGTTCTCCTGATTCGTTCCTTCCAACAATCTCTGTCAGACATAATCATCGTCAAGTTCTCCAGATGTCAACCACAGTCATCAACAAGTTGATCAATGTTCTCCTGATTCGTTCATTCCAACCATCTCTCTCAGATATAACCATCGTCAAGTTCTCCTGATGTCAACCACAGTCATCAACAAGTTGATCAATGTTCTCCTGATCCGTTCCATCCAACCATCTCTGTCAGACATAATAGTCGTCAAGACTTCCAGATGTCAACCACAGTCATCAACAAGATGATCAATGTTCTCCTGATTCGTTCCTTCCAACCATCTCTGTCAGACATAATAGTCTTCAAGTCCTGCAGATGTCAAACACAGTCATCAACATTTTGATCAATGTTCTCCTGATTCCTTCCTTTCAACCATCTATGTCAGACATAATAGCCATCAAGTCCTCCAGATGTCAACCACAGTCATCAACAAGTTGATCAATGTTCTCCTGATTCGTTCCTTCCAACCATCTCTGTCAGATATAATAGTCGTCAAGTCCTCCAGATGTCAACCACTGTCATCAACAAGTTGATAAATGTTCTCCTGTCTCGTTCCTTCCAACAATCACTGTCAGACATAATCATCGTCATGTTCTCCAGATGTCAACCACAGTCATCAACAATTTTATCAATGTTCTCCTGATTCGTTCCTTCCAACCATCTCTGTCAGACATAACCATCGTCAAGTCCTCCAGATGTCAACCACAGTCATCAACAAGTTGATCAATGTTCTCCTGATTCGTTCCTTCCAACGATCTCTGTCAGACATAAGAGTCGTCAAGTCCTCCAGATGTCAAACACAGTCATCAACAAGTTGATCAATGTTCTCCTGATTCGTTCCTTCCAACAATCTCTGTCAGACATAATCATCGTCAAGTTCTCCAGATGTCAACCACAGTCATCAACAAGTTGATCAATGTTCTCCTGATTCGTTCCTTCCAACCATCTCTGTAAGATATAATAGTCGTCAAGTCCTCCAGATGTCAACCACAGTCATCAACAAGTTGATAAATGTTCTCCTGATTCGTTCATTCCAACAATCTCTGTCAGACATAATCATCAAGTTCTCCAGATGTCAACCGCAGTCATCAACAAGTTGATCAATGTTCTCCTGATTCGTTCATTCCAACAATCTCTGTCAGATAAAACCATCGTCAAGTTCTCCTGATGTCAACCACAGTCATCAACAAGTTGACCAATGTTCTCCTGATTCGTTCCATACAACCATCTCTGTCAGACATAATAGTCGTCAAGTCCTCCAGATGTCAAACACAATCATCAACAAGTTGATCAATGTTCTCCTGATTCGTTCCGTCCAACCATCTCTGTCAGACATATTAGTCGTCAAGTCCTCCAAATTTCAAACACAGTCATCAACAATTTTATCAATGTTCTCCTGATTCGTTCCTCCCAACCATCTCTGTCAGACATAACCATCGTCAAGTCCTCCAGATGTCAAACACAGTCATCAACATGTTGATCAATTTTCTCCTTATTCGTTCCTTCCAACCGTCTCTGTCAGACATAACCGTCGTCATGTCCTCCAGATGTCAATCACAGTCATCAACAAGTTGATGAATGTTCTCCTGACTCGTTCCTTCCAACCATCTCTGTCAGACATAATAGTCTTCAAGTCCTCCAGATGTCAACCACAGTCATCAACAAGTTGATCAATGTTCTTCTGATTCGTTCCTTCCAACCATCTCTGTCTGACATAATAGTCGTCAAGTCCTGCAGATGTAAAACATAGTCTTCAACATTTTGATCAATGTTCTCCTGATTCGTTCCTTCCAATCATCTATGTCAGACATAATAGTCGTCAAGTCCTCCAGATATCAACCACAGTCATCAACAAGTTGATGACTGTTCTCCTGACTTGTTCCTTCCAACCATCTCTGTCAGACATAATAGTCGTCAATTCCTCCAGATGTCAACCACAGTCATCAACAAGTTGATCAATGTTCTCCTGATTCGTTCCTCCCAACCATCACTGTCAGACATAATAGTCGTCAAGTCCTCCAGATATCAAACACAGTCATCAACAAGTTGATCAATGTTCTTCTGATTCGTTCCTTCCAACCATCTCTGTCAGACATAATAGTCGTCAAGTCCTGCAGATGTCAAACATAGTCTTCAACATTTTGATCAATGTTCTCCTGATTCGTTCCTTCCAACCATCTATGTCAGACATAATAGTCGTCAAGTCCTCCAGATGTCAACCACAGTCATCAACAAGTTGATCAATGTTCTCCTGATTCGTTATTCCAACCATCTCTGTCAGATATAATAGTCGTCAAGTCCTCCAGATGTCAACCACAGTCATCAACAAGTTGATAAATGTTCTCCTGACTCGTTCCTTCCAACAATCTCTGTCAGACATAACCATCGTCAATTTCTCCAGGTGTCAACCTCAGTCATCAACAAGTTTATCAATGTTCTCCTGATTAGTTCATTCCAACCATCTCTGTCAGATATAACCATCGTCAAGTTCTCCAGATGTCAACCACAGTCATCAACAAGTTGATCAATGTTCTCCTGATTCGTTCCATCCAACCATCTCTGTCAGACATAAATGTCGTCAAGTCCTCCAGATGTCAAACACAGTCATCAACATGTTGATCAATGTTCTCCTGATTCGTTCCTTCCAACCATCTCTGTATGACATAATAGTCGTCAAGTCCTCCAGATGTCAAACACAGTCATCAACAATTTGATCAATGTTCTCCTGATTCGTTCCTTCCAAAAATCTCTGTCAGACATAATAGTCGTCAAGTCCTCCAGATGTCAAACACAGTCATCAACAAGTTGATCAATGTTCTCCTGATTCGTTCCTCCCAACCATCACTGTCAGACATAATAGTCGTCAAGTCCTCCAGATATCAAACACAGTCATCAACAAGTTGATCAATGTTCTTCTGATTCGTTCCTTCCAACAATCTCTGTCAGACATAATAGTCGTCAAGTCCTGCAGATGTCAAACATAGTCTTCAACATTTTGATCAATGTTCTCCTGATTCGTTCCTTCCAACCATCTATGTCAGACATAATAGTCGTCAAGTCCTCCAGATGTCAACCACAGTCATCAACAAGTTGATCAATGTTCTCCTGATTCGTTATTCCAACCATCTCTGTCAGATATAATAGTCGTCAAGTCCTCCAGATGTCAACCACAGTCATCAACATGTTGATAAATGTTCTCCTGACTCGTTCCTTCCAACAATCTCTGTCAGACATAACCGTCGTCAATTTCTCCAGGTGTCAACCTCAGTCATCAACAAGTTTATCAATGTTCTCCTGATTAGTTCATTCCAACCATCTCTGTCAGATATAACCATCGTCAAGTTCTCCAGATGTCAACCACAGTCATCAACAAGTTGATCAATGTTCTCCTGATTCGTTCCATCCAACCATCTCTGTCAGACATAAAAGTCGTCAAGTCCTCCAGATATCAAACACAGTCATCAACAAGTTGATCAATGTTCTCCTGATTCGTTCCTTCCAACCATCTCTGTATGACATAATAGTCGTCAAGTCCTCCAGATGTCAAACACAGTCATCAACAATTTGATCAATGTTCTCCTGATTCGTTCCTTCCAAAAATCTCTGTCAGACATAATAGTCGTCAAGTCCTCCAGATGTCAAACACAGTCATCAACAAGTTGATCAATGTTCTCCTGATTCGTTCCTTCCAACCATCTTTGTCAGACATAACCATCGTCATGTCCTCCAGATGTCAACCACAATCATCAACAAGTTGATCAATTTTCTACTACTCGTTCCTTCCAACCATCTCTGTCAGACATAACCGTCGTCAAGTCCTCCAGATGTCAAACACAGTCATCAACAATTTGATCAATTTTCTCCTGATTCGTTCCTTCCAACCATCTCTGTCAGACATAACCGTCGTCATGTCCTCCAGATGTCAATCAGAGTCATCAACAAGTTGATCAATGTTCTCCTGACTCGTTACTTCCAACGATCTCTGTCAGACATAACCATCGTCACGTTTCCAGATGTCAAACACAGTCATCAACAAGTTGATCAATGTTCTCCTGATTCGTTCCTCCCAACCATCTCTGTCAGACATAATAGTCGTCAAGTCCTCCAGATGTCAAACACAGTCATCAACAATTTGATCAATGTTCTCCTGATTCGTTCCTCCCATCCATCTCTGTCAGACATAATAGTCGTCGTCCTCCAGATGTCAACCACAGTCATCAACAAGTTGATCAATGTTCTCCTGATTCGTTCATTCCAACAATATCTGTCAGACATAATAGTCGTCAATTCCTCCAGATGTCAAACACAGTCATCAACAAGTTGATCAATGTTCTCCTGATTCGTTCCTTCTAAACATCTCTGTCAGACATAACCATCATCAAGTCCTCCAGATGTCATCCACAGTCATCAACAAGTTGATCAATTTTCTCCTGATTCGTTCCTTCCAACCATCTATGTCAGACATAATAGTCGTCAAGTCCTCCAGATGTCAACCACAGTCATCAACAAGTTGATGAATGTTATCCTGACTCGTTCCTTCCAACCATCCCTGTCCGACATAATAGTCGTCAAGTCCTCCAGATGTCAACCACAGTCATCAACAAGTTGATCAATGTTCTCCTGATTCGTTCCTCCCAACCATCACTCTCAGACATAATAGTCGTCAAGTCCTCCAGATATCAAACACAGTCATCAACAAGTTGATCAATGTTCTTCTGATTCGTTCCTTCCAACCATCTCTGTCAGACATAATAGTCGTCAAGTCCTGCAGATGTCAAACATAATCTTCAACATTTTGATCAATTTTCTCCTGATTCGTTCCTTCCAACCATCTATGTCAGACATAATAGTCGTCAAGTCCTCCAGATGTCAACCACAGTCATCAACAAGTTGATCAATGTTCTCCTGATTCGTTCATTCCAAACATCTCTGTCAGAGATAACCATCGTCATGTCCTCGAGATATCAACTACAGTCATCAACAAGTTGATCAATGTTCTCCTGATTCGTTCATTCCAAACATGTCTGTCAGACATAACCGTCGTTAAGTCCTCCAGATGTCAACCCCAGTCATCAACGAGTTGATCAATGTTCTCCTGATTCGTTCCTCCCAACCATATCTGTCAGACATAATATTCGTCAAATCCTCCAGATATCAAACACAGTCATCAACAAGTTGATCAATGTTCTCCTGATTCGTTCCTTCCAACCATCTCTGTCAGATATAATAGTCGTCAAGTCCTCCAGATGTCAACCACAGTCATCAACAAGTTGTTAAATGTTCTCCTGACTCGTTCCTTCCAACAATCTCTGTCAGACATAATCATCGTCAAGTTCTCCAGATGTCAACCACAGTCATCAACAAGTTGATCAATGTTCTCCTGATTCGTTCATTCCAACCATCTCTCTCAGATATAACCATCGTCAAGTTCTCCTGATGTCAACCACAGTCATCAACAAGTTGATCAATGTTCTCCTGATCCGTTCCATCCAACCATCTCTGTCAGACATAATAGTCGTCAAGACTTCCAGATGTCAACCACAGTCATCAACAAGATGATCAATGTTCTCCTGATTCGTTCCTTCCAACCATCTCTGTCAGACATAATAGTCTTCAAGTCCTGCAGATGTCAAACACAGTCATCAACATTTTGATCAATGTTCTCCTGATTCCTTCCTTTCAACCATCTATGTCAGACATAATAGCCATCAAGTCCTCCAGATGTCAACCACAGTCATCAACAAGTTGATCAATTTTCTCCTGATTCGTTCCTTCCAACCATCTCTGTCAGATATAATAGTCGTCAAGTCCTCCAGATGTCAACCACTGTCATCAACAAGTTGATAAATGTTCTCCTGTCTCGTTCCTTCCAACAATCTCTGTCAGACATAATCATCGTCAAGTTCTCCAGATGTCAACCACAGTCATCAACAATTTTATCAATGTTCTCCTGATTCGTTCCTTCCAACCATCTCTGTCAGACATAACCATCGTCAAGTCCTCCAGATGTCAACCACAGTCATCAACAAGTTGATCAATGTTCTCCTGATTCGTTCCTTCCAACGATCTCTGTCAGACATAAGAGTCGTCAAGTCCTCCAGATGTCAAACACAGTCATCAACAAGTTGATCAATGTTCTCCTGATTCGTTCCTCCCAACCATCACTCTCAGACATAATAGTCGTCAAGTCCTCCAGATATCAAACACAGTCATCAACAAGTTGATCAATGTTCTTCTGATTCGTTCCTTCCAACCATCTCTGTCAGACATAATAGTCGTCAAGTCCTGCAGATGTCAAACATAATCTTCAACATTTTGATCAATTTTCTCCTGATTCGTTCCTTCCAACCATCTATGTCAGACATAATAGTCGTCAAGTCCTCCAGATGTCAACCACAGTCATCAACAAGTTGATCAATGTTCTCCTGATTCGTTCATTCCAAACATCTCTGTCAGACATAATAGTCGACAAGTCCTCCAGATGTCATCCACAGTCATCAACAAGTTGATCAATTTTCTCCTGACTCGTTCCTTACAACCATCTCTGTCAGAGATAACCATCGTCATGTCCTCGAGATATCAACTACAGTCATCAACAAGTTGATCAATGTTCTCCTGATTCGTTCATTCCAAACATGTCTGTCAGACATAACCGTCGTTAAGTCCTCCAGATGTCAACCCCAGTCATCAACGAGTTGATCAATGTTCTCCTGATTCGTTCCTCCCAACCATATCTGTCAGACATAATATTCGTCAAATCCTCCAGATATCAAACACAGTCATCAACAAGTTGATCAATGTTCTCCTGATTCGTTCCTTCCAACCATCTCTGTCAGATATAATAGTCGTCAAGTCCTCCAGATGTCAACCACAGTCATCAACAAGTTGTTAAATGTTCTCCTGACTCGTTCCTTCCAACAATCTCTGTCAGACATAATCATCGTCAAGTTCTCCAGATGTCAACCACAGTCATCAACAAGTTGATCAATGTTCTCCTGATTCGTTCATTCCAACCATCTCTCTCAGATATAACCATCGTCAAGTTCTCCTGATGTCAACCACAGTCATCAACAAGTTGATCAATGTTCTCCTGATCCGTTCCATCCAACCATCTCTGTCAGACATAATAGTCGTCAAGACTTCCAGATGTCAACCACAGTCATCAACAAGATGATCAATGTTCTCCTGATTCGTTCCTTCCAACCATCTCTGTCAGACATAATAGTCTTCAAGTCCTGCAGATGTCAAACACAGTCATCAACATTTTGATCAATGTTCTCCTGATTCCTTCCTTTCAACCATCTATGTCAGACATAATAGCCATCAAGTCCTCCAGATGTCAACCACAGTCATCAACAAGTTGATCAATTTTCTCCTGATTCGTTCCTTCCAACCATCTCTGTCAGATATAATAGTCGTCAAGTCCTCCAGATGTCAACCACTGTCATCAACAAGTTGATAAATGTTCTCCTGTCTCGTTCCTTCCAACAATCTCTGTCAGTCATAATCATCGTCAAGTTCTCCAGATGTCAACCACAGTCATCAACAATTTTATCAATGTTCTCCTGATTCGTTCCTTCCAACCATCTCTGTCAGACATAACCATCGTCAAGTCCTCCAGATGTCAACCACAGTCATCAACAAGTTGATCAATGTTCTCCTGATTCGTTCCTTCCAACGATCTCTGTCAGACATAAGAGTCGTCAAGTCCTCCAGATGTCAAACACAGTCATCAACAAGTTGATCAATGTTCTCCTGATTCGTTCCTTCCAACAATCTCTGTCAGACATAATCATCGTCAAGTTCTACAGATGTCAACCACAGTCATCAACAAGTTGATCAATGTTCTCCTGATTCGTTCCTTCCAACCATCTCTGTAAGATATAATAGTCGTCAAGTCCTCCAGATGTCAACCACAGTCATCAACAAGTTGATAAATGTTCTCCTGATTCGTTCATTCCAACAATCTCTGTCAGACATAATCATCAAGTTCTCCAGATGTCAACCGCAGTCATCAACAAGTTGATCAATGTTCTCCTGATTCGTTCATTCCAACAATCTCTGTCAGATAAAACCATCGTCAAGTTCTCCTGATGTCAACCACAGTCATCAACAAGTTGACCAATGTTCTCCTGATTCGTTCCATACAACCATCTCTGTCAGACATAATAGTCGTCAAGTCCTCCAGATGTCAAACACAATCATCAACAAGTTGATCAATGTTCTCCTGAGTCGTTCCGCCCAACCATCTCTGTCAGACATATTAGTCGTCAAGTCCTCCAAATTTCAAACACAGTCATCAACAATTTTATCAATGTTCTCCTGATTCGTTCCTCCCAACCATCTCTGTCAGACATAACCATCGTCAAGTCCTCCAGATGTTAACCACAGTCATCAACAAGTTGATCAATGTTCTCCTGATTCGTTCCTTCCAACCATCTCTGTCAGACATAATAGTCGTCAAGTCCTCCAGATGTCAAACACAGTCATCAACAAGTTTATCAATGTTCTCCTGATTCGTACCTTCCAACCATCTTTGTCAGACATAGCCATCGTCAAGTCCTCCAGATGTCAACCACAGTCATCAACCAGTTGATAAATGTTCTCCTGACTCGTTCATTCCAACCATCTCTGTCAGACATAACCGTCGTCAAGTCCTCCAGATGTCAAACACAGTCATCAACATGTTGATCAATTTTCTCCTTATTCGTTCCTTCCAACCGTCTCTGTCAGACATAACCGTCGTCATGTCCTCCAGATGTCAATCACAGTCATCAACAAGTTGATGAATGTTCTCCTGACTCGTTCCTTCCAACCATCTCTGTCAGACATAATAGTCTTCAAGTCCTCCAGATGTCAACCACAGTCATCAACAAGTTGATCAATGTTCTTCTGATTCGTTCCTTCCAACCATATCTGTCTGACATATTAGTCGTCAAGTCCTGCAGATGTAAAACATAGTCTTCAACATTTTGATCAATGTTCTCCTGATTCGTTCCTTCCAATCATCTATGTCAGACATAATAGTCGTCAAGTCCTCCAGATATCAACCACAGTCATCAACAAGTTGATGACTGTTCTCCTGACTTGTTCCTTCCAACCATCTCTGTCAGACATAATAGTCGTCAATTCCTCCAGATGTCAACCACAGTCATCAACAAGTTGATCAATGTTCTCCTGATTCGTTCCTCCCAACCATCACTGTCAGACATAATAGTCGTCAAGTCCTCCAGATATCAAACACAGTCATCAACAAGTTGATCAATGTTCTTCTGATTCGTTCCTTCCAACCATCTCTGTCAGACATAATAGTCGTCAAGTCCTGCAGATGTCAAACATAGTCTTCAACATTTTGATCAATGTTCTCCTGATTCGTTCCTTCCAACCATCTATGTCAGACATAATAGTCGTCAAGTCCTCCAGATGTCAACCACAGTCATCAACAAGTTGATCAATGTTCTCCTGATTCGTTATTCCAACCATCTCTGTCAGATATAATAGTCGTCAAGTCCTCCAGATGTCAACCACAGTCATCAACAAGTTGATAAATGTTCTCCTGACTCGTTCCTTCCAACAATCTCTGTCAGACATAACCATCGTCAATTTCTCCAGGTGTCAACCTCAGTCATCAACAAGTTTATCAATGTTCTCCTGATTAGTTCATTCCAACCATCTCTGTCAGATATAACCATCGTCAAGTTCTCCAGATGTCAACCACAGTCATCAACAAGTTGATCAATGTTCTCCTGATTCGTTCCATCCAACCATCTCTGTCAGACATAAAAGTCGTCAAGTCCTCCAGATGTCAAACACAGTCATCAACAAGTTGATCAATGTTCTCCTGATTCGTTCCTTCCAAACATCTCTGTATGACATAATAGTCGTCAAGTCCTCCAGATGTCAAACACAGTCATCAACAATTTGATCAATGTTCTCCTGATTCGTTCCTTCCAAAAATCTCTGTCAGACATAATAGTCGTCAAGTCCTCCAGATGTCAAACACAGTCATCAACAAGTTGATCAATGTTCTCCTGATTCGTTCCTCCCAACCATCACTGTCAGACATAATAGTCGTCAAGTCCTCCAGATATAAAACACAGTCATCAACAAGTTGATCAATGTTCTTCTGATTCGTTCCTTCCAACCATCTCTGTCAGACATAATAGTCGTCAAGTCCTGCAGATGTCAAACATAGTCTTCAACATTTTGATCAATGTTCTCCTGATTCGTTCCTTCCAACCATCTATGTCAGACATAATAGTCGTCAAGTCCTCCAGATGTCAACCACAGTCATCAACAAGTTGATCAATGTTCTCCTGATTCGTTATTCCAACCATCTCTGTCAGATATAATAGTCGTCAAGTCCTCCAGATGTCAACCACAGTCATCAACATGTTGATAAATGTTCTCCTGACTCGTTCCTTCCAACAATCTCTGTCAGACATAACCATCGTCAATTTCTCCAGGTGTCAACCTCAGTCATCAACAAGTTTATCAATGTTCTCCTGATTAGTTCATTCCAACCATCTCTGTCAGATATAACCATCGTCAAGTTCTCCAGATGTCAACCACAGTCATCAACAAGTTGATCAATGTTCTCCTGATTCGTTCCATCCAACCATCTCTGTCAGACATAAAAGACGTCAAGTCCTCCAGATGTCAAACACAGTCATCAACAAGTTGATCAATGTTCTCCTGATTCGTTCCTTCCAACCATCTCTGTATGACATAATAGTCGTCAAGTCCTCCAGATGTCAAACACAGTCATCAACAATTTGATTAATGTTCTCCTGATTCGTTCCTTTCAACCATCTATGTCAGACATAATAGCCATCAAGTCCTCCAGATGTCAACCACAGTCATCAACAAGTTGATCAATGTTCTCCTGATCCGTTCCATCCAACCATCTCTGTCAGACATAATAGTCGTCAAGACTTCCAGATGTCAACCACAGTCATCAACAAGATGATCAATGTTCTCCTGATTCGTTCCTTCCAACCATCTCTGTCAGACATAATAGTCTTCAAGTCCTGCAGATGTCAAACACAGTCATCAACATTTTGATCAATGTTCTCCTGATTCCTTCCTTTCAACCATCTATGTCAGACATAATAGCCATCAAGTCCTCCAGATGTCAACCACAGTCATCAACAAGTTGATCAATTTTCTCCTGATTCGTTCCTTCCAACCATCTCTGTCAGATATAATAGTCGTCAAGTCCTCCAGATGTCAACCACTGTCATCAACAAGTTGATAAATGTTCTCCTGTCTCGTTCCTTCCAACAATCTCTGTCAGTCATAATCATCGTCAAGTTCTCCAGATGTCAACCACAGTCATCAACAATTTTATCAATGTTCTCCTGATTCGTTCCTTCCAACCATCTCTGTCAGACATAACCATCGTCAAGTCCTCCAGATGTCAACCACAGTCATCAACAAGTTGATCAATGTTCTCCTGATTCGTTCCTTCCAACGATCTCTGTCAGACATAAGAGTCGTCAAGTCCTCCAGATGTCAAACACAGTCATCAACAAGTTGATCAATGTTCTCCTGATTCGTTCCTTCCAACAATCTCTGTCAGACATAATCATCGTCAAGTTCTACAGATGTCAACCACAGTCATCAACAAGTTGATCAATGTTCTCCTGATTCGTTCCTTCCAACCATCTCTGTAAGATATAATAGTCGTCAAGTCCTCCAGATGTCAACCACAGTCATCAACAAGTTGATAAATGTTCTCCTGATTCGTTCATTCCAACAATCTCTGTCAGACATAATCATCAAGTTCTCCAGATGTCAACCGCAGTCATCAACAAGTTGATCAATGTTCTCCTGATTCGTTCATTCCAACAATCTCTGTCAGATAAAACCATCGTCAAGTTCTCCTGATGTCAACCACAGTCATCAACAAGTTGACCAATGTTCTCCTGATTCGTTCCATACAACCATCTCTGTCAGACATAATAGTCGTCAAGTCCTCCAGATGTCAAACACAATCATCAACAAGTTGATCAATGTTCTCCTGAGTCGTTCCGTCCAACCATCTCTGTCAGACATATTAGTCGTCAAGTCCTCCAAATTTCAAACACAGTCATCAACAATTTTATCAATGTTCTCCTGATTCGTTCCTCCCAACCATCTCTGTCAGACATAACCATCGTCAAGTCCTCCAGATGTTAACCACAGTCATCAACAAGTTGATCAATGTTCTCCTGATTCGTTCCTTCCAACCATCTCTGTCAGACATAATAGTCGTCAAGTCCTCCAGATGTCAAACACAGTCATCAACAAGTTTATCAATGTTCTCCTGATTCGTACCTTCCAACCATCTTTGTCAGACATAGCCATCGTCAAGTCCTCCAGATGTCAACCACAGTCATCAACCAGTTGATAAATGTTCTCCTGACTCGTTCATTCCAACCATCTCTGTCAGACATAACCGTCGTCAAGTCCTCCAGATGTCAAACACAGTCATCAACATGTTGATCAATTTTCTCCTTATTCGTTCCTTCCAACCGTCTCTGTCAGACATAACCGTCGTCATGTCCTCCAGATGTCAATCACAGTCATCAACAAGTTGATGAATGTTCTCCTGACTCGTTCCTTCCAACCATCTCTGTCAGACATAATAGTCTTCAAGTCCTCCAGATGTCAACCACAGTCATCAACAAGTTGATCAATGTTCTTCTGATTCGTTCCTTCCAACCATATCTGTCTGACATATTAGTCGTCAAGTCCTGCAGATGTAAAACATAGTCTTCAACATTTTGATCAATGTTCTCCTGATTCGTTCCTTCCAATCATCTATGTCAGACATAATAGTCGTCAAGTCCTCCAGATATCAACCACAGTCATCAACAAGTTGATGACTGTTCTCCTGACTTGTTCCTTCCAACCATCTCTGTCAGACATAATAGTCGTCAATTCCTCCAGATGTCAACCACAGTCATCAACAAGTTGATCAATGTTCTCCTGATTCGTTCCTCCCAACCATCACTGTCAGACATAATAGTCGTCAAGTCCTCCAGATATCAAACACAGTCATCAACAAGTTGATCAATGTTCTTCTGATTCGTTCCTTCCAACCATCTCTGTCAGACATAATAGTCGTCAAGTCCTGCAGATGTCAAACATAGTCTTCAACATTTTGATCAATGTTCTCCTGATTCGTTCCTTCCAACCATCTATGTCAGACATAATAGTCGTCAAGTCCTCCAGATGTCAACCACAGTCATCAACAAGTTGATCAATGTTCTCCTGATTCGTTATTCCAACCATCTCTGTCAGATATAATAGTCGTCAAGTCCTCCAGATGTCAACCACAGTCATCAACAAGTTGATAAATGTTCTCCTGACTCGTTCCTTCCAACAATCTCTGTCAGACATAACCATCGTCAATTTCTCCAGGTGTCAACCTCAGTCATCAACAAGTTTATCAATGTTCTCCTGATTAGTTCATTCCAACCATCTCTGTCAGATATAACCATCGTCAAGTTCTCCAGATGTCAACCACAGTCATCAACAAGTTGATCAATGTTCTCCTGATTCGTTCCATCCAACCATCTCTGTCAGACATAAAAGTCGTCAAGTCCTCCAGATGTCAAACACAGTCATCAACAAGTTGATCAATGTTCTCCTGATTCGTTCCTTCCAACCATCTCTGTATGACATAATAGTCGTCAAGTCCTCCAGATGTCAAACACAGTCATCAACAATTTGATCAATGTTCTCCTGATTCGTTCCTTCCAAAAATCTCTGTCAGACATAATAGTCGTCAAGTCCTCCAGATGTCAAACACAGTCATCAACAAGTTGATCAATGTTCTCCTGATTCGTTCCTCCCAACCATCACTGTCAGACATAATAGTCGTCAAGTCCTCCAGATATAAAACACAGTCATCAACAAGTTGATCAATGTTCTTCTGATTCGTTCCTTCCAACCATCTCTGTCAGACATAATAGTCGTCAAGTCCTGCAGATGTCAAACATAGTCTTCAACATTTTGATCAATGTTCTCCTGATTCGTTCCTTCCAACCATCTATGTCAGACATAATAGTCGTCAAGTCCTCCAGATGTCAACCACAGTCATCAACAAGTTGATCAATGTTCTCCTGATTCGTTATTCCAACCATCTCTGTCAGATATAATAGTCGTCAAGTCCTCCAGATGTCAACCACAGTCATCAACATGTTGATAAATGTTCTCCTGACTCGTTCCTTCCAACAATCTCTGTCAGACATAACCATCGTCAATTTCTCCAGGTGTCAACCTCAGTCATCAACAAGTTTATCAATGTTCTCCTGATTAGTTCATTCCAACCATCTCTGTCAGATATAACCATCGTCAAGTTCTCCAGATGTCAACCACAGTCATCAACAAGTTGATCAATGTTCTCCTGATTCGTTCCATCCAACCATCTCTGTCAGACATAAAAGACGTCAAGTCCTCCAGATGTCAAACACAGTCATCAACAAGTTGATCAATGTTCTCCTGATTCGTTCCTTCCAACCATCTCTGTATGACATAATAGTCGTCAAGTCCTCCAGATGTCAAACACAGTCATCAACAATTTGATCAATGTTCTCCTGATTCGTTCCTTCCAAAAATCTCTGTCAGACATAATAGTCGTCAAGTCCTCCAGATGTCAAACACAGTCATCAACAAGTTGATCAATGTTCTCCTGATTCGTTCCTTCCAACCATCTTTGTCAGACATAACCATCGTCATGTCCTCCAGATGTCAACCACAATCATCAACAAGTTGATCAATTTTCTACTACTCGTTCCTTCCAACCATCTCTGTCAGACATAACCGTCGTCAAGTCCTCCAGATGTCAAACACAGTCATCAACAATTTGATCAATTTTCTCCTGATTCGTTCCTTCCAACCATCTCTGTCAGACATAACCGTCGTCATGTCCTCCAGATGTCAATCAGAGTCATCAACAAGTTGATCAATGTTCTCCTGACTCGGTACTTCCAACGATCTCTGTCAGACATAACCATCGTCACGTTTCCAGATGTCAAACACAGTCATCAACAAGTTGATCAATGTTCTCCTGATTCGTTCCTCCCAACCATCTCTGTCAGACATAATAGTCGTCAAGTCCTCCAGATGTCAAACACAGTCATCAACAATTTGATCAATGTTCTCCTGATTCGTTCCTCCCATCCATCTCTGTCAGACATAATAGTCGTCGTCCTCCAGATGTCAATCACAGTCATCAACAAGTTGATCAATGTTCTCCTGATTCGTTCATTCCAACAATATCTGTCAGACATAATAGTCGTCAATTCCTCCAGATGTCAAACACAGTCATCAACAAGTTGATCAATGTTCTCCTGATTCGTTCCTTCTAAACATCTCTGTCAGACATAACCATCATCAAGTCCTCCAGATGTCATCCACAGTCATCAACAAGTTGATCAATTTTCTCCTGATTCGTTCCTTCCAACCATCTATGTCAGACATAATAGTCGTCAAGTCCTCCAGATGTCAACCACAGTCATCAACAAGTTGATGAATGTTATCCTGACTCGTTCCTTCCAACCATCCCTGTCCGACATAATAGTCGTCAAGTCCTCCAGATGTCAACCACAGTCATCAACAAGTTGATCAATGTTCTCCTGATTCGTTCCTCCAAACCATCACTCTCAGACATAATAGTCGTCAAGTCCTCCAGATATCAAACACAGTCATCAACAAGTTGATCAATGTTCTTCTGATTCGTTCCTTCCAACCATCTCTGTCAGACATAATAGTCGTCAAGTCCTGCAGATGTCAAACATAATCTTCAACATTTTGATCAATTTTCTCCTGATTCGTTCCTTCCAACCATCTATGTCAGACATAATAGTCGTCAAGTCCTCCAGATGTCAACCACAGTCATCAACAAGTTGATCAATGTTCTCCTGATTCGTTCATTCCAAACATCTCTGTCAGACATAATAGTCGACAAGTCCTCCAGATGTCATCCACAGTCATCAACAAGTTGATCAATTTTCTCCTGACTCGTTCCTTACAACCATCTCTGTCAGAGATAACCATCGTCATGTCCTCGAGATATCAACTACAGTCATCAACAAGTTGATCAATGTTCTCCTGATTCGTTCATTCCAAACATGTCTGTCAGACATAACCGTCGTTAAGTCCTCCAGATGTCAACCCCAGTCATCAACGAGTTGATCAATGTTCTCCTGATTCGTTCCTCCCAACCATATCTGTCAGACATAATATTCGTCAAATCCTCCAGATATCAAACACAGTCATCAACAAGTTGATCAATGTTCTCCTGATTCGTTCCTTCCAACCATCTCTGTCAGACATAACCGTCGTCATGTCCTCCAGATGTAAATCACAGTCATCAACAAGTTGATGAATGTTCTTCTGACTCGTTCCTACCAACCATCTCTGTCAGACATAACCATCGTCAAGTCCTCCAGATGTCAACCACAGTCATCAACAAGTTGATCAATGTTCTCCTGACTCGTTACTTCCAACCATCTCTGTCAGACATAAACATCGTCACGTCTTACAGATGTCAAACACAGTCATCAACAAGTTGATCAATGTTCTCCTGATTCGTTCCTCCCAACCATCTCTTTCAGACATAATAGTCGTCAAGTCCTCCAGATGTTAAACACAGTCATCAACAAGTTGATCAATGTTCTTCTGATTCGTTTCTTCCAAACGTCTCTGTCAGACATAAACTTCGTCAAGTCCTCCAGATGTCAACCACAGTAATCAACAAGTTCATCAAGGTTCTCCTGATTCGTTCGTTCCAACCATATCTGTCAGACATAATAGTCGACAAGTCCTCCAGTTGTTAAACACAGTCATCAACAAGTTGATCAATGTTCTTCTGATTCGTTCCTTCCAACCATCTCTGTCAGACATAACCGTCGTCAAGTCATCCAGATATCAACCACAGTCATCAACAAGTTGATCAATGTTCTCCGGACTCGTTCCTTCCAACCAACTCTGTCAGACATAACCATCGTCAAGTCCTCCAGATGTCAACCACAGTCATCAACAAGTTCATCAATTTTCTCCTGACTCGTTCCTTCCAACCATCTCTGTCAGACATAAAAATCTTCAAGTCCTCCAGATGTCAACCACAGTCATCAACGTGTTGATCAATGTTCGCCTATTCGTACCTTCCAACCATCTCTGTCAGACATAATAGTCGTCAAATCCTCCAAATGTCAACCACAATCATCAACAAGTTGATCAATGTTCTCCTGACTCGTTCCTTCCAACCATCTCTGTCAGACATAACCATCGTCAAGTCCTCAAGATGTGAACCACAGTCATCAACAAGTTAATCAATGTTCTCCTGACTCGTTCCTTCCAACCATCTCTGTCAGACATAACCATTGTAAAGTCCTCCATATGTCAACCACAGTCATCAACAAGTTGATCAATGTTCTCCTGACTCGTTTCTTCCAACCATCTCTGTCAGACATAACCGTCGTCAAGTCCTCCAGATATCAACCACAGTCATCAACAAGTTCATCAAGGTTCTCCTGATTCGTTCCTACCAACCATATCTGTCAGACATAATAGTCGTCAAGTCCTCCAGATGTCAAACACAGTCATCAACAAGTTGATCAATGTTCTCCTGATTCGTTCCTTCCCACAATCTCTGTCAGACATAATAGTCGTCAAGTCCTCCAGATGTCAAACACAGTCATCAACAAGTTTATCAATGTTCTCCTGATTCGTTCCTTCCAACCATCTCTGTCAGACATAACCGTTGTCAAGTCCTCCAGATGTCAACCACAGTCATCAACAAGTTGATCAATGTCCTCCTGACTCGTTCCTTCCAACCATCTATGTCAGACATAACCGTCGTCAAGTCCTCCAAATGTCAAACACAGTCATCAATAAGTTGATCAATGTTCTCCTGATTCGTTCCTTCCAACCATCTCTGTCAGACATAATAGTCGTCAAGTCCTCCAAATGTCAACCACAGTCATCAACAAGTTGATCAATGTTCTTCTGACTCGTACCTTCCAACCATCTCTGACAGACATAAACATCATCAAGTCCTCCGGATGTCAACCACAGTCATCAACAACTTGATCAATGTTCTCCTGATTCGTTCATTCCAACAATCTCTGTCAGACATAATAGTCGTCAAGTCCTCCAGATATAAACCACAGTCATCAACAAGTTGATCAATGTTCTCCTGATTCATTCCTCCCAACAATCTCTGTCAGACATAATAGTCGTCAAGTCCTCCAGATTTCAACCACAGTCATCAACATGTTGATCAATGTTCTCCTGATTCGTTCCTTCCAACCATCTCTGTCTGACATAACCGTCGTCAAGTCCTCCAGATGTCAACCACAGTCATCAACAAGTTGATCAATGTTCTCTTGACTCGTTCCTTCCAACCATCTCTGTCTGACATAACCGTCGTCAAGTCCTCCAGATGTCAACCACAGTCATCAACAAGTTGATCAATGTTCTCCTGACTCGTTCCTTCCAACCATCTCTCTCCGACATAAACATCGTCATGTCCTCTAGATGTTAACAACAGTCATAAACAAGTTGATCAATGTTGTCCTGAATCGTTCCTTCCAACCATTTCTGTCAGACATAACAGTCGTCAATTCCTCCAGATATCAACCACAGTCATCAACATGTTGATCAATGTTCTCCTGACTCGTTCCTTCCAACTATCTCTGTCAGAGGTAATAGTCGTCAAGTTCTCCAGATGTCAACCACACTCATCAACAAGTTGATCAATGTCCTCCTGACTCGTTCTTTCCAACCATCTCTGTCAGACATAACCATCGTCAAGTCCTCCAGATGTCAACCACAGTCATCAACAAGTTGATCAATTTTCTCCTGACTCGTTCCTTCCAACCATCTCTTTCAGACATAACCATCGTCAAGTCCTCCAAATGTCAACCACAGTCATCAATAAGTTGATCAATGTTCTCCTGATTCGTTCCTTCCAACCATCTCTGTCAGACATAATAGTCGTCAAGTCCTCCAAATGTCAACCACAATCATCAACAAGTTGATCAATGTTCTCCTGACTCGTTCCTTCCAACCATCTCTGTCAGACATAACCATCGTCAAGTCCTCCAGATGTCAACCACAGTCATCAACAAGTAGATCAATGTTCTCCTGATTCGTTCCTTCCAACCATCTCTGTCAGACATAACCGTCGTCAAGTCCTCCAGATATCAACCACAGTCATCAACAAGTTGATCAATGTTCTCCTGACTCGTTCCTTCCAACCAACTCTGTTAAACATAACCATTGTAAAGTCCAACATATGTCAACCACAGTCATCAACATGTTGATGAATGTTCTTCTGACTCGTTCCTTCCAACAATCTCTGACAGTTATAAACATCGTCAAGTCCTCCGGATGTCAAACACAGTCATCAACAAGTTGATCAATGTTCTCCTGGTTCGTTCATTCCAACAATCACTGTCAGACATAATAGTCTTCAATTCCTCCAGATGTCAAACACAGTCAACAACAAGTTGATCAATGTTCTCCTGATTCGTTCCTTCCAACCATCTCTGTCAGACATAATAGTCGTCAAGTCCTCCAGATATAAACCACAATCATCAACAAGTTGATCAATGTTCTCCTGATTCATTTCTCCCAAACATCTCTGTCAGACATAATAGTCGTCAAATCCTCCAGGTTTCAACCACAGTCATCAACATGTTGATCAATGTTCTCCTGATTCGTTCCTTCCAACCATCTCTGTCTGACATAACCGTCGTCAAGTCCTCCAGATGTCAACCACAGTCATCAACAAGTTGATCAATGTTCTCCTGACTCGTTCCTTTTAACCATCTCTGTCTGACATAACCGTCGTCAAGTCCTCCAGATGTCAACCACAGTCATCAACAAGTTGATCAATGTTCTCCTGACTCGTTCCTTCCAACCATCTCTCTCCGACATAACCATCGTCATGTCCTCTAGATGTTAACCACAGTCATAAACAAGTTGATCAATGTTGTCCTGAATCGTTCCTTCCAACCATTTCTGTCAGACATAACAGTCGTCAAGTCCTCCAGATATCAACCACAGTCATCAACAAGTTGATCAATTTTCTCCTGACTCGTTCCTTCCAACCATCTCTGTCAGACATAACCATCGTCAAGTCCTCCAAATGTCAACCACAGTCATCAATAAGTTGATCAATGTTCTCCTGATTCGTTCCTTCCAACCATCTCTGTCAGACATAATAGTCGTCAAGTCCTCCAAATGTCAACCACAATCATCAACAAGTTGATCAATGTTCTCCTGACTCGTTCCTTCCAACCATCTCTGTCAGACATAACCATCGTCAAGTCCTCCAGATGTCAACCACAGTCATCAACAAGTAGATCAATGTTCTCCTGATTCGTTCCTTCCAACCATCTCTGTCAGACATAACCGTCGTCAAGTCCTCCAGATATCAACCACAGTCATCAACAAGTTGATCAATGTTCTCCTGACTCGTTCCTTCCAACCAACTCTGTCATACATAACCATTGTAAAGTCCAACATATGTCAACCACAGTCATCAACATGTTGATGAATGTTCTTCTGACTCGTTCCTTCCAAAAATCTCTGACAGATATAAACATCGTCAAGTCCTCCGGATGTCAAACACAGTCATCAACAAGTTGATCAATGTTCTCCTGATTCGTTCATTCCAACAATCTCTGTCAGACATAATAGTCTTCAATTGCTCCAGATGTCAAACACAGTCAACAACAAGTTGATCAATGTTCTCCTGATTCGTTCCTTCCAACCATCTCTGTCAGACATAATAGTCGTCAAGTCCTCCAGATATAAACCACAGTCATCAACGAGTTGATCAATGTTCTCCTGATTCATTCCTCCCAAACATCTCTGTCAGACATAATAGTCGTCAAGTCCTCCAGATGTCAAACACAGTCATCAACAAGTTGATCAATGTTATCCTGACTCGTTCCTTTTAACCATCTCTGTCTGACATAACCGTCGTCAAGTCCTCCAGGTTTCAACCACAGTCATCAACATGTTGATCAATGTTCTCCTGATTCGTTCCTTCCAACCATCTCTGTCTGACATAACCGTCGTCAAGTCCTCCAGATGTCAACCACAGTCATCAACAATTTGATCAATGTTCTCCTGACTCGTTCCTTCCAACCAACTCTGTCAAACATAACCATTGTAAAGTCCAACATATGTCAACCACAGTCATCAACATGTTGATGAATGTTCTTCTGACTCGTTCCTTCCAACAATCTCTGACAGATATAAACATCGTCAAGTCCTCCGGATGTCAAACACATTCATCAACAAGTTGATCAATGTTCTCCTGATTCGTTCCTTCCAACCATCTCTGTCAGACATAATATTCGTCAAGTCCTCCAGATATAAACCACAGTCATCAACAAGTTGATCAATGTTCTGCTGATTCATTCCTCCCAAACATCTCTGTCAGACATAATAGTCGTCAAGTCCTCCAGATATCAAACACAGTCATCAACAAGTTGATCAATGTTATCCTGACTCGTTCCTTTTAACCATCTCTGTCTGACATAACCGTCGTCAAGTCCTCCAGGTTTCAACCACTGTCATCAACATGTTGATCAATGTTCTCCTGATTCGTTCCTTCCAACCATCTCTCTCTGACATAACCGTCGTCAAGTCCTCCAGATATCAACCACAGTCATCAACAAGTTGATCACTGTTCTCTTGACTCGTTCCTTCCAACCATCTCTGTCTGACATAACCGTCGTCAAGTCCTCCAGATGTCAACCACAGTCATCAACAAGTTGATCAATGTTCTCCTGACTCGTTCCTTCCAACCATCTCTCTCCGACATAACCATCGTCATGTCCTCTAGATGTTATCCACAGTCATAAACAAGTTGATCAATGTTGTCCTGAATCGTTCCTTCCAACCATTTCTGTCAGACATAACAGTCGTCAAGTCCTCCAGATATCAACCACAGTCATCAACAAGTTGATCAATGTTCTCCTGACTCGTTCCTTCCAACTATCTCTGTCAGAGGTAATAGTCGTCAAGTTCTCCAGATGTCAACCACAGTCATCAACAATTTGATCAATGTCCTCCTGACTCGTTCCTTCCAACCATCTCTGTCAGACATAACCATCGTCAAGTCCTCCAAATGTCAACCACAGTCATCAATAAGTTGATCAATGTTCTCCTGATTCGTTCCTTCCAACCATCTCTGTCAGACATAATAGTCGTCAAGTCCTCCAAATGTCAACCACAATCATCAACAAGTTGATCAATGTTCTCCTGACTCGTTCCTTCCAACCACCTCTGTCAGACATAACCATCGTCAAGTCCTCCAGATGTCAACCACAGTCATCAACAAGTAGATCAATGTTCTCCTGATTCGTTCCTTCCAACCATCTCTGTCAGACATAACCGTCGTCAAGTCCTCCAGATATCAACCACAGTCATCAACAAGTTGATCAATGTTCTCCTGACTCGTTCCTTCCAACCAACTCTGTCATACATAACCATTGTAAAGTCCAACATATGTCAACCACAGTCATCAACATGTTGATGAATGTTCTTCTGACTCGTTCCTTCCAAAAATCTCTGACAGATATAAACATCGTCAAGTCCTCCGGATGTCAAACACAGTCATCAACAAGTTGATCAATGTTATCCTGACTCGTTCCTTTTAACCATCTCTGTCTGACATAACGTCGTCAAGTCCTCCAGGTTTCAACCACAGTCATCAACATGTTGATCAATGTTCTCCTGATTCGTTCCTTCCAACCAGCTCTCTGACATAACCGTCGTCAAGTCCTCCAGATATCAACCACAGTCATCAACAAGTTGATCAATGTTCTCCTGACTCGTTCCTTCCAACCATCTCTCTCCGACATAACCATCGTCAAGTCCTCTAGATGTTAACCACAGTCATAAACAAGTTGATCAATGTTGTCCTGATTCGTTCCTTCCAACCATTTCTGTCAGACATAACCGTCGTCAAGTCCTCCAGATGTCAACCACAGTCATCAACAAGTTGATCAATGTTCTTTTGACTCGTTCCTTCGAACCATCTCTCTCAGACGTAATAGTCGTCAAGTCCTCAAGATGTCAACCACAGTCATCAACAAGTTGATCAATGTTCTCCTGATTCGTTCCTCCCAACCATCTCTGTCAGACATAACAATCGTCAAGTCCTCCAGATATCAAACACAGTCATCAACAAATTGATCAATGTTCTCCTGATTCGTTCCTTCCAACAATCTTTGTCAGACATAACCGTCGTCAAGTCCTCCAGATGTCAACCACAGTCATCAACAAGTTGATCAATGTTCTCCTGACTCGTTCCTTCCAACCATCTCTGTCAGACATAAACATCGTCAAGTCCTCCAGATATCAACCAGAGTCATCAACAAGTTGATCAATGTTCTCCTGATTCGTTCCTTCCAACCATCTCTGTCAGACATAACCGTCGTCACGTCCTCCAGATGTCAACCCCAGTCATCAACAAGTTGATCAATGTTCTCCTGACTCGTTCCTTCCAACCATCTCTGTCCGACATAACCATCTTCAAGTCCTCTAGATGTTAACCACAGTCATAAACAAGTTAATCAATGTTCTCCTGATTCGTTCCTTCCAACAATCTCTGTCAGACATAACTGTCATCAAGTCCTCCAGATATCAACCACAGTCATCAACAAGTTGATCAATGTTCTCCTGATTAGTTCCTTCCAAAGATCTCTGTCAGACATAATAGTCTTCAAGTCCTCCAGATATCAACCACAGTCATCAACAAGTTGATAAATGTTCTCCTGACTTGTTCCTTCCAAACATCTCTGTCAGACATAATAGTCGTCAAGTCATCCAGATGTCAAACACAGTCATCAACAATTTGATCAATGTTCTCCTGATTCGTCCCTTCCAACCATCTCTGTCAGACATAATAGTCGTCAAGTCCTCCTAATGTCAAACACAGTCATCAACAATTTTATCAATGTTCTCCTGATTCGTTCCTTCCAACCATCTCTGTCAGACATAACCATCGTCAAGTCCTCCAGATGTCAACCACAGTCATCAAGAAGTTGATCAATGTTCTCCTGATTCGTTCCTTCCAACCATCTCTGTCAGATATAATAGTCGTCAAGTCCTCCAAATGTCAACCACAGTCATCAACAAGTTGATCAATGTTCTCCTGATTCGTTCCTTCCAACCATCTCTGTCAGACATAATAGTCGTCATGTCCTCCAAATATCAACCACAATCATCAACAAGTTGATCAATGTTCTCCTGACTCGTTCCTTCCAACCATCTCTGTTAGACATAACCATCGTCAAGTCCTCCAGATGTCAACCACAGTCATCAACAAGTTGTTCAATGTTCTCCTGATTCGTTCCTTCCAACCATCTCTGACAGACATAAACATCGTCAAGTCCTCCGGATGTCAACCACAGTCCTCAACAAGTTGATCAATGTTCTCCTGATTCGTTCATTCCAACAATCTCTGTCAGACATAATAGTCTTCAATTCCTCCAGATG
The DNA here is from genome assembly GCA_964036315.1 of Acanthosepion esculentum. Classification (NCBI taxonomy): domain Eukaryota; kingdom Metazoa; phylum Mollusca; class Cephalopoda; order Sepiida; family Sepiidae; genus Acanthosepion; species Acanthosepion esculentum. Next base: position 14,005,208 of record OZ038490.1, on the reverse strand, counting down.
TCAAACACAGTCAACACCAAGTTGATCAGTGTTCTCCTGATTCGTTCCTTCCAACCATCTCTGTCAGACATAATAGTCGTCAAGTCCTCCAGATATAAACCACAGTCATCAACAAGTTGATCAATGTTCTCCTGGTTCATTCCTCCCAACCATCTCTGTCAGATATAATAGTCGTCAAGTCCTCCAGATGTCAAACACAGTCATCAACAAGTTGATCAATGTTATCCTGACTCGTTCCTTCCAAAAATCTCTGTCTGACATAACCGTCGTCAAGTCCTCCAGATTTCAACCACAGTCATCAACATGTTGATCAATGTTCTCCTGATTCGTTACTTCCAAACATCTCTGTCTGACATAACCGTCGTCAAGTCCTCCAGATTTCAACCACAGTCATGAACAAGTTGATCAATGTTCTCCTGACTCGTTCCTTCCAACCATCTCTCTCCGACATAACCATCGTCAAGTACTCTAGATGTTAACCACAGTCATAAACAACTTGATCAATGTTGTCCTGATTCGTTCCTTCCAACCATCTCTGTCAGACATAATAGTCGTCAAGTCCTCCAGATGTCAAACACAGTCATCAATATGTTTATCAATGTTCTCCTGATTCGTTCCTTCCAACCATCTCTGTCAGACATAACCGTTGTCAAGTCCTCCAGATGTCAACCACAGTCATCAACAAGTTGATCAATGTCCTTCTGACTCGTTCCTTCCAACCATCTCTGTCAGACATAACCATCGTCAAGTCCTCCAGATATCAACCACAGTCATCAACAAGTTGATCAATTTTCTCCTGACTCGTTCCTTCCAACCATCTCTGTCAGACATAACCATCGTCAAGTCCTCCAAATGTAAAACACAGTCATCAACAAGTTGATCAATTTTCTCCTGATTCGTTCCTTCCAACCATCTCTGTCAGACATAATAGTCGTCAAGTCCTCCAAATATCAACCACAATCATCAACAAGTTGATCAATGTTCTCCTGACTCGTTCCTTCCAACCATCTCTGTCAGACATAACCATCGTCAATTCCTCCATATATCAACCACAGTCATCAACAAGTTGATCAATGTTCTCCTGACTCGTTCCTTCCAACCATCTCTGTCAGACATAACCATTGTAAAGTCCTACATATGTCAACCACAGTCATCAACAAGTTGATCAATGTTCTCCTGATTCGTTCCTTCCAACCATCTCTGTCAGACATAATAGTCGTCAAGTCCTCCATATGTCAACCACAGTCATCAAAAAGTTGATCAATGTTCTCCTGATTCATTCCTCCCAACCATCTCTGTCAGTCATAATAGTCGTCAAGTTCTCCAGATGTCAAACACAGTCATTAACAAGTTGATCAATGTTATCCTGAGTCGTTCCTTCCAACCATCTCTGTCTGACATAACCGTCGTCAAGTCCTCCAGATTTCAACCACAGTCATCAACATGTTGATCAATGTTCTCCTGCTTCGTTACTTCCAACCATCTCTGTCTGACATAACCGTCGTCAAGTCCTCCAGATTTCAACCACGGTCATCAATAAGTTGATCAATGTTCTTCTGACTCGTTCCTTCCAACCATCTCTCTCCGACATAACCATCGTCAAGTCCTCTAGATGTTAACCACAGTCATATACAACTTTATCAATGTTGTCCTGATTCGTTCCTTCCAACCATCTCTGTCAGACATAATAGTCGTCACGTCCTCCAGATGTCAACCACAGTCATCAACAAGTTGATCAATGTTCTCCTGACTCGTTCCTTCCAACCATCTCTGTCAGATGTAATAGTCGTCAAGTCCTCCAGATGTCAACCACAGTCATCAACAAGTTGATCAATGTTCTCCTGATTCATTCCTCCCAACCATCTCTGTCAGACATAATAGTGGTCAAGTCCTCCAGATATCAAACACAGTCATCAACAAGTTGATCAATGTTCTCCTGATTCGTTCCTTCCAACAATCTTTGTCAGACATAACCGTCGTCAAGTCCTCCAGATGTCAACCACAGTCATCAACAAGTTGATCAATGTTCTCCTGACTCGTTCCTTCCAACCATCTCTGTCAGACATAAACATCGTCAAGTCCTCCAGATATCAACCACAGTCATCAACAAGTTGATCAATGTTCGCCTGATTCGTTCCTTCCAACAATCTCTGTCAGACATAACCTTCGTCAAGTCCTCCAGATGTCAACCACAGTCATAAACAAGTTAATCAATGTTCTCCTGATTCGTTCCTTCCAACAATCTCTGTCAGACATAACCGTCGTCAAGTCCTCCAGATATCAACCACAGTCATCAACCAGTTGATCAATGTTCTCGTGACTCGTTCCTTCCAAAGATCGCTGTCAGACATAATAGTCGTCATGTCCTCCAGATGTCAAACACAGTCATCAACAAGTTGATCAATGTTCTCCTGATTCGTTCCTTCCAACCAACTGTCAGATATAATAGTCGTCAAGTCCTCCAGATGTCAACCACAGTCATCAAAAAGTTGATAAATGTTCTCCTGACTCGTTCCTTCCAACCATCTCTGTCAGACATAATAGTCGTCAAGTCCTCCAGATGTCAAACACAGTCATCAACAATTTGATCAATGTTCTCCTGATTCGTTCCTTCCAACCATTTCTGTCAGACATAATAATCGTCAAGTCCTCCAAATGTCAAACACAGTCATCAACAATTTCATCAATGTTCTCCTGATTCGTTCCTTCCAACCATCTCTGTCAGACATAACCATCGTCAAGTCCTCCAGATGTCAACCACAGTCATCAACAAGTTGATCAATTTTCTCCTGACTCGTTCCTTCCAACCATCTCTGTCAGACATAACCATCGTCAAGTCCTCCAAATGTCAACCACAGTCATCAACAAGTTGATCAATGTTCTCCTGATTCGTTCCTTCCAACCATCTCTGTCAGACATAATAGTCGTCAAGTCCTCCATATGTCAACCACAATCATCAACAAGTTGATCAATGTTCTCCTGACTCGTTCCTTCCAACCATCTCTGTCAGACATAACCATCGTCAAGTCCTCCAGATGTCAACCACAGTCATCAACAAGTTGATCAATGTTCTGCTGATTCGTTCCTTCCAACCATCTATGTCAGACATAACCGTCGTCAAGTCCTCCAGATATCAACCACAGTCATCAACAAGTAGATCAATGTTCTCCTGACTCGTTCCTTCCAACCATCTCTGTCAGACATAACCATTGTAAAGTCCTCCATATGTCAACCACAATCATCAACAAGTTGATCAATGTTCTTCTGACTCTTTCCTTCCAACCATCTCTGACAGACATAAACATCGTCAAGTCCTCCGGATGTCAACCACAGTCATCAACAAGTTGTTCAATGTTCTCCTGATTCGTTCATTCCAACAATCTCTCTCAGACATAATAGTCTTCAATTCCTCCAGATGTCAAACACAGTCAACAACAAGTTGATCAATGTTCTCCTGATTCGTTCCTTCCAACCATCTCTGTCAGACATAATAGTCGTCAAGTCCTCCAGATATAAACCACAGTCATCAACAAATTGATCAATGTTCTCCTGATTCATTCCTCCCAACAATCTCTGTCAGACATAAAATCGTCAAATCCTCCAGATGTCAAACACAGTCATCAACAAGTTGATCAATGTTATCCAGACTCGTTCCTTCCAACCATCTCTGTCTGACATAACCGTCGTCAAGTCCTCCACATTTCAACCACAGTCATCAACATGTTGATCAATGTTCCCCTGATTCGTTACTTCCAACCATCTCTTTCTGACATACCCGTCGTCAAGTCCTCCATATGTCAACCACAGTCATCAACAAGTTGATCAATGTTCTCCTGACTCGTTCCTTCCAACCATCTCTGTCAGACATAACCATCGTCAAGTCCTCCAGATGTCAACCACAGTCATCAACAAGTTGATCAATGTTCTGCTGATTCGTTCCTTCCAACCATCTATGTCAGACATAACCGTCGTCAAGTCCTCCAGATATCAACCACAGTCATCAACAAGTAGATCAATGTTCTCCTGACTCGTTCCTTCCAACCATCTCTGTCAGACATAACCATTGTAAAGTCCTCCATATGTCAACCACAATCATCAACAAGTTGATCAATGTTCTTCTGACTCTTTCCTTCCAACCATCTCTGACAGACATAAACATCGTCAAGTCCTCCGGATGTCAACCACAGTCATCAACAAGTTGTTCAATGTTCTCCTGATTCGTTCATTCCAACAATCTCTCTCAGACATAATAGTCTTCAATTCCTCCAGATGTCAAACACAGTCAACAACAAGTTGATCAATGTTCTCCTGATTCGTTCCTTCCAACCATCTCTGTCAGACATAATAGTCGTCAAGTCCTCCAGATATAAACCACAGTCATCAACAAATTGATCAATGTTCTCCTGATTCATTCCTCCCAACAATCTCTGTCAGACATAAAATCGTCAAATCCTCCAGATGTCAAACACAGTCATCAACAAGTTGATCAATGTTATCCTGACTCGTTCCTTCCAACCATCTCTGTCTGACATAACCGTCGTCAAGTCCTCCAGATTTCAACCACAGTCATCAACATGTTGATCAATGTTCCCCTGATTCGTTACTTCCAACCATCTCTTTCTGACATACCCGTCGTCAAGTCCTCCATATGTCAACCACAGTCATCAACAAGTTGATCAATGTTCTCCTAACTCGTTCCTTCCAACCATCTCTCTCCGACATAACCATCGGCAAGTCCTCTAGATGTTAACCACAGTCATAAACAAGTTGATCAATGTTGTCCTGATTCGTTCCTTCCAACCATCTCTGTCAGACATAACCGTCGTCAAGTCTTCCAGATGTCAACCACAGTCATCAAAAAGTTGTTCAATGTTCTCCTGACTCGTTCCTTCCAACCATCTCTGTCAGACGTAATAGTCGTCAAGTCCTCCATATGTCAACCGCAGTCATCAACAAGTTGATCAATGTTCTCCTTATTCGTTCCTCCCAACCATCTATGTCAGACATAATAGTCGTCAATTCCTCCAGATATCAAACAGAGTCATCAACAAGTTGATCTATGTTCTCCTGACTCGTTCCTTCCAACAATCTTTGTCAGACATAACCGTCGTGAAGTCCTCCAGATGTCAACCACAGTCATCAACAAGTTGATCAATGTTCTCCTGACTCGATCCTTCCAACCATCTCTGTCAGACATAACCGTCGTCAAGTCCTCCAGATGACAACCACAGTCATCAACAAGTTGATCAATGTTCTCCTGATTCGTTCCTTCCAACCATCTCTGTCTGATATAATAGTCGTCAAGTCCTCCAGATATCAACCACAGTCATCAACAAGTTGATAAATGTTCTCCTGACTCGTTCCTTCCAACCATCTCTGTCAGACATAATAGTTTTCAAGTCCTCCAGATGTCAAACACAGTCATCAACAATTTGATCAATATTCTCCTGATTCGTTCCTTCCAGCCATCTCTGTCAGACATAATAGTCGTCAAGTCCTCCAAATGTCAAACACAGTCATCAACAATTTTATCAATGTTCTCCTGATTTGTTCCTTCCAACCATCTCTGTCAGACATAACCATCGTCAAGTCCTCCAGATGTCAACCACAGTCATCAACAAGTTGATCAATGTTCTCCTGATTCGTTCCTTCGAACCATCTCTGTCAGATATAATAGTCGTCAATTCCTCCAATTGTCAAACACAGTCATCAACAATTTGATCAATGTTCTCCTGATTCGTTCGTTCCAACCATCTCTGTAAGACATAACCATCGTCAAGTCCTCCAGATGTCAACCACATTCATCAACAAGTTGATCAATGTTCTCCTGATTCGTTCATTCCAACCCTCTCTGTCAGACATAATAGTCGTCATGTTTTCGAGATGTCAAACACAGTCATCAACAAGTTGATCAATGTTCTCCTGATTCGTTCCGTCCAACCATCTCTGTCAGACATAATAGTCGTCAAGTCCTCCAGATGTCAATAACAGTCATCAACAAGTTGATCAATGTTCTCCTGATTCGTTCCTTCCAACCATCTCTGTCAGACATAACCGTCGTCATGTCCTCCAGATGTCAATGACAGTAATCAACAAGTTGATGAATGTTCTCTTGACTCGTTCCTTCCAACCATCTCTGTCAGACATAAACATCGTCAAGTCCTCTAGATGTTAACCACAGTCATGAACACGTTGATCAATGTTCTCCTGATTCGTTCTTTCCAACCATCTCTTTCAGACATAACCGTCGTCAATCCTCCAGATGTCAACCACAGTCATCAACAAGTTGATCAATGTTCTCCTGACTGGTTCCTTCCAACCATCTGTGTCAGACATAATAGTCGTCAAGTCCTCCAGATGTCAACCACAGTCATCAACAAGTTGATCAATGTTCTCCTGACTCGTTCCTTCAAACCATCTCTGTCAGACATAACCATCGTCAAGTCCTCCAGATATCAACCACAGTCATAAACAAGTTGATCAATGTTCCCCTGATTCGTTCATTCCAACAATCTGTCAGACATAACCGTCGTCAAGTCCTCCAGATGTCAACCACAGTCATCAACAAGTTGATCAATGTTCTCCTGATTCGTTCCTTCCATCCATCTCTGTCAGACATAATAGTCGTCAAGTCCTCCAGATGTCAACCACTGTCATCAACAAGTTGATCAATGTCCTCCTGACTCGTTCCTTCCAATCATCTCTGTCAGACATAACCATCGTCAAGTTCTCCAGATGTCAACCACAGTCTTCAACAAGTTGATCAATGTTCTCCTGATTCGTTACTTCCAACCATCTCTTTCTGACATAACCGTCGTCAAGTCCTCCATATATCAACCACAGTCATCAACAAGTTGATCAATGTTCTCCTGACTCGTTCCTTCCAACCATCTCTCTCCGACATAACCATCGTCAAGTCCTCTAGATGTTAACCGCAGTCATAAACAAGTTGATCAATGTTGTCCTGATTCCTTCCTTCCAACCATCTCTGTCAAACATAACCGTCATCAAGTCTTCCAGATGTCAACCACAGTCATCAAAAAGTTGATCAATGTTCTCCTGACTCGTTCCTTCCAACCATCTCTGTCAGACATAATAGTCGTCAAGTCCTCCATATGTCAACCACAGTCATCAACAAGTTGATCAATGTTCTCCTTATTCGTTCCTCCCAACCATCTCTGTCAGACATAATATTCGTCAATTCCTCCAGATATCAGAGTCATCAACAAGTTGATCAATGTTCTCCTGACTCGTTCCTTCCAACAATCTTTGTCAGACATAACCGTCGTGAAGTCCTCCAGATGTCAACCACAGTCATCAACAAGTTGATCAATGTTCTCCTGACTCGATCCTTCCAATCATCTCTGTCAGACATAACCGTCGTCAAGTCCTCCAGATGACAACCACAGTCATCAACAAGTTGATCAATGTTCTCCTGATTCGTTCCTTCCAACCATCTCTGTCTGATATAATAGTCGTCAAGTCCTCCAGATATCAACCACAGTCATCAACAAGTTGATAAATGTTCTCCTGACTCGTTCCTTCCAACCATCTCTGTCAGACATAATAGTTGTCAAGTCCTCCAGATGTCAAACAAAGTCAACAACAATTTGATCAATATTCTCCTGATTCGTTCCTTCCAGCCATCTCTGTCAGACATAATAGTCGTCAAGTCCTCCAAATGTCAAACACAGTCATCAACAATTTTATCAATGTTCTCCTGATTTGTTCCTTCCAACCATCTCTGTCAGACATAACCATCGTCAAGTCCTCCAGATGTCAACCACAGTCATCAACAAGTTGATCAATGTTCTCCTGATTCGTTCCTTCGAACCATCTCTGTCAGATATAATAGTCGTCAATTCCTCCAATTGTCAAACACAGTCATCAACAATTTGATCAATGTTCTCCTGATTCGTTCGTTCCAACCCTCTCTGTCAGACATAATAGTCGTCATGTTTTCGAGATGTCAAACACAGTCATCAACAAGTTGATCAATGTTCTCCTGATTCGTTCCTTCCAACCATCTCTGTCAGACATAATAGTCGTCAAGTCCTCCAGATGTCAATAACAGTCATCAACAAGTTGATCAATGTTCTCCTGATTCGTTCCTTCCAACCATCTCTGTCAGACATAACCGTCGTCATGTCATCCAGATGTCAATGACAGTAATCAACAAGTTGATGAATGTTCTCTTGACTCGTTCCTTCCAAACATCTCTGTCAGACATAAACATCGTCAAGTCCTCTAGATGTTAACCACAGTCATGAACACGTTGATCAATGTTCTCCTGATTCGTTCCTTCCAACCATCTCTTTCAGACATAACCGTCGTCAATCCTCCAGATGTCAACCACAGTCATCAACAAGTTGATCAATGTTCTCCTGACTGGTTCCTTCCAACCATCTGTGTCAGACATAATAGTCGTCAAGTCCTCCAGATGTCAACCACAGTCATCAACAAGTTGATCAATGTTCTCCTGACTCGTTCCTTCAAACCATCTCTGTCAGACATAACCATCGTCAAGTCCTCCAGATATCAACCACAGTCATAAACAAGTTGATCAATGTTCCCCTGATTCGTTCCTTCCAACAATCTGTCAGACATAACCGTCGTCAAGTCCTCCAGATGTCAACCACAGTCATCAACAAGTTGATCAATGTTCTCCTGATTCGTTCCTTCCATCCATCTCTGTCAGACATAATAGTCGTCAAGTCCTCCAGGTGTCAACCACTGTCATCAACAAGTTGATCAATGTCCTCCTGACTCGTTCCTTCCAATCATCTCTGTCAGACATAACCATCGTCAAGTTCTCCAGATGTCAACCACAGTCTTCAACAAGTTGATCAATGTTCTCCTGATTCGTTACTTCCAACCATCTCTTTCTGACATAACCGTCGTCAAGTCCTCCATATATCAACCACAGTCATCAACAAGTTGATCAATGTTCTCCTGACTCGTTCCTTCCAACCATCTCTCTCCGACATAACCATCGTCAAGTCCTCTAGATGTTAACCGCAGTCATAAACAAGTTGATCAATGTTGTCCTGATTCGTTCCTTCCAACCATCTCTGTCAGACATAACCGTCGTCAAGTCTTCCAGATGTCAACCACAGTCATCAAAAAGTTGATCAATGTTCTCCTGACTCGTTCCTTCCAACCATCTCTGTCAGACATAATAGTCGTCAAGTCCTCCATATGTCAACCACAGTCATCAACAAGTTGATCAATGTTCTCCTTATTCGTTCCTCCCAACCATCTCTGTCAGACATAATATTCGTCAATTCCTCCAGATATCAGAGTCATCAACATGTTGAACAATGTTCTCCTGACTCGTTCCTTCCAACAATCTTTGTCAGACATAACCGTCGTCAAGTCCTCCAGATGTCAACCACAGTCATCAACAAGTTGATCAATGTTCTCCTGACTCGATCCTTCCAACCATCTCTGTCAGACATAACCGTCGTCAAGTCCTCCAGATGACAACCACAGTCATCAACAAGTTGATCAATGTTCTCCTGATTCGTTCCTTCCAACCATCTCTGTCAGATATAATAGTCGTCAAGTCCTCCAGATGTCAACCACAGTCATCAACAAATTGATAAATGTTCTCCTGACTCGTTCCTTCCAACCATCTCTGTCAGACATAATAGTCGTCAAGTCCTCCAGATGTCAAACACAGTCATCAACAATTTGATCAATGTTCTCCTGATTCGTTCCTTCCAGCCATCTCTGTCAGACATAATAGTCGTCAAGTCCTCCAAATATCAAACACAGTCATCAACAATTTTATCAATGTTCTCCTGATTTGTTCCTTCCAACCATCTCTGTCAGACATAACCATGGTCAAGTCCTCCATATGTCAACCACAGTCATCAACAAGTTGATCAATGTTCTCCTGATTCGTTCCTTCCAAACATCTCTGTCAGACATAACCGTCGTCAATTCCTCCAGATGTCAACAACAGTCATCAACAAGTTGATCAATGTTCTCCTGACTCGTTCCTTCCAAACATATCTTTCAGACATAACCATCGTCAAGTCCTCCAGATGTCAACCACAGTCATCAACAAGTTGATCAATGTTCTCCTGATTCGTTCCATCCAACCATCTCTGTCAGACATAACCGTCGTCAAGTCCTCCAGATATCAACCACAGTCATCAACAAGTTGATCAATGTTCTCCTGACTCGTTCCTTCCAACCATCTCTGTCAGACATAACCATTGTAAAGTCCTCCAGATGTCAACCACAGTCATCAACAAGTAGATCAATGATCTCCTGAGTCGTTCCTTCCAACCATCTCTGTCAGACATAACCATCGTCAAGTCCTCCAGATGTCAACCACAGTCATCAACTAGTTGATCAATGTTCTCCTGACTCGTTGCTTCCAACCATCTCTGTCAGACATAACCATTGTAAAGTCCTCCAGATATCAACCACAGTCATCAGCAAGTTGATCAATGTTCTCCTGACTCGTTCCTTCCAACCATCTCTGTCAGACATAATAGTCGTCATGTCCTCCAGATGTCAAACACAGTCATCAACAAGTTGATCAATGTTCTCCTGATTCGTTCCTTCCAACCATCTCTCTCAGACATAATAGTCATCAAGTCCTCCAGATATCAACCACAATCATAAACAAGTTGATCAATGTTCTCCTTATTCGTTCCTTCCAACAATCTGTCAGACATAACCGTCTTCAAGTCCTACATATGTCAACCACAGTCATCAACAAGTTTATCAATGTTCTCCTGATTCGTTCCTTCCAACAATCTCTGTCAGACATAACCGTCGTCAAGTTCTCCAGATGTCAACCACAGTCATCAACAAGTTGATCAATGTTCTCCTGACTCGTTCCTTCCAACCATCTCTGTCAGACATAACCATCGTCAAGTCCTCCAGATATCAACCACAGTCATCAACAAGTTGATCAATGTTCTCCTGATTCGTTCCTTCTCACCATCTCTGTCAGACATAATAGTCATCAAGTCCTCCAGATATCAACCACAGTCATCAACAAGTTGATCAATGTTCTCCTGACTCGTTGCTTCCAACCATCTCTGTCAGACATAACCATTGTAAAGTCCTCCAGATATCAACCACAGTCATCAGCAAGTTGATCAATGTTCTCCTGACTCGTTCCTTCCAACCATCTCTGTCAGACATAACCATCGTCAAGTCCTCCAGATATCAACCACCTTCATGAACAAGTTGATCAATGTTTTCCTGATTCGTTCCTTCCAACCATCTCTGTCAGACATAATAGTCTTCAAGTCCTCCAGATGTCAACCACAGTCATCAACAAGTTGATCCATGTTATCCTGACTCGTTGCTTCCAACCATCTCTGTCAGACATAACCATCGTCAAGTCCTCCAGATGTCAACCACAGTCATCAACAAGTTGATCAATGTTCTCCTGATTCGTTCATTCCAACCATCTCTGTCAGACATAATAGTCGTCGAGTCTTCCAGATATCAAACACAGTCATCAACAAGTTGATCAATGTTCTCCTGATTCGTTCCTTCCAACCATCTCTCTCAGACATAACCGTCGTCAAGTCCTCAAGATGTCAACCACAGTCATCAACGTTGATCAATGTTCTCTTGACTCGTTCCTTCCAACCACCTCTGTCAGACATAACCATCCTCAAGTCCTCCAGATGTCAACCACAATCATCAACAAGTTGATCAATGTTCTTCCTATTCGTTCCTTCCAACCATCTCTGTCAGACATAACCGACGTCTAGTTTTCCAGATATCAACCACAGTCATCAACAAGTTGGTCAATGTTCTCCTGACTCGTTCCTTCCAACCCTCTCAGTCAGACATAACCATCGTCAAGTCCTCCAGATGTCAACCACAGTCATCAACAAGTTGATCAATGTTCTCCTGATTCACTCCTTCCAACAATCTCTGACAGACATAATAGTCATCAAGTCCTCCAGATATCAACCACAATCATAAACAAGTTGATCAATGTTCTCCTTATTCGTTCCTTCCAACAATCTGTCAGACATAACCGTCTTCAAGTCCTACATATGTCAACCACAGTCATCAACAAGTTTATCAATGTTCTCCTGATTCGTTCCTTCCAACAATCTCTGTCAGACATAACCGTCGTCAAGTTCTCCAGATGTCAACCACAGTCATCAACAAGTTGATCAATGTTCTCCTGACTCGTTCCTTCCAACCATCTCTGTCAGACATAACCATCGTCAAGTCCTCCAGATGTCAACCACAGTCATCAACAAGTTGATCAATGTTCTCCTGATTCGTTCCTTCTCACCATCTCTGTCAGACATAATAGTCATCAAGTCCTCCAGATATCAACCACAGTCATCAACAAGTTGATCAATGTTCTCCTGACTCGTTGCTTCCAACCATCTCTGTCAGACATAACCATTGTAAAGTCCTCCAGATATCAACCACAGTCATCAGCAAGTTGATCAATGTTCTCCTGACTCGTTCCTTCCAACCATCTCTGTCAGACATAACCATCGTCAAGTCCTCCAGATATCAACCACCTTCATGAACAAGTTGATCAATGTTTTCCTGATTCGTTCCTTCCAACCATCTCTGTCAGACATAACCATCGTCAAGTCCTCCAGATGTCAACCACAGTCATCAACTAGTTGATCAATGTTCTCCTGACTCGTTGCTTCCAACCATCTCTGTCAGACATAACCATTGTAAAGTCCTCCAGATATCAACCACAGTCATCAGCAAGTTGATCAATGTTCTCCTGACTCGTTCCTTCCAACCATCTCTGTCAGACATAATAGTCGTCATGTCCTCCAGATGTCAAACACAGTCATCAACAAGTTGATCAATGTTCTCCTGATTCGTTCCTTCCAACCATCTCTCTCAGACATAATAGTCATCAAGTCCTCCAGATATCAACCACAATCATAAACAAGTTGATCAATGTTCTCCTTATTCGTTCCTTCCAACAATCTGTCAGACATAACCGTCTTCAAGTCCTACATATGTCAACCACAGTCATCAACAAGTTTATCAATGTTCTCCTGATTCGTTCCTTCCAACAATCTCTGTCAGACATAACCGTCGTCAAGTTCTCCAGATGTCAACCACAGTCATCAACAAGTTGATCAATGTTCTCCTGACTCGTTCCTTCCAACCATCTCTGTCAGACATAACCATCGTCAAGTCCTCCAGATGTCAACCACAGTCATCAACAAGTTGATCAATGTTCTCCTGATTCGTTCCTTCTCACCATCTCTGTCAGACATAATAGTCATCAAGTCCTCCAGATATCAACCACAGTCATCAACAAGTTGATCAATGTTCTCCTGACTCGTTGCTTCCAACCATCTCTGTCAGACATAACCATTGTAAAGTCCTCCAGATATCAACCACAGTCATCAGCAAGTTGATCAATGTTCTCCTGACTCGTTCCTTCCAACCATCTCTGTCAGACATAACCATCGTCAAGTCCTCCAGATATCAACCACCTTCATGAACAAGTTGATCAATGTTTTCCTGATTCGTTCCTTCCAACCATCTCTGTCAGACATAATAGTCTTCAAGTCCTCCAGATGTCAACCACAGTCATCAACAAGTTGATCCATGTTATCCTGACTCGTTGCTTCCAACCATCTCTGTCAGACATAACCATCGTCAAGTCCTCCAGATGTCAACCACAGTCATCAACAAGTTGATCAATGTTCTCCTGATTCGTTCATTCCAACCATCTCTGTCAGACATAATAGTCGTCGAGTCTTCCAGATATCAAACACAGTCATCAACAAGTTGATCAATGTTCTCCTGATTCGTTCCTTCCAACCATCTCTCTCAGACATAACCGTCGTCAAGTCCTCAAGATGTCAACCACAGTCATCAACGTTGATCAATGTTCTCTTGACTCGTTCCTTCCAACCACCTCTGTCAGACATAACCATCCTCAAGTCCTCCAGATGTCAACCACAATCATCAACAAGTTGATCAATGTTCTTCCTATTCGTTCCTTCCAACCATCTCTGTCAGACATAACCGACGTCTAGTTTTCCAGATATCAACCACAGTCATCAACAAGTTGGTCAATGTTCTCCTGACTCGTTCCTTCCAACCCTCTCAGTCAGACATAACCATCGTCAAGTCCTCCAGATGTCAACCACAGTCATCAACAAGTTGATCAATGTTCTCCTGATTCATTCCTTCCAACAATCTCTGACAGACATAATAGTCATCAAGTCCTCCAGATATCAACCACAATCATAAACAAGTTGATCAATGTTCTCCTTATTCGTTCCTTCCAACAATCTGTCAGACATAACCGTCTTCAAGTCCTACATATGTCAACCACAGTCATCAACAAGTTTATCAATGTTCTCCTGATTCGTTCCTTCCAACAATCTCTGTCAGACATAACCGTCGTCAAGTTCTCCAGATGTCAACCACAGTCATCAACAAGTTGATCAATGTTCTCCTGACTCGTTCCTTCCAACCATCTCTGTCAGACATAACCATCGTCAAGTCCTCCAGATGTCAACCACAGTCATCAACAAGTTGATCAATGTTCTCCTGATTCGTTCCTTCTCACCATCTCTGTCAGACATAATAGTCATCAAGTCCTCCAGATATCAACCACAGTCATCAACAAGTTGATCAATGTTCTCCTGACTCGTTGCTTCCAACCATCTCTGTCAGACATAACCATCGTCAAGTCCTCCAGATATCAACCACCTTCATGAACAAGTTGATCAATGTTTTCCTGATTCGTTCCTTCCAACCATCTCTGTCAGACATAATAGTCTTCAAGTCCTCCAGATGTCAACCACAGTCATCAACAAGTTGATCCATGTTATCCTGACTCGTTGCTTCCAACCATCTCTGTCAGACATAACCATCGTCAAGTCCTCCAGATGTCAACCACAGTCATCAACAAGTTGATCAATGTTCTCCTGATTCGTTCATTCCAACCATCTCTGTCAGACATAATAGTCGTCGAGTCTTCCAGATATCAAACACAGTCATCAACAAGTTGATCAATGTTCTCCTGATTCGTTCCTTCCAACCATCTCTCTCAGACATAACCGTCGTCAAGTCCTCAAGATGTCAACCACAGTCATCAACGTTGATCAATGTTCTCTTGACTCGTTCCTTCCAACCACCTCTGTCAGACATAACCATCCTCAAGTCCTCCAGATGTCAACCACAATCATCAACAAGTTGATCAATGTTCTTCCTATTCGTTCCTTCCAACCATCTCTGTCAGACATAACCGACGTCTAGTTTTCCAGATATCAACCACAGTCATCAACAAGTTGGTCAATGTTCTCCTGACTCGTTCCTTCCAACCCTCTCAGTCAGACATAACCATCGTCAAGTCCTCCAGATGTCAACCACAGTCATCAACAAGTTGATCAATGTTCTCCTGATTCATTCCTTCCAACAATCTCTGACAGACATAATAGTCGTCAAGTTTTCCAGATGTCAAACCCAGTCATCAACAAGTTGATCAATGTTCTCCTGATTCGTTCCTTCCAACCATCTCTCTCAAACATAACCGTCGTCAAGTCCTCCAGATATCAACCAGAGTCATCAACAAGTTGATCAATGTTCTCCTGATTCGTTCCTTCCAACCATCTCTGTCAGACATAACCATCGTCAAGTCCTCCAGATATCAACCACCGTCATCAACAAGTTGATCAATGTTCTCCTGATTCGTTCCATCCAACCATCTCTGTCAGATATAATAGTCGTTAAGTCCTCCAGATATCAAACACAGTCATTCACAAGTTGATCAATGTTCTCCTGATTCGTACCTTCCAACCATCTCTGTCAGACATAACCGTCGTCAAGTCCTCCAGATATCAACCACAGTCATCAACAAGTTGATCAATGTTCTCCTGATTCTTTTTTTCCAACAATCTCTGTTAAGACATAACCGTCGTCAAGTCCTCCAGATGTTAACCACAGTCATAAACAAGTTGATCAATGTTCTCCTGATTCGTTCCTTCCAACCACCTCCGTCAGACATAACCGTCGTCAAGTCTTCCAGTTGTCAACCACAGTCATCAACAAGTTTATCAATGTTCTCCTGATTCGTTCCTTCCAACCATCTCTGTCAGACATAATAGTCGTCAAGTCCTCCAGATGTCAACAACAGTCATCAACAAGTTGAACAATGTTCTCCTGACTCGTTCCTTCCAACCATCACTGTCAGACATAACTATCGTCAAGTCCTCCAGATGTCAACCACAGTCATCAACAAGTTGATCAATGTTCTCCTGACTCGTTCCTTCCAACCATCTCTGTCAGACATAATAGTCGTCAAGTCCTCCAGATGTCAATCACAGTCATTAACACGTTGATTAATGTTCTCCTGACTCGTTCCTTCCAACCATCTCTCTCAGACATAACCGTCGTCAAGTCCTCCAGAAATCAACCACAGTCATCAAAAGTTGATCAATGTTCTCCTGACTCGTTCCTTCTAACCATCTCTAACAGACATAACAGTCGTCAAGACCTGCAGATGTCAACCACAGTCATGAACAAGTTGATCAATGTTCTCCTGACTCGTTCCTTCCAACCATTTCTGTCAGACATAACCGTCGTCAAGTCCTCCAGATGTCAACTACAGTCATTAACAAATTGATCAATGTTCTCCTGACTCGTTCCTTCCAAACATCTCTGTCAGACATAACCGTCGTCAAGTCCTCCACATGTCAACCACAGTCATCTACAAATTGATCAATGTTCTCCTGACTCGTTCCTTCCAACCATCTCTGTCAGACATAACCGTCGTCAAGTCCTCCAGGTGTCAAACACAGTCATCAACAAGTTGATCAATGTTCTCCTGACTCGTTCCTTCCAACCATCTCTTTCAGACATAACCATCGTCAAGTCCTCCAGATGTCAACCACAGTCATCAACAAGTTGATCAATGTTCTCCTGACTCGTTCCTTCCAAACATCTCTGTCAGACATAGTAGTCGTCAAGTCCTCAAGATGTCAAACACAGTCATCAACATTTTGATCAATGTTCTCCTGTCTCGTTCCTTCCAACCTTCAATGTCAAACGTCGCTGTCGGCAGGTTCTCCTTTTCGCATCCAGAGTCATCTACAAGTTGATCAATGTTCTCCTGACTCGTTCCTCCCAACCATATCTGTCAGACATAACCGTCGTCAAGTCCTCCAGATGTCAACGACAGTCATCAACAAGTTGATCAATGTTCTCCTGACTCGTTCCTTCCAAACATCTCTGTAAGACATAAACGTCGTCAAGCGCTCCAGATGTCAACCACAGTCATCAACAAGTTGATCAATGTTCTCCTGTCTCGTTCCTTCCAACCTTCAATGTCAAACGTCGCTGTCGGCAGGTTCTCCTTTTCGCATCCAGAGTCATCTACAAGTTGATCAATGTTCTCCTGACTCGTTCCTCCCAACCATATCTGTCAGACATAACCGTCGTCAAGTCCTCCAGATGTCAACGACAGTCATCAACAAGTTGATCAATGTTCTCCTGACTGGTTCCTTCCAACCATCTCTGTCAGACATAACCGTCGTCAAGCCCTCCAGATGTCAACCACAGTCATCAACAAGTTGATCAATGTTCTCCTGTCTCGTTCCTTCCAACCTTCAATGTCAAACGTCGCTGTCGGCATGTTCTCCTGTTCGCATCCAGAGTCATCTACAAGTTGATCAATGTTCTCCTGACTCGTTCCTTCCAACCAATTCTGTCAGATATCGCCGTCGGCAGGTCCTCCAAATGGCATCCAGAGTCATCTACAAGTTGGTAAATTTAGGTGTGATGAGGTCTGCGCAATGGGTTCCAAAGGAGGATGTCACTCACAAGTTCTGACTTACTTCTCCAGGAGTGACCAGCTAGCCGAAGCCTTCTCTCTCTTAGCGAAACTGAGATAGGAGGAATGTGTCCATACAGGCGTTCCTTTGTTGGATATTTCTTCCAGCTGATTTCTAATGCAACTCGTAATATCCTTGTGTATGTTCCGTCAAGTGATGCTTCTTGGTGTTTCGTTAGTGTCCATGTTGTTGAGCCGTAGGGCAAAACAGATTCTACCGTGGCCGTAAAATAGTCCCTCTTAAAATTTTAAGAAAGGGGAGACTTCCAGATGGTGCTCAGGCCATCAAGTACACCCCTGGCCTTCACTTTTGCGATTTTGATGTCTCTCTCCGTTGACTGGATGTTGCTGCCTAGGTAAACAAATTCCTGGATGGACCTGATGTTGTCGCCGTTTCCAACTTGATTTCTCCTTCTTGGTTGTAGAAGATAAATTCTGTTTTGCCAACATTAATGTCGATCCCAATCTCGCTAGCCGCTTCTTCGATGAAAATGAAACGTTCACATGTCTGTTCTCCACAAACAAGATAGGCGAAATATCTATATTCAGCAAAATAAAGTATTTAAAACGGCCACTCTTTAGAAATCTAAGACATAATCATTAACGAACGTGAGTATATACTTATATATATATATATATATATATATATATACTCATGTTCATTAATGATTATATATATATATATATATATATATATATATATATATATATATATATATATATATACTCATGTTCATTAATGATTATATATATATATATACATATATATATATATATATATATATATATATATATATATATATATATATCATAATTTATTTATGTCATTTTAATATCTATACATTGTGAAAAAAAAGCCTGATAATACAATTTGCAAATAAAAAATACTGAACAAACCGATATCAGAGACAAAATTCAATAAAAAAAGAAAAGACTAAAAACATCCGTGCCGGCTGAAAATAATCAATCAGCACTGCTATGTCTAGTCAAAGTAACTTATAATTAAAATGTAAAAGTGCTCAATACATTGAGTAGAGCAAAAACTAAAAAAAGGTTCTGGCTCACTAGGTTTTTAGTCATATATATATATATATATATATATATATATATATATATATATATATATATATATATATATATATTCTCAAAAATCTCTCGACAATACCATAACTTAGTTATCTCCCCTGAAGCGTTTTTCAAGCCAATCATATAGTACTCTACTCGGCGTTTTTCACTTCACAAGTGAAAAAACTTTAAACGTTCAGATGAACATTGTAATTTTTGTCTTTCAAATGGATGAATGCTATAATATTTGTCTTGAAATAAACACTCTGATGATGACATTATGCTAATGTCAGAATAAAATAATTCTTCTTATTTCTCTTTTTTCTTCTCTTTGTCTTTTTCTTCTTTTTCTCTTTTTTCTTCTCTTCCTCTTTTTTCTTCTCTTCCTCTTTTTTCTTCTTTTTCTCTTTTTTCTTCTTTTTCTTTTTTTTCTTACACGGTAATTTTCTATTTTCCTTTTGATAATTACACCAAAAGCTTGTCCGTGAATATGAAAGGATCCAACTGAATATAAGTAGACAAAACTTGTCGAAATTATTCAGTGAAACATTTCTCAATCTCTCTCTCTCTCTCTCTCTATATATATATATATATATATATATATATATGTGTGTGTGTGTGTGTGTGTGTGTCTCTGTGTGTGTGTGTGTGTTTACGGCACGAAGAGTGGAACGTACAGAATCGAGTCTGACCCTATTTGTGGACAGTCTTTCCTTATATAAAAATTCGATCAGATTAGCAGTTTTTGGAGAGTCGTTCTTTTTGGTAGCAATTTATCAGGATTTTTTTTCCCCAAAAAAAACTTTGAAGACCGAATCCGAACCATTTTTTTCTTATTGACATTTCTTGTTAAATTTAAATTTAGATTTGTTTCAAACTATTGTATCCTCACCTTCTTTTCCCCCTCTTTGAACACTTATGTTTGTTTTGCATGTGTCGTGATCGGTTGTTTCTGTGAAGGGAGTGCACCATATTTATTAACCGAGAAAGCATTCACTTGCAAAAGGTGTTATTTTTGTTTTCTTTTAGAATCCTTTCAAAAATTCGTACCATAACTTAATGATAACGTGATATTTCCAACGTACAAGAGACGTCTTTATCGGCCAACGTTGTTTTACTTGTCTATCTTCGTTTAATTCGTTCGTCATTTGTAAATGGAAACTCTTGTTGCGATAAATGACGCAGTTCCTCTTTGTCGATTGTTTCTGCCGTTGTTTTTGCATTTTGATTTTTCTCTTTCCTTCTTTTTCTCTTTTTTCTTCTTTTTTCTTCTTTTCCTCTTTTTTCTTCTTTCTCACTTTTTTCTTCTTTTTCTCTTTTTCTTTTTTTTCTCTTTTTCTTCTCTTCCTCTTTTTTCTTCTTTTTCTCTTTTTTCTTCTTTTCCTCTTTTTTCATCCCTTCCTCTTTTTCTTCTTGTTCTCTTTTTTCTTCTTTTTCTCTTTTTTCCTCTCTTCCTCTTTTTCCTTTTTTTCTCTTTTTTCTTCTCTTCCTGTTTTTCTTCTTTTTCTCTTTTTCTTCTCTTCCTCCTTTTTTCTTGTTTTTCTCTTTTTCTTCTTTTTCTTCTCTTCCTCTTTTTTCTTCTTTTTCTCTTTTTTCTTCTCTTCCTCTTTTTTCATCCCTTCCTCTTTTTCTTCTTTTTCTCTTTTTCTTCTCTTCCTCCTTTTTTCTTCTTTTTCTCTTTTTTTCTTCTTTTTCTTCTCTTCCTCTTTTTTCTTCTTTTTCTCTTTTTTCTTCTCTTCCTCTTTTTTCATCCCTTCCTCTTTTTCTCCTTTCTCTCTTTTTTCTTCTTTCTCTCTTTTTTCTTCTCTTCCTCTTTCTTCTTCTTTTTCTCTTTTTTCATCTTTTTCTCTTTTTTCTTCCTTTCTCTTCAACTTCTTCTTCTACACCTCCTCCTACTTCTTCATTGTGATTTTCTGTTTTTCTTCTTATTCTTCTTATTCCGTCACCTTCTTCAACCTCTTTTTTCCTTTGATTTTTCTCCTTACCAAATCCTTCCGTCGCTCACTTCTTACTTTCTCTCATGTTTTTACTTCTTTTTCTTCTTCTTCATCCTACATTATGGTTTCTTCTTCTTCTTCTTCTTCTTCTTCTTCTTCTTATTATTATTATTATTATTATTATTATTATTATTATTATTATTATTATTCCAATCCTTCACTTTTTCTTTCCATCCTCTTCCAAATACTTTCCTTCCCGTTCTTCTTTGGATCATCCTTTTTTTCCTCCTTTCCTTCTCTTCTCACCTTTCAGCTTCCTTCCCTCTCCTTTTCTATGCCTCGCTCTTTCTGCCACTTACACATCAACACCTTAATCCTTTATATTATTATTATTATCATATCCATTCTTTGTCCTCGTGCCGCTAATTACGTCTTTTGTCATGCTTCTCAGCTTCCCGACAATTCCCTCCATGTTATCATCCATTTTCAGCAACTTCAGACGCCATCACACGCAAACACAATTCCTCGACGCATTTATTACTCTTTCAAAAAAGTACTTAACGTTTTTTTTCTCTTCCTTTCCTCTGAAATTATTTACCAGTTTCTCCATTCATTTCTCACCCAAGTAACTTTCAGTTTCGTAGTGGCCTTGTTAAGGCCAAAAATAAAGACACGAAAAAAGGAATTGATTTAAACAAATATATTAACAGAAACAGTAATACAAACGTATACAAACGATAGTGTTACAGCAAGAATGTTCGGTCCGACTGTCAAAGATGACTTCTGGAAACTTCCCTTTCCAAAAGGCAGTACCTGCTCCTATTTATAGCTAGGAGAATCCATGCGTGAGTGGGTAAATTACCATAACAAGTTTTATAAAAAAAAATGTTCACCTATTTCTGTTATCTTTTTCCTCTTATTAAATTGTTTGCTTTTCCTAATCTATTAATGGGACGCTTGGAAAAAGAGTAGAAATATATTGCTTTTTCTCTACTCTCCAAAGTTCACTATAGGCATTAGTATATCCATGATATGCTAAAACCTTATAATAACCTTAAGAAATGAATCCTCTAAAAGTCTTCCTGATTAAGTCTACCTATGACATGTTGAGGAGGCATGTGGGATAATGGATAGTGGATCGGATTGAGGAACCGGAGAGCCGAGTTCGAATTCCAGTTGAATCCATTACATTCACTTTTGTGCTAATATCCTTGGGAAAGGTATGAATCCTCTTCTCCGCCCAGCCATGGGTAAATAGCAGGACAGACTGGGTTCTATAGCCTTGGATGGCAACTGGTCTACCGCAGAAAGAAATGGCAACCTACTGCGGGAAAAAAGTTTTCCTCGTCAGCCATGTATCGAAAGATACATGATCGCCTAAGCGTGTATCACGCATGGAATTTAATAAAAAAAATAACATATTGCCATCCCCAGCAAATCATGTTTGTTGGAAAATTCCAGATAATCCCAAGTGTAAGTGTGGTGAACATGGTACTCTAAGGCATATCCTTTCTGCCTGTCCATTGGGTATGAAAGAAAGATACATGTGGCGATATAGTCAAGTCTTCAAGACGTTTTACCTTTCCTTCAGGAAGAAGATTGGTGATATGAATAACGGAAAAGAACCTACCAAGCAAGTGATGACAGAAAGTACTGTTTCACATAGAAATATATTAAGAATAATTACATATTTGTCCCTCGCCGATCGAAAGTACTTAACGTGGTTAACTGTATATAAAAAAAACTGTATTGAGAAATACACAGCCAGGATACCTACTGCTATTATTCAGTGAGTATTATTGGTTATTTTAACATATTTCTTTAGATTTAGATTTATATTTTAACTATTAAATTGTTTTTAAAATATGTTGTATGTTAAATAATAAAACTTTTAATTTTTCAAAAAATATTAAAGAAAAATTATTGAACTAAGCTACACGCGCCCCAGTAAAACCAACTGTATTTTGTACACACTTACCTGTTTGCACTTCTCCCGAAAATTAGGTTTTGATCGGTCAATGTATGACTATTTTAGATATTGTGACGGACGGACAGACTAACGGAAGTCACAGAATTTTATATATAGATCGATAATACATCCAGTAGTTTAACGTGTTTGAAGGCAAGCAGATTTTTTAGTATAAATCTATATATTAACTTGTCTAGAATCTAAAGTACAGTTTCACAAAGAAGGCAGAATGTCCACCACTAAAGGATCTTAAATGAAAGCAATTTTTAATGACAGATGGTCAGGAGAATGTAAAATAGCAGCAGACCTCGATTCTGTACTTGTCTTTGTCAATAAAAACCAACACATTTCTTAATTACACCTTTACAAATTCTTGGTATTCTTCCCAACAGTTTTTGAAAAGAAAATAGATGTTATACCTTCACGATTCTGTATTTGTCTTTCCTATCGTAGCAACAAGCCAACGGCCAGACCGAGTGTTATGGAATGAAAATGACAAAAAACACAGTTGTTGGAACTGACGGTCCCTTGGGAAGACAATTTGGAACAGGTAAAGCAAAGTAAAATTTAGAGATATGAAGACCTGATAGACAAGAATGAAGAATGTAGATGCAAGATTGGATTCTACCATCTAGCTGTGGGATGCTGTGGTTTCGTCGGAAGAAGCCTCCACAAAAGAGGGACCCCCGCTATAGCAGAATGCAGTAGAGGAAAAGGGGCCGAAACTGGCGGTTTATGGTTCCTGCTGATGACTGATTTTGGATTGGATCCCGAAATGGAGCTTCTAACTGGTTGGCAAGACTTTGTTTATTTTTTCTTCCTTTGACAAAGTAATAAGCACTTAACTATACGTTTGGAAAATGGAGGAAATGAAAGTGATTTGATTCTGTGGAAGTGGCATGTCGAGTCCTAACTGTAAAGGTCTGAACTGGTGGGGCTGAAGAATAAAACTCCTCTCAATATTTTCCATGGAAAGAATAAGAATAAAACTGTTTAATCTTACTATTTCTTTACATTTTGGCTTTGAATTTCATTCGCGAACATTTGATGATATCTTCATGGAAGGAATATGACAAAAAAGCACAGTTGTTGGAACTGACAGTCCCTTGGGAAGACGATTTAGAACAGCCAGAGAGCAAAGAAAAGTTGAGAGATATGAAGACCTGATAGACAAAAGTGCAAGATTAAATTCTACTATCTAGCTGTGGGATGCCTTGGTTTTGTCAGAAAAGATGTTACCAATGTGCTCAGAAGAAGATGTGGCTACAACAACAAAGAGAGAAAAAGAGTGGTAGCAGATCTTCAGGAGGGGGCGGACAAAGCATCGCCCTTCATCTGGTCAAAGCGTGATTATAACAGTTGGTTGGAGGACATTTGGTGGAGAGAAAGACCAGTCAGCACCGATCCAGAAGAAGCCTCTACAATGAAGGGACTCAGCTATAGACCTGATAAACAAAAATGAACAATGTAGATGCAAGATTGGATTCTACCATCTAGCTGTGGTTTCGTCGGAAGAAGCCTCCACAAAAGAGGGACCCCCGCTATAGCAGAATGCAGTAGAGGAAAAGTCGCCGAAACTGGCGGTTTATGGTTCCAGCTGATGACTAATTTTGGATTGGATCCAGAAATGGAGCTGCTAACTGGTTAGCAAGACCTTGTTTATTTTTCCTTGGGATAAGACTGGTTAAAGCTATATAGTGCGATTAAAATGAGGAAAATCCCACATTTGAATAGTTGATGGCGACTTTGAGAGTGCACTTTATAGCAAGATCGGTTTTTCAATTTGGACTTATAAATTTTTATTTTAAATTCTTATTGATTTCATTGTTATTAAATATCTAATGAACTGATGAGCAATCAGACGCCAAAGGCAAGTGTTTCATTTAGGTTTGCGATTTGATCTTCCATTACAAAAAACTGCAAAACAAAATATATACAATTGGCCAAAATTACGGAATTAAATCAAATTTGTATTAAACCTGTAAACATTCGGGATATTTTGGAAATTTAAACACTGAAGTCATTAACATTTAAATTAGATATCAGATTAGGATTGATACGAACTGATAGATAGATAGATAGATAGATAGATAGATAGATAGATAGATAGAAACAGACTCAGATAAAAAACCGAAAATATATACAATTAGCCAAAGTTACGGATTTAAATTAAATTCAATTGGTAAAAAGATAGTTCCACTTCTTCACAAGAACTACTATTGTTTCTGGAGGATGCTTACCCAACCTTAATCTCTTCAAGTATAGGGTAAACACTTATTTGTCCGACATATCATCATAATCGGCATTTACATCGTCCACTTAAGATTCGTACAAAAACCTCTGTCTGTTACCGTCTGCGCTGAGTCGTTCTTCGGCTTTGTCTTGGGTGACCTAGAGAAGCGAAAGCGATATTGTTTGCCTGAAAGAAGGCCGTGCGAAGATGTTTAACCAATTCGGTGTTGATTAGAGCATTTAGTATCTTGATTCTGTACTTGTCTTTCCTATCGTAGCAACAAGCCAAAGGCCAGACCTCTTGTAATGGAATGAAAATGATGAAAATGCACTGTTGTTTGAACTGACAGTCCCTTGGGAAGACAATTTGGAACAGGCTGAGCAAAGATCCAAAAGATGCCTCCACAGTGGAGGGGCCCCGCCATAGCAGAATTCAGTAGAAGAAAAGAGGCCGAATCTGGGTGTTATGGTTCCTTTTGATGACTGATTTTGGATTGGATCCAGAAACAGAGATGCTAACTGGTAAACAAGACCTTGTTTATTTTTCCCCTTATAATAACCTTAAGAAATGAATCCCCCGATTCAACTAACCATGAAAACCTTCTATGTACAGCCACTGAAGCTAAAATCAGCCATACCACATCCAAAACATCCTCATTACTTTTTTATTCAATTGGTAAAAAGATAGTTCTACTTCTTTCCAAGAACTGCTATTTTTTGGAGGAGATTTCCGGGAGGATGCTTACCCAACCTTAATCTCTCCAAGTCTAGGGTAAACACTTATTTGTCCTACATATCATCATAATCAGGATTTACATCGTCCACTGAAGATTCATACTGAAAGAATGCCGTGCGAAGAAGTTTAACCAATTCGGTGTCCATTAGAGATTTTAGTACTTTGCCAAAAATAGTTAAAAGACAAACGGGATGATAATTCGAGAGGTCAGAAAGTTCACCATAGTTCTTAAAAGCAATAACTACAAAAGAGAATTTCCAAAAGGCTGGAAAGTAAAAAGTAGCGAGACATTTATTGTAGAGCTTACAGAGAATAGGAGAATGTTAAGGAACACATTTTTTTTAATTCAAGAGCATGAATACTTTAAAGTCCGTATGATTTGTCGGGATCTAGTTTGTCGATGATAGCAGAAACCATGATATAGATTCAGTTCTAGGAGGAAAATTAAACAAAGATACTTCTGATGAGTCGAAAGTGAAGTTGGAAAAGAATTTAAGAGCAAAGCATTCTGCTTTATCAACAGTAGATGACGATATTTCAAACTAATTGAAGAGAAGAGTGATGACGGATTTACTCTTGTTTAACACAGAGCCGCCAGTAATCACGAAAACCAAACTTGTGAGAGTTTCATTCTACCAACTAATAGCGGCTTAGCTTCGTTGAGAATAAGGAAAATTGTTGAGATGAGATTTTCTCTTTGTTACCTTAATTTTGTTCTAATCAATTCACCCGAAGCAAAGTGATAATGCCACTAAGACATCAGGGGCTACTGGGATTGAAAGAAAATGAGAAGACAAGAAGAAACCGGAAACTTAACACTGAACAGGGAAAAGGGGATAAACCTCCACTCCTGTTCAAATGACCAGGAAGGAGTGTGAGACGGACGATAGGCGAACCTATCTACTCCTATTGGGAAAGAATCAAAAATAATTAGTAAGTAAAATTTAACAGTTTAGGCGATGTTGTTGGAAGTATAGCGTTGAAGTATACTTTAAAATGAACCGGAAATGAAATCCCGAAGAGAAAAGAAAGAATAAACCTCTATTCATGTTCAAAAGATCGGAAAGCAGTGTGATTTCACGAATTTAAGCGCAGTACTAGTTTAATGGCTAGGTCTTACAATTCCGCTGTTGACATTGCTAGATGTAACCGTCTATGATAATAGTATCTTCTTTTACACTTCTGTCTTGTTAAATTCTCTTACTGTAAACAACGATCTCAAAAAATTTATGCACAACCTCAATTGTCATCTTCTGCCTCATTGAACCCGGTTTTTTTTATTGTCCTCTCTCTGTTTCTTTCAGATTCAGTAATACCTTGTGTCTTCATGGCTCTTATCGCCTGGCTTCGGGTAAAAAGAATCTTTGAAAAAATGTCTAGAGAATATAATGAGAAAAGAATGCTTAGAGAATGTTGTGGTGTCCTCCCTCTAAAGAGTCGATGTTGGACTCTTCCGCCTACTATAAGATTAGTAGGAGAGAAGGCCTTGGGGGAATAGTCGACCAGGTTGTTCATCTGTCGAACTCTCTGCCTCGGCAGAGAGGAACCCGAACGAGGCTTTGCCTGTAACAGAGAGATTTTGGGAAACACACGCACACACACACAAATATAGTTTTTATTGAAATTGGAGTAGATTTGAACAGCGAAATTAGATCAAAACAATTTTGTTTATTGATAGGAATCTGATCTAGCCTATTTAGAATTGGGTCATTAGGAAGACAATAGAAGATGATCGAGATCATTTTTATCGCTTACAATTTGAAATAGAGCTTACTAAGGCTATGAGGAACTTTGAAATTCATATGACTTTGGGTTGAAGGTAGCACTCGTGATAATCGGTGCGGGCCAAGGGTCGATTTATGATCAGATAGGTTTATCTATATAAACGCGCACAGAAATCTGTTGACAGACTGGTTGGCTCGTCTGTCGTCGAGCGCAGTCGAGCTGGGTAGAGAAAGGTCGAAGACTGGAAGTGATATCAGAGATTGGAACCAAACATCCGCTAACATATTTTGTTGATATAAGTACGAAGAAGCGAATTACTCCTCCAACAATCTAAGACTGCTACTAATACTATTATTACTACCACTGGAAATGGAAACGTCGAACAAGCTACAATAATCAAAAGGTTGTTTTGGGGATCGTCTGTTGTCGAGTGCAGTCAAGCTGGGTGGAGAGATATCGGAGACTGGAAGTGACGTCAGGGATTGGAACAAAAACCCCGCTAACATGTACTGCTAATATAAGTACCGATGCTTCTGCTACCACGAAGATTACTACTACTGTTACTACCGCCGTGGAGGAACGCAACTATAAACTTTAAGCCGCGCACAAAAATCTTTATCTTTCCCTCGCAAGAGTCGTATATCGTTCTGAGACGATTTCACAACAAGCTAATCACAACCCACTCTCTCTCTGTCTAGAATCCAGTGTATGAGTTTTTACATCAATTATTTTCATTTCTGTAACCCGTTTCTTTACTATACTATTCTTTTCTGCTATATAAAAGACATTAACAATTCAACCATTGAATAGTTGTTTGTCCGGGTTTCTGTGGATATATATATTTTTGGTGCATTCTAAATTTCTTAAAACAGACTCTCCAGCCGTGTCTACATCTTCAGTCGACCGTGAATGGATGAACATCACTTCTGCTTTCTGGATCAAACCAAACACAACGTGGGCAGGAATCAGGATTAAACCAGTGGACCGGTCAAATGATCTACGGATGCTCAGGGGACCTACGGTCACTCCCTTAAGTTCGGTTAAGACCGAGTAGACACCTCAACCCAGACAGTAAGATGTCGGAGGTTGAGGGATGGGGCGAAAGTGTTAGATGCCGATGGGCAAAGTTTCGTCCGAGGTGGTAGACACGGGTTCTAAGGGAATATTTACACGGATTGTAAGGGAATATTTTTGGCCGAGCCTACGGACTCGGAGAACCCACGTTAAAATCGGCCTTGTGCCACATACATACATCGTGGGGGGCTGTTAAATATTAACAGTCGAACAGATTGAACGCTGGGTCAACCGACACACACTGACTAGTCGTGTAATACTCTTCTGTTGTACTTACTGTCTAATATATGATATATCTGTAACACATGTTTTGTTATTTCTTTAACCATTTACTTGGTCACAACAGAACAGAAAATTTGATCCCCACAGAAGATATTGAAGGTAAGAGGTCGAAGGTGTACCCTACTTAATGAGCTTGTGTAAATGGATGACTGAACAGGTACTGGGAAGGATAATAAAAGGGAAGTTGTGGAGAGCTATGGCCGCCTATGTTCTGAAGAAAGGAAGACGATCTTTATTATTTTTACATTCTTTACTTCCTACTTTCTGTTCTTTTTCTGTCAGCGTATTTTATCTGAAGCTGAAATTGAAGCTGTTTATAACAACGACCGGCTTAGGGCGTGACAGCTGAAAGATATCACAAGGAAATATCGTATCAAAAAGAGAGCATTTATTTGAAGATTTTATATGTCAGCTGGGTCTCTTGTATGGGTGTGTCTCTTCTGAGATCAAGGGTCATTCATGACGCACGCCAAAAACATCAAATACAAGAAGAAAGTCGCATTTCTAAACAATTACCGTGCGTGTGCGCATATATATAAGGGTTTTTGCCTTATACCTCGTGGCACGCAAGGCCTGTTGGTGAAGTTTATATAATCGATTTATTTCACAGGTACTGGACCGACGCTCAGCCTTTGTACTATGGGGAAGGGTTGGTTTTCTGTCAGGTTTTCTTTTTCCTAGAAGACGACGTGTTTCAAAGTTCAGTGTTTTACTTCCCCTAGACTGGTTGCTAACCAAGGCTGAAGAACCCTGTCTTCGCTACTATTTAACACATATAACTGGAGACCCAGACCAGATATGGCCGCAATATTCGATTCGTCCGTGCCTTAAATATTGCTGCCATATAGGCTCTCGTGTTGCGTCTATGTATCTCGAGATTCTCGACAACATCCAAAGAAGGGTCGGTAATGTTATCGGTCCTAACCTGGCATCTCGACTTCAATCCCTTTCCCGCTACCGTAACGTGTCTTCCCTCTGTCTTTTCTATACATATTTTCATGACAGTTGTTTTAATGTTCCCGCATGAATGTTCTAATGTACCACTCTCCAAGGTTCACTAGAGGCATTAGTATATCTATATTAGTATATATTAGTATATCTATATTATACTAAAACCTTAGCATGACAGAACAACCTTAAGAAATGAATCCCAATTAATCCCAATTGGGCATGAAAACATTTTATACTATTATATTATGTTATATTGACAACTAGGTCTAAACGTTTTAACTGTTCAAATAGCAAGATGTAACCGCAAGTTCTATGCTAATAGTTTCTTCTCTTGCACTCCACACTTTTGGAACTTTCTTCCAGTGTCTGACTTCCATGCCGCCTACGATCTTCAAAAATTTAAAGCCAACTTTCTCAGTAGCGTGTGCCGATAACCTAGGTGTAAGTGTCTCCAACGGATATCAAATCGGTCGTGATTCGATCTCGGTTTGAAACAACCGTGTGTCTGGCCACACTGCAGGGCTGCGAAACAGTCTGTCTGTTGATGACTATATATATATATATATATATATATATATATATATTGTCATCCACAGACAGACTGTTTTGCTGTATCACAGCTCATCAGTGTGGCTAGACGTCCGGTTGCCTCTGGCTAGAATCGAAAACCGGCTGAATTCGCGTCAGTCGGAAATTTTACCCTGAAGCCGTTGGCGCAAGGCAGAGAAGAAGGTGAATTTAAGCGTATTTATTTTTAGATAAACACACAGTGACTGGGATAACTCGATTCGATTTACCGAAGAGTCTTGCATTATTAGCCGTAATAGTCACTGTTTACAAACCCACACATCCTCCCTCAGAGAGCTCAACCGAAATAAATTTTTCAGGAGTATATATATATATACATATATATATATATATATATATATATATATATATATATATATATATATGTGCGGTAGGTAAATTGTCGCCATTTTATATTTTTAATTTCGCGCATGCGCGTTGTTTTTTTATATCTTTATATTATTATTAAATAAATATTATTTTATTAAAAATATTATTTTTTTATTTTATATATATATACATATATATATATATCATTCAGTATAGTAGTGTCGGTTGGCCACAGCCTGTGAGAAAAAGAGCACCATGACGCAATTCACTCCGCCAGAAAATTGGGGACGGCATGCTGTACTGCTTGACATTCACGCCAGAAACTCCAATACGAACATTTCAATCCGAGGATAATGCAATTGCATCTTGTGCAATTCTCTTCCGACTTCTTGCTTTCCCATCAACATGATCTTCAAAACTTCGTCAGTCGTCATCTTCTGTCTCCTTAATTCGTTTTATCTTATTGTCCTCCCTCCTTAATAATGTTCTTTTTTTCTCTTCCTTTTTCTTTTTTTTTTTTAGTTTCTTTCATATTCAGTAACCCCTTGCATCAGACGACAATGTTTAATATAAAAGAGAGCGGATTGACATGGATTAATCGCCACAGCTGATTTCATCTCCGTAAAAAAAGGTCGGGGTAATATTCATTCAGAATTCTTAAAATGCAATATAACTGTTATAGTTGCGGTTATAACAAAATAATCAAGTTGAAAAGTTATTATTTAAAGCCTTTTTTTTTTTTTTGGTAATACCGTCATGTAATCAGCGGATGGAAGAGGATTGATTAGACCCGTGATTTGCATGTGTGTCCGCCATTGTTCTAGCCCTCTCCAGCCCAAACTCACCGATCAAGGCCGATAACTCTGTACGGTTATCTCCCTTAGTCGGCTCCACCATAGCAGAAACACTAAAGGCACATCCGTCCAGCAGCTGTAACATGTCAATAAAAGTTTGGTTGACAGCGTCATACCGTGTCAGCGTAAGTATGCATAGAGCAAAAATAACAGAAAAAAAAAGTGGGAACTCGGTTGGTTTGTTCTACCCTAATCACCATCATCTTTAACTAAACAAAGTTTTTATTTGAACAAAGTATCTATAAAAAAAAAATGTTTTTTTTGTTTATTTTTTTGCAATGATGGAAAAAGCATTACCACGAACTATCGCCATTCAGACGCGCTGCAAGAGCCACTCCGTCACAACAGAGTAGTGTTGCCTGGCTCAACGCAGTGCCCACCTCATCTACCGGTACCCTTGTAGATGAGTCGCGATCTGTCTTGGGCTCAAATTATGTGAGTGTCACAGATGCAGATGTGGAGCTTCAATTGATGAGTTTGGTTTACATCCTCTCTCCTGTTGTCGTAGTGCCAGCCGCTTTCCACGGCATGCATCAATAAACGACATCATCAGAAGAGGTCTGGATTCAGCTGGGTTCCCTTCCCAAAATCGAACCCGTAGGCCTCGACCGGGGTGATGGAAAGCGGCCGCATGACATTACCATTTTCCCTTTTAAAATGGGGAAGTCGTTGATTTGAGATGCGATACATTTTCGACCGGTAATTTGATCGGGTCGCGGTTGAGCCGGGGTCTGTCGCACAGGACGCGGAGATAATAAAAAAAATACTTAAATATTCTTCTCTTTCGGACAGATTTATTTTTATTCCATTAGCTGTGGAGACTTCTGGGTTTATTGGCCCTCGTTCGATGGCGTTCTTTCATCATTAACTGACCTTGCACCAATCGCTCTAAAAAGCGTTTGAATGGGGAAAAGTTCTCAAATGAAAACCAGATTCAAGTGTTTGCCGGAAACTTTTTCATATCAATACCTGAGGAATTTTACCTAAAATGTATCGAAGATATTAATACGAACACTTAATGGCACAGAGATCAAGACGATATGCATTGTAGGTTCTGTCGACAGAATAAGATATTCCAAACTGACCTCAAGAGGTTTTACAGAAATTCGAAAGGCATCAAGTCATCAT
Source organism: Acanthosepion esculentum (assembly GCA_964036315.1). Taxonomy (NCBI): domain Eukaryota; kingdom Metazoa; phylum Mollusca; class Cephalopoda; order Sepiida; family Sepiidae; genus Acanthosepion; species Acanthosepion esculentum. The sequence goes on along the minus strand of OZ038490.1, from coordinate 13,972,534 downwards.
CTATTGAAGAAGTGTCAAAATGTTGGGAGAATAAGTGGAACAACCCAAAAGGGATATAATCGCAATGCAGAGTGGATCAAACGAGAACAAGAATGAAGGATAAACCTGTACAAGAATGGAAAAATATAAGCAAGAATAATGTTAATGCAAATTCTAACAAAATCCCAAAATAAATAAATCCCCAGGAAATGACTAGGTACACAACTTTTAGCTTTACCAACTGCCGTCAATCCATAAAACTCTTATGCGAACTTTATCAATGTTAATTATTAACCCCAATGAAATTCCAGAATGGACCACTGAAGGTATCTCCTAGCAAAAAACGGGTGAAACAGATGATCCAAAAAATTATAGACCAATAACATGTCTGCCCACCACATATAAATTGTCACGTCTATCCTGGCGAACGATACTCTTTTCTCGATGAAAACAACATTCTTAGACTGGAAAGAAGGGATGTAGAAGAGTTTCATATGGCTGCAAAGATCAACTACTAATAAATAAAATGATCCTGGAAAATTGCAGGAAAAAATTAGAAATCTCAACATAGCTTGGATAGATTACTGTAAAGCCTTTGATAGTGTTTCACACTCTAGGATCCTTAAGGCTTTCGAAATGTACAAAGTCTCCTTGATTAGAGTAAAGTTTCTTGAATATAGCATGGAAAACCACATTATACCTAAATCATACCAAAGGTACTGCTATTTGCAATTGTTTGAATAGCCGACGATGAATCTTTCAAGGAGACGCCCTGTCACACCTTCTGTTCTGTCTGTCCTTAATCCCCCTTTCGAAATGTACTATACAGTAATAACTATGGATACGAAGTGAAGAAGAAATTGTTTAATCAACTATTCTACAAGGATAATATCAAACTCTTTGCCAAAGACGAGAATTAGTTGAAGGGTATCCTCAATACTATAAAATATTTCAGTGACGACATCGGTATGGATTTCGGATTAGAAAAATGTGCAAAAGTAACATTCAAAAAAGGGAGAATTACAGAAACACACTCAATAGATCTAGATTTTGTCACAAAGATTAGGGAACTGATACAAGAAGAAGCCTATAAATATCTAGGTCTCAGCGAAGGAGATGGAATACAGCATCCCCAAATTATAGGCCAATAACATGTCTGTCCACCACATAAATTAATCACATCTATCCTGACGAACTTTACTGGCTCTTTTCTCGATGAAAACAACATTATTCTTCTGGAACAGAAAGGATTTCGAATAGGTTCATATGGCTGCAAAGATCAACTACTAATAAATAAAATGATCCTGGAAAATTGCAGGAAAAAAAGGTAGAAATCTCAGCATTACTTGAATAGATTACCGTAAAGCCTTTGGTAGCGTTGCAGACTCTTGGATCCTTAAGATTTTGCAAATGTACAAAATCTTCTCGGTGATAGTAAATTTACTTAAATACAGCATGGAACTGTGGAAATACCTAAATCAAACCAAAGGTACTGCCACTTCCAATTTTTGGAATATCCGACGAGGAATCTTTCAAGGACACCCCACGTCGCTCCTTCAGTTCTTATCCCTCTTTCGCAGGACCCAAACAGTAATAACTATGGATACACAATTCTGTGCCTGTAGCAAAAAAAAGTCGATATAGACAATCCCCGCACCCATCAGTGGTTACGTAGTGCAGTTAAAAGCTGAACCCGAATGTTTTATCTTTGCTACACAGGACCAATTCTTGCTAAGTAGAAATTATCAAGCACACATACTGAAAAATTGTGTTAACCCGAAATGCAGATTCTGAAAAAAATATCCAGAAACAACTGACCATCTTGTATAAGGTTGCACAATGTTAGCACCCACTGAATATAAAACTCGGCATGAGAGGGTGAACCAATACGTGCACTGGAAAATATGCAACTTTTACGGGAAGGAAGCTGCAAGAAACTGGTATGAACATCACCCAGACCGAGTTACAGAAATAGGACCTGTGGCAATTTCATGGGACATTACAATACACACGGACATAACACTCAAGGCCAATCACCCAGACATCATCGGGATCAAAGACCACAAGAACAGAATGTGCTTTCTTATTGACATGGCAGTAACTGCAGTAACTGCAGATTGTAATGTATCTTTGGAGATCTTCAAAAAAACTATCAAAATACAGGTGGAAATCTAAAAAATGTGGCACATGAGGACATCAATAATTCCTGTTGTAGTTGGAACACTCGGATTGATTGGAAAAGGTTGCTATAGACGCATTGAAAGGCTCCTTGGTAGACCATGGGTTAAAGAAATACAATAAAATTGTACTCCCAAGTACAGCTCACATATTACGAAGAGCTTTATCTATGTAAAATGTGTGTGATTTTAGTTCTTTTTTACCGAAATGGCCAGTGGAAAATGTCATGAAGCCATTTCTGACTTTAGGTCTCTGGTTGGGGACCCGAAGGAAATGTGGACTAAATAGAAATCAAAGGAAATAATAATAATAATAATAATAATAATAATAATAATAATAATAATAATAATAATAATACTATTTCTGATTTTTAGGTCTCTGGTTGGGACCCGGAAGGACATATACAACAGAAATCAAAGGAAATAATAATAATAATAATAATAATAATAATAATAATAATAATAATAATACTATTTCTGACTTTAGGTCTCTGGTTGGGACCCGGAAGGACATATACAACAGAAATCAAAGGAAATAATAAT